>BPLQ01007128.1:0-663142 GCA_021605075.1 Caerostris darwini
AATTGTTTTTCATTGCATTTCAGTAATTTTATAATGATTATTTTTTTAAATATCAGTTTGTGTATCTATAGTGAAGGTCAATGAATATACACTTGGCGGGGAAAAATGTCACAGCTTATAACTGTTTCAGATTGCTTTTTCCTTTTTTTTGGAAAGTAGGTAGGGTTCTTCTGTTTGGTGCTATACTTCAACTGAAAAGGTAAATCTGCTACTGCTAAAAAGAAAAAAATTGTATAATTTCTTAGAAAAATCGTTAAATGGCAGTAGACATTTTTCTCCCTTGGCGCCAACAGCATGGTGTAGAAATAGCCAACGGTCAGATTGTTGTCAACATATCCCAGCTACCATCGCATATTTTAAAAAGTTATGTGGTTAATCGTGACGTTTTTAACCATGTGAGGATTATGTTTGCTAAAAACTCTCTACGCCAAAAAAGGGATGACGAAAAAAGATGATTTGTTTTTGTTTTTGGATGAGTTTGTAATGGATTTTTAAACTGTGTGCAGTAACACAGCGAAATTGATTGGCATTTGGTTTTGAATAAAGGAGTTGAGTTTTACAGTCTATTTAGACTTTTCCTGTACGATCAGTTGAGAACATTGAACATGAACATTGATCATGATCATAGTTTCTACTGCCGAACAATGAATCAGATGGATACTAACACCGAGGGGAACGGACCTTCTCAGGACCCGCCGCAAGTACTCTCGCCACAGGATATGGATGCTACAACAACAAATTCTAAGGAAAGTGAAAAAGTCAGCCCAGAAGGGATGTGTCGACAAATTTCAACGGCATTTTAAAAGAAATGGACGTTATTGACACTATTGTTGCGCATGCGCAACGATCCGGTACCTCAAGACTACATTCAAATGAATGAGAACTTGCTAAAGAAACGACAATACCTGGTGGAATGGGTAAGTCGGTTTCATTGTCCTATAAGGGAATGTACATTGCATAATCTAAAAGTAATAATAGTAATGTTGTAAATAATAGTAAGGTTAATGTAGGTTCTGTAAATAATGGCAAGCTTAATTCTAGTCATGTAGTCTCAAAAGTAAAGTAGATGTACCTGTTAAGAATAAAAGCAAACGTAATGCGAGTCAAATCGCTAGCTATGAGGGAGCCAAGGACTCGGGAGTTTCAAACTCCACATAAAAAAACTGATTGCGAAGGCAACCTTTACTTATAGTAAAGACAAAGTAAGTGATGCTATTGTCATAAATAATCAGTTTCTTGCCTTGAGTACTGACGCAGCAGCTGAAGATGAAAGCGTCACCGTGATTCGGAAATTACCGCCAATCATGGTTAAGCCAAAAGCCAATTTAAACGACGTGTTAAAACTGATTGATACTAAATTTGATGGCGATGTACATATAAAGCTAGCTGGAGAAATGATAAAAATCTTTCCAAATTCCGAGGATCAACATCGAGAGATCACTCGCTTTCTAAATTCTAATGATATAGAGTATTTTGTAATTACTCCTAAATTTCTCCGTCCAATAAAGGCGGTCATCAAGCGTTTGCATCGGGACACAGCTCCGAATGAGATTAAAGCCGCTCTGGCTGATAAAGATTTTAATGTCGAGAAAGTAGTACAGCTGACCAGGATAAGCAGCCTCTCCCCTATTTTTCAAATCACATTGCCACGATCGAATAAAAAATCAAGAAATTTTAAAAGTAAATCGTCTCCTGTATTTAGCTGTTGTAGTTGAGAAATTCAACAAAAAGCCTGTTACACTTCAGTGTTTCAAGTGTAATTTTTTCACCACAGTTCAAACAACTGTGGCTTTAAAGCCCGGTGTTTGAAGTGTGGTGAGGAACATTCACATAAGGACTGTAAACTATTTGATAAGCTTGAAATTCCAACTTGCATTAACTGCGGACAGTCGGGACACACAGCCGCGGAGAGGTTGCGCCAAGTTTCCCAAAATAAAAGTTAACTCCACCAAGTACGCCACATACCCAAAACACGTATCAGCCAGACAGGTGACACCAAACTTTTCCTATGCTTCGGCAACGAAAAATCAAGCACCATCTCAACAACCAGCCACTACTGCCACCATCAACAATGACTTCTCCCAAAATCAATTGACTCACTTACGGAGCATCGCGGATCAAGCCCCCTTTATCCAAAATGCTTTGCTACTTATGAATGAATTTGTATCCATTTTCTCGGAATTAAAAAACTCTGGAGAACTTCTCCAACAAATTAGAAACGCGGATAACAAGGTAGATAAATTGCAGGTCTTCATTAATGGCCTAGCAACTCAAACAACCCAAGTTTCCAAGTTCTAAGTTTTTATTTTTACTTTTAAAATTATGCAATGTGTTTTACATTTACTATGGGCCTTCAGCCGACTGACAATATTTTTATGTTGCAACTAGGAGGTTTGGTCGCTTCGCGACCAAGGTACTCCGTTCACCTACACCGATTCAACAAACTCTCTACGCCAGGGCGCGTTCTGTTGTATTACTTTTATACGGTCCAAGTGCTGCCAACGATGGGCATTTAATGAAATGCCGTGTTAGAACTTTTACGTTTATTGTTAACGAAATTGAAATATCCATTCTATTTAAATATTAACGTGATAACTTTGAAATATAAAAATTTTAAAACAAATTTTAATTGTACTACATTATATTATTCAAAACTTTTCAACAACTTTAAAAAAAAAAACCCATGAAAAATGAAAAAATTTCAGCCTAAGCAAAATAATCCACTGATCTGATAATCTATTATATAACTACTAGCAGAACCCGGTATACGTTGTCTGCTAAAAAAATGCATTGTTGATAATTACATACACTGAAGTGACAAAAGTCATGGGATACCTCTTAATATCGTGTCGGCCCTCCTTTCGCCCGGCGAAGTGCAGCAACTCGACGTGGCATGGACTCAACAAGTCGTTGGAAGTCTTCTGCAGGAATATTGAGCCATGCTGTCTCGATAGACGTCCATAATTGTGAAAGCGTTGAGGGTGTAGGATTTTGGGCACGAACCGACCTCTCGATGATGTCCCAAAAATGCTCGATGGGATTCATGTCGAGCGATCTAGGTGGCCAGATCATTCGTTGGAATTGTCCAGAATGTTCTTCAAACCAATCGCGAACAGTTGTGGCCCGGTGACATGGCGCATTGTCCTCCTAAAAATCCCATCGTTGTTTGGGTACATGAAGTCCATGAATGGCTGCAAGTGTTCTCCAAGTAGCTCAACATAAGCATTTCCAGTCAATGTTCGGTCCAGTCGCACCAGAAGACCAAGTCCATGCCATGAAAAACAGCCCACACCATTACGGAGCCACCACCAGCTTGAACAGTGCCTTGCTGACAGTTTGGGTCCATGGCTTCGTGGGGTCTGCGCCACACTCGAACCCTACCATCAGCTCTTACCAACTGAAATCGTGACTCATCGGAGCAGGCAACGGTTTTCCATTCATCTAGGGACCAACCGATATGCTCACGTGCCCACGAGTCGCTGCAAGCGATGTCGTTCTGTCAGTAAAGGCACTCGAGTCGGTCTCCTGCTGGAATAGCCAAGAAAGCCAAATTTCTCCGCACAGTTCTAACAGACAAGTCCCTTGTACGTCCCACATTGATTTCTGCGGTTATTTGACGCAGTGTTGCTTGTCTGTTAGAATTTACGACTCTTTGCAGACGTCGCCGGTCTCGGTCGTTAAATGCAGGCGGTCGACCACTGCGCTGTCCATGGTGGGATGTTATGCCTGAAATTTCATACTCTCGGCACACTCTTGACACAGGGGATCTGGGAATGTTGAATTCCCTAACGATTTCCGAAATGGCATGACCCATGCGTCTAGCTCCAACTAACATTCCGCGTTCAAAGTCTGTTAATTCCCGTCGTGCGGTCATCATCACGTCAAAACCTCTTCACATGAATAACTTGAACAAAATGAAAGCTCTGCGAAAGCACTGCGCATTACTACGCGATGCTACTGCCATCTGAAAATTTGCATATTGCTATCCCATGACTTTTGTCACTTCAGTGTATTGCGAATATATTCGACATGCTCCAATACAGGTTCATACTAATTTTCACTTATATCAATATGCAATATGTTAAAGAAGTGCTTTCTAGCATTATTTTCGATTAATTTCTTTTTCGCTTGAATATTCCTTTTAAAATCTTATACCCTTTGCGGACAATTTTGATTTAACTCGATTTCAGTTGATCAGGTTTTCAACTGGTCAGTGTTTTTTTGTTACTGATTTTCTCATGCGTTTTAACCAATAAGAAATAAGATATGATCCACTATACAAAGTTAATAGAATTTAAAATTAACTGTTATCTTGTATTTACTAGTAACTGAGGACGTTGGAAAAAGTTTTGACAGTAGATACTTTTTCCCCATACAAATATTTAAAACTTTAGTAAAAACTTCCAATGGATTTTGAAATTGTCCCCGTGCTTCCTTCCACTCACTGCAAGAGCGCCTCCAGTGGCGTTCAGGAGAAATGATCAATAGGCTTCAAGACTCTCACTGGAGAGGAAGTACAGTGCAACCGCAGTTTCCACTGAGAAACGTTTAGTACAGCGCAATCACGCGCTTCTGTTGAGAAACGTTTAATTTGTAAACTCTCATCCCGAGAGAAAATATATTTAGCACAATTCTGCGTAACACTTGGTCTACAGACTCTCTTCCGGAGATGAAACACATTTCGCGCATTCAGAGGATATCTTTATTTCCAGCTTAGAAGTAGAGTCCTTCCGCGCATCTATAAGTATATGTCTTTAAATGTATTACTGATTTTCTTATAAATTTTAACCAATAAGAAATAAGATATGACAAATTAAACAAAGTTAATAGAATTTAAAATTAGCTGTTATCTTTTATTTACAAGTAACTGAGGAAGATAACTTTGAAAAAGGGTGGAGAATAGATACTAGAGATAGGTACCCACACGAGTATCTAACATTTTTTAATAAAGTGTTCAATGGCTAGTGAAATTGTAACCGTGCTGCGATCTATGAACTGCAAGAGCGCCTCCTGTGGCGTTCAGGAGAAATGACCAATAGGCATCCAGACTCTCACCCGAAAGGAAGTACAACGCAGCCACCGGCTGCCACAGAGAAACGTTTAATACAGCGAAATCGCGTGCTTTGTTGAAAAACGTTCAGTTTGTAATCTCCCGACAGGAAATATATTTAGCACAACGCATTGTGTAACACTTGGCCAACAGACTCTCACCTGGAGTGGAAACATATTTCACGCATCCATAGAGTACCTCAGCATTTTTATTTTCAGTTTAGAAGTGGTATACTTCCGCGCATCTGTAAGTAAATGTCTTTGAACGTGTTAAATATTGTCTGTAGTTAATTGTACGTACCTGCTGTTTGTGCATGTGTCAATAAAGCTGTGAGATGTGAAACCTGTGTTTCAAGTCTTAACTCAACCACATCCAGTTGCACAAACCACAACACTACAATCTGGCACCCAACTTGGGGTGCGATCTAACAGACAAAACTACAAAATGACATTCATAACTTACAAATTATTTATATGAGAAAATTTATATAATGAGAGACCAATATTCTAACATTTTATTGACTTTTATTATTACATCAGAATTTTCAAATTTATACTTTTCAAAATGTAATTCTCAAACATTTCATAATATATGCTAACAAACGAAACTCCTTCTAGATATAAATATAATATCAAGAGGTATTATCAAATACAAAATGTGCACTAGAACACAAAAATTTAGAATCTATAAAAGATTTTTAAAAAAAATTTTCAAAATATTCACCTTTCAGAATGTTCAATAAAAACTTTATCTTTTAAATAAAATTATGAATACGAATTTAATACAATAATTCAGAACAATGGAAATGCAAATGCGTAAATAGATGACAGTTCATAAAAACATACCTAAAATAAAATATGTTTGAATTTAACTTGAAATTAGAGGAAATAATTTTAAAATAATTAATTTTTGATGACTTTTGTTTTTTATGTGGATAATAACATTTTTGTTATCTATATTTATGAAAAAATTAATAATTTTATTTTCTTTCTCTCTCTCTCTGTTTGTATATATATACATCTATATATAAATATATATATACAGTGAGAGAGGTAGACTATATATATATATATATATATACTTATATATATAGTCCTATTTCTCATGACTCCTTTAGGAAACTATAAGGTACAAAATTAAGTTAATATATGTTAGTGAATTATTATCTAACACCAAAGGAAAAATTTGATAGACAATCGGGGATGACAGGGGAAAATTCAATTTTAAAAACTCGCAAAGAAGCTGTTATCAGATTTAGATTAAGAATTGGACACGACTGCCTGGTCGAACATCTGGCCAAAATAGGGATTGTGTACTCTGATATATGTGCTTTATGTAAGATGGAGAAAATGAATACAGCCCATCTATTTGTTTGCTCGAGGCTGGATTCTAACTTACAACAGAATGGTGATTTGTGTACTCTTTACAGGAGGCCCAGAAAAAACATGTCCCGATCACACGACCTTACATTATGGTGGTTTAGTTGCTAAATTTTTATCCCAAGAATATTTAACTTATTTTAAACCGTTTTTAAGGCCCATTAGTCTTTTTGTTTTAAATGTATGGTCTTTCCCCTTTCGAAATTTTTGATTTGCTTATAAGTTCAATTTATTTCTACGGTAAGAGGCCAAATGTATATGGAATGAGTTCTATTAAAGACATTGCTAACCTATATATATATATATATTTATTTATTTAAACTTCCATTGACAAATTTTTACTAAATTAAATCATCTGAAATCTGACAAAACGATTCAAAGAGATGTTGCCATTTCTTTGGATTTTTGCAAAATGAATCAAATATTTTTTTCTTTTCAATAATTAAAGAATCAACACACGTAAATTCATTTCTAATAAGGGTTTTAAGGAAAATCCAACTTTCTTTGTCGAATTCATAATTCGTTTTAAAATTGCTTTCATTTAAACCTTGTGAAATAATTTCTCTTTTTTCTTGTAGTGTTTTTCCACAAAGAAGGAAAGGAAACTTGAACGTCATGAGCTTAACGAGATGGTAGGCGAATAATGTTTTAAGGACTTCGTTGACGATGCTGAAATGTTGGGGACATTCAGCCGAAAATGTCAGAAATAAACCTCTATGTTGGAAGCTATCGATCTCGTCTATGCACCTGTCAAATAAAGCGACAGCAATCCTGCAAAAATTGAGAGCGAAGGTGTCCCTGCATTTTCTGGGAATTTCCATGAGGGATGCTGTCCTTGGAAATTTCGCAAAACTCAACATAACTGCCCAAACCTGGAATTCCATGCAATATTGCTGTGTGCTTGGTGTAAGAAATGAAAAATACATGAATAAAAGATCACTTGCTTCCCTAAAACACTTTAAATCGGTGAATTTACTTAAGCTGTTGCATATGTCAAAGATTAAAGTTACTTTCTCCAAAGCGAAATGCCTCTTTTCTTCAATGCTGAGTTTGGCGAAAAAGTATTTTACAGCCTCAATTAAATCATATTTACAAGCATAAATGAAGAGGTCTTTGTATGAAACCTCTCTGAACACTTTGACCCTTCTATTGCATAGCAAGTCCAATAATACGCTAATTGATTCATCCGAACACTGTCTTGATTGCTTAAAAAATTTAGCGAGGAATTTTCGACCACTTTGGCCCATATCTCTGGAATATCATCTTCCAGACAATAGTCACAGGCCAGGCTGTAGCGGTGATCAACGGTAAGACGTTCGTCTCTTATGAACACCTTTGTAGTCCTTACCAAGTCGACTGTTCCATACGAAGTCCATTCCAATTTGTTCTGGAGATCGATGTTTGTCTCTGGAGGGCCGTACAACGAAAAGTAAAAGTAATGACGAATTACCAAGTTTATTTCCATACAGACAGGCCAAATTGTGTGGAAAATTCTAAATTTAAATTTTTCTGGTATCAATAAACCAGAAATGATATCAACAGACAATTGTTCTATTCTCTTCCATGCATGAGTTTCGCGATACCTCTCTCGTTCTTCCAGTGTTTTAAGAGAAGGCATGAGTTCGATTAAAGATGCAATTTCTTGGTGTTTGCAAATAGTAATTGCCAATTTTGTAAGGCACATTTGGATTAAAGGAAAATGCAGTGACTTTACATTATTCAATAGGTCGTCCATTATAGGTTGTGAGATAATCTGAAATAAAAATTTAAATTTGTTATTGGTTGTTATGAAAAAAGGATACAACTATACATAAGTTTATAGTTACAAATAATTATATTCTAAAATACCAAAATAAATAATAAATAAAAATAAAATAAAAATTTATCTTTGTTATTGGTCTTACAACAAAAGAATATTAATATATTAAGTTAATAGTTACTAATAATTAAATTATTTTCCTGGCTTTCTAACAACTCAGAACCACTATACATTCTATTTTGTTCTTAATTCGGAGAAGAAAATTTTGCTTTATTTGATTTTTTATAACTGCGTTGTTGGAGAGAAGGAATGTAATGTGATTTCCATCTTTGGGAATTCCACGAAATTAATATGTAATTTTGTCTGGTTCCTCTGCATTTTGAGTTTGTTTCCCAAGGGTAAAAATATATTTTTGATGTTAATAAATCTTGGTTTCACGAATTATAACTGAAATATTTTTCAGTAGCCCTTACATAATGTCACATAATTCAATAACAAAAGCGAAAAGGAAAGTAATCTCTTTCGATAGTAAAATTCATATTTTAAATCGCCTTCCGGATGGACAAGGTGTAACTGCTGTAGGAAAGCATTTTAGTCAAAGATCTGAAATTTAATATTCCTTTGATTATAGTCAATGAATGTAACGATCCGGTCGTAGAATATCCAGTTTTCTTTTCTTTAGCCCAATTCCTTGATACAACCGTTGGATGAAGATATATTTGTGACATTTAAAACATATTATGTAAACTAACATTTCCATCCGTTTTGGACACACAGAACGATGAAACACATTTGTTCGTGTTTGTTTATCATACCTCGTAATTTTTTTTTAAAAATTTGCTATACTTCGTTTTTTTATTATTGATATCATATCAATCTCTGATCTTGACCCGCGTGCTTATATAGTTAAAGTATTGGTAAAACCTTTACTTTTGGATTTTCAGTTGCATCGCCAGGATGGCAAGTTGCCAAGTAAGCATAATAATGAATACCGCAGTTACTGTAGTTTCGTATTTTTTTTTTTCCTGTTATTCGAAAACAAATTTCATATTGTTTGCAACGCTGAATTCGAAGGATAAAACCATGTTGATAAAAAACAAAGAAACCAGAGAATAACTTACATTTTATTCTGATATTTCCTTTATTGGAGGCGAAAATTAATTTTCTATTGCCTCTGTAAAAATTGGCAATATATTTTTTCTATAATTATAGTATTGTAACCATAAAAAATTGGCGAAATATCCATGCTGTAAGATTGGCTTTATTAAATTACAAGATTCTAAATTTAAACCGAATCCTGTACCCACTGTGTCTGATACATGGCGATGATGCTAAATCCCCAAGTAAACAGACAAAATGGCTGCCGCAATTAGTGTTGTGGTAAAAAATAATACGCCAAAAGATTTCTAATACGCGAGTATTGATTTTTATGTCTCTATAACGTCAACTTTCATAGCTAAATAGTTTTTAAGACAGATTTTATCACTATTATGCCAACATTTTATGGATAAATTGCTTTGCCAAGTTTTATCTTTTAACGCCAAATTTTTTTCACTAAACGAAATTTTTTTAATTAAACGCAAAATTAACATAAAAAAATTTACCAAATATCATCTTTTGGTATTTAGGTATTAACGCCACCGCAGCTGCAGATTTGGCGGTTTTAAGTGGCGCCAATCTACACTTAAAATTTGTGTGATAAATCATAAAATATATAAAACACTTTATTTAAAATCAAAACACTTTCAAAATTCAAAACACTTTATTTAAAAACAAAGTAGTCAATCGGATTTCGGTGGAAAATGGTCCGATATAGAGTTTAACATAGATTCAAAACAGTCTCTATTTTGGCGCATTGGCAGCTGTTTATTGGCGCATTAGCGTAACCTCTGCTGCGGTGGCGGTACTGTAAGTACCTAAAATTTTGCCAAATATCATGTTATATCACAGTAATCACATTATCAATAATATCATACCATAATATCAATAATATCATACAATAATATCATACCATAATATCAATATCATACCATAATATCAATAATATCATACAATAATATCAATAATATCATACCATAATATCAATAATATCCTAGTAATCCTTAAAACCAAATAAATGTTTTACCAATAATCATGTGTTTTTACCTATAATAGCAATATTTCTTTAAACTTCGAAATTAATTGCTATTACGCATTATATAATACACTTATCAGACACCAATTTTTATTTTGTATGCAATACTCAAACAATGCATTCAAAATAAATTTATATACATAACATACATATATATATATATATATATATATATAAATTGATGTGAATGAAATATATAAAGAATTTAGAGGCCTTTTCATTCGTTTTATTGGCTGATAATAACGTACGATTCTACTTACCTCTGATCCAATACTGTATACAAATAAATAAAGAAAATGCAGACCACAGCAAAGAAAAAAAATCAGGAAAAGTTAAGAATTGTCGTATTTTTAAATCCACTTATAATTCAAAAAATAAAAAATAACGATTTTCGGCACTAATTCAAATGACTGTTGCCATAAATACTTAAATATATCAACAGTATTAAAAATAAATTAATTATTTGATATTCAAAAAATAAAATTATTAATTATTCATGTTAATTTATGTAAACATGAATAATTAATAATCTAATTTTTTTAGTAAATTAATAATATATATACTACTCTTTTTCTATCTAATCAATGGGCTTAAAGCTTAAGAAACTTCTCTCATTCACAAAGCAGGAGATAAAGGTTGCTAAGCAACCGAGGTTCTCCGTCAATCTGGCAAAGCTTCGGCGTCGATATTCAAATATAAGGTATTAGCAAAGTAGAAAATCTTTTTTTTTTTTTTTTTTTTTTTTTTTTTTTTTTTTTTTGTATTTTTCATAAGTGGTAACATCATAATTATTTTTTTATATTATGTATCAAAGGAATGCGCAAGAATAGGCTATAAGAATAATTTTGGATTAATCTATAATGTATCGGAATAATCATTTTAAAAAGTGGTTCAAATCAAGAATACGTACCTCTGAGAAAAATTAATAAAAATTTGCATGAAAGCAAATCTTTAAAATGTTGCCATAACATTGGTAAAATTTTACTATAGAGAGATAAAATTTGGCGCAAAGGCAATTTAGAAATAAATTTTACCATAACAGTTATAAAATTTGGCATTAAAGCGAATTAAAGAAATATAACTAGACGTAATAGCCATTTGGCAACACATGTTGACATAGTAGCGAGCGGCTAAATAACGCTTTACAACAACTAACTTTATCAGCTATTTTGTTTGTTTACTAGGCAATTTCGTATCCAGGTGATGGATTTAGCTAAAAAAATTATAGAATTCTAGATTTTTACGGAGTTCTACTAAAATTTTGATACTTACGTATTAACGCCACAACAGCAGAAGTTGCGCTAATTCGCCAATAAAGAGCTGCTAATGCGCCAAAGTAGAGACTGTTTTGAATCTATGTTAAACTCTATATCGGCCCATTTTCCACCAAAATCCGATTGACTACTTTGTTTCTAAATAAAGTGTTTTGAATTTTGAAAGTGTTTTGATTTTGAATAAAGTGTTTTATATATTTTATGATTTGTCACGAAAATTTAAGTGTAGATTGGCGCCACTTAAAATCCGCCAAATCTGTAGTTGCGGTGGAGTTAAGACGTAAGTACCGAACAATTAAAGGGTATAAGAATGGTTTTGGATTAATCTATAATACCTCGAAATAATCATTTAAAAAAGAGATTGAAATCTAGAATACGGTACTCCTGAGAAAAATTTATAAATATTTGCTTAAAAGCAGATCTATGCCATAATAGTGGTCAAATTTGGCGATAAAGCGATAAAATTTGGCGTCAAGGCAACTTAGAAATAAATTTCCCATCATAGTTATAAAATTTAAATTAAAGCGAAATAAAGAAATTAAACTGGAGGTTATAGCTATTTAACAACTGATGTTGGCATTGTAGCGATTTTTGGCGACGGAGTTTGGCTGAATAACGTTTTACAACGACAACTAACTTCGCAGCTATTTTGTTTACTAGGCGATTTCTTATCCTGACGATGGATTTTGCTCAAAGATTATGGGATTCTAGAATTTTACCGTTATCAATTTTTGTAGCTAATTTTATAACAGAATATTTGGAGAGATCTGCATTTTAGGATGCTCCTTGTTTATTGGCGATTTTTTCAAGTATTATTTTGACTTCCCTTGTATATTCCATTTGGCTCGAAAAAGTGACTTAACGATCCGTAATTTTTTATAGAAATACCAATGTATGTCTTTTAAAACTTAAAGAGCTATTTTAAAAAAAAAGGATTTAAAAAAATTAAACAGTTATTTTTATTCATTAACAAAATATTACTACAGTCTCATTTCATGAACTTCTTTAAATTGATTAAGTATAAAATTTTTTGTTGTAATCAGAAAATAATATCACCAATTGACTTACACGGAAATTCTAGCAAGAAAAAAAATTCCAATTTTACATATATTAAAATTAATTATAGGACGGATTCAAAACTTTGTTCCTTTCAGTTTAACACAAACGCTATTAATATAATATTCACTATTTTCCTTATGCTATAAAAGATTTCTCTTAAAATTGCCAACTTTTGGATGATTAAACACAATCTTTATAGATATGCATTGAAAATAAATAAATTATAAAGTAAATTATAAATAAATAATTGAATGAATGCATTGTAATGATTAGAAAAGTGTCAATTTTTTTTTTTTTTTTTAATGTTTCGAGTCGTATCAAATAGAATTTCTATATTTGGGTGCCATCTATTCTGTTTTAGGAGAACAAATAGAATAAATAATTTTGTTGGCGAACATATACTGCTAAATATTTTTGCAATAATTATTTTAAAATAAATTTTTCATGATTAATTATTTATGAAATTCTAGTTTGCTCTCGTGCAAGTAAATTTATTCCCAAAAAATTACGAATTTGCGAACTGGCATATTTGTCAATAAATATTTTTAAAAAATATTTATAAAATTGAGAACGTGCATTTAAAAATGCCTCTAATCTTCAGTTTTGAAATATAAGGTTGAATTTTTTAAAACCGAAATTAAATTAAACAATAAAGAAATTAAATTTTAGATAATTTGTGCTATCAAGTTTTAAATAATACGAATTAAAAAAATAATATGAAATAAAATTTTAATATAAATTAAAAAAAAAAATATTTTATAGTTAGTTATAAACAGTATTTAAATCAGTTTCCTATTTAAAACTATTTATCTATCTATCTTTATCACTCTCAATGCTGTCCATTGTGTGCATGGTGTCACAGACCCTTTCATCTTCTGAGGCCATTCCTTGTATCTAGGAAGCATTGATTCGACCCATCACTATTCAGGAGCATTTTTCATTTTTTTTGTATATTGCTTTAAAAGCAGTGAACAGTAGGGGTAACTTTTATGCCCTTTTTTCAAAGAAGAAATTTTTACATGTAAGCAATGGAGAACACATTAAATAAAAATAAAAATGTCTGTTATGCATATCTCTTTATGTAAAGAAATATTAAAATCATCATTTAAAAGTTAATGAAGAATTCAATCGGTACTTACGTATTAACGCCACCGCAGCCGAAGTTGCGCTAATGCGTCAATAAAGAGCTGCCAATGCGCCAATAAAGAACTGCCAATGCGCCAATAAAGAACTGCCAATGCGCCATAATAGGGACTGTTTTGAATCTATGTTAAACTCTATATCGGTCTATTTTCCACCGAAATCCGATTGACTACTTTGTTTTTAAATAAAGTGTTTTGAATTTTGAAGTGTTTTGATTTTAAATAAAGTGTTTCATATATTTTATGATTTGTCACAAAAATCTTAAGTGTAGATTGGCGCCACTTAGAAACCGCCAAATCTGTAGCTGCAGTGGAAGTATAACTGTATCAGAATATTTTATTTATTTTTTTTTGAAACAGGTAGGGCTCTTCTGTTTGGTGCTATACTTCAACTGAAAAGTAAATCTGCTACTGCTAAAAGAAAAAAAAAAATGAATAGTTTCTTTGAAAAATCGTTAAATGACAGTAGATCTTTTTCTCCCTTGGCGCCAACAACAAAGAGTAGTAATAGCCAACAGTCAAGATTGTTGTCAAAAAATCGCTAAGCTAATATCGCCTATATTAAATGTCACATGATGTGTTTAATTACGTGTTTGCTAAGAACTGGTAGCGCCAGGGAGCTTTCTGTTATATTACTAGTATATGGTCCATGCTCTTCCAACGACGGACAGGTTTTAATGAAATGCAGTCTGAGAACTTTTACGTTTATTGCTAACGAAAATGAAATATCCATTCTATTTAAATATTAACTTGATAACTTTGAATTATAAAAATTTTTAAACAAATTTTCATTGTATTACGTTATATTTAGTCCAAAATTTTCTTTAAAAAAAAAAAAAAAAATAAAAATAAAAAAAAAACACACATTAAAAATTGAAAAGAATTTCAGCAAAAGCAAAAGCCGTTTTTTCGACTTTAGTGATCCACTGATCTGATAATCGATTACATAACTAGCAGAACCAGGCATACGTTGTCTGCTAAAAAAAAAAGGCATTGTGGAAAATTACATATTGGGAGTATATTCGCCATGTGCCTGCTAATTTTTTTATATCAATATGCAATATGTTAAAAAAGTGCTTTATAACATCATTTTCGAATAATTTCTTTATCGCTTGAATATTCCTTCTTAAAATATTATGGCTTTTACCAAATATTTTGATTTAACTCGATTTCAGTTGATCAGGTTTTCAGTTGGTCAGGTTTTTTTTTTATTACTGAGCTCCTTATACGTTTTAACCAATAAGAAATAAGATATGATCCATTAAACAAAGTTAATAGAATTTAAAAATTGACTGTTATCTTTTATTTACAAGTAACCAAGGAAGATAAGTTTGAAAAAGGGTGGAGAATATATACTTTTTTTCCCGAACAAGTACCTAACTTTTTTATTAAAGTTTCCAATGTCTAGTGAAATTGTAACCGTGCTTCCTCCTACAAACTGCAAGAACGCCTCCTGGAGAAATGATTCAGGCGTTCAGGAGAAATGATTAATAGGCATCGAGACTTTCACCCAAGAGGAAGTACAGCTCAACCGCAGGCTGCCACAAAGAAACGTTTAATACAGCGAAATCACGCGCTTCTGTTGAGAAACGTTTAGTTTGGAATCTCTAATCCCGACAGGAAGTATATTTAGCGCGACCCCGTGTAACATTTGGCGTACAGACTCTCAACTGTAGAGGAAACATATTACGCACATCTAAAAAGTACTTAATCATCTTTATTTTCGGCGTAGAAGCGGTATCCATCCACGCATCTATAAGGAAATGTCTTTAAACGTGTTAAAAATTGCCTGTAGCTAATTATACGGGTCTACTGTTTGTGCATGTGTCAATAAAGCTGTGAGTTCTGAAACCCTCCTTACAAGTCTCAACTCAACCACACCCAGTTACACTCCAGTTGCACAACCCACAACACTACAATCTGGCTTCCAAAGTGTGGCCTTCTCTAATGACCTATCCTAACACTACAAAATGACATTCATAACTTACAAATTATTTACATGAGAAAAATTATTTAATGACAATCCAATATTTTAACAGTTTATTCTCTTTTATTATTACATCCAACTTTTCAAAATATAATTCTCAAACATTACATAATATAATTATAACAAATGAAACTCCTTCTGGATATAAATATAATATCAGGATGTAGTATCAAATAAAATATGTATGCTAGAACACAAAATTTAGCATCCATAAAAGATAAAAAAAAAATTTCAAAATATTCTTATTTCAAAATCTACAGTAGAAGCTTCCATGGTTAAATAAAATTATAAATGCGAATTTAATATAATAATTCAAGACAATGGAAATGCAAATGTGTAAAAGGCATAAATTCATGACATTTTATGAAAACATATATAGGAATAAAATATGTTGGAATTTAATAACAAATCAGAGAAAATAATTTTTAAATTATGACCTTCTTTTTTTATAGTTATAATACAATTTTTGATTTCTGCTTAATGCTTTTATTTTCTGTATATATACATAGTCCTATCTCTCATGACTCTTTTATGAAACTATGTGGTACAAAATTAAGTTAATATATGTTATGTTATATATATGTTAACATATAATAAGTTAAATTAAGTTAATATATGTTAATATATTTTGTTTTGTGTATTTATAAAATAATAATAATAATAATAATACTATAAAATAATGAAATATATACTAAATTAATACTTCCTATATATCTATATATATATATATATATATATAGTCCTATGTCTCATGACTCTTTTAGGTGACTATTCGGGACAAAATTAAGTTATTACATGATAATGAATTATTATTTAAGATCAAAGGAAAAATTTCATAGACAATCGGGGACGATTGGAAAAAAATTTAATAGAACAATTCGTAGAGAGGCTGTTACCAATTTTAGATTAAGAACTACATACGACTGCCTGGTCGAACGTCTGGCCAAAATGTTGATTGTGAACTCTGATATATGTGTTTCATGTAAGATAGAGAAAATGAATGCGGCCCAACTATTTGTTTGTTCGGGACTGGATTCTAACTTACAACAGAATGGTGATTTGTGTACTCTTTACTGGAGGTCCAGAGAGAGATATCCTGAACAAATAGACTGTTATTATAATGCTTCTAGCATTTGAAATTTTTATCCTAAGAATTTTTAACTTAATTTTAACTGTTTTTAAGACCTAATATTCGTTTATGTTTTAAATGTATGGTATTTTCCCTTTGTAATTTTGATTTACTTATTAGTTCTTTTTGTTTCTATGGTAGTGGCCAAATGTGTATGGATTGGGTTCCAATAAAGACATAGGCAACACACACACACACACACACACACACACACACATATATATATATATATATATATTTATTTATTTAAACTTGCATTGTCGAATTCTTACTAAATTAAATCATCTGAAATTTGACTGAATGATTCTAGGAGATGTTGCCATTTCTTTGAATTTTCGTAACATAAATGAAAAATTTTGTTCTTCTCATGAATTAAAGAATCAATGCAGGTGAATTTATTTCTAATAAGTGTTTTAAGGAAAATCCAACTCTCTCTGTCGAATTCATAACTGGTTTTAAAATTACATTCATTTAAACCTTGGGAAATGATTTCTCTTTTTTCTTGTAGCGTTTTTCCACAAAGAAGGAAAGGAAATTTGTACGTCATGAGTCTAACGAGATGGTAGGCAAATAATATCTTGAGGTTCTTGTTGTCGATGCTGAAATGTTGGGGACATTCAGAAAGAAGTGATAGAAATAAACCTCTATGGTGGAAGCTATCGATCTCGTCTATGCACCTGTAAAATAAGAGGACAGCAATCCTGGAAAACTGGTTACGGTTTAAGGTGTTTCCGTATTTTCTGGGAATCTCCGCGAGGGATGAGGTCCTTGGAAATTTTGCAAAAGCCCACACAACTACCCAAATTTCAACAAATATTGCTGTGTGCTTGGGTTAAGAAATGAAAAATACATGAATAAAAGATCACTTGTTTCCCTAAAATCCGCTAATTCCATGAACTCGTTTAAATTGCAGAATGCGTCAGTGATTAAAATTACCTTCTCTAAAGCGAAGTGCCTCTTTTGCTCAATGCTCAGTTTTGCAAAAAAGTATTTTACAGCCGAAATTATATTATTATCAGATGCAAAAATGAAGAGGCTTCTGTATGTAAACGTCTGTAAAAACAATGATCCCTCTTTTGCATAGTAAGACCAATAATCCAGCAAATGATCATTATACAGACTATCTAGATAGCTTCTAAAATAAAACCAGTTTTTGTCATTTTCGTCTACTTTGGCCCATATCTCTGGAATATCATCTTTGAAACAGTGGTAACAGGCCAGCCTGTAACGGTAACGAACGTCAATAAGTTCGTCTCTTATGAACACCTTTGCACTCCTTACCAAATCGACTGTTCCATACGAAGTCCATTCTAATTTGTTCTGGAGATCGATGTTGGTCAAGGGAGGACAGCAAAACAAAAACTTAAAGTAATGACGAGTTACCAAGTTTATTTCCACACAAATAGACCAAACTGTGTGGAAAATTCTAAACTTAAATTTTTCTGGTATCAATAAATCAGAAATGATATCAACAGACAATTGTTCTATTCTCTTCCATGCATGAGTTTTTCGATAAATCTCTCGTTCTTGAAGTGTTTGGAGAAAAGGCATCCAATGGATTAAATATGCAATATCTTGGTGTTTGCAAATATTAATTGCTAATTTTGTAAGACACATTTGAGTTAAAGGGAAATGCAGCGATTTTACATCATTCAATAGGTCGTCCATTATAGGTTGTTAGATAATCTGAAATAAAAACTTAGTTTTGTTATTGGTTATCACAACAAAAGATTACAAATATATTAAGTTAATAATTACAAATAATTATATTAGTTTACTGGCTTTCTAACAACTCAGAATCACTATATACTCCTTTCTGATTTAACGCGAATTAAAAGAGAAAAAATAGACAAGGCAAAAGTAATAACTGCTTACAAAATATTTTTAAGGAAATGCCATATTCCTTAAATTAAAATTTTTTATTTTTATTTTACGCCATTGTAAAGAGCATACAAAATGCATCGTGCAGTTAAGCGTAAACTATATAAGCTGCAACTTTAATTTTTGAAAAGGCGTAACTTGGCGAAAATCGCAAGGGAAAAAAAAAAGAAGAAAAAAAGAAATCGCCAAATAAACAAGCGGAACAGTAGGTAAAGAATTCGACAAATATTCTCGATTTATCGGCAAATTTTAATACTATTATGCTCAAAATGTTATGCCAAAATTTCCTTTAAGCCAAATTATATAGCTTTATCGCCAAAATTTTACACTACTATGGCAAAATTTAAATGATTTGCTTTTACGCGAAGTGTTATGGCTTTAACTCCAAATTATATCACAAATACGTCAAAATTTTATTCCAAAATAGGTTTTACGCCATATTTTATCGGTTTAACACCAAACTAGTATGTGGAATTTTATTTTGCTAACTAAAAAAAATGTATCATTTTAACAGCAATAATAATCTTTATTACAATAATATTACGCCAAAGTTATTCGTTAACGTTCTTTTTTTCCTCTATTATGCCAAACAATATTTCATGTTGTTTACGAAGCTGAATTCGAATGATAAAATAGTATCTTTTAACATTAATTAATCGCTAATGCGCCAAAATTTATTCCGATTATGCATTAGATAATTATATTTATTAGAAACCAATTTTCAATTTGCATACAGTACTTAGCATTGCATTCACAATCAGTAAAGAATTCAGAGATCTTAATAATAATACACGATTCCACTCACCTGTCATTCATTATTGTACATAAATAAATAAAGAAAATGTAGACAACAGCAAAAATATAACATAAAAAAATTAAGAAAATGTACTTACGTTTCATTCGTAAATCCACTTATCATTCTAAAAATTAAAACACAAAATTTTTCAGAACAATTTGAAATGACTGTTGCCACAAAATCTTAACTATACCAACAGTATAAAATATAGCAATACTATAATTAGAGGAATTCGTAGCTACATTTTCCAAACAATATAATGACTATTTATTGTTATTGCGATTATATTATTATTTGCAGTAAATAAGAACAGAAATAATATTCTTTTAAATAAGTATTCCAATAAATTATTGATTATTCCGAACTTATTCTTACCTCGGTCACTGATTCAGAACATAAACAATTTTTATGAAGTTGCCACTCAGGAAAATAAGAAACAAACAAGAAAAACGATTTTTTTTCATTAATAACTTATATTTTATTCTTAAATAATTAATGTAGAGAACATGAAAAATTAAGAAAATGTTCTTAAGTCATATTCGCAAATCCACTTATCATTCTAAAAATAAAAAAATAAAGATTTTCCTCACTAATTCAAATGGCTGTTGCCACAAAAACCTTAATTATATTAACAGTATTTAAAAGAAATTAATTATTTGATAATTTAATATAAGGTATTACTAAAGAGGAAAATAATTTTTTTTCTCGTATTTTCACGAGGGCAACATCATAACACTTTTTTATATTATGTATCAAAGGAATATAAGAACACTGAAAGTGTATAAGAATAATTTTAGATTTATCTATAATGAATCGGAATAATTATTTAAATAAATTAATAGTTTAAAAAAACTAAAAAATACGCTTTTAGAGTTAATCAAACTAAAAAGTAAAAAATAATTGTTAACATAAGAATAAAATGACTGACGAGAAAATGAATGTCACTGTTCTAAAATCGTGGGGAATCAATCGTTATAATTTCTCACTTTTCATTCCGAAATATTAGTTTAAAAAAATGTCATACAAATCGGAATACTTTTTAGTTTGATTAACTCTAAAACGTATTTTTTTTTATAATTTAAAGTCTGATTAACTCTAAAAGCATATTTTTTTTAGTTTTGATAATATTTTGACTTGGCCGGTTATACGTTTACATTCTTTTTACCCACCGAAATTTTCGGAGGAAAGCGCAATTCGAGCATGATCGCACTCCTATGCCTTTGAGATCCGCCTCTTTTTAGCCACCGAAATTTTCGGCCAAATTTGACTCGCCAGTAGATGGCGCCATCAGTCCCAAAATCGAGCCCAAAAAGTGAGTTACATACAAACATACAGGTGAAGCTAATAAAAGCGTATTAAAAACAGGTTGAAATCTAGAATACGGTACCCTTGAGAAAAATTAATAAAAATTTGCCTAAAAGCAAATCTTTAAAGTTTTGATATAATAGTGGTAAAATTTAGCAATAAAGCGATAAAAATTGGAATGAAGGCAATTTAGGAATACATTTTCGCATAATAGTTATAGAATATGGCATTAAAGCGCTATTTGGCGTAATAGCTATATGGTAATTCATAATCGAAGAAATTCGAAATTCGTAATCGAAATACAAATGCTTTAACCAGTACTGTAAAATTATAAAAAAAAAAAAAATTTTTTTAGCATAAATCTAGAGAGTACTTAATGAGCTGATAATTTTAGTTGA
The DNA here is from genome assembly GCA_021605075.1 of Caerostris darwini. Classification (NCBI taxonomy): domain Eukaryota; kingdom Metazoa; phylum Arthropoda; class Arachnida; order Araneae; family Araneidae; genus Caerostris; species Caerostris darwini. The sequence continues at coordinate 21,294 of BPLQ01007128.1, forward strand.
ACGTATGCGATTTTTCGAACTGCTTGAAAAGATAATTTTAATTTGAAATTTTAGAACGGGCAAACATCACGTTCAAACTCTATGTCGTGGCGCCATCTATTGTAAAAAGTGTTAAAAACAATTATCGAACTGTTGTGTGCTTCCAAAAGTAATTTTAATTGAAATTTTAGAAGGGCAAAACCCACGTCATAATTTTGAAAAATGTTATGAAATGGCGCCATCTATTTTGAAAAATGTTAAAACAATTTTATCGAATTGTTGTATAATAGTTTTGTTAACTGTTTTTCTGAAGATATTAAAAAGCTTATCAAAGCAGAAGTTGATCCATAGGAGACAAAAAAAATTAATAGACTTTCAATATATATATATATATATATATATATTACAAATTATTAAGTGCTGATTAGTTGTGCTTCTTCAAATAACATATGAAATTCGTTTTTTGATATGAAAAAAAAAACTGTTTTAAAATCTTCTTTTCCAAAGAGGAGAAATCTTGCACTTCTAATTAAAAAAATTCGAATCCCATAAAATATGCAAACTAATCTAAACTATATTTAAACAAAATTCAGATTAAGAAATGCTGAAGGAACCCAAGTTCTTTTTAGTTTAAATCAATATGGAAATTTAATTTTGTTCTGTTTACTTTTGTTCTTACTTTTAATTTTGTTCCCTTTATTTTTGCCCTAACTTTTACTTTTTTCTTTACTTTTAATTTATCTTAAATTTTGTTCTTATTTTCATTTGTTCTCTTTACTTTTGTCCTTACTTTTACTTTTCTCTTTTTTTTTGTCCTTATTTTCACTATGTTCTTTTTAATTTTGTTTTTTTTAATTTTGTTTTCACTCACTTTTTTCTCTTTATTTTTGTACTTTTACTTTTGTTCTTAGGTTTACTTTCGTTCTCTTTATTCTTTACTTTTGTTCATGTTAATATAGTTCTGTATTTTTCTTTTTGTTTACATATTTTCTATCCTTATTTTTTTAATATTTTTTTTTGTATGCTCGTATTTTTACCCATGAAATATATGAGTATTCTTTTAGGGTAAATGGTTCAGCAATATTCTAAATCAGTGGTTTATTTTATTTATTTATTCATTTTTTAAATTTATTTCAAGAACATTTTTATATAATCGTTTAGAAATCCACAGTTATTTATCTCTTATTTAATTTGTTTCCTTTTTTCAGTTTTGAACTCTTAATTGTTTAAGATTGCTTTTATGCATTTTGTTCTTTATATTAAATTCTAAATTTTATGGGTAACCTGTATATCGGCCCAACGGATTAATTTTATTATTATATTGTTTCGTTTCTTTTCAAATTTTTGATTACTGAAATATCTCGTTTTGAATTTATTGAATGCTTCAATTCCAAAATGTTCATAAATTTTTTTATGTTTTTAAATTCAATATTATTATTATTATTATTTTCAACTTAAAAGAATCCAGTAGTAAATTATGTATTGAGGTTTATTAGTTAAAACTAGTCGTATTGAATTTATTTACTGGTTTCAAAATAGATGGCGCTACGGTACGAATTTCAGTGATACAATTTATTTTTTTAAACATACTCTTTAAATATTTGTTCACATTAGTGCATTTACGTGAATATTTTTCCAGGAATATAACGGGTGAAAAAAATATAAAGATGCAACAGCCTACTACATTTCAAATCTGTCGATATTCCAATATTTTGCATTAATTTAATCATTAATTTAGTTGTATTAATGTTATCGCGAAAAGTTAAATATCAAATCATTTCCTTAAAATTTTCTTTAAAAAAAAACATGTCTAAAAAATATAGAATGAAATAAAAATAAAAATAAAAAAGAAAAAGAGGAAAAATTTTAAATTAATTAAAAATTTGGAAGATCCAATACTGTGTCAATTATTGCTTCCTTAAACTTTTCTGAATATATTTGTCATGATTAGTTTCACAATACGTATAATTATAATCCAATTTATATACATTCTTAAAATTTAGAAACAGTATTTTACATGCTTTACATAATTTTTAAATTTCTTAAGCGGATTCAAATAATTGTTAATAATATGATTTTTAATATTTTATGTAATTTAAAAGGTAATAAAATTTAAAAAATTCAAAAATATAAAATTTTAAATAGAAAGGAAATTTTTTTTATATAATTATATATTTGTTTCATTTGTAATTTTTTATGCAATTAAATTATATATTCTATTACTTTATTATTATTTTATTTTTGTCAACTTAAATAAAAATGAAAAGTAATTCATTCATTCTTTATATTAATAACCAGCTGGTTTGTTCTCTGAATTTTGATGTTTTGCGATACTATGTACATAGTTAATTTTTTTTTAACTTGAATAAATAATTATAACGATTTAAAAACATAAATTTCATACCTTAATTTTCAAAAAAATTTCTTTTAGGAACATTAGCACTACATAAAAATAATTTATTTTAAGTATATAAAATATATATATTTTTTATATAAAAATTATTTATTAAAATTTTTATTTCACTTTTTCTTGTTCAATTTTTGTTAAAAATTACATATGATTTACTTGTGTATATAATGATCTGCATTTAAATAAAATTAATTATCAACGACGAAAAATGAAAAAAATTACATCGAGCCAGCCAGGATTCGAACCTGGAATCTCCTGATCCGTAGTCAGGCGCGTTATCCGTTGCGCCACTGGCCCATAGAAGAAATGAGGTTATTAATGTATTTAACCAAAGTCACTTTTTAAATTCTATAATTAAAAATTTTTTCCTTAATTACTTTAAATTAGAAAGATTAAATCATAAATTATTATACAACTTCAGTAAAAATGCTATAAATAAAATGAAAGATTTCTGCTTTAGAATTTTGAAATGGTTGAAATGAATATCATAAGCGCATTGTTTTTTTTAAAACAACTTATTAAATATTAATAAGTTGAAATTTACTCTCTTAAACTACTCTACTATTCTATTACCTGAGATTAAGTAAAAATAAAGAACATTCATGAAATTTTCACTGCACTTGCCGTACGATTTTCTTACGAGACAAGTCAGCTGTCCCACTTATACACGTGACACCGTGACGTCACTGATCCTTACCAAACATACGGGACTTCGGTAATGGGCGCTGTAAGTTCGTCTGCTCTGTCAAAATGTGACTTTTTCAGTTCTATTTTACTCTTTTTAAGAATTTTAAGAAAATTTCGAAATTCGAGATTGCTTCGGGGACGACAAATAAACATCGCAGGAATTTTTATGCGTGTTGTCATGGTGTGAAGAGGAAATTATTAGTTGGAAATCTTAAAAGAAGAGCGGTTTTTAATATTATTTTTTTTATCAGTGCTACCCACTTATGTTTACTTCGTCGCAAAACCAACTGTTGGATTTGCGCGAGAAATTGCCGCTTCCGTAAAGATCTGTTGAATAATATTTGTTTTCGTTGGATTTCTTTAGTGAAAAAAAAGCCATTGGATACCACATTGTTCTGCAGATATTAAACAAATGATTGAATATCAAATGTGATTAATAAAAATTTTTTTAAAAAAACTGTATCATCTGGATATTTTTTACAAGTTTTATTCGAATAATACCAAGAGAATTTCAAAAAAGGTATGTAACGATATTTTAAAATTTATTGTTTCTTTTATTGAAATTTTTTTAATTGAAAATTTTTTTAAAAAAAGAATGATATTTAAATATTAAAAAAAAAAAAAAATTTTTTTTTTTTTTTGAATAACGTAAAATTTATTATGAATATTTTGTTAATATTATTTGCAATTAAAAATATTTAAATAAAATATAAATAACATGTGTTAAGTTGTTTTGTATTTCAATTAATTTTTATTTTATTTTATAAATAAATTAAATGGGTCCTATAATTTTTTATTAGAAATGGAATTTCAAGTATCTTAATATTTTATGTACAAATTTTCTGTTTCATAAAATAAAAACTGTTTTGTATAATTTTTTTTTTAATATTTTATCCAAGTATATTGTTCATATGATTTTTAAAATTGTAAATTTAAATTTGATTTCCGAGTTTCTTCGTTAACAATTGAAAATATAATTTTTATTTTGAAATTTGTATTTGCATATTTGAAATATTTATTTATATAGAATTTTGTTTCGCTAATTTTTTTTCCCAAAATTTAATTTCAAAAATGTACAAATATACTTTTAATTTTGTTGCTTATTGTTATTATTTTTATTTATTTATTTTTTTGTTGTTGTTATCGTCAGTATACAACTTTATTAATTGTCAATTAAAATATCTTTTAATTTTACAAGATTTCAATTAGTCATACAATTTTGTTTCAAATATTTTATTTCTTTTTCGATTATTTTATTCATTAAATTATTATTTTATTTTATAAAAAACTATAATCCTGTTTATATATTTCCTTAAAAACTATAAAAAAATACTTGTATAAAAAACGATATATTTTCATTTGGTAAAAATGGTAAATATTTAAAAATATTAGTAATGTAATAAATATGAATATACGAATGAGTCACATGAAATTCATATTTTTAAAGGATAAATATGTAAATCATACTTTTATTTTTAGTTTGGAAGATTTTAGTCAGTTTAAGATATTATATAAACTTTTACTTAAATACAAGTAATAATAAAATTGAATATATTAAATACAAGTGATAATAAAATTGAATGTATTAAATACAAGTGATAATAAAATTGAAATTTTTATTTGTTCATTTATATGTGTGACTTAAATGAGGAAAATAGTATTTTCAATTTTTTTCGGTTTTTTTTCGCCATTTTTTTTTTCAACTTCCATACTTTTATTACATTTTTTACTTTAACAACAATAAGAATATTTTAAAATCAAAACGTCTTTTTTTTTAATTTATATTTCTAACCGAAAGAAAAGTAACTATATATATTTTTTTTATTTACTATTCCTCTTCAAAAATGTCAAATAAATAATTTCCTTTTTGCTTTTTCTACTTACTATTTCTACCTGGTTGAAACATAACACGTGGGTTTCACGAGGTAAAACGTTTTATGGTCCTTCCTTCAACCGAGCTTGAAAAAGGGAGCTTTGGGCTTATGTCTCTTGTGGATAGGATGATAGTGACATTGAAGTACTTGCATAAGGATGACTACTCCCATTTAATCTTCTTTAATCGAATAACGTGAAGGCTCAATTGGTCACATTTTCGGCATTCAGCGATTCTTTGAATTGTTTGATTAAAGGACAATTGAATTGGTTGCAATTTTGACCCTTTAAAAAAATATTTCTTAAGTTTAATCATAGAAAACATTAAGTTATAATGTATATATATATATATATATATATATTGCTTTTATAATATATAATATATATATATATATATATATATATATATTACTTTTTATAACTTTGTTCTGGATGAAAATTCGAATGCAAGAACTTTTAAGGCGGAATTGGGCTACATTTATGTTTTACTCGGGAAGCTGTTGAATGTCTCAATAAATGGTTTATTGAATTGCTTTTATTGGTAATTCTATAAACTAATAGGCGATAAACTATGAAGTCTCTGGATATGTATATATTATATATTGAGTGTATTTGATAGACCACCAGTTTTAAAATTAAACATATATATATGCATATAGGCGCACATTTCAAGTCTTTTTGTATACCGAATGCTATCATGGTTTTATTAGATACGTTTCTTTAAATCACATGATAATTTGCATGTAGCTAATACTGTTGTGGTTTTTGTTATGCCTGTTACGTCGAAACCCAGGTTCCCCTGCTTAGGGGAGGTCAACGCCCTATGTTCAGAAAAACATCCTGTTTGTGGGGGTGTCTGGCAGGGGGTGAGGGCCAGGGAGGGAAAGAAGGAATGTAAGTAAATTGAGTTGAAACTCAGCGACCAAAGAGAATGGTTGTGTGGCAGTCGATCCTCGAGCGCGATGGCTGCATAAATAAAAGAGTTGAGCAACTGCGACCAAAGAGAGAGGTCGTGTAGCAGTACATCTTCGAGTCTGATGGCTGCATAATTGAAAGAGTTGAACTTCTGTAACGAAGTAGTCCATCCATGAGTGCGATGGCTGCATAAATAAATGAGTTCAATAAGTGTAACCCCAGAGAGAGGTTGTGTGGTCAGTCCATCTTCGAGATTGATGGCTGCCAAAATAAAGGAGATTAATTATTTACAGTCCATTATTATTATTATCTGTGTATGTGTCATTATTGGAGTTTATTTTATGTGTGAGCTATCGAACAATGCCAAATAGTCATAATTTTTAGTTCACCCCTTGTTAGAGTTCTCTGTTGATTTTTACATTGAGAAGTTGGCCTTTCTGTTTTCTTTTTAGTTACTATTCCTAACCAAAAGAAAAGTAACTATTTTTTATTTACTATTGCTTCCCAAAAATATCAAATAATTTAATTCATTTCCTTTTGCCTTTTCTACTCACTATTTCTACCTGGTTGATTTTTCCTCGTGAGTTTCACGAGGAAAAATCTTTTATGGTCCTTCCTTCAACCGAGATTGAAAAAGGGAGCTTTGGGATTATGTTTCTTGTGGATAGGATGATAGTGACATTGAAGTACTTGCATAAGGATGGCTATTCCCATTTAACCTTCTTTAATCGAATAACGTGACAGATTGAAGGCTCAATTAAAACACATTTTTGGTATTCAGTGTTTCTTTGAATTCTTTAATTAAAGAACAATTGAATTGTTTGTAATTTTGACCGTTACATCTTGTTTCTCAGATCATTCCATTGGCCCTCACCGTTCAGCATAATCCTTTCACCGTATTGTATTCTTGTATGTTTACGTTTTTCAATAGTATTACGGCATCAACAACTGGTCCCTAATTGTACCGAACTTAAAACTTAACTTTTAATTTCTTTTATTTTGTATTTTACTTTTTAACATTAGTATTTTTTAATTTTTTGAGTACCACTTTAATTTGAATTTTTAGAAACTTTATCTTTTATTTATATACTAACCTTAAAGCAGCCTATTAGAATTCCAAGCATATTTATCAATTAAGATGAGGAGGTTTAAAGGGTATTTCCCCGTGTTGGTACTTCGTAAACGGTACGCCAATTGCCAGTTGCCCGTTTGAATTCTTTGATTTAAGAACAATTGAATTGTTTGTAATTTTGCCCGTTTAATTAAACAATTCTTAAGTTTAATGATAGAAAAAAAATATATTATATTATATATATATATATATAAATTTTCCTGACATTTATAACTTTTTATAATTTTATTTTGAATGAAAATTGAATGCTAGAACTTTTATGGCGGAATTGGGATACATTTAGGTTTTACGCGGGAAGCTTTAGAATATATCAATAAATGAATTGTTCAATTGTTTTTATTGGTAATCCTATAAACTAATCGTTCTCACACTATGAGATCTCTGGGTATATACTGAGTGTATTTGAGAGACTATGTATATAATTATATATACAATTATTAGTCAAAAATTTTCAAATTTTCAATGGTCATTACAGACTTTTGTCAGGATGTCATAATTTACTTTCACACATTTATGATTCTCGTAATAGAAATAAATCTAAAAAATACTTACCAGGCAGCCTGGCTAACTATTACACGTTCTTTTACAATCGTAATTCAATTGCCTCGTTTCTGAATACAATGACTGCAGTGCTGACGTTCTGCGTAATCTAACCCGAGTCCACCAGCACTAACTGTTCTCGTTACTGTTGGGCCAAGAGTGGTTTGTCGCTCTAGGGTCATTTTTTTGCACAATTTGGTATAATCAAATCAGGACCTACAGTTTAACGTGGATTGTGAACTTCCATCAAACATCCATGCCACTGCCAAGATTCGAACCTGAAGTTCGTGATACCAAAGGCCAGAGCACTAGCTAATTGGCCATCAGGCTGCTTCGGCTAAGAGTTATTCTATTGCAGATGACAATACAGAGGCAGTTAATCTTTATACCATAAGCAAGGCTGCTACTCATTTAGTACTACCCAGAGGGCAGCTTGAAGATATGGTACGGACTCGAGTAACATTAGACCAGGAAAAAGAATTACTACTACTACACCACATCACTGTGCCTGGAGCTGAGTTGCCCTTTTACAGTTTTACAGAAGAAATTTGATTGGGCTCTGTGGCGCTCTACGGTCATATGAGACCGGGACCTACGGCTTAAAGTGGATTACGAACCACTACAAACACCCATGGTACCTCCGGGATTCGAACCCGATACCTGTGGAACCGAGAACCAGAGAGCTAGCCATTCGGCCATCAGGCTCCTAGTTTAAAGAGGATTCCGAACCTCCATCAAGCGCCTATGCCACCGCTAGGATTCAAACCTGACACCCATGGTACCAAAGGCCAGAGCGCTGGCCAACTAGCCATCAGGCCGCTTGGGCCAAGAATGAGATAATGACCCATATTTATAGCGATATTTTTATTTAAGGTGCTTTAAACTCTTTTATTTTGCATATTTGCATAATAAAACGTTGCTGACTGTCTCCCATCGATTCATGTACTAAATAATTGGCTTTTATTCCATCATGTTGGTTTGACTTGTCAAAACATTTCAAAATCTGATCGCTTCCAACGATAATTTTCCTTTAAGTTAATGCTATTTTTTTTTTTGTTTGAATTTATTTAAACATCTCACATCTCACTGACTGAAAAATTCAAAGTAATCCAATACCGGACTCGTTGATGTCAATTAAACAGCTTGGCAAAAACGATGCATTTATTACAATTTGATTTTTATCTCTTAATTAACTCTTTTAAATTTTCATAAACACGGGCTCATTTAAATGATTAATTCCAGTTTTCCAATATCAGCCCACGTACGAACCTTCATTCCGCCGCATTGGTTTCGGTTCGTCACAAACATTTTAAAATCACAATGGTGATTACGGGGCCTCTCCTAACTGTCCATAATTACAGACTTGTCCTGATTTGAAGTGTTCTAAATTGTTTAATTTGCATAAACGCCAAATGGGTATCTCCTTATCGTGCGATGTACAAAGTGACAAACTCTTATTCCACCCAGTTGGTTTGGTTCATTAGGAGGTTCCGAGATCTCAGTGGTCTTTATTAACACTTTGATGACAGCAGACGTGATCTGCATGGTGCATTTTTCAGACCATTTACGACAAGAAACGGCAATTCATGTCTTGAGCGCCAGATTTTTTCCACCGATTAGATAAGTTACTCGTGTATCGCCGGATAATGAGGCTGCCTTGTATATATATGCGTCTAAGTGCCTTATTAACACAAAATTTATTTTTACGATACTCGATGCACATGTTTATTATCATCTTGCTACGTCTCAATCTATTTTCATCTGAATTTGGATCGACGTAATCCTTTAGATAATTCTCTAGATATTATAATTTAGATAATTTTTTTTATCAAAATAATAATGGTAATAAAATTCACGTATTTATATTTTTTTCTTATGTATGCAGTGTCGAATACTTGACCTGATATTAGGGAGTTTTTGCATACCGTAAGTTAGTTACTGTAGGACGTCCGTTAGCATTTTTCTCCCTAGCACGCATGCTCAGTTTCCTATGAGCATGCGCGCTAGGGAGAAAAATGCTAACGGACGTCCTACGGTAACTAACTTACGGTATGCAAAAACTCCCTATTGTTCCGTAGTATGCATCATAAAATAGAGCGCGTTCCCCTATTTTAAAGGAACAGAAAGTTGGGACAAACATCACCCATTTTTCCTACTAGAATTGGCGCTGTATCGCCGCTTGGCTTCTTTTTCCTGCGCTTATTTGTTTTGAAAACGTAAACATGTTAAGAAGGGATTCTGTAAATTCCGCTAAATGTCTTAAATTCTTCTCAAGTCGTACAAGAAATGGCAATTCATGTCTTGAGCGTCAGATTTTTTTCACCGATTAGATAAGTTACTCGTGTATCGCCGGATAATGAGGCTACCTTGTATATATATGCGTCTAAGTGCCTTATTAACACAAAATTTATTTTTACGATACTCGATGCACATGTTTATCATCATCTTGCTACGTCTCAATCTTTTTTCATCTGAATTGGGATTGACGTAATCCTTTAGATAATTCTCTGATTTTTTTTATCAAAATAATAATAACAATAAAATTCACGTATTTCATTTTTTCTTATGTACGTAATGTCAAATACCTCACCTGCGGATGTTCACCAGTATGTATCATAAGAAAAATAGAGTGCGACCCCCTATTCTAAAGGAACAAAAAGTTAGGTCAAACATCACCCATTTTTCGTATTAGAATTGGCGCTCCAACATCATCAGCAAGGTCTCTAATTGTAAATTGACTGTTTTCAGGCACCAAATCTTAAATTTTTGTGGACGTGATCTTCGTCGGTTGAGGTGAATGGTTGACCAGAGAGCTCTTCGTCTTCAACGCGTTCTCTGCCTTCTTTGAACTGTTTATACCACTTCTAAACATTTCTTTCCGATATAGGAATGCTCACCGAATGCCTTTTGCAACATTCTATACGCTTCCGCAAACAAAATTTAATGCAAGTTCTTTGCTCAATGAATTTAGACATTTCAAAAATCGCCGGAATCAGTTTTAGCGCCTCACAAAACCAAGCGTAACTCAAGCACTAATGAATATTTTGACGTGAAATTTCACGCAGATGTCAAGGACAGTGCCAGCAACCTAAAAAAGAAAAAAAAATTGAAATTCCATATGCACGGTAATTTAAATTGAAAAATGGTCTTACTTTTTGGGCACACTGACTTATTAACACAAAATTTATTTTTACGATACTCAATGTACATGTTTATCAGCAACTTGCTACGTCTCAATCTTTTTTCATCTGAATAGGGATCGACGTAATCCTTTAGATAACTTTCTAATTTTTTTTTTACCAAAATAATAATAACAAAAAAATTTCCATATTTCATTTTTTCTTATGTATGTAATATCAAATACTTGACCTATGGTTGTTCACCAGTATGTATCATAATAAAATCGAGCGCGTCCCCCTATTCTAAAGGAACAGACAGTTAGAACAAACATCTCCCGCCCTTTTCGAACAAGTGACCTTTTGTAGAAATTGAAGTATCATTGCCGTCTTATAGGTTTGGTTTGGTTTGTCGTTCTATGGTCATTTTGGTGCACACATTATGCTCATTAGACCGGGACGTATTGCTTAACGTGGATTCCGAACCACTCACAAATATCTATGCCACCGCAAGAATTCGAATCTGAAGCCTGGGGTACAAAAGCCCAGAGAACTAGCCAACTGGCCATCAAACCGTCCTTGCCTCTTATAATATGCATCCTCTGACATATCAAATATCCAAGAATAAGATTTTATATCTGAAAGCACTTTGTAGTTTGTTTCTTGGTTCTACATATTTCAAGCATTGAAATAAAATGTGTTCAACTTTCTCCGGAGTTTTGCAAACTATTGGCAGACTTTGGCGATTTTTACAAACCATCTTTACTGTTGCCTATTACTACTCTATGATGTTGACCCACAGGTCGAAAAAGGTTTACTATCCTACTACTATTTTCAAAATAAATGGCTCCCTTTTTTTTAGCTGTAAGTAAACGTAAATTTAATTTTTCTAAATAGTTGGCATTTATATTCTATTAGCAAACTTTCTTGTGTAATATTTTCCTCCCAAAAGGTTTTTAAAGTAAAATTTTAATTTATATGAAATTTTTGTAATACAAAATTATCAGAGTTACAAACAAAATAGCATTTCTTTTATACATTTATCTTTAGTAAGGATATAGTTAAATAAATGTATGACTTGAGAAAACAAATTTCTCGGTATTTTCAGAATCGCATCGTAACATGTTTGCTTTTTCTGAACAAAATTGCCCACAGGAAAAAAAATGCCAAGCGGCGATACAGCCCCAACACTAGCGTCGAAAAGGACGGAATTGTTTGCCCCAACTTTCTGTTCTTTTAGAATAGGGGGACGTGCTCTATTTTATTACTTCTCAATGATTTTCATCAATTTCACTGTAGGAGTCTCTATAACCTTGAGTATGGCTATGAGGTGTGCAATAATTCTCACTTTGTAGAGAGAATTTTCAATGTTTCTTTCATACTATTTTCTTATGTAAATTTATAGAGTTATCCATAAAACTCTTCCCATAATTCAATGCCCCTCTGTATCCACCAGGTTCGTTGTATACTTTCCATTGTATACTTTTTTGTATAATATTCGTTGCAGATTATGAGGAAAGCTAGGTGAGTTAAAAAAAAAAAAATGGTTGGAAGTAAATTCACATTTATTTATTAAGAGTTCAAAAGACCAATAAAGACCAATATGCCACTATCTTACATTTTTGTAAACAATATTTTCGAACCTCTTCTGTGGAAATCTAGCATCAATCTCAATTGTTTTAAATGCATACGTGCATAGACTGTGAATAATGGTTTAGAAATGTTGGCCAACAATGCATTCATCATCTCCGAGACAACAGATTGGGTTTTAATTACTAGTAATCTCACAAATGAGAAGCAGTAATCATAAGATTGAAATACCTTAAGGATAATAATAAAAAAAGGGTCCGCAAATTAGTACTGAACTTTGTGCTTAAGATGATGCAAAAGTGGTCATTATGTAGATTTAATCTAAGATTTTTTATGTGTAGTAAGTCCCATTAGATATGTCAATAGAGAACTCAATTTTCATGTCCATATTTATGAAATGTATTTCGGGAAAAAACAGCGGAAAAAAATTACTTCGAAATTTTGATGTATACTAAAAAAAGGGAGGCATTAATCAAATATGTGTTTTGAATGATGTTCCCCTCACATTTGTACAAAAATTAAAGACATTGATATTGTCTACCTTAAAGAAAATGTTAAAGAAATGTGAACGAAAAAAAGAGTTGGTAAATTAATACTGAACTTTGTGCTTACGATGTTGCAAAAGTGGTCATTATGCAGATTTAATCTATGATTTTTTTATATGCTGGTAAGTCCCATTTGATATACAAATTGATAAATTAATTTTCAAAACTAGGAGACATTAATAAATTATGTGTTTAGAATGATGTCCCTCTCCCATTTTTACAAAAATGGAACACATTGATATTGAAATACCTTAAAGAAGATGTTAAAAAATATCTGCAAATTAGTGCAGAACTTTGTGCTTACGATGTTGCAAAAGTGGTCATTATGTAGATTTAATCTAAGATTTTTTTATATGCTGGTAAGTCCCATTAGATATGCCAATAGAGAACTCAATTTTCATGTCCAGATTTATAAAATGTATTTCAGAGAAAACAGTAAAAAAAAATAATAATAACTTCGAAATTTTTATGCATAGGAGACAAAAAATAATAGGAGACATTAATAAAATATGTGTTTAGAATAATGCCTTTTCACCTTTTCTACAATATTGAAATATCTTAAGGAAAATGTTAAAGGAAATGTGAAATAAAAAAAAGTCAGCAAATTAGTACTGATCTTTGAGCTTACGAAGTTGCAAAATTGGACATTATGTTAATTTAATCTAAGATTTTTTATGTACTGGTAAGTCCAATCTGATATACCAATAGAGAACTGAATTTTCATGTCCGGAATTATGAAATGTATTTCAGAACAAAAAAGTGAAAAAAAGAAATAACTACGAAATTTTGATGAAAAAAGGAACACATTTAAAAAAATTATTGCATAGATTGGTTGCACGAGGCTATTCCATTTCTGTAAAGTGGACGCCAACGGAAATTTTTACCCCTAAGGAATTAAATGCAGTTTGTTTATCATGGTGGAGTTCTGTACGGTAACTGCTTCGAAAACAATTAAAACCATTTTGGAAATCAAAGATTTTGATGAATTTGATACGATTTTTATTGATTTACTTTTATATTTATGTTCATACATCGATGATATAAAATCTAATTACAGAATTGATTTAAGATATTATGTACTTAATGTTAGCACAATTTATATTTGATTTAAATTTTTTGTATGCTGATCTTTTACATTTACTAATTTTTTTTTTGTAAATGATTCCAATTCTAATCACAGAAATTCATTGAAAAGATTTCTGAAAACTCCAGACTAAGCCGTACGTAGTGAGGAATTAATTGGTTCCCTAATTATCATAATTAGCAATTCATGCTAATACATTCATGCCAACTAATTGATCACGCTTTTAGCATTATTGCAATGAACTTGATTAGGTTATTTAAATTCCACTAGTTTGCTTTAGAGAAAATGCAAATATAATTTATGACTTGACACGGGCTTTTGTGTCTGTGTCTCGTGTTTTAAAACCAACATTTTGAAATACTTGTGTCACATGTTTTGAAAGACAAGCAATGATTTCAATTTGTGGTCTCATTATTAAATAATTAATCCAGTCCAGCCGCTGTAACCATAGGTTAATTAATCATCTTCCTTTGTTTAAAAAATACTGTTAAAAGTGTGGTTTTTTTAACAAGGAAAATATTTTTTGGTATAAGTAACTTCTTAAAAATCGATATTAATATATGAATCTTATTATATAACTTTTTCATAATTACAGAGTTAATTTCCAGAATCATCAGAATCTTCTGCTTACAACAGTGTTTAAGACAAAAGCATTTTCCCAACAAAACAACTTAAAAGGACATAATTAATATAAAAATCAAGAAGTTATTTAGATGTTTACAAAAAATTTCAAATGACACGCTGAGATGGTCAGCTATAATATAAACTCATTTTTTATCTCTCAATTTATATATATATATATATATATACACTGAAGTGGCAAAAGTCATGGGATACCTCTTAATATCGTGTCGGCCCTCCTTTCGCCCGGCGAAGTGCAGCAACTCGACGTGGCATGGACTCAACAAGTCGTTGGAAGTCTTCTGCAGGAATATTGAGCCATGCTGTCTCGATAGACGTCCATAATTGTGAAAGCGTTGATGGTGCAGGATTTTGGGCACGAACAGACCTCTCGATGATGTCCCATAAATGCTCGATGGGATTCATGTCGGGCGATCTAGGTGGCCAGATCATTCGTTGGAATTGTCCAGAATGTTCTTCAAACCAATCGCGAACAGTTGTGGCCCGGTGACATGGCGCATTGTCATCCATAAAAATCCCATCGTTGTTTGGGTACATGAAGTCCATGAATGGCTGCAAGTGATCTCCAAGTAGCTCAACATAAGCATTTCCAGTCAATGTTCGGTCCAGTCGCACCAGAGGACCAAGTCCATGCCATGAAAAAAACAGCCCACACCATTACGGAGCCACCACCAGCTTGAACAGTGCCTTGCTGACAGTTTGGGTCCATGGCTTCGTGGGGTCTGCGCCACACTCGAACCCTACCATCAGCTCTTACCAACTGAAATCGTGACTCATCGGACCAGGCCACGGTTTTCCATTCATCTAGGGACCAACCGATATGCTCACGTGCCCACGAGAGTCGCTGCAAGCGATGTCGTTCTGTCAGTAAAGGCACTCGAGTCGGTCTTCTGCTGCAATAGCCCAAGAAAGCCAAATTTCTCAACAGACAAGTCCCTTGTACGTCCCACATTGATTTCTGCTGTTATTTGACGCAGTGTTGCTTGTCTGTTAGAATTTACGACTCTTTGCAGACTCTCGCCGGTCTCGGTCGTTAAGTGCAGGCGGTCGACCACTGCGCTGTCCATGGCGGGATGTTATGCCTGAAATTTCATACTCTCGGCACACTCTTTACACAGTGGATCTGGGAATGTTGAGTTCCCTACGATTTCCGAAATGGCATGACCCATGCGTCTAGCTCCAACTAACATTCCGCATTCAAAGTCTGTTAATTCTCGTCGTGCGGTCATCATCACGTCAAAACCTCTTCACACGAATAACTTGAACAGAAATGAAAGCTCTGCGAAAGCACTGCGCATCTATACCTGTTCTACGCGATGCTACTGCCATCTGAAAATTTGCATATTGCTATCCCATGACTTTTGTCACTTCAGTGTATATATATATATATATATTGAGAGAACGCACACCTTTATTTGCACACGTCCAAATATCACACATATACAATATTTAACGCATATAAAGACATGATTATAGGTTCATGGACGGTTTCCACTTCTAAACCGAAAACCCGATACTCAGGTACGCACGGGTTGCGATGAATATACTTCCTTTCAGAATGAGAGTCTGTAGGCTAACTGAGTGTCACACAGAGCCACCATTTATCCTGAACGTCACAGGAGGTGGTCTCGCCAATGCGTAGGAGGAAGCGTGGTTGTAATATATATTATATATATATATATATATATAAATATATATATATATACATTTCGATGGAGAAATGGTAGTCCAGGAATACTTTTGCAATACCGAAGGTTTAATGTTTTTTTGCACTTTTAAAAATAATTATCTGATTTTAATTATGGACTGACAGAATTTTCGAAAATTTCCAAATATTTTAATGCTACTTTTTATAAATGTGTCTCAATTTGTTTAATACTTATTGTAATTGTTCAAGGGCGGGGGGGAAGGGGGGTTTATTTAGAGTAAAATTACGAATAGAACTCAAAAATGTAAATGAATTAAAGATAGTTTTTATGCTATTATCAATGATATTTTTAACAATATAATAACATTTATAATGATTTTAGATACATGTTTATGTAACTAGAAGTTAGTTACTAACTAAAATAATTATTTACGTTAAAAAATTAACGTTGTGCACTGGTCTAATTTTGTAAGCGAAATTTATGCATTAGAGATGTATATGCTCTTTTTTTACTGCACGCCTACCTTGTTCAGAATTGATACAATATCTTTCTTTTAAAATTGCCGGGAGACATAATATCTAATCTCCTTTTCTTTTTTTTTCCTTTGCTTGCACGTGATTTTTTCTTTTCTTGCACGTGGTTTAGCCTTGTCGTTACTCCTTTCTTACATATTCTCTTTTTCAAAGTTCACTTTTCTAAGTATTTATATTTTATAATCAATTTTAAATCTTTAACAAAAGATTTCATTTATAGACATGCACTTTTTTATCTACCGATCTTATTTAATAATAACTTAAAATTATCCACTCAAATTCTATTTTATTTTTCTTGTTACAATTTTACAAAAATCTTTTTATATTTATTTATAATATATTATTATAATTATTGTTATCTTATAACGTATAAACGTATGATCGTATAACATATAACGTATAATGTATAACATATAACAACGTATAACGTAACGTAACGTATAACGTATATATAATATATAACATATAGCGTATGACAACGTATAACGTATAACATATAACAACGTATAAAGTAACGTAATGTATAACTAGCGTATAACAACGTATAACGAATAATGTATATGCATATGACGTATAACGAATAATATATATGCGTATAACGTATATAATGTGTATATAATGTTTTTGCGTATAGCGTATTATAATGTATTGTTATATTATTTATTTGTAACTTTGGACGCATAAAAAAGCATGAATTGCATTAAATACTCTTAAATGATGATTTTTTTCCCCATTCTGTAACCCTCAGACTCACTTTGCATATTAAATGGCAAATTATAATAATAATTACCAGACACAAATTGTATCTCTAAAATAACCGCTAATTCGCATATTAATAAACAATTCATTACAATTAAGAATTTTTTTAATTATCACATGTAACTGAATTTATATAGTACCAACGACAGCCAAAACCGAGGTAATTATATGGTAACTTCTCCTAAATCCTTCTCCATCAGTCTAAGTATCACAGCTTTATTTCGCTGTCCGCCATTATAATTATAAACGGCCTATTCTATGCTTTTTTTTTTTCTTTCGTTCGCTCATTGGCCCAAATACGTGAGAAAATTTCCTGAGCACCCTATTCCAAATATTTATTTAGTCACCTGATACTCGTTTTTGCTCAGAGAACTTCTTCTCAATTAACTAGAGATTCGGATTGCGTGAGGTTGCAAAGGGTTGAACCCTTTGTTGCTCTGTCGTGGTCCTTTAGTCTTTATAATGCATGTAAGTTTTTACTTACTTTACTTTGTTTTTTATGTGCGTGTGTGTGAGAGAGAGAGAGTATAACCTGTTTTTCTCGTCCTTGTCAATTAAGATCGACTATATTCATTGGAAGTGAGCTTGGGAAGTAATTAAGAGTTAATCAGCTCATTTTGGTTCCAAGAATCTGCAGTGTTTTTTTCTTACTATTTAAATAAATCTACAGAAGCACATATAACTTTAAATAATGTCACCCATAACATTATTTTGGGGAGACAGGCTTTTCATGTAGCTGATCACTTTCAATTTTGGACATTTTCACTGAAATCTGTCTTTTTTTAATTTATTTCGGAGCCTTTTTATAATAAATATACAAAAGCACATATCTATATACCTTTAAATATATATTATAAATATATCTAAAAATAGTATAAATATATATAGTTATATATACTATCTATATACCTATAAATATATAAATATATACCCATAAAGTTGTTTTGGGGAGTGAGGTTTTTCATGTCCTTGACCTCTTACAACTTTGAACAATTTCGCTAAAATCTGTAATTTTTTAATTTCTTTCACGAGATTTTTTATAATAAATTTACAGAAGCACATATTTATATACTTTTAAATATTGTTATCCTTAAAATTGTGTTGGGAAACAAGATTTTTCAAATCCTTAGCCATTTTTAATTTTGGACTTTTTCACTGAAATGTGACTTTTTTTAATTTCATTAATGAGCTTTATTTTAAATTTTTCCACGGTTTTTTTTGTAATAAATTTACAGAAGTATATATCTACACATTTTTTAACATTTTTACCCATAAAATTATTTTGGGGAGCGAGGTTTTTCATGTTCTTGACCACTTTCAATTTTTAACATTTCCACTGAAATCTATCTTTTTTTTTAAATTTCTTTCACGGGCTTTTTTATACATAATATTTATTTGAAAAATAATTGAGTAATTATTAAATAATTTAATAAAAGCCCATAAAATATTTAGGTATTGTTTTGGGGAGCGGTAATTTTCGTGTCCTTGACTATTTTCAATTTTGAATATTTTCGCTGAAATCTGTAATTTTTTTTAAAAATTTCGTTCACAAGTTTTTTTTTTTTTTTTTTTTTAAATTTCTTTCACGATTTTTTTTTATTTCTTTCACGAGCATTTTTAAACATAATATTTATTTACAAAATAAATGAGTAATTATTAAATAATTTATAAAAAAATTAATTTAGAAGAAAAATAAATGTTAAATTTCTCTAAAAGGAGCAGGCTAGCACGTTAATGAGAAAGGAACTGAACTTCAATAAAAAAATAATATTTAAAAAACATTTAATAAAATATTTTCTAACACTTAAATTATTCTTTTCTAAAATTAAACTGGATAAGGTTTATTTTCCCCCCTATATTTCATTAAAATCTGTAATATATGAATGATTGACTAATACGCGTAATCCCATTTTCCTACAGTACTACTGTGTCCAAAAAGTAAGACCAATTATTAATTTTTTTCAAAATCTCTTTATTTATTCTTCCAAATTTATTTAATCGCTTTCAAAGTAATCCCCTCCGGACACAATGCACTTATGCCAATTTCTTTTTCCAAACCTCAATGCATGCTGAAAAGTCATCGGCAGAGATGGTCTTCAAAACGCGCGGCGATTCACGTTGAATCTCTTCAATCGACTCAAAACGGTGTCCCCGGAATTGTCTTTTGAGTTTAGGGAAAAGTCAGAATACGCACGGTGTGAATACGGTGGTTGTGAAACGATGTGGGTTTCATTTTTGTCGAAAAAGTCTCGAAGAATCAATGCAGTGTGAGCTGGCGCATTCAGTGTTTTCGGTACCAATCGAGATTTAACGCGTTTGAGGCCCAAAATGGAATTGGCTGATCCTTTTGAAATTTCAACTTCATCAGCTAGGTCTCTAATTGTAAATCGATGGTTTGCTAGCACCCAAATCTTTAATTTTTTGGACGTGATCTTCGTCGGTTGAGGTTGAGGGTCGACCAGATGGCTCTTCGTCTTCAACGTGTTCTCTAAAGTCTTTGAACTGTTTATACCACTTCTAAACATTTCTCTTCCATATAGGGATGTTCACCGAATGCCATCTGCAACATTCTATACGTTTCCGCAAACAAAATTTAATGCAAGTTCTTTGTTCAATTCATTCAGACATTTTAAAAATCGCCGGAATCAGTTTTAACGTCTCACAAAGTCAAACGTAACTCAAACACTAATGAATATTTTTAAGTGAAATTTCACATAGATGTCAAGGACAGTTGCATCAACATAAAAAAGAAGAAGAAATTGAAATTCCGTAAGCCCCGCTAGTTTTAAATTGAAAATTGGTCTTACGTTTTGGTCACAGTAGTATGTGAATGAGTAGCTAATTTGGATAATTCTATTTTTTTGCAATATAGAATTGAGTAACTAATATGGACAAACATATTTTCCTGTGAAAGGACCCCATATATGTATTTGCACATATGACACCTCTGCTAAAAATTATTGCTTAATATTAGTTCTATGAAGTTAAATCAAGTTACGATTTTTTATGCATGTGTTTAAACTTAGAGGAGCAAATAGATAAATAGACTTGATTTATAGAACGACAGCTGCTTCGTAACTGAAAGCAAATATTCGCTTTCATACTACTCGGTTTCTATTTATAAGTGTAGAAACTTTTTTCTAATCTGCTTCCCCTGCCTCTGCCCATGGAAAGATATAATTAAGCCGGCATCTTCCTCCTTTTGTCGCGGATGGGCACCAGACCTTGACTCTCGTCTCAAGGTCACGGCGTGGCCTTGTCTTCGCCAAGATCCGATGCTAATCGTCTTCGGTGGCAAATTTCGATATTCGATGCTCTGTTTCCTGATCTACTAGCAACGTCAGTATGACCAATATTTTTATATATTCATAATTGCAACTTGTGGCTTTTTGTAATACAATTATGTCCAACTTTGGCTTTATCTGTAAATTGAGTTGCAAAAATTCGTTCTTGATTTTCTTTCGCCAGTTTTGAAGAAATTAGCCAATATCGTTATTGGAATAAATAAAATCTGAAATAATTCTTAAAAATTAAGAGTGGAATTTGATTTAGGAAAAATTATAGTTAATTTTTTAATATTTCTGTAACAGGGTATATTACAAATCTTTCATTAAATATGAAAGTTATTTATAGTTTATCAAAAATATGAACAATTTTAATTTTCTCAGTTCTTCTTCATTGAGCTATTTATAATTCTTAATTGTTTTCTGGTGGATTACCCTTATTGGTTAATTCTTCGAAGAGATATTCATAACGCATAGTTCTTTGCCGTCGGATTACTTTTAATTCTTCGAAGCACTATTCGTTATTCTTATTTCTACTTCAAAGAACTATTAATAATTCTTAGGTATTTTTCAAAGAACTATTCAAAATTTTTAATTCTTCATCGATGGTTATTCATAATTCTTAGTTCTTTATCGATGAATATTCATAATTCTTAGTTCTTCGTAAGACAATTCATAATTTTTATTCTTCAAAAGAACTATTCATAATTCTTAGTTCTCAAAGAGCTACTAATAATTCTTAGGGTTTTTTTCAAAGTACTATTCGCTATTTTTAATTCTTCTTCAATGAACTATTGAAAATTCTTAATTTTTCTTCGATGAATTCCAAATTCTTAATTTTTCATGTATGGATTGTTCATAATTCTTAGTTCTTCGAAGGACTATTAATAATACTTAGATTTTTTTTTTCAAAGAACTATTTGCTATTTTTAATTCTTCTTTGATGAACTGCTCAAAATTCTAAATTCTTCATCGATGGATTATTCATAATTCTTAGTCCTCCGTTGGCCCATACATTATTCTTAGTTATTCTTCCATGGACTGTTCTCAATATTCTTAGTTATTCTTCGATAGACCATTCATAATTTTGATTCTTTTTTGGCGCCAAGTTCTGCTTCCCCATTTTTTCCTTCAAGGTTAGTCTCGATTGGCTCATTGACAAAGGCGATCAATTTTCAATTTGCGAATTTCTCCTCACAATATTCATTCGGGAACAATATCATCATTTAGAAATAGTTACATATTTTATAACAACGTGATTTCGTCATAGATATATTGATTAAAAAGTTTTCCTATATTCGTTTGCATGAATATGAACAGGAACTTATGTTCTGGTCTTTCATCAAAATCCTAAAATTTGCTTTTTTGCTAAAAAAAGCTTTTTTTTCCACTTATAAAAGAAGTATTTAAAAATAAAGTTCTCATGATTTGCTTTATATCACATAGAACTAAGTCATTCCATAAAAAAAGTTGATCTTGGTTAATTTTTTTACGTTCATCAGGTAGGCACAGATCACCACCAGTTCAACATTTTGTCATTTTTATTTTTAGAAAATCATAGAAGTGGTAATTTTTTTTTAACAGAAAGTCTGTTTACAATTTCAAAAATTTATTACCAAAGCAAATGAATAAACAGATAACTGAGAACATTTTTACAAAATACGTCGTACATATACGTTGTATATATTTAAGCATTTTTTACTTTATTTAATTTAAAATTAAATTAATTTGATAGTTCTCTATATGGGTACTACTAGTTTTAGATGTCAAAAACATTATTTTCAAGCGTTTATCCCGTTCTTTTCATCAATAAAAAATAAGGAAGAAATATGCATTTTTCTTTAATATATTTTTCATCTAAAATTAGTAGATGTCCCGTTTTGTGGAAAAAATCAAGCCATATTAGATATATAATTTTGGGTTTATAATAATTGATTTTTTACATAAATCGCAAATATAAGTTGGTATCTTTCTCCCATATATATGTATTGGTATTCGCTATTCTATGCATCCTTGTTGTAAATAGTCGATCAATTGTTGTAAACAGTCGATTTAATCCGATATTAGAAAGTTTTTGCATACCGTATTTTGGACGTCCGTTATTTTTTTTTCTCCCTACCACGCATGCTCATAGGAAATTGCGCATGCGTGTCTGTAATAATGTTTCCTATGAGCATGTGCGTTAGGGAGAAAAAAAATAACGGACGTCCAAAATACGGTATGCAAAAACTCTCTATTATATCAAGTCATAATTATAAGCTGGTATCTTTCTACCATATATATATGCGTTGATATACGCAATTATATGCATCCTTGATGTAAATAGTCGATTTCAAATTTAAGCTAGTACCTCTGTTGTTAGTCAAGGTTCTACGATAGCATGGGTCAATGTGGCGTGAAGGAATTGAATGTACTGAAATACCCTTGCGTACGTAAGCTGAAATATAATTAAATAAAATAAACAGAAAAATTCTAACGTAAATTTAGATGACCTCTTTGAATTCTTTAGTATTCGATAGCTGAAAAATCATAGTTATTATGTGATAAGTCTTAATAAGAAACGGAGCCCAAGTTTAGCTTTACGAGCCTGAAACCTTTCAGCAAGTGGGCTTGTTATCAGCAGAAAACAGCGTACTCACTTGCTGGGTTAAGTACTTTCGTGTCTCTCAGATCCGTAAGCTACACGAAACTTGTTGCTTTTTATCTATCAGTTTGACTGCATTGAAGATGTGTCGATAAGGGGTTATCTGGGTTCTTGGTCGTTGCGTAAGTGAAATTCGCGCCACACGTAAGATTTTGATTTCACTGGATTTGATTGTGAAAAAAATCCGTTTATTTTTGTCGCAAATGAGTCGATTTATTAACTTCTTTTTGTTGTTTTGTCACTCCATGCTTAGAGTTCAAGGCCACTATCTCTTTCTCTCTCTGTATCTTAAGCCGGTGTTTACCAGTTGGTATGTTTTTTTTTTTTTTTTTTTCGGACTGACATATTTTCTTGAAGTTTTATCTACAAAATAACGTTAGCGACATTTTGTCTAGCTTCATATCGCACCAATGTCATCTTTTTGCATGTTTTTTAGCAACACTCACTTGCAAAGAGTTATGAATAAAGTGACCAGTCACCATATGTAAGTCTGGATTGTCTTAGTTTACAATGCATTAGAAATTCAATCTGAAAAATTTCGTTTGTTGATAAGATTTTTAAACTTTTTTTTTTTGCCTGTATGCTTTTGATATGTTTCAAAGAGAGCTATATATATATATATATATATATATATATATATATATAACTAAAAATAATACACTAAATTGCATAAGGTGAAAAGCATTTTTAGTCATAAACATAAAAATAATAAATAAAATTTTTTGTTATAACTAATCACCTTTGACTAATCACTTTTTCCCTTTATGACTACAAAAATCAAACCAAGTGTTGAAACATTCATTAAAATTCCATACTATCACGCATCAAATACTTTATTTGCTTTTTTGTAACATATTAATGTTTTTTTCTATATATAACAAAGGAAATGAATGTTAATAATTAACGGTGCTTTTGAGCAGTCTCTCTCTGTATATATATATATATATATATATATCTCATGCTGATCACTTTATCACCTTATGCACCTTATTTAGTATATTACTTAGCGAACACGCTATATACTTTATTAAATACAATGTTAAAATGAATTATGCTTTTGGGCAATAAATTTCTTCGAAACAAAATGAAGTTTAGTACTTAGGAGTCTTGCATCTATTCTAGCACGATATTGACGGATCAAATTTTCTAGTTTGTATTAAAAAATGAAAACATAATAATGAAAAATGAAATAAAAAATGATAATAATGAAATAAAAAAACATTGAATAATGTATTTTTCCATCATTTAAATTTTTACTTTGTTACTAAACTAAAATTGTATCATGCTCCCTGTTATAATCTTTCATTATAGGTGATAAATTTGTGATAATGTACCATGATAAATCTTTAAAATTAAAATATTTGAATAGAAGCAAATAAAATCTGTGAAAAAAACCCTACTAATTATAGTTTTAACTGAAGTGGATATATTGATGGCCACGGTTTGGTAAAGTGACCATGGTTTGTGAATCCCTCTTTAAGTAGATGATTAGTCTAAGAAATACCTAAGGCTGCGGAAAAAAAAACTAGAAAATCACCATGAAAATCCACTGCATATATTTCATTGGCAAAATAATAGTATTTCCAAGGGAAATGGTTAACTTCTTCTCTTAATAATAGACTCAAGTCTAAGAACTGATTATACACATTTGCACGTAATTTTACACTATGAGATCGACAGCCTAATTATTAAAATGCAAATACTGAAACGGAGGAAGATCTTTTAAGTTATAAAAGAACCTTCCATTACAGGCAACTAGAAGTCGAATAAAAAGTTCTTGAATAATTCGAACTGCTAGGTTGTTGCTCTCTAATTAAAACAAAGCCATTCCAATGTTTTGAAAATCGTCTCATTAATTACTGTCATGATAGTTCTTTTAGAAAATATTTCTAATTCACATCTATTTATTTTGTAGCTCCATTCTTTGCTCACAATTGGTGAGAAAAAGCGACCTTGAATGGCAAAAGTAGAAAATTATTTATAGTAAAATAAATGCACAGGAACTCTGGTTTCACTTTTCAAAATGACTGTAGAACGTGAGTCACGATTTTACAGGCAGAACTTTTGCTACTGCGTAACCTTTTCGAATGCAAAACCCCTTCGACAAAACAAACAAAAAACGTAATTATTTTCTTTTCTGTAGCAATGTATTCCAAAAGACTTTTTTTTTCAATATGGTTACAGTTAGCATAACATATAAGAGAAACAGAAAAAGATTTCCCCACTCCTTTAACAAATTGTTATGATTTGATGCATGTTATTGTTCTTCAAAAATAAAACAAAAACAAAGACCATGTGTTATTAATCGTATTTTCAGTAAAAGAAAATAAAGATGTTATCTCCTCGATTTTGCATTCATAGCTTTATTGCATTTTCATGAGCTATTAAAAATTGTTACGTTAAAAGCTCACGGAAAGATTCCTTTTGTAACAATGAGCTCTGCGAGTACGGCTAATATTAACATGAATTATTTATTTCGTTCTTTAAATAATTACTTTCGTTTTCTTTCAAAGACATTAAAATAATGATTTTAAAATATTGTGCACCAGAGATGCACATATGTGAGAAAGATGCAAGCTGCATGTACTCATTGCAACTTAAAAGCGAATTACAATATATATATATATATAATATATTTGATTTATTTCTTTATTATAATAAAAATGCAATATAATGTATGTAATAAAAAGTAGAGAAAAATTACACATGTAAATTATTACATTAATTTTTTAATATTTGGCTCTAGTTTTGTTGTAACTATGCTTTAAAATTATCGGTTAAATGGTTTTCATTTATTATTTTTTTATATTCATGCCTGATAAATATTTGTACTCTTATGCTGATTCAAATAGAATTGTGTATTATTTATGAATAATCTCATCTACTTTGTTTAGAGCCTATTTTTTTACTCATATGTTGATTTAAACAGACCTGCGCATTACTTATGAACAGTCACATGTAGTTTGCCTATTTTTTTATATTACTTATATGCTGATTCAAGCAGACTTGTGTTTATTCATGAACAATATTATCTACTTTGTTTAGATCCTATTTTTTAAATTTTATTTTATTCATATGTTGATTCAAACAGAATTGTACATAATTTAGGAACAACTATATCTACTTTGTTTAGCGCCTGTTTTTTTTTTTTTTTTTTTTTTTTTTAATAATTTTTTTACGCATTGCAGAATTGTGCATTATTTATGAACATCTACTTTGTTTAGATCCTACTTTTTAAATTTTATTTTGCTCATAGGTTGATTCAAACAGAATTGTGTATAATTTAGGAACAACCATATCTACTTTGTTTAGCGCCTTAAAAAAAATTTTTTTTTACTCATAGGTTGATTCAAACAGAATTGTGAATTATTTATGAACAATCTTATCTACTTTATTAAGAGCCTATTTTTTTTTTTTTATTTTACTCATATGTTGATTTAAACGGAATTGGGCATTATTTACAAACACTACTAATTTGTTTAGCTCTATTTTTATTTATTAACTTTTTTTACTCATATGTTGATTAAAACAGATTTGTGTATCATTTAGGTAACAACCACATCTACTTTGTTTAGAGTTATTTTTATTTATTTATTATTTTTTTTTTTTTTTTACTCATACATTAATTCAAACGGACTTGTGCATGCATTAATTAGGTAACAACCACATCTACATTTTTTAGCGCTATGTTTTTAAGCGGGACATATTTTAAGCAATAAACATTGTAAAAATAACAGAAAATAGGTTCATAGGGAGAACATCTATGCTAGCACATTAGTATTAAAACTTTTTATCTTCTAAATTTGCAATAAATTAAAAAAAAAAATTGAATGATTTAGGAATATTTAATAATTGAACAATTAATAATATTTAATTTAATCATTGTATAATTAAATAATTAATTATATTTAAGCACTGCATAATTAAATAATTAATAATATTTTAGCATTGCATAATTAAATAATTAATAATATTTAATTTAAGCTGTTTAATATTTTTATTATATTTAATATGTTTATTAACATTAATATGTTTATTCTTTCATTAATCGAAAGATAGAAAAAAGTTCGATGTTTTAATTTTTCTTCAACATCAAAAATCTTTCAAGGAATTACTTGTCATATTATTACAACCTGTTGTATGTTGTAAGCTAATAAAATTGAGATATTTAAAAAATTATTTACATAGAGAAAAAGTTGTTAAAAATGTTTTTATATATACGTTATCCATTTCCTAAAAAAAATCTAGTTTCTTTTAAATATATGTATATATATATATATATATATATTGATGAATACATGTTTAAATATTTTCTGTCACTGGGTTATGATAATATATTAGTGCATTTTAATCAATAATGCTAATTTATTGTTTATTATAGATCATTCATGAAATTAATGTATACGATCGATTTCTTAGTTGAATTTGTCATATTTATATATTGTAAGCATATAAAATTTAACTGAGAAATATTTATTGATTATTTATGACTTTTGCATATAGTAGATATATCTACATCAATATTGGACTTTACCTATATTTTCTAATTAATTTATGTTTACTTTTTTTACTTCATGGTCTTTAAATTATTTTAAATATGGAAATAATTCTCACTATAATATGTAATCTATATTATATTTTATTTTGAATGTGATTTCAAATATGTTACAATACAAATCTAAAATTCATTAATAATCTTTGGATACGATATATTAAACATTTTGTACACGTCTTCTCAATGTGTATAAATAAATATTTTTAAACTGATCTCAAATAAAAAATAAAATATATAACTTTTACCAAACCAAACAAAAACATTTTTAATCAACTCATTGCAATATTTAATAAATACTAAATAAACGAATTTCTACAATCGCACGCATTTACTGGGACTACTAACTATCATGCAAGAAAAAGGAAACAATATTCATAAAACCTTAGTAACCATAACCACGATTCAAGGCTTTCTAAACTATATGTCTCTTTATGCTTCATGCCTTTTTTTTACTTCATGATCTTTATATTACTTTAAATATGGAAAATAAATCTCACTTTAATATGC
Organism: Caerostris darwini; assembly: GCA_021605075.1. Lineage (NCBI taxonomy): Eukaryota > Metazoa > Arthropoda > Arachnida > Araneae > Araneidae > Caerostris > Caerostris darwini. The sequence continues at coordinate 49,737 of BPLQ01007128.1, forward strand.
AATATATATATTATATTTTATTTAGAATGGAATGTTTGAATACATTTGAAATCAATGTATTCTAAAATCTAAAGTTCTCTATCTATATATTCTATATAGATAGTTCATTTATAATCTGTGAGGTGGGAAAGATAGGATAGAGTATTAAACTTTTTTACATGTCTCCTTAAAGTGTATAAGTAAAATATTTTTAAGCTGATCCCAAATAAAAAATAAAATACAACTTTTACCAAAACATTTTTAATCAACTCATTTCAATATTTCATAAATACTAAACAAGCAAATTTCTTCCATCGTATGCATGTATTGGGACTGGTAACTATCACGTAAAAGAAAAGAAAGAATATCCAATAACCCTTAGTAACCATAACTACCTATTCAAGACTTTCCAAACTATAAGTCTCCTTATGCCGAATAATAAATGTCTGACGAAATGAACTCTGGGCGTGATAATTGAGTACCAGTTATTGCATTTGATTAAAAGCGTCTCAAATTAATGTAATTCCCCCAACTAATGCGCCAAATGTGGTAGTCTCCAACGTTGTTTAACACTAACTTAAAAGATTGGTAATACCAACTATGAGACAAGTAATATTAATAGCAAATGAAGAAAAAGTATGGCAAGGGTGCGGCAAAGAGGGTTGCCCAGCTCCAGGAAACCAGCTTCCTTCCAGTATGGTTGGCGCCAACCACAAATGAGGCCACCCACTGGTTACTTCTTCTGGATTATGATCTACATGGACAATTATATCGCTAACATCTTCAGTGAACCAGAATTAATTTGAAGCGATATCCGAGGCATTAAAGAAGCCAACCTGTTGCTTGGGCAGGAAGAGAACCAACCATCCACCCTCCTTTAAACCAACTCATCCTTCTTTTAGCAGTCAGTTCCTATTTCGAGATGTTTGCTGTGAGGGTTAATTTAATTTTGAACTTGGGTGAACCCCGGGATAAAAATCTCTGGGCCCAGTTGATTTACATAGTTCGCGTATCAACGTCTTCGTGTACCATCCATTAACGTGGAAGCGATGTAGATTAGAGATATGTCTAGCTTTTGCTTATGCGGCCCGGACAGAAGAGTCTCTGGTGTTATTGACGATTTAATTTGGGCTGCTTTAGAAAAAAAAAATAATAATGAGCGCACAGTCTTGGCTCAAAGTAACAACGTTAAAGACCATTTTATTGAAATTGGATGACGTTAAAGACTTTCCATTAGGCTTGGTCAGGGCGTAATGCATAGATGATGGAATGATATCAATTCGATATATGATGATGAGTTTTTATTTTGACTTTAAATGATTGGATTCGTGAAAGTTTAATTTATGTGATGCGCCGGGCAGTAAGAGTAATTCATTTTCGTAGACTGAGTTTCATGTTATTAAATACTTCACCATTTCATCCATAAGTTATTGACAAGTGAGTCGCAAATTACAACTTGATTGCCGAGTCCTTCTCCGAAAAGAAACATTATCATGGTTAGATTATGACTTGATCGCAAGTACTTAAGGGTGCAACAAGCCTTTTCAGTCACTTAAGGAATATTAAGCACTAGAAACAATTATATTAAAATTTTACGAACATGCTTGGCAAGTTGTGATATGAATTAAAATATCGAGATTTTCATTTGCAATATTTATAGCTGTACTAAATAGAAAAATTGTTAGACTTCAACATGTATATTGAGAGATATATATTATATAATTATTTATTATATATATATATACATATCGTAAGTACTTGAGAGTGCAACAAGTCTTTCCAGTCACTAAAGGAATATTAAACGATTGGAACAATTATATTGAAATTTTACGGACGTGCATGGCAAGTTGTGATACGAATTTAAATATCGAGATTTTCATTCGCAGTATTTCTAGCTGTACTAAATAGAAAAATTGTTAGACTTCAATATATATATGTATATATATGAGACAGAAACAGAGAGAAAGAGACTGTATGTACGTGCTATAATGTAATTTATAATATGGAAAGTAATTGTAATATGAAAATTATTATTAGATATTAATTAATTTTTATGTTAATTGATACGATTTATCAGAAGAAAGAAACATTAAAAATTAATAGATGAGAATAAAAGTAAAAGGCATGATAAGGCCTTAATTAAACATGATTATGATATTTATCGTGAATTAAAGTAATAAAAGTATCATTATTACTTTAATTTATCAATAAATTTATAATTTTTATTGTCTATCTTACTGAGTTACCAAATGTAAAGTTTCAAAAAATGTTTGTATTTTAATATTAAATTATACAAATTAACAAAAAATAATTATAAAAATATTGTCCTTATTGCATAAGATAAAAAAAAGTTAAAATTTTTTAAATTTCTTAAGTCTTTTTTAAAATTATTTTCGATTTTCATTATAGTTAACTAAAATTGTATGGTATAGATCTAGAAATCTTATTACATTATTTCGTTTTTTTATTCAAATTTTCTCTATAATTTTTTTAATGAAATTTTATTTTAATAATTTTTTAATGAAATTTTATTTTAATAATTTTTTTAAATTAATTTTTAATTACAAAAATGAACCTTGCATAAGATAAAAATGATAAATTTTTAGATTTCATAAGTCTTTTTAAAAATTATTTTCGATTTTCATCATAGGTAATTAACAAATTATATGGTATGGATATAGAAATCTTATTAAATTATTTCTCTTTCCATTCATAATTTTTTTTTTAAATTTCGATTATTTTTATAACCTTTTTCAAATATTAATATTTTATAGAAATGACTATTATTGTATTTAATGTTTTTATTAAAAGATTGTAAATCACAACAAATAAATAACAATGACCACAACAAACACATCACAATATAAAAAATGAAAATTTTTTATTTGTCTTTCATAATTTGTCCCATCAATAATAATTTTAATATAATGCACATCAGAACTATACTTAAAAGCCTTTTTGTTATTTGATTAATTTAGAATTTGTTATTTAAATGACGCTTTTTATTAGATACATTATTAGAACTAGAATTTCAATAAGAATTTATTTTTCCTTGGCTTCTTTTTTAATAACACCAATATGTCGATTTCTGTTTCACCATTAATTTATATCCTTCACAACAACGTTGCGTGCATCACAATTAGGATGATACGTCCTCGGATCCTACCATTAGCAGCCATCTCAGAACGGTCACCAACAACCCATTGTATGTCGACAATGCAACCTACCATTAGAGGTTCTCAAACAGTCCGAGGTGTACTTTTGTTGACAATGTTGGATTTGTAACTATGAAAGACATACAAAAGATCTCATGTCCAAACTTCTATCCGCTCGCCACAAAGGAACAAAAGCGAAAGTCCAACTATCCATGCACGGCCTTGCCATTGAAAATTTCCCTTCCTTCTTAATTGCCACCATCTTTTGCGATGATGACTTAATGATAAGTCAGGCGAGAATTAGAGCCCAGAAAATAATGACTTTGAACAGCAGCAGCATCTTAGCACCTTTCTTTGGGATGCCAACAATACCCCCCTTCACTGCAGCGGCACTGAAGACTTGCTGACAGTTCTCGCCCGTGATAATTGAGGTATAATTGTCCTGCCGACGTGTATACCTAACATTAGAATGCTATCCCTTTTTTTGTTGTTGTTGTTGGCATTATTATTCCTTCATTATATAACCCGAGGAAGAAAGAGTTGGATTGGTTGTTTTACATGCCTCATTGGCAGTTATGTGCGTTTGTAATAACTTCCCTTGTAGGGGTTAAGCGGTATGGTGACTTGAGTTAAAGAAAATGAGGTTTTGGGGAAGCAGCAGAAGTTTTAATTGCTGTTATTTGCCAGCTTTTGGGCATTGGGTGGAAATGAGTTCCTGTCACAAGATTGTGTATGCAGGGAATTCCGCGTGTTGTCTTTTATTATTATTATTATTATTATATTCTTAATAATACATCTGTAGTGAGATTGCAGCTGATCGCGTTTTTCAAGATTCCTTTAAAAGAATAAATTACGTTCTTATTATTTTGAATACTAAAAATGAGATCTATGTTCAATTTAATGTAATAAATATAATTCAATTTATTAATTTCATTTCTTCATTTCATTAATTTCTAAGAAGAAGAAGTATTATATTGTTCTATAAAGTTCTATTCTATTTTCTATAAATTATACTATTCTAAAGCAGTATAACTATTCTATTCGGAGTAATTTCTAAGCATTTCATTTCATTAATTTCTAAGAAGAAGAAGTATTATATTATTATATATTATTATATATATTATATATATATTAGAAGTATTATTATAATAGTATTATAGAAGTATTATATATCTATTCTGTAATTTCTAAGAATTTCATGTCATTAATTTCTAAGAAGAAAATGTATTATACTGTTCTATAAAATTATATTCTATCATCTATTCAATTTTCTATGTATTATACTATTCTATTCGGAGTAATTTCTAAGAATTTCATTTCATTAATTTCTAAAAAGAAGATTCATTTCTAATAATTATAGCCTTGCTCGAATGAAATTTAATGAATAATTTGAAATAAATCGACATTTAGAGTCTTATTTCCTAACTAAATTGGCATATTTGAGATTAAAAATTCTGGTAAAAAACATTATTATTATTTATTATATTTTGTTTTTGATCTAGTAAGTATTCTTAATTGAAATAAGGAATTCCAGTGAGAGGGACTAGACAAATGACTAATGAATTCTAGTGATATGGAATTCTATTTATCTAATAAATCGGATTGGTACTAAACTTTTTCCAGCCCCAATAAGAGAAATAAAAAACTACTCAGAAATGAGACAAAAAGATTCTTTGTCTTTGTAGCTAAACCTGTTCTTGGACATATTGAGGACACAAATTAAACTCATTTAAATACACCAAACTGATCAGAAGGAAAATATTTCAGAAGTCACGTTTTTCTTCTTTTTTTTTTTTTTTTTTCATTATCTGATAAATAACAGGAAATTTCAAAACAGAAAAATCTGCAGCTTCTTATCATGTCAGTCATTCAGCATGATTGACATCGGACGAGAGGTGATAAACTGAATTTGAAACTTGCTTGATATTTTTTCCATTATTTCCTTTATATAAACTTATGTAAATTAAATTAAAATAATTTAAAAAGTTAAATTATATATCTATATATATGGCGAAGAAGATACAATTTTGATCTTTACAAACTTTTTAGAGATATTGACATTCTAAAATTTATTAAACTGAACAGAATGAGATGGACCGGTCATCTCATGGAGAATGGAAAGTGATCGAGCTGCTTTGTGGGTTTTTAATGCAACTTCTTTTGTACAGCGACCAAGGGGAAGACCGAAAAAGGGTCGACTGTTTAGACTCAGATTTTAATATTATTATGATAGAAAACTGGAGGTCCACAGCCAAGAGGAGAACAGCCTGGCTGGATCTTTTAAAGAAGGCCAAGGCCCCAATGGGCTGTTGAGCCGGTTATGATGATGATATATATATATATTATCTTCTAACTATATATATTATCTTGTTATTATATATTATATTAAATAAATTAACCTCCCAGTGAACTCAAGGTGATAATGAGGAAGGTGCAAAGCATAATTATATACTGCCCTTGTTTGTTCCAAATGTAGTGGTAAATGACTCAAAAAAACATGTGTATATTCTTTATCTTGTTATAACTATGTATATTATTTTATATATATATATCTTCTATATATATATTATTTTGTTATTATATATTATATTAAATAATTTAGCCTCCCAATGTATAGTTTGCTTACCGAATGCTTTCTGCAACTTTCTATATGTTTCCGCAAACAAACTTTACTGCAAGTTCTTTGCTCAATTAATTCAGATATTTCAAAAATCGCCGGAATCAGTTTTAGCGTCTCAAAAAGAAAACTCTGCTTATAAAAAAAGTATATTTCAAACAAAAAAATATTTAAAAAAATAGGTTTTTTAAGATTTAAAAAAAAAAAAAATTGCCCTGTAATGAGGCAAACAGCATTCAATGACATAAAAACATTTATTTTTATGTTTCAATTTATAAGTCTCTCAGTATGAAAAACAAAATACCGTAAAGAGAGGCGTAATATAAATTCAGAATTTTTCTTCTTCATATTGTCATAAATGATAAGATATTATGCAATAATCCTGTCGAAAATCATATTTGACTAATATTTATTGTTCATGTAGTATATTTATCAAAATATTTATTGTGTATATAGTATATTTACCTGATATCTATTGCTTATAAAAAAGAAAATTTCAGAATAAAATATTTTAAAAATAAAGATAATTAATATAATTAATAATTTAATTTTTTTAAATTAAAAAAAAGTTACCTATAATAAGGCAAATCGCATTTAGTGTATTTTTGACATATACATTCATTTTCATTTTTCAGCTTATAAGTCTCTCAGTATTAAAAATAAAAAACGTAAAATGAGACGTAGTTTATGTATTTTTTTATCAAAATATTTGTTTGTGTAGTATATTTATCAAAATATTTGTTTGTGTAGTATATTTATCAAAATACTTATTGCGTATATAGTATATTTACCTGATATTTATTGCTTATAATAAAGAAAATTCCAGAATAAAATATTTTAAAAAATAAAGATAATTAATGTAATTAATAATATAATTTTTCTTAAATTTAAAAAAAGTTACCTATAATAAGGCAAACCGCATTCAATGCATTTTTGACATAAACATTAATTTTCATGTTTCAATTTATAAGTCTCTCAGTATTAAAAATAAAAAACGTAAAATGAGACGTAATATAAATTCAAAATTTTTTCTTTTTCTTATATGTCATGAATGTTAAGACATTACGCAACACGCACGTAGAAAATAAAAGAAAACAGAAAATAATGTGTCAAACAATGAAATCCATCTCCCTCTATTGTCAAAGGGAGATTATGCAAGGCCCGAGAGAAAAGTGGCCCGAAGCATTGAACAAGCCCAGCACGACTTCTATCGAAACCTGTGTAACTTTCTTGAGAGAACCAGACCTACAAGATACTTAAAAAGTTAAGGAGACGCCGGCTTCGCATTGTTTCTCACTCCTGCATACTCAATGAGCCATCCTACGCCCTGTGTTTGGTTTAACTTTAACTGCCCTTAACCGTTACTCAAATGGTTTCCAATCTGTCGCACAAGAACACTGACTGAATTGTGGAAGAAAGTTTGTCTTTTGTTTTTATTTTTTGGCATCGGGAATGGGAGGATGATGTAATAGGAAATTTGGTCTGTGAGTAGGAGGCTTATGTAAATATTGGTATTGAAAACTAATCAATGGCTTTTTTATAATTCGGGCTTAAGAAGTGTTTAGCGCATCTGGTTACAAATTGATGGCATTGGTGTGGGATGTTTTTAATGTTGGTTTTTGAAGGTGAAATAACATTTTATTTCGTCGTTGAGTTGATGCTACAATCAACAAAATGTTCATGAGTTAAATGTTTTTGAAAAAGTCTATCATACTACTGCTGATTGACATTTCTCACATAATAAATTATTTCAAAATCCTGTACGTTCTTTCTTTTGACGTAAGCAAAAAAGGTAGTACAAATATGTTCAAATTTATAAATACGACGTCTTGATTCAAATTATAATATTCGCAATTAAAAAAGATATAAAATTATTTAGTAAAAACTTGTTATAATATATATATATATATATGCATGTGATGTCTTGAAACTCATTGTTTTTACTTGCTAAAGTATTTACAAACTTATATGTATTTTCCACTGAAATTCATTTTATTTGTTACAACATGTAGTAAAAATTTACAAAAATCTCAAAAAGAAGTTCTTTTTTTATATTACAGAATTTTATTGATAGAATAATTTTTATCATTAAAAATACAAAACAAAATTTAAAAAAAAAAATGAAATGAAAGCAAAATTGTGATTCTTGACTGAATTTACAAAACAGTTGATTTAATGTCATTACAATAAAAATTGTAATAATTCTCATGCAGAAGCTTCTAAAAACAAACATTAATAGAAAAACAAACTTTTCTTAATTTACTTAATTTTTTTCATGTTATTTATTCACAATTCCTAGCGATTTATAGCAACCAGACACAACAGTTTTCAAAAGAAAAAATTCAATTGTCCCAACACTTTTATGAGATTCTATAAATATTACCTTTTTTTGCATAATTCTGCTAAAACACCCTACATACTTCGATACATTTTTTGCTACACCCCTAAATACTTCGATACATCTACAAGTAAAAACAACATTTTATTACTCGGATAGTTAGTTATGCCTTCTATTATATACTTCAAACAACCATGCCGGTAACACAAAGTAAATTAAATGGGTTCCATGTAACAAATTAATGAGGCATATCCTTAATGAAAAAAAATCTAATGTGCTTTTTTGCCTAGCAAATAGGCCCAGGACCTATACCAGGGTTCCCATTAGTCGTCTGCGAGGGGAAGAATCACGTGGTAATTACCCGGTATGTAATCGATAATTGAAACAAAATGTCGGTCAGTGTGCTGTTGGCTAATGCATCCCCGCACTGAGCAAGTGACAAATCGGAGTCATTAGAGTGATTTATTGGCAATTATCCTTTTTTGTTGCAACTTCTCGCACACAAAGCTACGTGATTGGCGTATTTGTCTGCGGATCTCACTTTTCGGTGAAGGAGTTTCACGGATTTGAAAAATGGATTGCTTATGCAATGCGGTCGCGTGGTGCTAAATTATTAAGATTTCTTTGATGATACCGATTATATATGCATACTTAAAATATTTTAGTTCGGGATAGGTGTTCTGGACCTTTTTTTTTTTTTTACTCATAAATTTACATTCCTAAATTTTGCCTACAATTGGACGAATTGAATGAATTCACAAATTGAACGAATTAACAAAATGGTCGAATTAAACGAATTGAACGTGTTGACGATATGAACGAATTGTTGATTAAACGAATGGTCAAATCGGCAATTAAACGAATTGTCAATTTGAACAAATGAAACGATTTGACGAATTGAACGAATTAAACGAATTTATCGAATTGAACGAGACAACAATTGAACGAATTTTTTAAAAATATTTATTATAATACTCCCTCTGTTCCATAATAATAATAATAATAGCAAGTGAACATTTAAACTGGAATGGTGAATGCAGCTGTAAATCATGTTGTAGCACAAAATTGCAAAGCTTTTGCGAATTTGACGAATTGAATTGAGAAAATATGCGAATTGAACGAATTTATTTGAGCGAATTGACAACGACAATTGAATGATTTTTAAAAATATTTATTAAAATATTCCCTCTGTTCCGTAATAACAGTAACAAGTGAATATTTAAACTGGAATTATTGACAAATGCAGCTGTAAATTATGTTGTCGTACAAAATTGCTAAACCTTTGCGAATTGGGAGAATTGAATTGATAAAATGAGCGAATTGACGAGTTGAGCGAAAACAAATTGACAATAATTGGACGAATTTTTTAAAAATATTTATTGTAATACTCCCTTAGTCTCATAATAATAATAGATAGTCAACGGCCATACCATGCTGAATATACCGGTTCTCGTTAGATCACCGAAGTCAAGCATCATTGGGCGCGGTCAGTACTTGGGTGGGTGGCCACCTGGGAACACCGCGTGCCGTTGGCATTCACAAATTTGGGGCCTGAATGGCCGAGTGTCTAGCGTTCTGGCGCTCGGTGCCACAGGTTTCGGGTTCGAATTCCGGTGGTGCCATGGATGTTTGTAGTGTGGTTCGGAATCCACTTTAAGCCGTAGATTCCGGTCTCCTATGACTGTAAGAGCGTCACGGAGCCAAAGTCAGGCTTCTACCTACGGGTGCTCCACCACAACAGAAGCTGCTAAGGTGATCAACAGCTTACGTCTTTTGAAGTTTCCAAACCTACATTATTCCGACTATTGAAAAAAGGAAAATTCATAAAATTCGGAAATCCATATCCATTTTAAACTCACATATGTAAAGAAAGCAAAGCTTCGTAGCTAAGGTGATCAACAGCTCACGTCTTTTGAAGTTTCCAAATCTACATTATTCCGACTTTTTAAAAAATGAAAATTCATAAAATTCGGAAATCCATATCCATTTTAAACTCACGTATGTAAAGAAAACAAAGCTTCGTAGCTAAGGTGATCAACAGCTCACGTCTTTTGAAGTTTCCAAATCTACATTATTCCGACTTTTGAAAAAAGGAAAATTCATAAAATTCGGAAATCCATATCCATTTTAAACTCACATATGTAAAGAAAGCAAAGCTTCGTAGCTAAGGTGATCAACAGCTTACGTCTTTTGAAGTTTCCAAACCTACATTATTCCGACTATTGAAAAAAGGAAAATTCATAAAATTCGAAAATCCATATCCATTTTAAACTCACATATGTAAAGAAAGCAAAGCTTCGTAGCTAAGGTGATCAACAGCTCACGTCTTTTGAAGTTTCAAAATCTACATTATTCCGACTTTTGAAAAAAGGAAAATTCATAAAATTCGGAAATCCATATCCATTTTAAACTCACATATGTAAAGAAAGCAAAGCTTTGTAGCTAAGGGATCAACAGCTCACGTCTTTTGAAGTTTCCAAATCTACATTATTCCGACTTTTGAAAAAAGGAAAAATCATAAAATTCGGAAATCCATATCCATTTTAAACTCACATATGTAAAGAAAGCAAAGCTTTGTAAAGGGATCAAAGCTCTTTTTTGAAGTTTCCAAATCTACATTAGACTTTTGAAAAAGGAAAAATCATAAAATTTGATCATATGTAAAGAAACAAAGCTTCACGATCTTTTGAAGTTTCAAAATCTACATTATTCCGCCTTTTGAAAAAAGGAAAATTCATAAAATTCGGAAATCCATATCCATTTTAAACTCACATATGTAAAGAAAGCAAAGCTTCGTAGCTAAGGTGATCAACAGCTTACGTCTTTTGAAGTTTCCAAACCTACATTATTCCGACTATTGAAAAAATGAAAATTCATAAAATTCGGAAATCCATATCCATTTTAAACTCACATATGTAAAGAAAGCAAAGCTTCGTAGCTAAGGTGATCAACAGCTCACGTCCTTTGAAGTTTCAAAATCTACATTATTCCGACTTTTGAAAAGAGGAAAATTCATAAAATTCGGAAATCCATATCCATTTTAAACTCACATATGTAAAGAAAGCAAAGCTTCGTAGCTAAGGTGATCAACAGCTCACGTCTTTTGAAGTTTCCAAATCTACATTATTCCGACTTTTGAAAAAAGGAAAATTCATAAAATTCGGAAATCCATATCCATTTTAAACTCACGTATGTAAAGAAAGCAAAGCTTCGTAGCTAAGGTGATCAACAGCTCACGTCTTTTGAAGTTTCCAAATCTACATTATTCCGACTTTTGAAAAAAGAAAAATTCATAAAATTCGGAAATCCATATCCATTTTAAACTCACACATGTAACGAAAACAAAGCTTCATAGCTAAGGAATCTTACCTACAAGTTTAAAATGCTGTAAAGAAATGTTTGAAAAATCCAGAAATTATCTGAACAAGCAAAATAAAAATTATGAGCAATATTTTTTAACTTATTGTTTAATGTGTAGTTTTTTTATAATAAATCTTGTGCTCTATATTCATTTTCTTGGGGGCCTGAATGGCCGAGTGGCTAGCGCTCTGGCGCTCGGTACCACAGGTTTCGGGTTCGAGTCCCGGCGGTGCCATGGATGTGTGTAGTGGTTCGGAATCCACTTTAAAACCGTAGGTCCCGCTCTAATAGGATCGTAGAGTGTTGCGGGGGCTTTGTTATTCCTTCAATTACATGCCCCCCTGGGTAATGCAAAGTAAGTAACGTCTGTGCAGCACTTGCCTTAAGGCTTCTAAGACGTCCATGTCTGTTTGCCAGCTGCATTGGAAAAAAAATATGTATATTCATTTTCTTTTGCTACTATTATTATGGGATAAATTAAATTCACCAATTGCTGCTATTGTTGTGGGAAAGTGAAAGTACTATAATAATGACTTTCGTTAACATACATTTGAAAAACATTTATTTTTTAAAATATACAATTGCAGCTTTACTTCTTAGTATCATTTTTCATATATACGATAGAAGTAGTTAAAATTAAATAACTAGCCATGGCAAAATAAACAATAAATAACACCTTATGCTCAAAAATTACTGCAAAATATTTATTTTAATTAATAAATTAATAGTTATAATTTTAATTTATTACAAAAATATTACATTTATTAGATATATACTATCTATATATCTAACTATCTATATATTATATATATAAAGCTGAAAACTAATTTGTATTTAAATATTATTTATTTAATACAACTCTTAAATATATTTTTATTTATTTAAATTTTAAAAAAATTTATTCTTCCGCATTTTTATTTATTTATTTCGATAAATATTTTATATTGGATATTATTCACTAAAATATTCATTTATTATAATAGCTGTTGTTGAAATTACTTATTTTATATAAGGCTCGATATCTTTTACTTTCTTTTACTTAAGCTCGATAATCTTGGAAGCTACAAAATTGGATACGCTTACTTTAAGTTGCTGATGCTCCACCGGAAATAGTATTGATTTTCATTTTAGGAATATTTACACGTCGAGAAACAACATAACAGCTTAGTTAACGAAAATGGTATTCCCTTCACTTTTTAATCAGTGAGAGTGATTTGTTCTTCCTGGTCAGATAGATATCCATCACAAGACGGGACGAATTGCACTTAAACAGTGTAACTCTGCGTTTTATTTTTAACGTCTGATTGTAACCACAAAAGTAAACCTAAATGTGTTTCAATGAATACAGCTTCTGAAGATATTTGAAAAAAATAATTCTCTATTCGTAATAAAAAAAGTTAATTAATTTCCGTCTTTTAGATATGGATTTAATTTTTACTGAGATCTTTTCACATATGTATACGTTTAGTGCTTTTCAATTAAAATTATTCTAAATGAAAAGAATTAATATGCTTAAAAACTATTTCCTATAAAATCAATAACATAATATTCATCTGTAATTATTGTATAAATTTGTTACATGTTAAGATTGTTACTCATAACTAGCTTCTACTGTTTTTCTACTATTCATACGAATTTCTCTGATTCATAATAAAAACAGTCAATTAATTTCTGTCTTTTGGACATGGATTTAATTTTTATTGTGAACCTTTGAGTTACGTATACATTTACTATTTTTTTAATTAAAATTATTCTAAATGAAAAGAATTAATATGTTTAAGAACTATTTCCTATAAAATGTCTTATATAATTAGCATTTATAATTATTGTATGAATTTGTTATATGTTATGACTGAGGGTTTATTTTATCACTTAATACCTTTGCTTTGTAAACTGGTTTGTTTTGCTTAACGTTTTTTTTGTAACATCATACTGTACAAATCACTATCTCAAAAGTATCGAATTTCCAAACTAAATCGCAATTTAAAATTCTTAAATTTTTTTAATTTAAAAACAACAATCTTTAAATTTAATCTATCTTAATTTGTAGCTATTTTGAGAGGCATAAACGATTAATTATTTCCCATTTTTTGTCAATTCTTTCTATTGCCAATCCACAAAACATTTTTAATAACAGAGGTTTAACGTTTAATTTTTAATATTTTATTGCACTTTACTGTAAAGAATCTGCATATTTTTAACTTACAGTTAACATTTTTATTAAATGTTTACCCATGAAATATATGGGTATTGTTTTCGGGTGCATGGATTTAAAAATTAAATAATGTAAAATTCTGCAAATATTATTTATTTAGCTAGGTATTTTGGTTAAATTTTGTTAAACTAAATTTTTCCGATGTTTCAGATTAATATTGTAGTTAAAAAATATGACAAATTTCTTAGTAAGTTTTTTTTTAAACCTGAGTTATTGTGGCAACTCTCTAGGAGACTCTTCAAGTTGGTGATCCTCACCAAAAGAGTTTTTTAAAATACAAAGTTATGATTAATTAACGGATAAAGTATTAAATTTAAAAATAAAATACTTACTAGGTTTTTCTTATTTTATTAAACCTGAGCTATTTCTTTAATCCGGCAGAAATAGTATTCTGTTTTATTCAATTCAAACTTAACCATCGGCAACTTCTCTTGGAGAATTTTCAAGTTGGTCGTCCTCTCCCAAAGAGTTTTTTAAATATAAAATTACGATTAGTTAACGAATAAAATATTAAATTTGAAAAAAATCCTTATTAGTTTTTTTTTGTTTTGTTGAACCTGAGCTAATTTCTCAATATTTTCAGAAATATCATTTTGCTCTATGGAATCCTAACTTAACCATTGTCAATTTTCTTGTAGACTGTTCAAGTTGGTGATCCTCTACATAAAAGTTTTTTAGAATATAAAATTGTGATTAGTTAACGGATAGAACAATAAATTTGAAAAAAAAAAAATCCTTACTACGATTTTCTTGTTTTGTTAAACCTGAGCTAATTCTTCAATATTTCAGAAATATCATTTTTTTCTATTCAATCCTAAGTTAACCATTGGCAATTTCTCTTGGAGAAGCGTCAAGGTCCGAGCTCAAGCTCTCCAAATGAGTTTTTTTTTTAAATACAAAATTATGATTAGTTAATTGATAAAATATTTAATTTGGAAAAAAATTTCTTCCTAGGTTTTTCTAGTTTTGTTAAACATGTTATTCTTTAATCATGTTTCAGAAATAGCATTCTGTTCTGTCCAATCCAGACATAACCAGTCGTAACTTCTTTTACAGAAACTTCAAGTTGGTGGTCCTCTCCAAAAAGAGTTTTTTAAAATACAAAGTTATGATTAGTTAACGGATAAATTACTAAATTTGAAAAAAAAAATCCTTGCTAGGTTTTTATTGTATTATTAAGCCTGAGCTATTTCTTTAATCCGCAGAAATCTGGTCTATCCCAACAAGTTTTATCGATCTGAACTTCTCTTGAAGAAGCTTCAAGATCCGATGTCGAGATCTCCAAATGAGCTTTTTAAAATACAAAATTATGATTATTTAAATAATAAATAATAAAAAACATATATAAAAATATTAAATTTGAAAAAAAATCCTTACTAGGTTTTTCTTGCATTGTTAAACCTGAGCTATTTCTTTATTTCAGAAATAGCATTCTGTTCTATCCAATTCAAACTAAACCAATGGAGAAACTTCAAGTTGGATGATCCTTTCCAAAAGAATTCTATAGAATGCAAAGTTCTGATTAATTATTGGATAAAATATACATTAAATTTAAAAAAAAAGCAACGATTTATTTATTTTTTAAAAATTGATTATTGATATTTTCATTTCAGTAAAGAAATTTATAAATTTAAATTCTGTATTATACTTCAATTTAAGCAAAAGAAAAATGTTAGTTATAATTTTAACTCTTCATCTTTGAATAGTGTACTAACATTAATTTTTAAAATTATTTAATAAAAAAAGAAAATAAAGCTCAGTTTTATAAATAAAAAAAAAGTTAAAAATTGCGTGTGGGCCCCCTTCGAAATGACATCGCCCGGAGCTCTCAGTGTGGGCCCGAGTGCTACTTAATGACAAGCCACTTTTGCCAAGCCGCCTTTCATTACCAGAATGTTTATTCACAGCTCACTCATTAATAGCACTCAGTTCTTCATCAATTAAAATTCCGCTCTCGAAGTCGCTTTGTCCAGAATGCGGTCTGTAATTTCGATCCTTCTGGTCACGGAGATCCTGCCCGGGAGGAGTAATGGGCCTGTAATGAGTTCGTTACAGCCCATTTTTTTTTCATTTCGCCCATCCGTCCTCTTCTGCCGTTGTCCTTCGGTTTTTATTTCATTACAAGAGTTCTTGTTAGTAGCTGTCACTTGTCCCCGCACGCCATCTTGATAGACACGCGACGTTATTTTTCCTTTTTTCTTTTGTTTAATTCTGTATTCTTATCTGTGAGTGTCGTTTCTTAATCTTTTTATTTTAATTTTAAAATTTGTATAAGTTTTTTTGTTTTATTTAAAAAAGGCATTTGTTTAAAGTTGTCGCGAAATTAAAAAAAAAAAATGCGTGCTTGTAACAGACTTGCAGTAAATTTAATACTTATTTAATTTCTTTTTTTATCGTCTGCTACCAGTTAAAAATAATTCAACTATTTAGTCAAACTAAGACCAAATATATCTATTAAAAGTTTTTATTACTTTTACAACTTGTTATTTTTAAAATATTGATCAAAATTTATTAATTTTTACTTAATTTTGTAATTATTCATTTAATTTATTTCATATAATAAACAGAAAAATCCATTTTAAACGAATTGTTATGTTATCTAAAAATTTTAAAACAATTTTTAGAATCGGTGTAGGTGAACGGAGTACCTTGGTCGCGAAGCGACCAAACCTCCTAGTTGCAACATAAAAATATTGTCAGTCGGCTCAAGGCCCATAGTAAATGTAAAACACATTGCATAATTTTAAAGTAAAAATAAAAACTTAGAACTTGGAAACTTGGGTTGTTTGAGTTGCTAGGCCATTAATGAAGACCTGCAATTTATCTACCTTGTTATCCGCGTTTCTAATTTGTTGGAGAAGTTCTCCAGAGTTTTTTAATTCCGAGAAAATGGATACAAATTCTTTCATAAGTAGCAAAGCATTTTGGATAAAGGGGACTTGATCCGCGATGCTCCGTAAGTGAGTCAATCGATTTTGGGAGAAGTCATTGTTGATGGTGGCAGTAGTGGCTGGTTGTTGAGATGGTGGTTGATTTTCGTTGCCGAAGCATAGGAAAAGTTTGGTGTCACCTGTCTGGCTGATACGTGTTTTGGGTATGTGGCGTACTTGGTGGAGTTAACTTTTATTTTGGGAAACTTGGCGCAACCTCTCCAGGCGGCTGTGTGTCCCGACTGTCCGCAGTTAATGCAAGTTGGAATTTCAAGCTTATCAAATAGTTTACAGTCCTTATGTGAATGTTCCTCACCACACTTCAAACACCGGGCTTTAAAGCCACAGTTGTTTGAACTGTGGTGAAAAAAATTACACTTGAAACACTGAAGTGTAACAGGCTTTTTGTTGAATTTCTCAACTACAACAGCTAAATACAGGAGACGATTTACTTAAAAAATTTCTTGATTTTTATTCGATCGTGGCAATGGGATTTGAAAAATAAGGAGAGGCTGCTTATCCTGGTCAGCTGTACTACTTTCTCGACATTAAAATCTTTATCAGCCAGAGCGGCTTTAATCTCATTCGGAGCTGTGTCCCGATGCAAACCCTTGATGACCGCCTTTATTGGACGGAGAAATTTAGGAGTAATTACAAAATACTCTATATCATTAGAATTTAGAAAGCGAGTGATCTCTCGATGTTGATCCTCGGAATTTGGAAAGATTTTTATCATTTCTCCAGCTAGCTTTATATGTACATCTCCATCAAATTTAGTATCAATCAGTTTTAACATGTCATTTAAATTGGCTTTTGGCTTAACCATGATTGGCGGTAATTTCGAATCACGGTGACGCTTTCATCTTCAGCTGCTGCGTCAGTACTCAAGGCAAGAAACTGATTATTTGTGACAATAGCATCACTTACTTTGTCTTTACTATAAGTAAAGGTTGCCTTCGCAATCAGTTTTTATGTGGAGTTTGAAACTCCCCGGAGTCCTTGGCTCCCTCATAGCTAGCGATTTGACTCGCATTACGTTTGCTTTTATTCTTAACAGGTACATCTACTTTACTTTTGAGACTACTTTTATTTACATGACTAGAATTAAGCTTGCCATTATTTACAGAACCTACATTAACCTTACTATTATTTACAACATTACTATTATTACTTTTAGGATTATGCAATGTACATTCACTTATAGGACAATGAAACCGACTTACCCATTCCACCAGGTATTGTCGTTTCTTTAGCAAGTACTCATTCATTTGAATGTAGTCTTGAGGCAAATCGGATCGTTGAGCATGCGCAACAATAGTGTCAATAACGTCCATTTCTTTAAATGCCGTTGAAATTTGTCGACACATCCCTTCTGGGCTGACTTTTTCACTTTCCTTAGAATTTGTTGTTGTAGCATCCATATCCTGTGGCGAGAGTACTTGCGGCGGGTCCTGAGAAGGTCCGTTCCCGTCGGTGTTAGTATTCATCTGATTCATCGTTCGGCAGTAGAAACTATGATCATGATCAATGTTCATGTTCAATGTTCTCAACTGATCGTACAGGAAAAGTCTAAATAGACTAAAACTCAACTCCTTTATTCAAAAAACCAAATGTCAATCAATTTCGCTGTTACTGCACAGTTTAAAAATCCACTACAAACTCATCCAAAACAAAACAAATCCTCTTTTCCTTAACAAAAATATCACGCAAACAGTATCAGACATATAAATGAAACGCCATTTTCATTTTCATTTGGGACACACAAAGAAATTCGGTTGGAAAAAAAAAAAAAAAATATCTATGAGATAATGTGTATTATGAGATTATCTAAAAAAAAATTCGTCTGCTTTAAATTGTAGCGAAATTAAAAAACAAAATGCGTGCTTGTAACAGACTTGCAGTAAATATATCTACATAAAGTTCTTGCTTGAATAACTCGATTTAATTCTTTTTATCGTCTGTTTTCAATTGAAAATAATTCTATCAAACTCAGACCAAATATATCTACTTAAAGTTCTTATTACTTACAAGATTTGTTATTTTTTTAAATATTGATCAAATATTAATTATTTAATCAATTTAGTAATTTTTTACTTAATTTCTTAGTTATTCGTTTAATTTATTTGATATAATGGACAAAATATAATTCCATTTCGAAGGAACAATTAGTGGATCATTAAAAAGAAACAGTTAAGGTAAGATTTCGAAAATATTTATTGATTGTATAGTTAAAGTTTTAGCAATTAATTATATAATTTTAAAATAATTATAATAAAATACAATGAAGGATTTTATTAGTTTTAATCTCAGTTGAATAGAATTCTTCAGAAATAGAACTTCTAGAATAGAACTCATTAAAATCAGATACATTTCATAGAAACTACAAGCATTTTCAGAATAATTTTGTAACTACTCATGCTTATTCAATTTTTCTGTTGCAAAATATAGCATAAACAAATTAAGTTATCTTGAAAATGGTTTTATATTCTTAAAGTTTCAAATAAACACAGATAAGATTTAAAGAAACTGAAGAAAGTATCATTATGATCCATGGCTCATCTTGCACGAGCGATCTTTCACAATTTTCATTTGATATAGTTTTCTTCTAACAAGTGTGATAAGCCAAAATGATTCTCTATCAGTTTATAAATAATTTTTGAATGTTAATAAATCTTGCATATCCAAATATCAAAAATGGAATTGATACTAACAAATGCGTAGATTTTTCTTTTGCAAAAAATAAGTATTATTTTTAGGAAAAAATTGTTTTCAAATAAATGATATTAAATGGTCCTGTTGAATGTAGTTTGATTCATTAAAATAAAAAAAATGACATTTTTGTTATGACGACATTTCTCAGAGAACCAAATTTATACCATGTATCATGTAATTTGTATTGGTGCTATTCAACCAACAGATATATAACACATTTAGCGTTATATATCTTCCAACAACGGCCTATGTACAGCACATTCTGATTTATATATCTTCCAGAAATAGTCGATATATAACACATTCTTCAGCGGTACTTATTTACTAACAGCAGTTATATAATGCATTCGGCGTTAAATATCTGCCAACAATAGGCGATATATAATACATTCAACACTATATATTTACCAACAGTATATATATATATATATTATACAACATTTGGAGTTATATCTGCCAACGACGGCCGATATATAACATATTATGCATTGTATATCTGCCAACAACGCCAGTTATATAATACATTCTGTGTTATTTGGGTGTACCACGAATGTGTATTATCACATGCACTGCTATATCAATAATCAGGAAACGAACACTACAAATGGTGGCAATAGTAATCCATTCTCCACCCCTAACCAAACAAAGATCTTTCTGTTCTACAGATTTATAGTGTCCAATATTAGAAAGAATATGATAACTTTTTGTTGGAGTACACTCGTCAGGCCTTAAGTCGACCTGTCTCAGTTTAGCAAATAAACTGTCTGTTACCAAAGCTCTATAAGCCTTATTTCTACTTATAATGTTGTACATGATTTTGTTATACATACCTTATTTTTATTTGTGATGTTGTAATATGCTGTAAAGGACCGCATATATGTCCTTATTATTGATTATTGAATTTACCAATAATGAATACAAAAATGCTTATGTTAATAATCCAAATAGGTTAATTTTATATTCATTTACTGGCTTGCATAACGAAGATATTTTCTACTAAAATGCATTCTTATGTTTATTGGTCCAGAACCTGCATTGAGAGACACAATTAAAAGGGCATCATCAAATTGGAATGGTATTATTCAAATTGTTATTATCGATTTTTATGCGTCCCAAAAATAATCTAAAATCGATATTTTTAAATATATAGTGTACGTAAGGTGGACATGTTTGGTATTTTTAGCAATTATGAAACACATTCTCGAAATTGTTGAAGTTTACCCTTTTTGTTTTGTTATTATCGATTATTATGGAATTATGCGTACGAAAAATAATCTAAAATCGATATTTTTAAAGACAACGTACTTAACTTGAACATCTTTGGTGGTTTTGTAATTATGGAATACATTTTCGAAATTGTTGTAGTTTACATTTTCCGTTTTGTTATTATCGAATATTTATTATTATCCAATTTTGGGTCCAAAAAATATTCTAAAATCGACATTTTTAAAAAAGATAATGTACGTAAGTTGGAAATCTTTGATGGTTTTTGTAATTATGAAATACATTTTCGAAATTGTTGAAATTTTCACTTTCTCTTTTGTGATACCATTTTCTAATAGTGAATTTTTTTGTCAGAATAAAGAAAGGAATTTGGAAATTGTAGAATTAATCATTCTAAGATAATTTTTTGAAATTGAAATGCTTTTCTTGATTAAAAATTTTTCTTGTATTTTGCATTCAAGAATAGAAATGTAAACAACTTATTTTCATTGTTAGTTATGACATTCTTCTGTACTGATATGACAGTTTTCGCGAGATTTAAAACTACTGTTCAAAAAGATAGATATTTCGATACTTTTCTATCGGTTTTTATCTATATTGTTATTATTATAAACTCAAAAGATTAACACTTACTATAAATTATGCAAGGACGAAACACGTGCCATAATCAGCGATGATAAATTGCAAACAGTCGAAAATAGATAATGTTTATCTTCAACCGCAGAAATGCACGGAGTCGTTCTATCAGACCTAGGTGTATTTCAGGTACTGTATTTAACAACTCCTTACACTTTCTCTTTTGTGATAGCATTTGCTGATAGTGATTTCTTTGTCACAGAACGAACCGCTTCCTTTTTCAAGTTGTGCGTAGGATTATGAGGAATAAAAAAAAAGTTTTACAGATAACGGTGAACTTTTTATCGGTCTTGATCCTGAGACAAAAAGGGCATAGACAAGTTGGAATCGAAATTTATGTATGAGTTTGTAAAATAAGTTCCAAAATCGATAATGTACAAAAGATGGACATCTTCGGTGGTTTTTGTAATTATGGAATACTTTTTTTGAAAATTCTTCAAGTTTATCTATTAATACTTTATCAAATATTTTTACTAGATTTATTGTATAGCTAAAAAAATTATTTGTGTATACATTACATATTATATCCTTAATTGCACTGGTTTGTCCCCTTAGTGGTATATGCGGATAGTGAACAAGAGGTATCAAATTCTAATCCGCTGGGGGAATCTATTGCAATCACTGCTTTCGAACTTTTTTTTCTTATCGGTCTTCATCTTGCTTTATGACTAAAAGGACATCGACAAATTGGAATCGAAATTTCTTTACGCGTTTGTAAAATAAGATCTAAAATCGATAATTTTAAAACAGATAATAATCACCAATTACAAAAACCATATTCCATAATTACAAAAACCACCGAGATCTTCGGTGGTTTTTGTAATTCTGGAATACTTTTTTAAAATTGTTGAAGTTTATCTATTAATACCTAATCAAATATTTTACTAGATCTATTATATATATTTTTTTAAATAATTGTGTATACATTACATATTATATCCTTAATTGGATTGCCTTTCTAGGGAACAGTTTGGGAAAAACATAATCCGAACATGATCATATATCTCAAATGACTTTCACTTTGTATAGATGATGTACTTTAACATATGCGAGGATAGCTTGACGATTTTTGCCGATTTGAAATGCCTCCTAAACATTTAAATTGAACAGAATTTAATCACAAAGGTGCCATATTTGTAACACATTAAATCTTATAAGTTCTTGTAAATAAAATAGCTTCTACAAGATCTTCTAAGCTCTTTATAAGTCTCAGACAAGTCTTTCGGTACATACTTGGTATGCTGCTAAAGCAGTCACTATCTTTGCTAGTGGTTGTATTATTGAAGGGCACAATTGAATTGGTTCCTTAATATTTAAATATAACATGCATTCTCAGAATTTAATCACAAAGATGCTATATTTGTATTATAATTAATTCTTATATATTCTTACAAATAAAATAATTTCTATAAGATCTTCTGTCTTTGTTGATCCTAGATAGCTTTTTATAGTTCTCAGTGTTTAGATAAGACTTTCAGTGCTTACATAGTTTGTTGTAAAAACTATCTTTGCAATTGGTTGCATTATTGAAGGCTATAATTGAATTGCCTCTTTAACATTTAAATTTAAAATGAATTCTCAGAATTTAATCACAAAAATGGTATATTTGCATCACATTAAATCATATATGTTCTTACAAATACAATAGCTTCTATAAGATCTTCTTTCATTGTTGATCCTAAATAGCTTTTTATGTCTCAGTGTTAACATAAGTCTTTCAGCACTTACTTCTCGGTATGCTGCTAACGCAGCCGCTGTTTATGCTACTGGTTGTATATTATTGAAGGATACAATTGAATTGCCACCTTAACTTTTAAATTTTACATGAATTCTCAGAATTTAATCACAAAGATGGTATATTTCTAATACATTAAATCTTATATGTTCTTAAAAATAAAATAGCTTCTATAAGATCTTTTTTCATAGTTGATCCTAAATAGCTTTTTATAAGTCCCAGTGTTGAGGAAAGTCTTTCAGAACTTGCTAAAGCAGTCACTATCCTTGCTACTAATTGTATTATTGAAACACACAATAAGAATTACCTCCTTAACATGTAAATTTAATATGAATTCTTAGAATGTAATCACAAAGATGGTATACTTGTAATAAATTAAATCTTATAGTTCTTAAAAGTAAAATAACTTCTACAAGAAATTCTTTTATTGCTAATCCTAGATCGCTTTTTATAAGTCTGAGTGTTGAAGTAAGTCTTTCAGCACTTACTTAGTATGCTGATAAAGTAGTCACTGTCTTTGCTACTGGTTATATTAGTGAAGGACACAATTTAATTGTCTTTAAGACTTAATTTTAACAACTAAAATTAATTTTAACATATTTAATTAACTTTATTTTTTTTAAAAAAAGAATCAGGTGTCGGATATTGAAACTAACTCCCTCAAAGATTCTCCATTCCTTACTTCCGATTCCGGTTTCCCACTTCTGCTGACAACAAAATAAATTGAAAATTGATATCGAAAATTGAATATTGATAGCATGATTGGTGGTAGGAAGAACTTTGATATATTTTTCTCCTCTAGCAACTCTTTTTATGTAGGATTAAAACTTGATATTGTGTACCATGAATTGATTTCAGAACAAAGCGGTGATGATTGAAACCATCAACTTGAAGATGGGTGTGGGTTTGCAGTTAAGATTCTATTTTCTCGAACCTCTTAAATCAAAAAAACCCTTTGGTGCACACCGCAATGTAATCCTATCGGGAAGTTGTTCGTGAAACAGTATTCGACGCCTTCCAGGAACACACCTCGAATACCTGTCAATCCATACCCCTTAATCTGGCAAGCATTCACCGAAATCGTTTGATGCGGATTATAATTACAATATGGAATAACAAAACAACACAATCATCAATAATTTATACCTCCTTCAATCCAGAATAGATACTGAGGAAGAATTAGACGTCTGTAGAAGTGGAAGGAATTAGACGTCTTGACGTCTTCGGTGAAAGAAGACACTAAATATAAAGGAGGAATACAATTAATTTTGATGCATGTTTTCGTTCATTTTGGAATACAAAAGATCTTGTCTTGTGAAGAGAGAGGCTGTTATTATAAGTGGAATAAAGCCCATTATCTTGTTATGGGGGTTTACGGTAAAATTTGCATGAGTGTTATTTATCGTGTTTTACGGTCGGTTGAGATACAAAGGAATGTAACCTTATTTGCAATTTTTGTTACTGGTAGGAAAAAAATGTCACATTATTAATGAAATCCATATATAATTAATAAAAATGTAGAAAAAAAAAATTTTTTTTTTCGACAGCTAAATAACATGTTAGCTATGCAGCTCAACGTCATCGTTGTCATTATAAAAAGTAACAAGATAGTAACAAAAATAATTAATGAAAATGATATGATGAATGATTAAAAAAAATGTAGCAATGAAGGTCTTTTACACCAAAACTCAATTGCTGAAAGCTAGTAAATAAGTAAATGTTATTAGACGAAAAGTAACGATTTCATTCTGATTCACAGTAACATTGTTATGTTTTGATTACAGTTATCAATGCTTAATGAATATTCAATAACAATACACTTTAAAAATATTGTACTGTTATCTTTTTTATTTATTATAAACCATGTATTGCAATTCAAGGTGAACCACCTGAATCAAGTTCAGGAAGTCTTGTTGATTAATCCTATGCTTAGGTATATAACTGATAAAATGCCCGATTCTCGGTTCAGTGGCAACGTACGCCGCTAGTGAACATTAGGGCCGATGTTCAATCCATTGACAAATTGTCGCAGACACTATTTCAAAAACGAGGAGATTTGATGGTGTTTGGGATGTTCAGCATCTTGCTTCGTTAGTGGACTACCTGGCAGGAGTTTTCCAGCTCTTCTCCATACGATGCACAAATGTGGGGTAGTTGACCCTAAAAGTCTTCCTAGAAAACACTGCCTTTCTTTTTCAGAGCTCGGAGCCTAGTCAAACTTCTACCTACGGGTGTTCCATCAACAACAGAAGTTGCTCCCTTTCCCTCTATCCATGAGTAGACTATTCATGGGGTGTCCGTCCCGCACTGACAGACACTAAGGAATAGTCACAACAATAGCTGCTAAAAATAATCATAGATTCAACTAAACAAAGTATAATTTTTTTGCATGCATTGGTATAAAACGTCTTTGCTTTAATTCAAGGTCAGCGAAAGTAGAAAATCAAGCCCAGCAAGCCTCAAGAATTCCATGGATTATTATACTAATGGATTGCCATTTCTAAATAATTATATATAGTCCGACCACCGATTGGAAAGCGGATAAGTGTGACGAATTCAAAAAGAGCGGCATCATAGGGAAGGAAATATTATTTAGGATATATTGTAATTAAAAAGAATTTTAATTTTTAATAATGGAAATTTTTTATGACACGATATTAAAAGAAAAACTAGATGAAAAAAAAAATTCCACTCTATGACATTTTTTCCTGTCAAAGCAGCTTTGTGCATATTCATCGGATATATATATATATGTATATTTCCGTTTCAAACCAAATACTCTGATAGAAAAGCAGTGAACTTCTAGATAAGATAATAGAAGAGCATCGGGTTTATTCTTAGATAATCCACTGATTAAACGCTTTGAAAACGACAGATTCTATAATTTCTAATGGAAATGATAAATATGAGTATTGCTCAATTTAGAGTATGAGTAAAAAAATGCGATAATGTTACATTATCTTTTTCCTTTTCTTCTTTACTACGCTAAAAGAAAAGAAAACTATATAAAAAAAAGAGACTTTAAGTAAATTTATAGTAATTAAAACTGCTGTTTACTGAATACTGTATACTTTAATCTGAGGAATTCCCTTAAATGAAATTAACTAATAACTTCAAGCTAAGTAATATTTTAAGTAAGCTAAGTTTTTACTTAAACAAAATCTAAACGTGCTTGTGCTTATAAATCAGGAAACCCAGCAAAATCAGTCTGACTATGGGAATGAATACGCCTTAATTATTATGGTAAATTTATAAATAAACAATTAAGATTTATTTATAAATTTACCATAATAATTATTAATAAGTGATCATAATTAAATAATTAAATAATTATTAATGATTGATCATAATTGTAATTTCTTACCTTAATTGTTTTCTG
Organism: Caerostris darwini; assembly: GCA_021605075.1. NCBI lineage: Eukaryota > Metazoa > Arthropoda > Arachnida > Araneae > Araneidae > Caerostris > Caerostris darwini. The sequence continues at coordinate 76,017 of BPLQ01007128.1, forward strand.
ATTTTCACTGATGGTTTTTTTATAACTCTATGAGTTTCATGTCTTACTTACATGTATCACGGACTGCCCACCGACTGATCAAGGACAGAGGCTATTCGGTCGTATAGGAAAAAGAGAATTGAACCAATGAATTTGAACATCCCCACACTGTTTTACATAAATATCCATATATGGTGATAGATATGTAGCAAATTCAGCTTTACCTAGGTTGCACCACGAGAAGCCTATTTCATTGCACTCATATTTTCCACCATAATTGTTAACGGACTTCCCGAAGAGTGGCAACAGATGGAAGGACGAACCCGTTTCCTCCTTTATTGGGCTCAACAAAAGGACATTCCGTCCCAAAGATTTATGGTGTCCATAATCGACATGAATACGATCTTTAAATAAATTAGTTACTAAGTAAGTTACTATCCATTCAAACTACAACTGGGATTGATAGCAGCTGTTATTATTATTATTATTACGCCGTTTTTGACTAAAAAAATTACATTATATCTCACATATAATGTAATTACCTATGTATTAATGTGTTTACCTATGTAACATTTAACATAGGTAATTATAAAATGAAAGAACTGATTAAGAAAACTGAAACCACATGCCTTATTAAATGCATTTATTAAAAACATAGTTCTGGCCACCCTTTATTATATAATATCCTTTATAAGATGTCTGATGCATTGACCAATGAATACAAATTACTGTTATTAATAAAATTAATTATTAACCCATTAATTAATATATTTTTACATTGTTTGATTACTAGGCAAATGAAGATAATTACAGGAAAGGAATAGTTGCAGAGAAAACTATCACTTTAAAAGTCTGAACTAATTAAGAACATCTTAAGTTTAACCATTTCCTTGCATGGTGATGTGACAATATTTAAAAAAAAAATTAAAATAATGTATGGAATTAAAACATTTCATTGATTAAAAGGAACAACTCTGGTACCACAGGTTCGGGTTCGAGTCCCGGAGGTGCCATGGATGTTTGTAGTGGTTCGGAATCCACTTTAAACTGTAGGTCCCGGTCTAATAAGATCGTAGAGCGTTGCGGGGGCATTGTTACTCCGCGTCCGTGACTTATCTTCAAGTTACACGCGCCCCCTGGGTAATGCGAAGTGAGTAACGTCTGTGCATCGCTTGCCTTAAGGCATCCAAGACAGCCGTCTACTGCATGAGGTACTTCCAGCTGCATTAGGAAAAAAAATTAAAAGGAACAAAGTTAGTTGTTTTTTTAATTATAATTATATAAATTAGATTAAATTTTAAAAATTTGGTTCAATACAATCGTAATTTTGAGTATTTATTTTTTATTTGCTTTTATTTTCTCAACGTTCGAAACTTAAAAAATAGAAAGAAGAATCCATACGAACAACACGAACTATAATTAAATTAAAAAATAATTGTGCATCTAGAAATTACAAAATAAAGATTTTTTCCAGTAAAAAATATCATTTCAAAATAGTAAAATACAAATTTTGGTATATTTTTTAGTATTGTTTATTATTATTTTTAGTATAAGCGCCTACTGATCATTTTTAATCGTGTTCAGGCTGGAAATGGGTATGTTAAATCTGTAGACCGGAATGTCCTTTTATTTATTTGTAAGAAGAGGAGAAAGAGGATATAAATCCACAGATGTTATTTCCTTTAAAGTTATTTTTGAAGTGGTAGTGAAAGTGAAGTTTGTTTCGTTCAAAATTGTTGTGGTTCAATTCGGAGTAAAGTGTAAAGCAAACCACGCGGTGTAACGCTGAAGTTACTACATATCTACTGTTCAACTGGCAAATGAACTTAGTCCAAACTTCCCGGCATTCTGAAAAAAGTACAGAAGCATTAATATATTCTTTAAACATGAATATTAGTCTTGTGTATTTACTGTGTATTATGTTTTAATTTTTTGGAACATTAAACACAAATTAAAATGGCGAGTCTCCGTATGAGAGTCTGTAGGCCACTAATACGCGAGGTTGCGCTAAATATATTTTCTCTAGGGGGAGAGAGAATATTTCTCCTGAAAGCCAAAGAAGGGCGCTCTTGCCAGTGAGTAGCAGGAAGCATGGTTACATTATATATATATGTTTTTTTTTCTAATGCAGCTGGCAAACAGACATGGACGTCTTGGATGCCTTAAGGCAAGCGCTGCACAGACGTTACTCACTTTGCATTATCCAGGGGGCGCGCGTAACTTGATGGTAAGCCACGGACGCAGAGTAACAATGCCCCCGCAACGCTCAACGATCCTATTAGGACCGGGACCTACGGTTTAATGTGGATTCCGAACCACTACAAACATCCATGGCACCGCCGGGACTCGAACCCGAAAGCTGTGGTACTGAGCGCCAGAGCGCTAACCACTCGGCCATTCAGGTCCCTGGTTACATTATATTGAATTCTAAATTTTATGGATAACCTGTATATCGCCCCTCAATTATAGTTTTTATTTTATTTTTATCTTTTTTTTTTTTTTTTTTTTTGGAATTAATTTTTATGTTTGTCGTATGTAATTTATACAATAAATAATTGTTACATAACTTGGGCCATCATAATTAACCCTATTTTCACCTTTCACACTGACGCCCAACGTTTTCGGTTAATTAAAAAAAAAAAAACAATTATTTTGGCCTCTGCTCCTGTAAATTTTTTTATTATTTTTTTAGCTAGCATATATTTCTTCAATATCATAGTGGATACTGACCCTCAGGGTACATCCTAACCCCCAATTAAATCCTCACCGCACGAACATAGTAATAATAAAAAAAAACTGAAATCTTCTCGGCAAATTTCAACTAATCATGTGTGAACATTCGAGAACGGATGAATAAACTCAGGAATATGCCAATGTTTAATAATGCAAGAGATATATGAAGCAATTGATTGGGTTACTACAAGTATGTCCAAATTCAATAGCCACATCAATATAACAATGTTGAATAGATCAAATACTTCATGAAGAATCAATTGTTCAAGAATCTCTAAAAGAATATACAAAAGTAAGATAAATGTAGTCGTAAAGGAAGAATGAAGTATTCTCAATTCTACAAAGTACGTTATCACATTCAATAGCCAAAAGAATATATTAAAGTTTGATAATTCTAGGCATAAATGAAGAATGAAGAATGAAGTATTCCAAATTCTACAAGAAACGTTATCACATACGATAGCCAAAAGAATCTATAAAAGTTTGAAAATTCTAGGCATAAATGAAGAATGAAGTATTCCAAATACAATAAGAAGCACTGTACAGTTCAATAGTCACCGGAAAATGCCAAAAGGATAAATATGAAACTTCAAGAAGAAGGAATTGATCAACGGACTACGAGTACTTATAGTAATGGGAAATACAAATGTTTAAAATCCGAAGCCAAAACTTAAAAAGTGCTCCAAAACCATACTACAAAACACACCAAACAAAAGCTAAATTCTCTAGAAAATTCCATAAGACTAACGTTATTCATGAAGCATTTCAAGAGTTAAGGGGCCCAAAGTACCTTTTTTCGCCAAAATTTACAATGGAGTTTTATTTGCTTGGCCCTCATTTTCGGATAACGTCACGGACCCCTAACCAGGACAACATCATGTTCACACACGATGAAAACAGCTCTCCAATAAATTATTATTTTGTTTAATTAGGTCGCACAAACGGAATTTCTAATTCTAGTAAACAACTTTTCTGCCAAACATTTTTAATAGATAAATGCATGATTTATATTTCTTGGATAACAATCTTTGTTATTACTTATTTTCTTAGGAAATTATAAGTAATAATTAATTTTACATTTAAAGAATATTGTTCTAATATGTTTATTAAGAATTTTCATAAATCTGTTAAAATTGTTGTCATAATTAACCCTATTCAACGTTTGTAATCCAATTCCATTTCTTTTTAAACCTTTAACATACATAGACCAATCAATATTCCATCGGATTCTCATCAAATAAATAAAGAATGATAGCAAAAAAATAATAATAAAAAAAAATGAAACCGAAAATTGTAGGTATAAAAACAATGAAGACACTTCTACTCCAGGAATGATTGATTAACTAGAATGGAACTTAAAAGAACAGCCATCTGAAACAGAACACCCCGTGATCAGTGAACAGAACTTCTGTTTAGCAGATTAAATTACACCCGATCTCAAATTCAATTATTTTCCATTCCATTCAGCATATAATCTGTTCTTTTTTTAATGTTAGATCTTATCTTTGAAATCAGCAGTTTGTTTTTTTATATCACAAGAAAGTATCAGTTTTCAATCGTTAAGAGAAAGTTTTAATTTTAATGAATATGTGTTTTCAGTCCGACTGCATAAATCATAGAACAGATTGATTTTTTTTTTCTTTTCTTTTGCATATTGTTAGTAAGTAACTTTTCTACTTTATAATTTTTTTTTTTTTTTTTATTTGAGTTATACTAGATAAAAGAGATTAGAGATAGTATTTTCTGTAGCATATTTCTACATCAGACGAAAGGCTTAAAAAAAAGGTTACAGAAAGAAATTTTTTGAAAAATTTAAGACAAAAATAATTAATAATTACAAATTATAAAAATATCAAAAAACGCGTTTTTTCACAAATATATTGTGAAAGAGGAAAATAGTGTTAAATATGATAAAAATAGAGCGCATTCTCCTATTCTAAATGAACAGAAAGTTGCGGGTCTTTTCGTACTACAATTGGCGCTGTATCGCCGCTTTGGCTTGTTTTCCCTTCACCATGCGATTATGAGAAATGCCTGACATTATGCTTTTTAAAAATAATTATACAAAAAATATTATTTTGTTTATAACTATAATCATGGAATATGAAATATAATGAAGCATCACAACAGATCATACAAATGAATATTTTATTTTTTAATCATATTTTGGGAAAGATATCACACAAGAAAATTGATTAATATAATTTAAATAAGAAATATTTTCAGAAATTAAATTTACATTTATTTATAGGTAAAAGAATGAACTATTTCTTTTGAAAATAATTGTATGATAGTGGACCATTTTTTTGGGGAATATGTTGGTGCTTCATTAAATTTCCGCTTTCATTATTATGACATTTTTGTAACAAAGTTTAACAATTTTTTTAACTCTCTTTGACGCAATAATGTGACTGTAAACAATAAAGAAGTAATAAAATAGAAAGCATACCCCTATTCTAAAGGAATAGAATGTTGGGGTCCTTTTCGGTCTGGAGTTGGCGCTGTATCGCAGCTTTGGCTTCTTTTCCCATCGCGCATTTATTTAGGAAACGTAAAAATGTACGAAGTGATTCTGAAAAATTTAGATATAAAATATTGTAGGTGACCAGAGGAAATATACTTTAGGAAAAAAATAAATATACAGTAAATTCGACATAGTTCTGTTGTAAAATGTTTATTTGTTAGTGAAAAATATTATTATTAGAGCTTAGACAAGTTTTTAGAAATTCTTTTTGTAATATGTTGGTGCTTCATAAAATTTCCCATTTCATTTTCATGACATTTTTTGCAACACATTTAATAATATTTTAACTGTCTTAGACGTAATATTGTGACTTTAAACCATATAGAAGTAATAAAATAGAGCGCATACTTCTTATAAAATGTTACCATTTTACCATTTATAGAAAATTTTACCATTTCTTTTGAAAATTGTTGCACGTTAGTGGACCATTTTCTTTGATAATATGTTGGTGTTTCATAAAATTTCCTCTTTTCGATTTTTGTAACAAATTTAAATGATTTTTTAACTCTCTCAGACGCAAAGAATTCAAGCAGTTCTTTCATTGAATATCCTACTTCAATACGACTTCACTTCAATACAATTCAAAGCAGCTTCTATCCAGAAGGCAAACATGTATATACATGTCTAGTAGAACCAAAATGACGCTTCTGCAACTTCCAATCATTTTAATAAGCTACAGATACGTAACGCTTGACGTGAGAAACAACCATCAGAAAAGATGTTGTATCACGTTCCGATAAATGCTAAAAATAGGGTTCTTGCAAAGGTGCCACTAATGGCCCTATAATTTCTGGGAATAATGGCATTTTTTGTGACAAATTTTAATGATTGTTTAACTCTCTTAGAAGCAACGAATTCATGCAGTTCTTTCATTGAATATCGTACTTCAATACAATTCAAGGCAGCTTCTGTCTGGAAGGCAAACATGTATATACATGTCTAGTAAAACCAAAATGACGCTTCTGCAACTTCCAATCGTTTTTAATAAACTACAGATACTTAACGCTTGACTTGAGAATCACCCATCAGAAAAGATGTATCACGTTCCGATGAATGTTGCACCTAAGAAAAGATTCTGCAAAGATTGGAAGCGCAAAAAAGAAGATGCCCCTATAATTTCTGGAAATAATGCGAATAATAATGACATTTTTGTAAAAAAAAAGTTATGATTTTTTAACTATCTTAGACGCAAAGAATTCATGCAGTTCTTTTATTGAATATCCTACTTCAATACGACTTCCCTTCAATACAATTCAAGGCCGCTTCTATCCAGAAGGCAAATGTATATACATGTCTAGTAAAACCAAAATGACGCTTCTGCAACTTCCAGTCGTTTTAATAAACTGCAGATACCTAACGCTTGACGTGAGAAACACCCATCAGAAAAGATGTTGTATCACGTTCCGATGAATGTTAAAGATAAGGTTCTGCAAAGATTGGAAGCACAAAAAGAGGATGCCACTAATGGCCCTATAATTTCTGGGAAGCCTCTAAGCTGCGCAAATAACACAATCTTCCTCTTCAATTTGCAGAGGAATCTTCTTTTTTTTTGTTATCTCATCTGCCGGATTTTTTTGCAATTGATTACAGTTCGCGGGATACAGCAATTTAATAAAGAGCCGCTAGTTCTTCCTTCTAATGTGGGAAAAGTGTGGTATTATTATTTTAGGATGAATGCTGTGTTTACGTTATAACCACAGGATGCTTGCATTGCGGCGTACAGGGATTCTTGTCTCACACTCACTATTAGTCTTAGTAGAATGGAAAGCTAAAAAAGAGAATATTTATGTAATAGATAGTTGTCTTGATAGTTACTAATATATGACATTTTTTTTCTTGTGTCTGTAGTGGTAGTTATATATATAGAGAGAGAGTATGTTTGTGTGTATTTGTTATATATATATATATACCGTGCCATGCATGTTTTTTAGCGGTCCGGAATACACGTTGAACTGTATGTCCCGATTTAATTACCCGAAATTGTGCACAAATGACCGTAAAGCGACAAACCAAATCTTAATTCAGATGTTCAATCGATAGTTAAAATGATCTTAACAATCATATTATAAAGTTGTTAAAGACACACATACACATATAGCCTTAACACGCACACACACACACATATACATACAGCTCTCGAAGGAATCTGACCTCCTTTAAAACATTTTGCCATGTGGATAAAATATGCATAAAATTGTTGAAAAATAAGATAATTCACAAATTGATATTTAAATTATATATATATATATATATATATAATATTTATATAATTTTTCACGATATCTACAATATATACCTTCTATATATCTTCATCTATCTATCTTTATATATATATATATATATATCATTTATTCACGATATTAAGATATATACGCTATTTGCCTCCTATATATCTGTCTCTCTCTATATATAAACAGGCACAGAAATATGGAGAAATATAGATAAAATTGTGGAAAAGAAAGATAACTTACGGGTTAATTAATTAAAGGTTAAAATACGATATATATATATATATAAAACTTATATATCATTTATATATATATCATTTATTTACGATATTAACCTTCTATATATATGTATCTATCGATCCATATAATAAATAGGCAAAGAAATATGGACGAAATTGTTGAAACAAAAAAGAAAATCCACAAATGGGCATTTAAATACGAATATTGGTTATTGCTAGACAATATATACGAATATTGCTAGACAAGAGTGGTTAAAATTACTTTACCGATTGTTTATTTTGAATTTTTTTATTGAATAGTCCTTGAATAATATTGTTTCATTCTAGTTCCTCATTCATTTAGGAACAATTATATTGCGCAATTACCCTTCCGTGTTGCAACTCTTTATTAGATAATTTAAAATTTTTATGGCAGAATTTTATATATTTTATGGTGGGAAAGAAAAAAAATTATGCTCCATGGTAAAAATGAACAAACGGAATTTGATAGCAGATCTCTTTTCTTATTTTTATTTATGTGAGACTTGGGCCTTGCGGGAAGTCTTGAGCCTGCCTTCGATGCTTATCTTGTGGTGATTTAAAATGAGAAAAAGAAAAAACAAAAACGTTTTTTAATTACTTGTCAGCGGCTAATTAAGACCTTATCTCAGAAGAAACGATTTATTTCCAGCCTCAAAGATGGCTCCTCACCTGTCGGCCATTTTATTGTTCCCAAACCTATGGAATACGTCATGCGTTGAATTAATGTCCTAAAGTCACAGTTAAAAAAGAATGATTATGGTTTGGAGACAACAAAAAAAAAATAATGATCGTTTGTGGAATGTAGAATAAAAAAAAGAAGATTTTTTCATATTTTTTTGAGGTTGCTCAGTTGATGGAACTGTCCAGAAGGCGGCGCCCATGTTTTAGGGAAAGATACTACAAGCTAATGAGGGATGATTCTGTGCTCGTTTCTTGTTTGTTAGAAAAAAAAAAAGAATCAGCTATAAATTAATTATCTTTTAAACTTTGTGCTTCTTATTTAAAGCATGTTTTTATTCGTTATTTTACTCATTCGAGCTTTGGTTTTTGTTTAACTTTTATCAAAAACTCTTTAGATAAAAGTAATTGATCATCTTGTAAAACATTATTCGATTATTCCACTATTATTCACAATTTATGATCAGCAAAATTTTAATGATTTAAATTTTTTTTTCCCTCCAGGAATTGAGATAAGAATTATATTTTACCATGTGTAAAATGTTTGTTTCTTATTACATCAAATATTGCCGTGAGAGTAGTAAAGGAGTTACGTATTTTCTATTTGAATCATGACCACTTTTCATAAAAAAAAGATTATATTCATTATTATTATGAATGCTATTTAAAAATAATCTTTTATTTTCTTCCATTTTTGGGAGCTCATAAATGTAGCTACTTGTGGACTCATGTTTAAGTCTAAAATCAAAAGTCGTCAAGTTAAAAAGTAAAACGTCACAGTCAAGTCGTGAAGAAAAAATTAGCGAGTGGTGAAATGTAGAATGTTATTCCACTGTTATTCATAATTTATGTTTAGTAAAATTTTCATTGTGTAACTTTTTTTCTCAAAGAAATTATATATTATAATAGGTGTAAAATGCTGGCTTACTTATTGCATTACAAATTGCTTTGAGAGTAACAGAGGAGTTACTTATTTTATATTTGAATTATGAATTTTCAAGCAGAATTTTGCCTTTCAGATAAAATATTAATTTCATTACTATTTTGGATATTATTTAAAAAATTTTTTGTCCATTTTAATGAATCTACTTGTAGACACATGGTCAATGATTTCGAAAAGAAAAAGTTGGAGAATGGTTAAATGTAGAATGTAATTCAAATTCTATATATTGTTTGCTATTCGTGTTTAGGTGACTATGACTAAAGGTATGATAATGATCATTCTAAGAATATCTTCGAACATCAAACTTTTCTTGAAAGATTGACGGTAGAGGGATGTCACATCGTCCTCCAGTGCATCCTTGGACACTGTGACATTTTAAGTAATGATCAGGCTGGCTAAGAAGGGTACACAGATAATCCAACAGCTAAATACTTGCAACTCATTTCATTCCATGAAACTTTAAATCAAAAATCAAATGAGACTTAGATGAAGTCATTGTTCATTGCTCGTATCTCCTCGAGGAGTTTTAGGAACATTTTGTAACAGGGTATTTCGAACAAATCTTTTGAAAAAGCTATCGCGGAATTTAGACTTGCTATTCGTGTTTAGCTTCGTATTCTGTGGGCCATCTACACCACATTGACATTTTTGATAACCCGAATTGCATGGTGGACTCTGAGGTGAAAAGATATTGGAGTGCTAGAACTTTGCTGATGAGACATTGACTTTTTTGCTCTTATTGTTTTCTTTTTTCTTGTGTGAGCTTACACTGTTTTGATCTCGTAAGCGTTTGTGATTTTGTCTTGCCATCGGAAATAAACAAAAATCCTGATGATCATTCGTCAAAGAAATCATTTATCTTTGGTCATTACTCTCCAGTGTCATTAGAATATTTGTTCATCAATTGGAGGTTAAGGTCCCCAAAGGAAGGCATGTTTCTTATTGATATAAATTAAATGACCCAGAGTAAATGAATTTAAAAAAAAAATATCGTATTATGATTTCGGATGAACACAAATTTTAACTAACGTGAAAAATAAAATTACTAATCATTAATCTGTGACTGGTAAATGATTATCTCTTTTTTTATGAAAAAATAAACTTTTATTTCTTTTAAAAAACGTGTTTATGTGGCTTTCTTTTCATTTGATTATTATTGAATTATAAAATTCAATAATAACCAAATACAAGAACAATCGTTTTTTATTAACTGAAGGGATAATTTCTGAATGTAAAACAGTTGGAAAAATGTTTTCAAAAACAACTCCTTCATTTCATTAATAAGATATCTATAATGCGCAATAAAGCAATAATATTAATTTGATAAAAAGAAGTGTTTTCAACAATGACTGCATTCAACAAACTGCAGAAGAACCATTATCAAAATTCAAGTGTTGAAACTAATGGAACGAAATATAAACCTTTTAATAACAGGCGATTTAACTCAATAAAAATTATCTGATTAATCGTTTCAGATTATTGTTTTTTAGCGAACATTTAATGAAGTCGTTCTATTTTATTTACTGTCATTTGCTGATTTTCTTGATAGCTGAGACCCATTTAGATTCTATTACAGAAAATGAAGAACGAAACTGTAATTCCAAATACTACTTAAGTACGATTTTTTTTTCCAAATCTAATTCCAACTTATGTAAATTGCATAGTATATATATATATCACTTTTCATCTCCAAAATTATATCCGAAGAAAACGTTTAAAACATTCTTTCTCACCCCGATAATGCTAGGATCACGCTGGCTTCCAGGTAACAACAAATAATGACCACACAGAGCCAATGGAAAAGGGGTAGGGGGTAGGGAAAATAATAAGCTATGGTGTAAAGAAAAAAAGGCAACTTTCACAGCATCTAGAAGGCCTTCTAACCCTACGTGACGGAGAAGTCCCGCTGTTGGGCAAACAAATAGAAAATTATCCCCCTTTCGATTATAGTAATTGCTGCAGCGGAATCGCTCCTTCCTCTGTCAAAAATGATTAGCGACTATCGATTGGGTAGAGAGATCGATTTATCGATACGGGAGCGATAAATCGCTCAAGCGCAGGCAGATAATATCGAAAGCTTTTAATATATCAAAGTACGTGGCGTTTTCACTCTCACATAGCTAGTCGATTTGAGGTTTTTTTGAGTTTGGAACTGACATGAAACTTTTGCTGAGCGTTGGTAATTTGGTTACAATTACCAAACCAAAAAGCTGAATTAACGTGTTTAAAGATGTACATAAGCATCAGAATATGATGAATTTACCTGTAATTATAACATCGTAATGAATGGAAAAGCTTTGTTTTGGCTTTTCTTTTTGAAGACATTCTACAAGCAATTCTTTGTCATCAATAATGCTTAAGTCTATTATTCTTATGAGAGTAATTTCAGGGCAGCAAAAATTTGGCACATACAAGTCCTGTTATCGAATCATTTGATGTTTTAACTTGTAAGAATTTATCATTAATTTATCCAATAAATTTTGTCGTGCCAACGCGAGCTGTTTTCGTACATGGATCAAGGTCACCTTGAACTTTGATTGTTACGCAGTCATTATTTGCCTCAGAATTACTGAAAATGATTAATCTAGCAATAAACTACTTTGTTTTTCATTTTAAATGAATCTGAATTGTTGTAATTTCTTTGTAAACGTTATTATTAGTATGTTGAATATTTCCCCCTAGTTTACTATCATGTTTAATCGTTAATTCAGTAAAATCTTTAAAATTTTAAAGATAAACTAGTGCTTTTAAAAAACAAGGATAAACAGTGCCAAAGACTAACTAGATCCAAAATCAGTTGACTTGCAAATTTATTTATTTATTTTGTTTCGTTTATTTACTATTATTATTATATTATGATTACAACAATGAATTAAATTTTATGCCATTCTCTTTTGAAATATTCATTTAAACATCAAATCATTAAATGTTTAGTATTTATTTTACTATAATATATTCTGTGTTGAAAATTGTTTAATTTTTGGTTGTGGGATAATGTTATAAATTAGAGTCCACAAACACTTGATTGCTGAGATCAGAGACTGTATTCTGATATGTTTATTTTACTTAAAAATACGAGTTAATTTTTTAGGCACTATCTCCTCACATGTCTATTTTACTTAAAAATTTGGTTTGGTTTGCCGCTCTGCGGCCATTTTGTGCACACTTTGGGCTAATTAGACTGAGGCCTAGAGTTTAAAGTGGACTCCGAACCCCTAACATCCATGCCAAAGCCAGAATTTGAACCTGAAGCCTGCGGTACCAAAGGCCAAAGCACTAGTCGATTGGCCATAAAGCCGCACTTAAAAATATGAGCTAGTTTTTAGGGACTATCTCCTCATATATCTATTTTACTTAAAATTATGAGTTAATTTTTTTGTAAGATTTTCAGTTTTTAATGAAAATTAAAGTATGAAACATTATTAAGCGCCACTTCTGTGCTTGACTATTACAAAAATCAAGTCAAATATTAAAAAAATTATTTAATTATTATATTAATTTAGCTTTAGACTCTATCTTGTTTGTTTTTTATTATAGCATAATATTAATTTTTATTATATATAAAGAAAAGGTAAACCGTTTTTGTGCGGCTTTTGTGATTCATAAGTGTATATATTCCGGATTGAAACCATAATATTTATGACAAACGTTGCTTTAAAATCAGATTCATTGAAAACTTACTACAAAATATAATCTAACGATGATTTTTTTTTTTCAATTCCTTCTATTAGCTCACACTCACCCTATATATACCTTGTTCAAATTTTCAATCGTTCATAAAATGCTTTTTATTCATCCCCTCAAGTTCAAATACATTTTTTTTTGAACTTGTAGTGGGTGACATTGGATGTTAATACAGTTTTTTCAAATATTAATTCAGTAATTAAATTAAATTAATTAATTAAAAAAAATTTCGAATTAAGTTGCATTTATCTACCAATAAATGGCGCCAGATAAACTTAAAAAAATGAATGAAAATTATTTATAAAGATCTTTCTGCAATATAGTGAAGAAAAAAAGTAGGAATTGACTTAAAAAAATTTTTTTTTTATATTACTTGTTGAGAATACAGTGATGATGAAAAAATTCAATACGATTTTGAACTTGTTTTTGATCATTGCGGTATGATTAAGCTGAAGAGTTTAATTAAAACCTGAAAGAAAAGCTTTATTGTTTAATATTTCCTCTTATTATTAAAAAAATTAAAAATCATTATTATTAAAGAATATTTCTTTTTCTTCCTTCTAACATTTGAATGAAAATAAATATTTAAAAGAATAAAATTAATATACATTAAAACAAAAGCTCCTCAGACTAATAGAAGCTTATTTTTTAGATTAATGCTATGAGAATAATAAAATTAAATAAGGAAATGAGAATTTTAAAAATCAGAACTTTTTTTCCCATTATTTCCCTAACCTGAGTTAATATACTCAAATTGAATTTTTATTTACTATTTTCATTACATACAAATAATGTGTTCTATGTCTTTTTTTTAACAGCAAAAGATTTATTTTTAATTTAAAAGAAAAATAATTCTCGTACTTAAATTAGCTTATTTACAATCATTTTTTTTTTAATTAAAAAAAAAAAATTGAAGTTTCTTTTCGAGAAGATGTAAGAATTGTTAAATTTAGAACAAGGAAAAAAGAACATTAGAATTATTCTGATGAGGTCTGTGTTTTTCTAAATTTCCTGATTGGCTGTTCCTATCTCTTTCACCGCATGCTACATGTTAAGCGGAAGTAACTTAAGGAAGCTCTTGTAATCTAAACGAAACTTTTTATGAATGTATCTCTTTTCAACAGAAATGCACAGAATGCGGATGTAGTTGGCTTCATATTCACTGTAAATTGACCACAGGGCCGCACAAAAAAATGACCACATATACCCATAGTAAGTAATAAAATAGAGAGGACATCAAGGTTGGGGTCTGATGGCCGAGTGACTAATGCTCTGACGCTCTCTGTCACATGTTTCGGTTTCAAAACCCTGGTGGTGTCATGGATGTTTGTAGTGGTTCGGAATCCACTTTAAACCGTAGATCTTGGTCTAATATGGCTGTTGGGCATAGTGCTGACAACCCATAAAAAGAAAGCATCTCCTGTCTAGAAATTTGTCAGTAGGCAAACGGCCTAGGTCCACAATGGGGCTGTTGCGCCAGTGATCATGATGATGATGATGGTGGTCATCAAGGTTGCCAGTTTGGGGCAAACATGCTATTCACGTGATCTATGCACACAATATTACTCTATGCTGTTGATGCGAAGAGAGAAAAAGGTCTACTATAATACAGCGTATATAATATCATCTCATACAAATTTAGTATTGATTGATTATTGATTTTATTATTTGATTCGATTATTGCTGTAACTAAGAACAAAAATGTTAAATCAAATGGGGGTTTTTTCACTTTTTTTTTTCTTTTTGATATTAATACTAAAAAATATTTATTTATGTATCAATAACCGCATATATTATAATTAACGCTTTTGCTAATAAATATCATATCAATAAAAAATACTCTTATAAAAATATTGCCTTCTGACTGGCGCATTATTAACAAAAGGTTATAAACTTCTCATATAAAATAAATTAGGAAAAAAATGGGATAAAATAGTTTTCTAGAATTTAAATGTCTGCTTTTCAAGCAAACTAAAACTGAATCGTTCAAGTTTAATTCGTTATCAATATCAGAAAATGTTTAAAAAAGAATTTATACTAATTAAATAAAATAGACAAATGGCGAAATAATCAGGTAAAAAAGCATTGGAGCTTTGCTAGTTAAAAGAAATGTCTCCTTTGTAAAGACAAAAAAAGCATATCTGCTTTACAAAGGAAAAGGAAAAATATAATCTGCGAAAACAATTTAAATTTAGGCATGATAATAAAAAGTTGAAAGGTTATATTGGATCTTATAAAAATTTGCTTTTGAGTGAATATTTTTCTATTTTCAGTTAATATTTTAGTTAAAGTATTTGTTTTTAGTTAAGAATTTCATTGTTTTCATATATTTAAAAAATATTTTACAATCATACGTTTATTTCAAAAAATGTACATAGAAATGTCATTAGAATTTTACATAATACTGATATAAGCTGCATATGAGCTGCATAAATGACATAAACTGCATTTACATATTTTTTTACTGATAAACTTCATATAATAAAAAAAATTCATTATTCTCTTAGTGTAATTTTATGCATATCGTTTACAGTGTTGAGATGACAAAAGAGGCAAACTAAATAAATTATAAAGCATTTTTGAAGATGCTACACTCACTTAGAGCTAAATGACCCAATTAATGGCAATTAATTGAAATACTTTGTATAAAAATAAATGCTAATTACCCTTAAACATTCTAATTAACCTTAATTAGAGCTGAGGCCTGATGGCCAAGTGGCTAGCTCTCTAGCCTTTGGTATCACAGGCTACAGGTTCGAATCGTTTAGCACGGATGTTTGTTAGCGGTTCGGTATCCCTTTTAAACTGTAGGTACCGGTCTGTTTAGCCCTCGTGTACACAAAAAGACCATAGAGCGATACGACAACAGAACTTTAATTAGAACTTGAAATACAAAATATATAAAACTGACTTCAGATTATATATTTTTTTAATATTGAAAGCTTCGTAAAATGTTGATGCAATCGGTTTTTATTTTACTTTGAATTTGAATATAAATAGGTCTATGGTAATAAATGATGTTAAAAGCATCTTGATACATATCACTCATAAAACATTTTGGACTTAACTTTTCTTTTCACTGATTTAAAGTTTGATGATAGTATTTATGCCAATTGAATTAAAATATACAGTCAATACTTAATTGCATTAGAACTAATGTTAATTACGCTTCAAATACAGAAATTAGACAGCTTGAAGGAAATATAAATTGATACAAAGAAATTTTCGTTTACCAATTTAGCGTAATTGATTTTTATTTTTCCTTTGAATATAAATTCATCTATGGTAATGACTGATGTTGATACAAATCACTTATAAAAGATTTTGGACTTATAAAAAACTTTTTTTCACTAAGCTAAATAAAAAATAACTAAGCTAAATAAATAAATGTGATCATTTAGCTTTCTTAAAGCTAAATGATCACATTTATGCCAATTGGATTAAAATATAATTGCGTTAGAAATAATGTTAATTACGCTTCAAAATATCTAATTAATCTTAACAAGTGTTTTAAATACAGAAATAAGGTCTTGAAATAGAAACAAATTTATAAAGCTAACTTCAATTTACATATATATGATATACCGAAAGCTTTGCAAATTTTTAGCAATTTAACGTAATTATTTTATCTTGTTTCTTTGAATTTGAATATAAATTGGTCTATGGTAATAACTGATGTTAAAAACCTCTTGATGCAAATCACTTATAAAACATTTTGGACTTAAATTAACTTTTTTTTCATTCACTTAAAGCTAAATAATCCTATTTATACCAATTGGTTTATAATATACAATTACTACCTAACTGCATTAGAACTAATATTAATCTAATATTGAAATAAGTAATTGAAATACAAAGAAATTTATAAAGATGATTTCAATCTATATCTTCATGGAATACTAAAAGCCTTGTAAATTTTTTGCAATTTAATGTAATTGTTTTTGTTTTTTTTAATTTGAATATAAATTGGTCTATGGTAATAAATGATGTTAAAAACTTCTTGATACAAATCACTTATGAAGCAGTTCGGAATAAAAAATGCCAATCGGATTAAACTATACAGTTATTAATTAATTACATTAGAACTAACATTAATTGCGCTTTAAATGCAGAAATAAGTGCTTGAAATACAAAGAAATTTACAAAGCTGATTTCAATTTATATCTTTATGAAATACTGACAGCTTTGCAAATTTTTAGCAATTTAACGTAATTGTTTTGTTTTTTTTGTTGTTGTTTTTTCTCTGAATTTGAATATAAATTGGTCCATGGTAATAAATGATGTTAAAAAGCTCTTGATACTAAACGGAAATCCCGCACCCAATTTAATAAAAGCGTACCTTAATAGCCACAACTCCGAGAGGTTATGTGGCCATCCGACCCGAAGTGATACCCTCTGAATAAACGATGCGGTTCGGATTACAAATGACCGGCCGACTGGATCAGATTCATGAACGACCTTGCAGTACCTTGAGATTCGTTCATTTTTTTTTCAACTCGTTCTTTCGCCCTCTTACCTTTAGAGTCGGTGCTTTTTTCTTCTTTTTTTAGCTGCTTCATATTACAGAGAGGTTCTAAGAAGAAGCGCAGCTCACGAAAAGCTTGTTAATAGGAAAGGTTTGAAGGTGCTTCCCCACATCAATAACCTGTTGGGGCTTTTTTTTCTTTAAAAATCTTTTCCTGGAACAATAGTTTTATTCGTTCGGGTAACGAATTGGAAATTTCTAGTCAGGCTGTTTATCAAGGAACTAATTATATGCATGGCCCGTAATGACGCCGGCAGTGCGTAAAAATAATTTAAAGCAAGGCTCAAGGCGTGAATAGGTGGGACGGGTGTAATGATTTTCCGTTGAAATACGTCGTTAAAAACAAATTTGAATTGAGTGGTTTTTCGTAGGAAATAACGTGCTTTGAAATACCTTTTAAATGTAAATTTTAATAAATAGAGAATGAAATATTCGAGAAATTTCGCTGTTATTGTTTTTAAGTGTCTGGAATGTTAACCTCAGGTCATTTACCCCTAGATTTGTAGCAGTTTCAGCGTTATTCATGCCTGCTACACTGCATTCAAATTTATCAATCACAATTTCGAAAAAAAAATTTCAAACATAGCTTCTAAAGGGTTTGCATCTTTCTTCCCATTTCCTCGAATCCAATTAAAAGTTATGCCGGCTGACGGATTTACTGTGCTCATCTGTCGTATAAACGCATGAGTTTTCTGTTATTCTTTGCTTATTTAGTCCAGAAACACTATAGTCTGACTCATGGCTCAGAGGTAAAGCGCGGAGGTTCAACCCGCTGGCGGCTTTGTTGTAGACGCTGTTTCAAAAAACGAAGAGACTCGATGGCGTTTGCGATGTTCAGCATCCTGCATCGTGAGTCGGACTACCTGGTGTGAGTTTTCCGGGTTGTTCCCCGTACGATAAGCAAATGCGGCGTAGTTCTCCCTAAAACTTCTTTAGGAAATACTGACCTCCTTCTTCAGCGATACGGAGCCAAGTCAGACTTCCACCTACGGGTGCTCCGTCATCACATCAGAAGTCCCCCCTCCTTCCATGTGACCACACAGGTTCACGAACGGTTTGTAGATGTTACTGTCTATCAAGTGGGATAAAAAAAAATAAAAAAAACGCTATGCGCTATCTAACGGATCCCTCTATGACAAACTTACACTGTTAATACTGTCTGAGACAATGACACTTATATCAAGAAAAGAAGTCCTTTTAATTTATGAAAAAAGATAAAAAGTGAGAATTTTCATGTGATTGTCTATATTATAAAAGTGATTATCTTTATTATCAACTATACATCATACCATTCCTTGGACTTGTAATTATTTAATTTATACTAAAAACTATTATTTGTAAAAGTATAATAATTAAATGGAGATAGGTAATAAATCACAGTCATAAATATATTTGCAACCAGACGTTCACCCAGGATTTTGTCTTGGGGGGTGCTCAACAAAATAAAACGTAACCATTTATGAAAGCTCAATAGGTCATACTATATTATCAGAAGAAAGGGTTGAAATTCCATACATTATTTATTTTATTAATAATTTTTACATTGCACTCAACTGATTCAAATAAAAAAAAGGCATTGAAACTAAGAAGTAATGCGCAACATCTTCTGTACCTCTGAGGTAGATGACCTCCAGTGAAAGTGAAAAATATTCGAAGATAATAGCAATAACAGATTCTTTATATAACAATATTAGTTTTGTGTATTTAATACTATTTATAACTGAGCAGATTTTTCTATGATCTTTTAATTTTTTTAAAAATATTAAATAAACTTAAAATAAAATGTGTTAAAAATTTCAGTCTAAGATTTTATCTTATATGTAAAACATTCTAATAAGAGATAACTACATGTTCGCTTGAGTATTTTACATACTTTACCCTTCTACCTTTCACAGTGCATGGCTTATATTGTGCCATTACTCCCAATAATTTAATCTAGTTAAGGTGAAATAATTTGATAAACTTTAAATAATTTTATGTAGTTAACCCCAAATAATTTAATAGCGTGAAATAATTTCGTGTAATTAACCCCAAATAATTTAATAACGTCAAATAATTTCATGTAGTTAACCCCAAATAATTTAATGACGGCAAATGATTTCATATAGTTAACTGCAAATAACGTCAAATAATTTAGTATAGTTAACCCAAAATAATTTAATATAGTTAACCCTCAAAAAATCAAATAACGTCAAATGATTTCCTGTAGTTAACCCTAAATAATCTAATAACGTCAAATGATTTCATCTAGTTTACCCCAAATAGTTGAATTTAGCTATCCTCAAATAATTTAATAAGTCAAAAAATTTAATCTAGTTAATCTCAAATAATTTAATAAGTTAAATAATTTAATTTATTTAACGTAAAATAATTTATAAACGCCAATTATTTTAATGCTGTTACGCCACATTCAGAAACTCTATACTACATCAGTGAGTTGTAATTATCCTCCCAGACTCCATTCTAATAAGTTTTTATTCAACTTTAACAACTATAGTAGTATAGGTATACCTCTTATTTCAAACAAAAGGAATAAAATATAAAATTATAATTATTAAAAAAATTACAGAAAAAAATAAATTAAAAAAAAATTATATGAAAAATATACGTAATTTCTATTTACGTGCAAAATCCTTTAAATACTTGGGCTTCAAGTCAGTCGTGCTAAATGATTGACTAATTTACGCAAGCAGCAATCATTGTGATGTCAACTAAAATTATAATTATTTATAAAACTCTATAATCAACTTATTTGTATTCTATGGCAATTAAGTCCGCATTATGCCGCGTTGCTTATGAATCACAGGTAAAGGCCATGCCAAGAGTCTTATTTGTCATTTCTTTATCGGAAATCTAGAAAACGAACGAGTACGTAATTTCGCATAACCTACCATGACACATGTTAATTAAAAACTCAAGATCCTTTGTATGGGTGACTCATTATGTAAGTATCTCACATCGAAACGCGTAATTACAGGCAGAATTTTTTTTTGTGGTTTTTCATTTTCATACCAAATTTACGCTTTAATTTTCCTAATTACATACTTTCTTTCTAAAGAGGATACATTCGGGTGCTGTTTGACACGCACAACAAAATTTGACAACATAAATTCTTGCCATGATCGAATCTTGCCATCGAGGGAGAACTATTCCAAAATTACCCGGAGGGGGGTTGCCGAATCAATGCTGTTCCACCATCTACTTTGATGGACCCCAGGGCTAAAAGTAAAGGATTATCTTTATTGAGGGACAACCTCATTCTAACCTGCTGTCCACTGATGGACAGGGCGCTGTGCTTGAAGCGTGAGGCGTATCTGGGCCTGAACAGCCTAACCCACTACCTTGGCCCAAAAGAAACGGTATTGGCTGGCCTAAGGGTGTAAGAGATTTCAGACCGGCCGAGTTAACACATACTTCAGGGTGCATTTAAATCTGATCATTATCATGAATTAAAAAGGCCCAAATGGGCGAAAACTATTGAACTATTTATTCTACTTTTCAACTCTTTTGTTTTTGTTTAATTCTTGATTTATGATGACAGTCGCTGTTTTGATAGTTGTTTATTTAAATTAAAATGATATCGATCACTTCATAGGTTGAAACGTTGAGCTTAGGAAATCTTAATTGGTGGACTTTTCGATAAATTGGCCAGATTACCTCCATGTCCTCAAGTTCCAGGAACTCTGTCCAGTTTTGTATCAATTTAGAAACCCAATCAAAGATATCGTTGTAGTATGTGACGGCTTTCGACTTCCTCCAAATCTTTTCTTAGATAATAAATAAAACGTAACCGCAAGTCGATTCAATATATATTCAGAAATTAATGTTTTAAATAAATCACCATGGATCTAAAATAAAAGTAGGACAAAGAATTTTTATTTAGAAATAATTAAATATGCCTGTCACCTTACTATTAGTTAAAAAAAATTTTGATTTGACCTGTCAATCCCACCATAGATTGGTTGTTTAAAGCTTCATTGATAATTGGTTTATTGTTGTTAGATTGGAAAGGTTATTGATTCCCCTGTCATCAGATGAAATAGTGCCACTTAAAATGGTAGACGGACATTACATTTTAATAACGTCAACTCACATGCAGCAAATGTAAAGCACTTATTTTTATGAAGAAAATAGGTATAATGTATGAATTTTCTTTCTTACATGGTGACCCCTGAGTAAAGACAACAGGAATATAAATCCGAACAAAATTAATACAGAACTATCTGATAATCATCGCTTTGTTCTAAATTTAGTGCCATGTTTCATAATTGTTTTTTTTTATTTATGCATTCTTTCTCTTCATTTGAAGAAAACTATTTTCATTTTAGTTCCTAAATTTATTTTCTGTAGAAAGTTTGTTACTAAGACTTATCAATGAGTTATTAGATTTGAAAAGAAAAGAACCGACTCGACTAGACGACGACTCAAAAAGATGACAGGAATATAAATCCGAACAAAATCCATACAGAACTACCTGATAGTCATTGTTTTGTTCTAAGTTTAGTAAATTTAGTGAAATATTTCACAATAATTGTTGCTTTATTTATGTATTTTTTCTCACCCTTTGTAGATAACTATTTTCATTTTATCTCTAAATTTTTTTTCTGTAGAAAGTTTCTTTTTAAAACTTATCAATGTTTTGTTGGATTTGTGGAAGTAAAGACTAGGCGACGACTCGAAAAGACGATAGGAATATAAATCCGAACAAAATTAATACAGAACAATCTGATAATCCTTATTTTGTTCTAAATTTAATAAATTTAGTGCCACGTTACATAATAATTGTTCTTTTACTTATGTATTCGTTTCATCCCTTTGAAGAAAACTATTTTCATATTTGTTTCTAAATTATTTTTCTGTAGAAATTTTCTTACTAAGACTTATCAATTGTTATATTTAAAAAAAATGACTGGTCTAAACAACGACTCGAAAAGATGACAGGAATATAAATCCGAACAAAATTAATACAGAACAATCTGATAATCATTATTTTGTTCTAAATTTAATAAATTTAGTGCCACTTGCATAATAATTGTTCTTTTATTTATGTATTCGTTTCATCCCTTTGAAGAAAACTATTTTCATATTTGTTTCTAAATTCTTTTTCTGTAGAAAGTTTCTTACTAAGACTTATCAGTTGTTATATTTTAAAAAAAACGACTGGTTTAGACAACGACTCGAAAAGATGACAGGAATATAAATCCGCACAAAATTAATATAGAACTAACTGATAGTGATTGTTATGTTCTAAATTTAGTGCCATGTTTCATAATAATTGTTCGTTTATTTATGTATTCTTTCTCTCACTTTGAAGAAAATTATTTTCATTTTAGTTTCTAAATTTTTTTCTGTAGACATTTTTTTGCTAAGGCTTATCAATGATTTGCTACATTTGAGAAAGTAAAAAATCTAGAAATTCATCTGAAGCATAGATTTTTGCTCATGTCAATTACGATAATAAATCACTAACATAGCGTTAAATATGTATAACGTAATTATGAGATAATATTTGTAAAATTTATTGATCTTGATAGAACCGTAATTTATTTTCGATTTGATAAAGAAAACATCAAAGCTTGCGAATTCTTCGGTTACCAAGTTGTAATTAATGATAGCAATTACATATTTCTAGATATTTTATATACTATTTGTTGATTTATAAATATATGGCTTTATTACTAAACCCACTCAAAATCAACTTTGCATGCATAAAGTAATTTTATCTATAGCATAGCATAAATTATTACCCAATTTCTGTAATAGCTGTAATGCTGCACTAGCTTGAATATGTTGTTGTGTCGTTAATAACATGTTTTAAATCTACCCACCTTGTAATATCTGATCGGGCAAAAATAAAATAAAAGTGGGACAGTAATAACAAAATATAATTTATTTGTAACGTTATATTTGAATGAAGGGATTAAAATTCAATCAGGGAAAAAATTGGTGGACAGATATGACGACTTATTTATTTTCTAAGAGTTAATGATACTGAGTTTATTTTGTTGACGAAAAAATTGTTGCATTTGTGTCACTTAAAGCCATTGATATTGTTTTTATAAAATGATTTGTTAATCAAGTCAATCAGGGAAATAAAAATAAAAAAATTCCATCAGGGAAAAATTGACGAACAAATATGACGACTTATTTATTTTCTAAAAATTAATGATACCATTAGATTTATTTTATTTACAAAAAAAATAAATAAATAAACTGTGTCACTTAAGCGAATGATATGATTTTTATAAAATGATATGTTAATCATATTAGACCTCATTAATATTTTAAGGAGTTCAATAACTTTTTGTATAAGAAATAATATTATGCGCCTTGGTCTTATTATGCGCTTATTTAGTCTTATCTTACACAAAAAAGTTAGCGTCAATTTATTATTTTGAAAATCATTTAAAGTATGATTTTACTAGAGGAATATTAAAATTGTTGCTTTTGTTGTTTGTGTTAATGTTGTGGGAGTATGCTTTTTTTGAAGATAATTATTAAGGTGTTTTTCAAATAAGTTGCATCGGTCAACTGATGAACATCGGCGGGCTTTGTGTTCCACAAACAGGCCACCAATAGGCGATTAGGGAAAGATATTACCTTCCTTAAAAACTTTTAATCTCTTGACATCTGTGGCCACAGGTTTCTTTTTGAATGGTTCTGTACATTGTTTTATGAGTTTGTAAATTTATTAATTTTTACTGGGCAATATTCAAATGTTTTCAACTGTTTATTTCCAGTTTTATCCGAAATGGAGCCCTCAGGTCTAAATAGCTTCAAATGTGGACATTTAGGACATATGTGGACATTTAGTTTTTTATATTTATAATTATTATTATGATTAACGAAAATTGATAATAAGTTATTCAATACAGAATTCCTCAACAAGAGGGGGCCGATGGCCAGTTGGCTAGCGCTTTGGTCTTTGTACCACAGGCTTCAAAGTTGAATCCTGTCTTTGGCAGGGATGTTTGTCAGTGGTTCGGAATCCACTTTAAGATACACAAAATAGATTCCGAACTCCTTCTAAGTATACCAAAGTGTAGAGAAAATTATCGTAGAGCGACAAACCAATAGTGCAAATAGCAAATAGTTTAAAGTAATATTTTGTCTGTCAGTATTGTTGGATTGTTTGAATAAATCGCTAATATTAGATAAATACAATACCACATATATTAAATATATTTATTTTAATAATTTATAGAAATTTAAAAAAGAAATTTGCAATTATAAATGTACTAATGCACGAAATGCAAAATGACGTTTACAAACTACACATATGTACACATGTGTACAAATATCGTTTGAGGTGGGCTTTTATTTAAATATAACCCATATTAACGTCTAGAATAGGAAATGAACTATACGTTCGCATGTAATAAAAGTATATGCTTTCATTTATTAGTTAATTTAGTTAAAAATTAAAAACCAATTATTTTTATATAACTAATTATTTTATATTAATTATTATATAATTAGTTATTAGTTAAAATGTATTATTTTTGGATCAAACGGTATTTTCCAAAAAAGTTAAAAAGAATTTATCAAGACATCTAGCATAATCCGTATCAGACTTTATATAGTTGCATTTCAAGTTGAAATTAAAAATTTAGCTTCTACTATTTATATCGATTACAGTCAGCATCTGATTGCAGTGTCTTAAATCTCCCATTAGCATATTTTAATTTACTTAAGTGTAACCCATATTAACGTATAGAACATGACATGAACTATACGTTCACATGTAATAAATGTATAAGTTTTCATTTATTAAACATTTATTAGTGAATTCATAGATATAATCGGCTTTTGGATTAATTTCCAGGAAGTTAAAAGAATTTATCAAGACATTTGTCATAATCCTTATCAGACGTTATATAGTTGCATTTCATGTTAAAATTAAAAATTAGCGTTTACTATTTATATCGATGACAGTCTACATCTGATTGCAGTGTCTTCAATCTCCCATTAGCATATTTTATTTTACTCAAATACAACCCATATTAACGTATAGAACATGACATGATAATAAAAGTATGCACACAGTATACAAAAGTATAAAAGTATACAAACAGT
Organism: Caerostris darwini; assembly: GCA_021605075.1. NCBI lineage: Eukaryota > Metazoa > Arthropoda > Arachnida > Araneae > Araneidae > Caerostris > Caerostris darwini. The sequence continues at coordinate 101,647 of BPLQ01007128.1, forward strand.
ATATAAAAGTATACAAACAGTATATAAAAGTATACAAACAGTATATAAAAGTATACAAACAGTGTATAAAAGTATACACACATGACATATAAAACTAAACAGTATAGTTCTCATGTAATAAAAGCCTAAGCTTTCCTTTATTAAACATTTATTAATGAATTCATAAGTATATCGGCTTTTGGATCAAATTTCATCATTTTGGATCAAAATTTTCCCCAAAATTTAAAAAGTTTTATCAACGCAACTGTCGCAATCATCATCAGACGTTATAAAGTTGCATTTCATGTTGAAATTAAAAATTAGCTTTCGCTATTTATATCGATTACCGTCTGCATCTGGTTGCAGTGTCTTAAATCTCCCATTAGCCGTAACGAGCCTCAATGTCCGGGAAGCGTAATGGCCTTCCGCTAATTGAGCGGCCTAACGATCCGTTTTATGGTTCATTGTCAACCTGGAAAATCCGCCAGACTGCAGGTCTCATTCGAGTAACGAGCCTTGTGACTCACGCCGGGCCACCCTTCGTGTCGCAGACGTCTCACTGACGGAGGAGAACTGACCTCGTGAGATCTGGAGATCGAAAATGAAATCGGCGTCACGTGATCCCATGCAGACGTTTTTTCCATTCTCTCACACTTTCTTCTGGTTGGTGTTTCATTTCCCCCTTTTTTTTAATGCATGATTGGGATTTAATCATTCTAACTAGACAAGTGCAGAAAAAAATGATTTTAAAGTAAAAAATTTTTTTTTAAATTCCTTAAAAATGTAAAGCAAGCAATAAACGTGTTGGATTACATTGAAAATTTGCTTTGGTAAAAAAAAAAAAAGGAAAAATTATGAAGGAAGTTAGTTTTTAGGTTGCGGTTTTTCTTCTATATGACAAGCAAATAATGGACAGCTACTCTTAAAAGACTTCAACTCAACAATTACAAGCTTAGCATGCAGGTTCAAATCCCAATGATGATACCCGCTCCTTGTCGAAACTAGGGTATCCGATGTCTATTGTATTCGGGTGTATAAACATCTAGCATTAGTAGTCAGGCTACCTAGTAGTAGTTTCTGGGTTTTCGCCTATACTGCACGCAATTGCCGGATAACTATTTTTAAAAGAATCTAACCAGTTAATTACCAGCTCAGCATGCAGGTAGTCTAAGATTCGAATCCTGTTTTCCGGTGGATCTGGTTATCTATGTCCGCTGCTTTTCGAAACTTGGATATCCTATGTCTATTGTGTTCATGTGTATAAGCATCTAATTTTAGTAGTCAGGCAGTTAGTTAGTAGTAGTAGTAGTAGTAGTAATCATCAGTTTAGTTAGTAGTAGTTACTGGGCTTTCTCCAATACCAGTCGTAAATTCGAGACAGCTAATCTTAAAAGACTCCAGACAGCCATGCAGATAGGTTCAGGTTCTAATCCCGAGTTTGATGAGTGTTGCTTTTCGAAATTAAGAGATCCGATGTCTCTTGTGTTCCTGTGATAAACCTCTAGTTATAATAGTCTAGCTACGTAGGAGTAATTATTGGGTTTCCGCCTATATCAAACGCAAATGTCGATCAGCTAATCTAAACAGACAGTTTCTTTGTCGATAAAGATACTGTCATTTTCATCGAGTTCGTCATTTGGAGCTGCGACTGTAGCACACGCCAGTAGAGGGATCAAACTCATGCTTCTTTACGCGGTAGCTAATAATAGGAAAATATGAGCTTTATCAGTTATTAATAGTATGTATCGATTATAAATGGCTTCATTAATTATCTTAAAGTATAAATATACAATTGGTTTCATCATCATCAGTGGCACAATAGCTCCAAGGGTGGGTCAAGGCCGTCTACGTGCTGGCACATTTCGAGACAGGTGATGTTTTCTTTTTAAGGGGTAGGGTTGTCAACGCTACCCCTAACTCTCTACAGCTATATGAGACCGAGACCTACGGTTTAAAGTGCATTCCGAACCACTACAAGCATTCGTGACACCTCGATATCGAAACCTATGGTACCGAGCTCCAGTCATTCGGCCATCAAGCCCCTTACGATTGTTTTGATTGGTAAAATTATTTCTACCTATTAGAATCTTCATTCTTTATTTTATCGATAATAATCACACAGGGATTTAAAAAAATCAAATAGAGTATGTTTTCACTTGTTTGATTTGTATGTTTAATAATTACATAGCGATTTCAATTACTGATTTTTATTTTTTTTATATTTTATAAACCAAAAAAGAACATTTCGTATTGAAGTAATGATTTTTTAAAAATTATTACACCATTTTCTCCATAAAACAAAAATTCACAACTTGAAATCTCCAAACTGGATTACGCAATAGATTTCAAAGCAGCAAAAGGGTGACACTTTTAGATCACATATTTGGGTTCCTGTCTAGATTTGACACACCATTAAACGTTTATGAAATCTGGAATGACACTGCTAAATGAAAAATCATATTTTGTGACAGTTTTGAGTAGACGTGATTAACTTTTTAAGTCAACTTGCTCCTAATGCTTTATTTGCGTATCTAAACGAAAACATTCCGAGAATTCAAATAAATAAAATGAACTCCTTAAACTACTTTAGTTGCTCTAGGTCATCCATTATTTGGGTGCAGTAGGCTGGTTTGCATATTATTCCTGATGAAAATTGATATTTTATCTGTAACTATGGATGTAGTAGCAGTTAAATTTTAGCTGAACGTATAAAGTTACATTTGTTCAATAATATTTATCAAATTTTTTACCATATCACTTTTTATTGGGGCCTGATGGCCGAGTGACCAGAGCTCTAGCACTCGATGCCATAGATTTCGGGTTCGAGTAACGGCGGGCCTTGGACGTTCGTAGTAGTTTGTAATCTACTTTAAATAGTAGATCACGGCCTAATATGGCTGTTGGGCGTAAGGGTGGCATTCGTAAAAAGAAAACATCACCTGTCTCGAAATCTGCTAGTAGGCAAACGGCCTTGGCCCACCATGGGGCTGTTGCGCCATTGAAGAAGAACATTTTATGATTTATATCAATACTACGAACTAGTTTTAAAAATAGAAATATGTATATATTTGGCGTTCTTTAATGACTTTTGGAGAAACTTATCAAACTTGTGGCATCGAGTGGTAGTCGTTCTTCAAAAAATATTGAAGAATCCAACAAACTAATTTGAAGACTTTAATACTTTGTTTACTTGTTACGAATTAGATTGAAGACTTTTTAAATAACTAACTTACTGGCGCTACACCTCGGGGGAGAGAGTCAAGGCCGTCTGCCTACTTTCACATTTCGGAACAGGAGATGGCCTCTATTTACAGGGTAGGATTGTCAGTTCTACGCACTACTGTCATTTTAAAGACGGACCCAAGTGGATTCCGAACCACTACAAACACATAGGGCACCACCGAGAAGTATTTGATATTAATATTAATATTTACTAAAACCGTATATGGCACAGCTGGAAGTATTTTATATTAAGTATTTAATAAAAATGTTTCATCAGCTGTAACTCGTATCTCTTCAATGATTTCAACTCTACAGAAATGAGTTACACTCTACGACATGAAATTAATAAGTAAAACCGAAAAAAAAGACATTGAAGAATTTTTTTTAATGTCTAACAAACAACTAAATGAAAAATGGCACAATAAACCCATGAAAAAAAGTTTTTCAATTACTGTGACTCGTTATCTCTTCAATGAGTCTACCCCTGCAGCTTCAATGAAAATGCTGCACTAAATTATTTTCCGTTTTCAATTGCTACAAAATATACCTCCTAACCAACACCAATTTCATGCTAAATCCTTTATTAAACAAGAAATATCATTACGTGCTTCATACGAGCTAAGAGATTATTCATAAAATACACCCATTTGGTCCATAACTCATGAAAAGATCCATTAGATCTCGATGAAAAATGACACCATCAAAACAGGAACTGTTTCTCCGGCTGTAACTCTTCCTTGGAACAGATGGATTTACAGACCCATCCCGACTGGACTAACAGATCGCGAGGTTCCCCCCAACACCGCAGGTGGCTTTTATGGATGAACGCTCCCTCCTCATTATTCTTATCCTCATCCTCATCTATCTGACGCCACGCTCTCTCCTCTAGAGGGTGTTCGGATAGATAGGCACCGCCTAATAAGCCCTCTAATTCAATAAGGGGGAAACATTTGACTGTTTCTTCTCTCTGACCTCTGGGACTTTAAATCTCTTTCTCTTACTGAAGGAAAAAAGAAATGTGCGATAAATTGGTTGATAAAAAAGTCTACAAGGCCACTCGGAATCTCGGTTCGGTATCGTACGCAATAAATTTTGCGTTTGCGTAAGTTTGTGATTTGTTTGCGAGTGGTGGAAAATTGATTTCTTGCTCTTGCCGTGATATAACTCGTTTTAGTTTTATTTATTTATCTTGTTGTTGACACAGAATTGTTTCGTTATGTCTTTATATAAGGAAATATTTCTAAGGGTTTTATTCGAAACGATGAATATATATATATATGCATGCTTGTTCTATTTGCAGAGAGAATGGAAATGGTGAGAAATGTCGATCTAAATAATAAATTATCGTAAATAAAGCTGTAAATAATAGTGTGTAATTAAAAATGGCTAGAAAACAAACATCCTGTTCTTCATTTGTTTTCAAATTACCCTCTAGTCACCGACCAATATATACAATATATATATTTGTATACGACCAATATATATATATATATATATATATAGCATTTATTTGTCTGCTAACTCTGAACTTTGACCCCAGGAACTTTGAGAGGACAGAATCCCTAAGATCAAGGTTGGCGATCAATGAGTGCGGATAGCTGCTGCGTGATATACAAATTACCACCTAGACCCCATAACTTGAAAGCAAATTACCAAACAATTATTTTTCTAGCCATTTTTAATTACACATGATCCTTTACAGCTACATTTACTATATTTAATTATTTAGATGGATATTTATCGCCATTTCCATCGTCTGGCTACCTCATGCAGCTATCCGCTTTCATCGATCGCCAACCTTCTTCAGATGTATTCTGTCCCTTTCTTCTTGGGTCAAAGTTCAGAGTTAGCCGTTCATTAGCAGCCAAGCAATTCCTACACTCACACATACATATATATATAGGGTTGGGGTGTCTTGGTTGACGTCTAGAGGTTAATTGGAAAACAAATGAAGAAACAAACTATTTATTTTCGAGCAATTTTTAATTGCACACTGTTATGTACAACTATATTTAAAATAATTAATTATTTAGATGAACATTTATCGCCATTTCCATTATCTCTACCTCACCCAACTAACGCTAAGCTGCCTCTTAGGGGTCCTGTCCTCTTTTTCTGGGGTCAAAGCTCAGAGTTAGCAGTTCATTAGAAGACAAACAATATATATATATGCATGTATATATATATATATATATATATATATATATATATATGCATGTATATATATATATATATATATATATATATATATGCATTTATATATATATATATATATATATATGCATGTATATATATATATATATATATATATATGCATGTATATATATATATATATAAGAGATTTCTTGCTGATGGACTTCAAGTTTGACGCAATTACAAACATATTTGATAACTATATTTTTATTCAATTACAAATATTTTAAATTGCAATAGTGTACATATCCAATATCCATGAAATTTATGATTAATTCATGTAAATAGAACTTATATTTGTCTTAGTACTCAACTTGGTACTTGCTTAGGAATTCATGTTACTTATAAAGTAGGAGCTCACACATTTTTGTAATGATTTTGTAAAACAATCATGTAAAAACAAAGGCAACAATTTTATTTTCTATTATACTTAGTCTCTGACATCAGTCCCTTCTGTTGAATTATCATATTTCATCTTTATTAAGATAAAAAGGCTTTTTTTAATACCAAAGTTGATTTTGTTTCACTCCTACATTACATTCGCGGACTGATGGCCAATTGGCTAGCGCTCTGGCTATTGGTACCACCAGCTTCAGCTTCGAATCTTGATGATGGCATGGACGTTTGATAGTGGTTAGGAATCAATGTTAAATTGTATGTCCCAGTCTAATTATCTTAATGTGTGCAGAAAATGACCGTGGAGAGACAAACCAAACCTACATCACATTTGTCGTCTGATGGCCAATTGGCTAGCGCTCCGGACATTGGTACCATAAGCTTCAGCTTCGAATCTTGATAGTGGCATGTATATCTGATAGTGGTTCTAAACTAACGTTAAAATGTATGTCCCGGTCTAATTAGCCTAATACGTGCAGAAAATGGCCGTAGAGGGACAAACCAAACTTGAATTACATTCTTCCAAAGTTCCATTCAGTATGTTGGAATGCCGCTTTATAAGAGCTCGTTTTAAAAGTTCAAACGCTAATTAATAGATAAAAGATATGTCGGAAAACTTGGGTGAGATACATTTAAATAGAATAACCTCAATTCCCGTTTCTCTTTTCTTTTATTTCAAAGATAGAGCAGTAGATATGATTGGTAGATTTATGAACTTAACACATTGAAGATTGTTTGGGTAAAGTGATGGAATGTCTTCTTCGAAAATAGACATCAAAATATATTTCTGATTACAATGCGAGTTAATTCGGACATTTTTTTTTTTAATTTTCTTATTTTAAGTTTTCCATTATGGGAGAATTCAGTAATAACCATAAAACCTTTAGTACATTTTTTTTTTCTCCGAACCAACATTTTAAGTCATTTACTTCTAATTTGCTGTAAGAAACAGATCTCTTTCTATTGCAATAAAAAAATTATATCCAAATCTCATCAATTGTAGCTACACATTTTCACTTTAACCTGTCAAATAATTTCTAAACAACATCTACACATAATCTTATTCTGATAAATATATTTTGTCGGTTTTTTTTGTCGCTCTACGGACAGTTTTTTTGTACATTTTGGGTTAATTAGACTAGAAACTATAGTTTAATGGGGATTCCGAACCACTAACGAACATACAGGCCACCGCCAGGATTTGTACCAGAAATCTATGGTACGAAAGGCCAGAGCACTAGCCAATTGGCCATCAGGTAACTAATTAGCTTTATGTCAGATTTTATGAGACATGTACGTATTTTTTATACATTAGTTAGATATGTAGTTTTTATTCTTTTCCCCCTCAAATATAAATTTTAATGATTCTTGTCTTTTTATTAATTATGTCAGTTATTTTATGTATAGAAATATTAAAATTATGTTTTTCACACCTTTTTTTATTAATCGAATAAGAATATTTTTTTCGTAAAGCTTAAAAATATATCCTTTTATTTTCTTACTGTTTATTTTTCAGTGACATTTTAAAAGAAAGAATAATTTAAATGTTGCAAACGATAATTATACTCTATTCCGAAATGATGCCATTCAGAATTTTTTAATAGTTTAATGGTTTTAATTTATAGTTATTATAATACGTCATAATTATATTTTATGTAATTATTATAATTATTTATGATTTAAATGTGTGCTAAATGAAAAGTTTTAACATATTAAATCAATATATGTAATTATTTAGGAATAAAAAAAACATTTTTTGTACTACTTTTGAAACGTGAAACTGGTTATTAATCAAAGAAAAACCATCAAGTATCCAATAATTTTCTTAATATTTTTAATAAATCCATTACAAATATTTATTTTTGGGGTAATTGTTTTTTTTATTTACCAAATAGATACGAGCTTGTTGATTGGCTTCGATTACATTAAAAAACATTTCAAGTCATTAATTATATTAATATTATTATGTACGCCGATGTTACTGACAGCTAAATTTCATTTTGAGAATTAGTAACTGAATTTAATTAAGTTACAAAATGTTTCATATTGATTTATTTAAATAAATCTAATCAGGTCATTTATGACAAATTCGATTACATCACTTGCATGCTTGCCCAATGTTTAATTTTCATCGATTTGCATCAATTCGAACTAATTATTCATCAATAAAATAGGTTTATAAAAATTTATTGAATTAATGACTGATTATATAGGATTGGACAATGATTTTTTTAAAATTAATTATTTGTGATTACATTAAAAAAAACTTGGAGATAATTTATTTTTAAAAAAAGTTATAGGAAGAAAAAGTTGACCTCATCGAATTTATGCAGAAAAAAAATACCTGTTCGAAATAACCCGATTCGAATAATCGACACTTAAGAATCATAAATCTAATCCTAAGTGCAAAAGGGTTAATTCAAAAATGACCAAAGGGCACTGTTTAAAATTTGCTTAATTTGATTTATTTGTTTCTGGATTTCGTAACAGTTCTCTCTCTCTGCATGTGTGAGTGTGGTATTAGAACTGAATCATTATTCATCTAGCTGGGTTTGACCCAGTGAGGCTTTTTACATGCAAAAAGTGGGGCATGAATCTTGGCGTCTGCTGTGCTTAACCAATTAACGTGAGGCAAGGGGTAGACTTCGATTTCGAATGACCACTGTCGCTGGAGTTGGGATGCTGCATCCACCAATCAGCACTTAGGGTCTCTTGGAAAAGGGAGTTCTTTTTATATTTATTGCAGTGTTTACCCTTTTTTTTTATTCGATTTTTTCTCCAGAAAAACGGGGACAACTTGAGGTTGCCCTCAATTTGCTTACGTTTTTTTTTTTCTGCCATGTTTTGATTTTTTGTGTGAAAGGACAGCATCAAAAGAAATAAAAAATTCGAATAGGGCGCATGATTTTTTTACTTCACTTGCCTTCCCCCCTCTGCCATCAAGAGTGTTTTGAAACTTGTTCAAAGGTCATCATCAAACGACCAATTTGTGGAGTGTTTTTTTTTTTTTTTTAATTTTTATTTAGGAGAGATTTGTTTTTGCTGTCTGTTACCTGTGTTGGTTGTGTGTGTTGCGTGAATTATTTATCCTAATCATAGAGTTCTGCTATTTTTCGCTGCAGTGTGGCGAACACTGAAACTTCTTCTGCAACAGCCGTGGATTCGGAGTTGTTTTTGAGTTACTGTTGACAGCGGTGTCCTTTTAAACTCTTTTTTTTTCTCTTTTCCGTGCAGGTATCCAATATTTTGGTTGTTGTATATGGATGGTGAAGAAGAAATTTTATGGATTGAACATTGACTTTGTGATGTGTTGAAGAAACTTAAATGAGTTCAAATTAAAAGCATGTTAATGCCAAGACTTTCATCAGTGGATTACTCTTGTACAAGCATTTTCGGTAAGTACATTCTTGCATTTATTAAAATTAATATAAAATGTGCTTTATCTGCATCTAATTAAAAAATGATTAAAAAATGGTTTAAATATAATGCCCTGCAAAAATCCCCGACATTTTTTTTTATCATTGTTTGCTTACCAATACAGCATTATAATTATTTTTCACCTTCTCTGTAGTGTTTAATCACATGATCTGGAAATCTAATGATAATTTTTTATCATAGTTTGATAAAAACCAATACAAAGTTATAATTATTTTTCACCCTTCATTACAGAGAAGTGTGAGAAATAATTATAACGCTGTATTGGTAAGTATTTTATCAAACAATGATAACAAAATTAATATTAATGCCAAGTAATGTTAATTTAATCATATAATATGAAGATCTAATGATAATGTTTTTATCATTGTTTGAAAAAATAGTTACCAATACAGCATTATAATTATTTTTCACCGTTCTCTGCAATGTCATATGATCTGAAGAGCTAATGATAATTTTTTTTATCATTCTTAAATAAAATACTTACCAATACAGTGTTATAATTATATTATAAAATAATGATAAAATTAAAAGCATGTTAATAATGCCAAGTAATGTTAATTTAATCATATGATCTGAAGATCTAATGATCATTTTTTTGTTTGATAAAATATATACCAATACAGCGTTATAATTATTTTTCTGTAATATTTAATCATATTCAATGCATAAATCATTGAAATTAAAATATGACATTTTAAAAACTATGTATTAAATAGAAACAGTGATATGTGATTAAATTTAGACTAATCGTAATAATTTGATCTCGATTTTGTAAAAAAAAAAATTACTGATTCTTTATTTTTGGTTTTGATTGATTTGCATTGAGTATACTAATTTTCTATATTTAGCAATATTTTACATGAATTAGGCAAGAATTTTGAAAAAATCTCAACGTCTATACGCTCATCTTTCGTAGTCTATTATCTCCGGATGATTTTTTTTTTTTACTTTTTATATGGATTTCTTTTTAATTATTATTAATATCTGTTGTTAAGATTGTTTAATAAAATTTTTTTTTGTATAAAAATAATTCTTCGAAGTATTATTTTGAAGTTTGGATTTAATTTTTTTGTTCAAAACAAAATTTTTTTTTTCTTCATCCAGATAATTTATTATCTATAATTTTATTTTATTTGCACTTGACAATTTATGACAAAATAAATTTTCTATAATATTATGATAGATAGCTGCATTTAATTTTTATTAAATATTATCTTTGCAAAAAAATATTATTTGCTAATGCATATTTAACATCTTATAAAACATCTAAAAAGGTTTCCAGTTATATAGTTATAATTTGAAAGCAATCATCATACCAGATTCAATGATCTTGCAACAGAAAAATATGAAATAAAGTAAAATAAAAATTGTGGGTTCTATAATAGTCTTTGTTTATGACCTATTAAAAGACATACGTTCTTATAATAATACTTTCTCAAACAACGAAATATAAATTCGAATATGTGACCACCTTGAATTGTAAATAAACCTGCGAGTTGTAAAAAATTATTTTTTATGCAATTTTTTTTCCAGTTGATAATAATTTAGATTATTACGAGCAGTGCAAAATTACTTAAAATTGCTGATTTGAATCAGGACCAATGCCACAGTCTAGTAAAAAAAAAAAGCGTTTTCGAAAATTGTTTTAATTTTATTGCCTGATTTTTGTGGTATTTGCAATACTGATTCCAAAAATAAAATCCACTTTTTCTGTCATATAATTTTTTTTCTTCCATAAAAGAATTGTACATTTAACTGAAATCAAGAAATTTCGGCAGATCAATATTAGTTTTATTAACTTGTAATTTTGTACAAATTATATTTTTTCGTAATTCGAGTAAATAGTAAATGAACAATTGATATAATATGCAAGTCCTTTTAATGATGTTTTTACTTTCTCTTTAAAGATTATTTCACGCCTCTCCCTGAATGAATGATGTAAGGATTGTCTCTATTTATTTATCATGATTGTTAATTTAGTATACTGGTTTACTCAATTATTTAAATCAATATGTTTAGCGAACTCATATAAATAATACGTTTTGCTTCCTGATTTACTAAATTCTTAAAAATAGACTACGATTTGTGATAACTGTAAGTTATAAAATGTTTTCATTATTTTTCCCATAATAAGCATACAAAAAAAAACTGTTAGAAATACAGTTTAATCACCGGCAAATTTTTTCATCATTAACCTGTGTAATCCGTAATCATCCTACACTTCTGACTATTTGGATTTGAACAAGATAATCGAAGTAACAGATTCTACGTTTAGTACTTTATTTCCATTAGAACTTTTCGGATTTGAGTCCCGGCGGTGCCATGGATGTTTGTAGTGGTTCGGAATCCACTTTAAACTGTAGGTCTCGGTCTGTTTAGCCTAAAGTGTGCACAAGATGACCGTAGAGCGACAAACCAAACCATTAGAACTTTAGAAAAGGTGAATCTACGAATCTCCGCTTGGCATATATTGAATCGCGAGAAAGATATTAACATGAACACTCTGACTGTTTGGAATGAAACTCTTACTTTGATCTCTTGACCACACCTATGATAAAAATGAAGTAATATTAAATCTCTTGAAAACGAACAAGCCATATTTCTCTCTTACAATAGCATCCTCAATGTTAATCATCCAGATAGAGGTACTGGTTAAAGGTTACAAGGTACTGGTTAAATATTAACACGAAACTCTCACCAGAAGATGCCGATCAGATATTAACATGAAAATCTCATTATAAGATGCTGGTTGAATGCTAACATGAAACTCTTACTACAAGGTGCTGATTAGATATTAACACGAAACTCTCACTACAAGGTACTGATTAGATATTAACACGAAACTCTCAATAGAAGGTGCTGGTTCGATTTTAATATGAAACTCTCACTGCAATGTGCTGGTTCGATGTTAACATGAAACTCTCACTACAATGTTCTGGTTCGATGTTAATATAAAACTCTCTCTACAATGTTCTGGTTCGATTTTAATATGAAACTCTCACTACAAGGTGTTGGTTAGATATTAACATGAAACTCTCACCATAAGATGGTTAGATATTAACATGAAACTCTCACCATAAGATGGTTAGATATTAACATGAAACTCTCACCATAAGGTGGTTAGATATTAACATGAAACTCTCACCATAAGATGGTTAGATATTAACATGAAACTCTCACCATAAGGTGGTTAGATATTAACATGAAACTCTCACCATAAGATGGTTAGATATTAACATGAAACTCTCACCATAAGGTGGTTAGATATTAACATGAAACTCTCACCATAAGATGGTTAGATATTAACATGAAACTCTCACCATAAGATGGTTAGATATTAACATGAAACTCTCACCATAAGATGGTTAGATATTAACATGAAACTCTCACCATAAGGTGGTTAGATATTAACATGAAACTCTCACCACAATGTGCTGGTTCGATGTCAGTATGAAACTATCACTTCTCAAAGTGCTGGTTCGATTTTAATATGAAACTCTCACCACAATGTGCTGGTTCGATGTTAGTATGAAACTATCACTTTTCAAAGTGCTGGTTAGATGTTAACATGAAACTCTCACCATAAATGCTCCAAGTATTTTAGTCAGTCAAGAGAAACATTTCTCACTATAAAGTACTGAATCGATGTTAACATGAAGCTCTCCCCACAAGGTGCTGGTTAGACATTAACAGGAAATTTTCACCATGACTGTTTGACATGAAACACTTACTCTGATCTCATGAAAAAAAAAGGTGTAGTAGTAAATCTCTTGAAAACCAGATATTTGAAGTATTCCTTTTACATTAACGTAAAAAGAAAAATTGTAATACAATTTAAAGACATTTATTTATACAAAGCATTAGTTTGTACAGTTAATAGTTAGATCACGCATGTCGTCCATAAATCGTGATAACAAAAATAGGCAGCAAAAAGGCTCTTATCAGTAAGGGTGGACAACAAAAACGTGTTCTGGACTAATAACACTTTAAATCTTCGACATTTTGTTTACTTTTATTTCAATACATCAATTACAAGCGAAAACTAACCCAAAGCATCGTGTGTCCGTGACCAACAAACTAAAAGTGCACGCATTAGTTTTAAATTAATAAAAACAGAATTACACAATTATTTACATAGCCTTCACGCTTTCTATTTGTTAACTCATTAGGTGTAAAACCCATTGCTACAATTTGTCAAGCCCATAGTAAAGTGTTTGAATAAAAACTGCGAAAGAAAAAATAAATAAAAGGTAGAAAAAAAATAAAAAAAAGAGGAATCCTCATCCTACGCACTTCTGTAATGGACCTCGGTGATTGACGTCCAGTGAGGAGCAGGGAGGACCCTCGCTGTCCGTGCTTGGCACGTATCAGCACCGCCCTACCCCTCCTCGAGACAGGTGTAGCTCGCGGTTACCGTTATTGAAAGCACCTGAAGTGTTTTTGATATCGATACGGCACCTTGGGAGTAAATGATACGATTAAAAATAACGAGAGGAGTATATTTGCTTTATTTCCTTTCATTCTGCTTTACTTTTTCATTCTTTCGTCAGCTTTCTTGAAGCTGAAAATAGATTTAGCAACATACAGATTTTAGGCTTTTACAAATGCTTATCATAATAATTAAAAATGCTTATCATTAATTAAATTATACAGATATTATTGTAAATATACACTGAAATTTATAATTATAATCCACCAGCTGAAAAGTAAAGACCACGGAATGAAGAAAATTATCGATGTGTTTTAAAAATAAACTACATTCAGCTAAATTAATAATCAAGCTAAACTTATATTCAATGTAGTATTAAAAAATTGATTGGAACTATCTGATTCAAAGTTTGAATTTTTAAATTTCCTTTGTAGAACAGCTGTTGGTTTAAACTGTACATAATTTCGTCAATGTTTATTCATTTAAAATTTGAATCAGCATTTTACTCAACCAGTAGTATAATAGTAGTACCAATAGTAAAAAACTGTATTTGGCCATTTTTTTTACTATGTTAATGAGCCAAAAAATTCCTCGAATATCTATAAAGAAAAGTAAAGTAAAGTATAATGTATTATTCCCTTTTCCAATTAGTCACATTATATTATGTAGAACAAATCTCGTAAAATCACACGAAACCGATGGTTTTTATGGAAAACCTACTTAAGATTTTAACAGAGCTATGTAAATTATTGTCTATTATAATTCTTAAAAAGCACGCTTGGATATCAGAAACAGTCATTAAAACGGAAGTAGATCAAGATATTATTTGCTTAAATTTTATAGATAGATTAAGTTTATTTTCTTTTTTAAAGTTATTATGTTCGATTTTTTTTAAGTGACTTTATTCTACTTTTTCTTATTTATGTATTCTATAATTCCATGATCTACTGGATGATATATGATGCAGCATGATCTACTGGACTTGGTTTAGGATTCTAAATCAAGGGGATAAGCAACAACAACAACATAATTCCATTTCAATAAAACTGAGTGAAAACTTACCTACCTTAATATTTGACATCGCAAAAATTGAATGAGTTTTAAACCTTTCGTTTCGTTACTAATATATATATGAAAAATTATAGCTTAAATGAAATATATTTTCATTAGCGTCAACAGTAATTTATGAAATATGCATCTGAAATTTGAAACTGTTGAATGTGTACAGCAACAAAACCAATTTATTTTTTTATTAGAATATTTTGAATAAAAATGAATAAATGATATAGAAAATTAATTTATTTCAGAAATGTGAGATTTTGAAATCACAAATGTAATAATAATTATGATTATTATAATACAATATCTTAAAATTTCTTTTTCAATATTTGAATAGAAACTATAAAAATGAGTATTTAAAACGTTGTTTGGGTTATGATATTAAATTGGATGCAATTAAAAGCAAATTTTATACCATTTAAAATTTCATTTTGTTTTATTTTGAGAAAATGTATGAACAATTTAATTTCAATGCTTTAGAAAATTTGCGATTTAAAAATTTCGAACAAAAAATTAAATAATTTTTTAAAAATTTAATCGGTTGGACCTATATGCAGGTACTTATAAATGTTATAATTTAATATAAGAACAATATACATAACAACCATATTAAACAAAAAAAAGAGAAAATATTAAATCATATTCAGACATTAAATATGTTCATCAGTTATCATTCAAAACTGAAAAAAGAAAAGAAATTTAACAAAAAAATTAATTATAGAATTTCAAACGCTTTATAAAAAAAAACCGCATGAAAGAAATTTAATAAAAAAAATATATATATATAGAATTTCTAACGATTTATAAGAGAAGCACATGAAAGAAATTTAATAAAAAAGCACGAGAAAGAAATTTAACAAAAAAATTAAATAAATTTTAGAATTTCAAACGATTTATTAAAAAAAGCACATAAAAGAAATTTTTTAAAAAAAAGCACGCGAAAGAAACATAACAAAAAAATAAATAAATTATAGAATTTCAAACGATTTATTAAAAAAAGCACGCGAAAGAAACATAACAACAAAAAAAAAAAAAAAAAAAAATTATAGAATTTCAAACGATTTATAAAAGAAGCACATGAAAGAAATTTTTTAAAAAAGCACGTGACAGAAATTTAACAAAAAAATAAATAAATTTTAGAATTTCAAACGATTTATTAAAAAAAGCACATAAAAGAAATTTTTTTAAAAAAGCACGCGAAAGAAACTTAACAAAAAAATAAATAAATTATAGAATTTCAAACGATTTATTAAAAAAAGCACGCGAAAGAAACATAACAAAAAAAAAAAAAAAAAAAAAAAAAAAAAAAAATTATAGAATTTCAAACGATTTATAAAAGAAGCACATGAAAGAAGTTTTTTAAAAAAGCACGTGACAGAAATTTAACAAAAAAAATAAATAAATTTTAGAATTTCAAACGATTTATTAAAAAAAGCACATAAAAGAAATTTTTTAAAAAAGCACGCGAAAGAAACTTAACAAAAAAAAATAAATAAATTATAGAATTTCAAACGATTTATTAAAAAAAGCACGCGAAAGAAACATAACAACAAAAAAAAAAAAAAAAAAAAAAATTATAGAATTTCAAACGATTTATAAAAGAAGCACATGAAAGAAATTTTTTAAAAAGCACGCGAAAGAAATTTAACAAAAAAATAAATAAATTATAGAATTTCAAACGATTTATTTAAAAAAGCACATAAAAGAAATTTTTTTTAAAAAGCACGCGAAAGAAACTTAACAAAAAAATAAATAAATTATAGAATTTCAAACGCTTTATAAAGGAAGCACATTAAAGAAATTTAAATAATCCAATAAGAATGGTTCGTGAAATAAATAAAAAATTCTAAATAAATAAATCATTAAAAAAAAAACGTTGAAAGTATCAACGAAACGAAAATCTGTTAAGGACACGAAAAACCTTGCTATCCAAAACAATACCTATAATTTTATGGTTAAAAACTGAATTAAAAAACTTTTACCGATGATAAAAGAATTTAAATGTAGAATTACAAAATAAGTTAGATGAACTGGTGTCTCATCGTTAAATTATGTTTTCAATGAATACAATAATCAGCAGATGCAGCTCTCATGAGTTTGAATAGAGATGTTAAAGTGAGTACGAAGTGAAGAAAACATAAAAAATAATAAACAACAAAACTAAATAAAAGATAGCAACACTTTTTGAACACGCTTCCGTAATCTTGAAAGAAAAAAAAAAATGACCTTTTTTTTCTTTTTATGGAAGAGTTAATGGGAGTGGAAACCAAACGATAAATTTTAAGGGTTACTATTTTATTGTTGACAGAAAACGATTTTTGTTCATTGTTCGTTTTTTTCTGCGTCTGGATTTGTTTTTTTGACAGCAAAAAAATATGTGTTAGCTGTTTTTCTTTTAGCTTTTAATCAGCTTTTTTTGCTTCTAATCCAATTTATCTTGCTTAAAAATTGCAGGTCGTGGTGGTGGCAGAGGTTAGGAACAGTTCAGATATTTGTTTATTCAGTTTTATGTTACTGATGTTGTAATATGCACAGCTCACTATTAACTTTTAACTAGACATAATAAAAGATGATTTTACATTCCAAAGATGTTCTTTTAGAATTGAGACAGCTTTTGCTAGGGATTTGGTAACTGCATTCTGAACTTAATTATAAATTAGTGAAAACTTTTTTACAGACTTTCTGGTTGAAACTAATTATCTAAGTTTATTTTTATTGTTAAGAAAATTCATTAAAAATTACAATTAAGTTTATTTGCATTAATTTTTTTGCATTTTTAATGCTTGCTTTTATTTAAATTATTAGTTTTTAGTCCAATAACCTTTTTTCTTCTTTCGAAAAACTCAAGAATCATGTGAATTTAACATTGTGGAATAAATATTCATTTTTCTGTTTGTCAATTATGAATGTTTTTAAAAAGGTATAGTTATTTTAATTTGTTAAGTATTTTTGACGTCATAAATCATCTATCAAATATTGAATTATTATCATGGCTATGTTAATATATTTTGCATTTTATTATTTTATTTACAAATAATGCTAGTCAGCGCAAATAAAAAAAAATATTTCATTTGATTTTTTTGTACATTGCATTGAATAATAATTAGAATAATAAAGTTTATATGTTTAAATATAATGTTTATATTTAATGTTTAGAACAATAAATAATGTAAAAAGCATTTAATAGCTTTTTTTTCTAATGTAAAGTGCTTTGAATAGAGTACGTTAGTTTTTGTTTTTAAAGCTTAATTTAACGAAATGAATTTACAAAAATTTGAAACGAATTCAAAATTTAATTTTAAAAAAAATGTTTTTATGAGGATCATTTTAAACCGTATTGTTAATTCTCATAAATAAATTTGTTGTTGTTTATTAGTAAATTTCCTTATACTTTTTTCATCAAAATTTGGCACTACACTTTTATTATTTAAAAAATGATGTAAGCTCATTCAAGATACTTTGTAAACATTTAGCTAAGTATATTTAAAAGCAGAATGATATACATTTAAAATAAGAATACAAAAATCTTAAAATTTTACAAATTCGTTCAACATAATTTGAGATAAAACACATTGTGTTAACTAAGATAATTTGTAGAAAAAAAGTGGTTATCTCTAAATTGAAAAGTATACAACTGAAAATAAATATGTCACGCAATTATCATTTATGCATATATTATATATGTTATGCATATATTATATTATATATCATATATGTTAATATTTACAATGTTATTGAGAGTAAAATAAATATTTAAAGTTTTTATAAAAATTAGCGAAATAAATATCCGTGTCTATGAATTGAGTTCATAATTAAAAGACGTAATTGCTATATATAACTACTCAATAGATTGAAAAGAACTGTAATAGAATGCATAAAAATGGAAAGGATATCCATCTGAAGGCTAGATAGGAAATAGAAGAATGGATTTATGAGTTTTATGATATATGCATATCGGATTACATAAAACTACTTTATTTGTTAAAAAATATTTTGCTAGTTTTAATATTACTCACACTGTAACACGTACACTCACACCGTACTTTATGTAGTAAAATAATTACGTATACAAACGAAAAATAAATGTTTACGAATCGAGTATGTTAAAAACTATGCTAGGAGTGTAAATTTTAAGGCTATTCTTGAAACAGTAACACTTACTGTAAAACTCGTATTTAAAACAGTTACACGTACTTAAACTGTAACACGTACACTTACATCCATACTTTATGTAGTAAATGTATTAGGCATTCAACGAAAGTATTAGATACACATACAGGTAGTATTAGGTATACAAACAAAAGCTAAATATTTACGAATCGAGTATGTTAAAAACTATGCTGGCTGTGTAAATTCTAATGGTATTCTTAAAACAACAGTTATTCTAATGTTAAAACGACATTGCAAAATAATAATTCCAGAGGTCAGGAAAGTTAAAATAGCAAAAAAGTGAAACCAGTTAATTGAAGTTTTAAGAAATGCGATTGCAGCAATTATTGAGTAAGAAAACATTGCCGATCATTTAAAAAAAAATAATGAAGATCATCTTAAAAAAAAATAAGAGATATATTTTAACTTGAGAAAATTATTCGTTATTTAAGAATCATACTTTTTGGACAACCTGGTAAACGATGGCTACAAAAAATATGTCCAGCTCATGATTTTCTGAATATCATCTCGTATTAAGTTGGCAGACAAAAGAAGAAACAAGTACTATAAAAAACAATTTTTTAAAGTCTATTCCTACTTTTTTTTCACTCTATTGCAGTCCTTAATAAATAATTTTAATTCATTTTTTAAGTTCATCTGGCGCCATCTATTGGTAGATATATGCCACTTAAATCTAAAAAAAAAAAAAAAAAAAAAAAACTTAAAATTATTTAATTCAATTTAATTACTGAATTAATATTTGAAAAAAACTGTATTAACATCAAGTGCCATCCACTACAAGTTAAAAAAAAATGTATTTGAACTAGAGTGGATGAATAAAAAGTATTTTATGAACGATTGAAAATTTGAACAAGATATATATAGAGAGAATGTGAGCTAATAGAAGGAATTGAAAAAAAAAATCGGTCTCTGTCCCCAGATGCTGTTGCTTTTTTTTGTGCGTCTGCTTTGACCGGACGTGGCGAAGACCTTGGCGATATTACCCTTCATTATGTCAAAAGAAATTTTCCTCGAAGTGTCTTCACTCTTGTACCTGACTCAAAGCCGCACCCACCTTTTGTGTCACTCACAATTGGGTTCCTGGAAATTTTAATCAAAAATTACGCTCTTCATTTCCGTATTTTCTGATTGAATCCTCGCTTTCAGGAATATGCTGTAATGCGCAGTTCCAAAGTATGCACTGTGTTTCGGAGCAGTGACATCAAGACCATGTCGTTGTGCGGAAACTGGGGGGCATGGACTTGATGTCACTGTTCCGAGTACTAATGGTTTTGAATGAATCCGTTCCTTGACCAACATGGGATGGTTGGTATGTAAAGAATCTTATTAGTGACGTTAGTTTCAGTTATTGGTAACCGTGGAAGTAAAAATTACGCATTGTTTCTTCAACCGTTATGACTTTCTTGTAATTTTATTAAATTAGTGAAAAAACGGAAAGAATATCTTTTTGTTTAGTGAGAATATATTATCTTATAATTGTAGAATTTATGAGCAGAAACTTAAAAAAAAAATACCGTTATTTTCATTTTGACTTGTGAATATGAAAGTAATAAATATAACGCACTCTTTGTTATTTTTATTAGACTTTTACTATATGTGATAATAAAATAATAAATATATTTCTTCTTCTTTATTGGGGCAACACTTGTTGGGCCAAGGCTCTCAGCCTACTGGCAGAATAAATATATTCACTGTATATAATTTGTATACATAATACATAACATACATAATAAAATATACATATACATAATAAATATGTAAATGTATATGTATATAAATGTATATGTATATATATAAATGTAAATAAATGTAAATATATATATATAAATGTATATGTATATATACATTTTATTATGTATATATACATATACATAATAAAAATTTTGCTGTATATATTTAGTGTATATAATATATAACAAACAGTTAAAACAATTTTAATTTCTTTTAAATACTAATACAATTTTAATACTTTTAAATACAATTTTAATTTCTTTTACTTACAATGTACAGTAAATTAAATTTTTATAAAATTTTCATTTCGAATTACTGTGTTCTTTATAAATAGTAAATGATTCATTTTTACACTATTAAGCTTTGTTCTTCAAGATTATAATTTCAATCCCATCTCCAGTGATGAGGTTGAATTTATAAATGAAAAAAATTAAATTAATCCTAACGCATTGACGTTTTTGAAAAATTATATTAGATTAGATTAATAGGCAGTATTTTATTTTTATGACGTTATATAAACATTAATATGAAATTTATATTAGTTTACATAAAAAGTTTATTTAACTATAAATATCTTACTTCTCATAGAAATGCTACAGGGTTACGAAGTCAATATACATCTGTATACAATGTATTAAATCTTTGCTACAATATAGCAAACATTGTCACGATTTCATGAATCTATTTCATAAATATTTTTCCTTTTTCTTAATGAAGATGTATTCGATTCATTCCAATCTATTTCTTCTTTATAATAAACCATTTATTTCCCAATAGCAATTTACACCATTAATTAACTTTTTTTTCATTATTTTATATCGATTGCATTTTTCGTTGATATTTGTAACATTTGCGACATCCGAAAAAATACAATATCGATGACAAATTATGCATCGATACATTATCGTATCTCAGCCGTTACAAATCATTTTAATCGGCATCCAAAGCTCGCGGCGAGACACTTCTGGAAGTTTGGCAAAGGCGAAAGTACCTCGATCGGTTTTTCGAAATAATTTTCTTTTACTCTTGTCTCTGCTATTAACCCAAATCGCCTCTTGCATACGAGATAAGGGTGCACTGCGGTCATTTTTATCGCACTCAAAATCGTTTGGTGCACCCCAGTCTGTCGAATATTGAGATACTGGCTTCGAGTGGGGTGTGCCGATGACAATAAGCTATAATTGGTCGTCTTCGAGCTCTTTGATAAATTCGTTGCGCCTGGTAAAAAACAACACGCCGTTGTTACCGGACACGCCCAATGATCGGACGTTTAAGCATATAACCTGAAAATAAGAATCCAAAGACTATAAGGTGCCTGCCTTGGGATTAATTTGTTATTGCCATGAACTTTTCTTCAGGTTTGACGATTTGGCCTGGCTTTAATTAGATATCGATTTTTCGCTGCCATGTCCTATATCGACCAATGCGCGATACCCACAGGAGTGGCTTAACAATCAACCATCATTTGAATTTTCTTGATGAAATCCCACATGCAGCCAACCAGAAAGCGAATTAGATGAGGTTAGCCAACAAGGATATAGTAGCATGATGAATGGAAGCATAACCCTGGGCGTCAATGTCTATTGGCACTGAAAGGATTACTGGTTATTTAGGAATAGGCGTGTGATTTAAATTAATGCAGGAATGATTACTGACAAGTGTTTTAGATTGTTTGTAAGATACATTAAGTGACAATAATTTTCAATAGCAGCAGAATTACTTTTGTCAACTATTTTCTTGGTGAAATCGCAGATGCAGCCAACCAGAAAGCGAATTAGATAAGGTTGATCAACAAGGATATAGTAGCATAATGAATGGAAATGTAACCCTGGCCGTCATTTTCTCTTGGAACTTAAAGATTTAGTGATTATTTAAAAATAGACCCAAGATTTAAGTTAATATAAGCATCTTTACTAATAAAATTTTAAATAGAGAAGAATTTTTTGAGAAAACATTAAGGGACAATAATTTTTAGTGGCATCAAAATCACTTGCCTATCTTTACATTGAAATTTTCTTGATAAATCTCACAAACAGTTAACTAGTAAGTGAATCAGATAAGGTTAATCAACTAGAGTTTATAAGCTTGATAACTGAAACTCTAGACTTCCATTTCTGTCGATATTGAATTAAGGATTACTATTGAGTTAGAAAAATTTATTGACGTATGGTTTGTGCAATTGCAAAGACAATTGCTGAAAAATTGATTAAAAAATAATGTAATATCGCTACAATGAATGAAACGACATTTTTTTGGTACTGTTTCTAAAATTGTTTGCATCCAATTTTGTTTTTTAAGATGTCTAAAATTTTCTTGTTAGTTAAAATTTTGTACCTCACAAGTTATTTATTCCTATAATATATTTTTTATATTAATATTATTTATTTATTTTCAGCGAATTTTTGTAAAATTCGTTTAAAATAAGCAAATAATAGATTTTTTAGTGGAGAAAATTTACACCCCCATCCCCCCCACATATCTATATAATTTTGTAAATCGATCAAGCCTATATTATATTCGTCAAAAAATATAACCTCATTGTATCTTATTAAAATCGATGTATTGTATAAATTGTATTTATAAATTATAATTTAATTATATTATATTTTGTATAATTGTAATTGCAATATATTTAATAAATATTTAGTTGTGATATTTTTGCATTATATAGACGAATTGTCTTTTATCTGATTGGCTGTTAATTTAAAGTTAGATTATTCTTCAACGTAATATTTTTATTATAAATTATTTTTTAAAACAAACAATATGAAAAGTTGTCCCCTATTCAATTAAAATTTTGCATTATAATATGCCTATTGCGTTCATTTTAAATTATAAAATGATGTTATTATTTTTGATTCATAAATTACTTTTAATAATTAATAACCAATCTTGACATTTCGTTCAGCAATCTGAATAGATTATTGGTTGATTCATAAATTGGATCGGGCTTCATTCATTCTGTGATTTGTACTATTGTATTGCTGAGTCCAAGAATTTAAAAAAATTTATTTCTTGCTTTTAATATTTAAATCAGTCATTGAAGATTTGAATGATGACAAAGATTTCTTTTACAGTAAATGAAAATGTTGCATAATTTTTATACATCGAATTTCGTAATAGGAATCACCGTGGAATTTTTAACAATATTTAATGTTATTCCAAATCTTCATTTAATATTCTGCCCTATATCATTATTCCTTCCAACTAAAAACAAATTTTAAAGCAAGTTTTAATCCGATAAAGTAATCATTCCTACTAATTTCGACATTTCTCTTATAATACATCATTCTGTCATAATTATCATCAATAATTTTCTATTCAGCCAGCTTATTTTTATTCAATGAAATTAATTTTAATTTATTATTTTCATATGTCAAGGTTATTCACCACAGGTATGAATGGAGCAGAATCAGATTTGCCCAGAGTGGGGTTAAAAGAAATTTGCTAGCACAAATTTCAACAAAACTCTATGGAGTGGTATCTGCACTGTCACATTTTGAAATTACTAGACGAACTTTTTGGTGTATAAATTTACCGTGCCCATACCTGACAAAGATGCTTTAGCTTTCAGTTCGGCTTCCTTTTGATTTCTAATCGTTTTCTGTAATTTCTTTCTTTCTTTTTTTTTTTGGGGGTGGAGGGAAGGGAGATCCTATTTTAACCCGTATTTTGTCACTCCTATCTGGAATGCCCACTAGTTTGTATATAATTTGTTCGCACTATCACACTAGCATATAATAAAGTAATATTTTAGTAAATGGATCCATATTTCCATATAGTGTCCATATTCCATCCCTTAGATTCATATTGCACCTGGCATAGAGGACTATAACCAATATTGATTTGTAGATCCATATTATATCCATACCTGGTATAGAGATCCATAGATACAATATGAATTCCTATATTCATATTAGCTATGTCCGGCATAGAGGACTATAGCCCGTATGGATTCATAGATCCAAATTGTATCCATACCTGACATAGAGATCCATGACAATATTGGATCCATACCTGACATAGAGATCCATGCTGTGCACATATTTGGCACATTGGTCCATAGCTAATTTGAATACATTAATCCATATTGTATCTATACTTACTTTATAGAGGCCCATAGCCAATATGGATCCATAGTCCTATATTGTATATACATACTTGAGATCCATATCTAATAGGAATACATAAATCCATACTGTGTTTATAATTGGCATAGTGGACCATGGATCCATAGATCCATACTGTGCCCATACCTGACAAAAAAGTGGGAGCTTTGTTGGCTTCCAGCCCACATTTCAGATGCAGAATTTTTTTATTAGTCCTTTCTAAAACTCACAAATTTTAATTTGAAAAACAAAACAATAATCTCATTAATTCGGACATGAATGGGACTTTTTTTTTTTTTATCTTGCAACATATCTTATCGCTTATTATCGCCGATAATTTTTATTCAGTTAAGTTATTTCAGTTCATCGAAATGATTTTACAATTTTTATTTTTTTATTTTTCTTACACTCAATTAGTTTCTCATAGCTTATAATTTTCGTCAACACCACATGCCAGAACCAGAGACACATTCTCCACCCATTCCCCACCCAAATGAATACAAATCGAGTTATTTAATGTGAGTATGATAGACTTGCATTTCTCGCCATCGTGGCTGCTGGGGTTTCCCTCTCAAATTCCAGCTTGCAAATAATTATTTCGCTTCTGTTGGGCTTCCCGCGCTGGTTGAGATGGCTCTGCTGCAAGTGATTTTGATTGATGCGAATTTTATTGCCGTGCTGCTGTCGTAAAATTGTTACCTTTTGACCGTGGGATGGAAAAAAAAGCACAAAAAGTTCCCACTATAAACTGCACAGATGAAGACATCCACTTTCTTCGGATTGTCAGATAGTTGTCCGTAACTTTCGAATGTTGTTGAAGGCAGCTACTACAAGAGCTTTAATTCAATTTTCCAGCAAGGCTTGGCTTAGGGCAAATAATGACAACAGATAAAATAAAAATTGATTTCGTTCTTCATGAGGATAAGTCCGTAGAGGTTTTTGTTTATTGCTGGATGGATGGATTTTACTGAAATGGATTCAAAGGTTTAACTTGGATTTTGCTCAATAAAATTTATTTTTAGATTTTAATGAAAGATTTATTTTTTATTTTTTTTATTGCAGTCAATTAACATATAAAGATACATAAATGTATAAGAGATATAAATATATAAAAAAAGTTCGTACTATAAACTGCAGAGATGAAGACATCGACTTTCTTCGGATTGTCAGATAGTTGTCCGTAACTTTCTGATGTTGTTGAAGGCAGCTTCCACAAGAGTTTTAATTCAATTTTCCAGCAAGACTTGGCTTAGAGCAAATAATTACATCAGATAAAATAAAAATTAATTTCGTTTTTCATGGTAAGACTGTAGATATTTTTTACTGTTGTTTTACTGAAATGGATTCAAAGTTTTAACTTGGAATTTGCTCAATAAAATTTATTTAGAGAATTTATTGGAAGATTTTTTTATTTTACGGAAGACAGTATATCAAGATGTAGATTTGTCAAATGAATGCTTGATTATTTCATAATTAACATTAAATTGATAATTAATATACGCAATATATATGTATTAAATTCTCAAATCACTGGATTAACCATATAAAATCGGAAAAAAAAAATTTATAAAAAATTCAACATTTTTTTTTAAAAAGCACAAAAAGTTCGCACGATAAACTGCAAAGATGAAACTTCAGATTGTCAGTAGCTGTCCGTAACTTTCTAATGTTGTTGAAGGCAGCTCCTACAAGAGCTCTAATTCAATTATCCAGCAAGGCATGGCTCAGGGCAAATAATCGTAGCAGATAAAATTAAAATTATTTTCGTTTTTCATGAGGATAAGTCCGTAGAGATTTGTTTTATTGTTGTTTTACGGAAATGGATTCAAAGTTTTGATTTGGATTTTGCTCAATTAAAATTTATTTGGAGATTTTATTGGAAGATTTTTTTTTATTTTATAGAAGACAATAAATATATCAAGATACCGAGTTTTCAAATTGTTGCTTGATTATTTCATAATTAACTTTAAATTGTAAATTCATATATATTGTAATTATATTATATTCTCAAATCTCCGGATTAATCATATAAAATCGGAAATTTTTTTTACTGAATTCTATTTCTTTAATGTGAATTTCCATTTCAAAATGTGACCTGGCTCCAATTAATATTTATTATTTGATTTATGTAAATTGTATGAAGTAAATAAACCACTTAATTTAATTTCATTTGGATCGTATGTCATAATTAACTATATAATTGCCATTATTCATCGTGCAATTTAATCGTCATTAATTAATATCCTACCATATAATTAACCATTAATAAATATCCAAGCAGTTAGTTTGTGAATTTCTAATATACTGATATATAAGTTTTTTAACTTATTGTAATTAAATCTTTCTATTCATCATTTTATTAACATTCAACTAACATTAACTAAATCATTCTATTAACTATTACTTCACTGTTTTTTAAATAGTGCATAATTTTATTGATATTGTATAAGAGAGAGAGAGAGAGATTATTATTATTTAAAAAAAAAAATGTTCTTTGAAGTTGATACAGCATTTGCCTCTTTCTCTTATTGTTTTTATTAAAAAAAGAATTTTTTAATTTTTTAAAATTAGATTTGATGAAGTAATTAATGTTTGTTAGTCTTTATTAACATATGGAAGAATATTGTTTCTGTAAATCGATATTATCTCTTACCAATTTTGACTTCTAATTATTGTGGGGTTTTGTTGATTTTTTCTTATATTCATATATTTGATACATATTTTTAATATAACCTGATGACAATAGTATTCCGGTATTGAAAGTGCAATTTGAAATTTCATATTCTATTTAGAAATTTGAAAAAAAAAATTATCGAAGTATTAAATTGTTTGTTAAAGTTATTGTTCATGTTTTTATGTGTTATTTTAGAATTAATCAGCCTTCAATAAAATCATGTAAAATCTCAGATCTCATGTCAACAAAATCTCAGTGTCTGATTATTTATTGACCAAACCACTGTCATTTGTTATGAACATTATAAATTAATATCTCGATTACCCCCCATAATTTTAGAATTCAAAACTTTTTCAAACCATGAAATGTATCGGTTATCAGGAATAGTCATAATATATATATATATATATATATAGAGAGAGAGAGAGAGAGAGACAGTTCTGTATCTCATCTCCTCTGCAGATTGGCTTTCATGTTAAAGATCTTAAAGTCAGAGAGGGATAAAAAAAAGTTTTCGTAAGCCATGTGTAATATTTATTATCATAATAATTTCGTTTTTTATGCATTTAAAAAAGAAATTTTTTTTCCAACTATGTACAATTTTTTACGCGAGAAAATACATTATTCTTCAATGTTCAAAAATCTCCTTTGCCAAAATTGACCACAATATGGAGATCATGTATTCCACGAATGCTTTATTGAAGAATTAATTAAGAACCTGAAAAGGATTCAAAACGATTGTAAACCATTGGTAATATTGATTATCGGAAATAATTTCTGCTTTTATGTATTTCCAAGAAAGAGCTTTTCAAATATTTAAAATTTTATATATTAAAAACATACATTCCTCTTGATTGTTTAAAAATCAACCTAGACACTCATGAACACAAAGTGGAGTTCATTTTGAATAGGTTGAAGATTCAAAACGTTTGCAAGCATTTACAGGAGCAGTAGTGGGTTTCACAAATAGCTTCGTTTATCATGTAGTTTCTAAGCAAGTTTGTTTTTTTTTTCAAATTTTTATAATTTTCTGTACGAAAAGAAATACGAATTTACGAATGTTCAAAATTTAACCTTATCTAAAAACGAACATTAAGTTCTATTTATCTTCTCCACATTTTGAATATGTTGAAGAGCCAGCAAAAGATTCAAAACGTTTGCAAGCATTTACAGGGGCAGTATTGGTTATCAGAAATAGCTTCATTTTTCAAATGTTTCAAAAGTCACTCTAGCCAAAAACGAACACAAAGTTCTAGATTATGCAACTGTTATCATGTCGAAGGCATTGAAGAGACAGCGAAGGATTCAAAATGGTTGCAAACTTTTACATGGCTAGTATTTCTTATTAGAAATAACTTCATTTTTTTTTTAATATATTTTCCAAAACAACTATTTGTTTTTTCAAATTTTTACAATTTTCTGCATAAAAAGAAATATGTTCCTCTCGAATGTTCAAAAGTCACCCTAGCCAAAAAACGAACACAAAGTTTTAGAGTTCATCTTCTGCATGCAGTGGCTATCCTTTTGAATATGGTGAAGAGTCAGCAAAAGATTCAAAACTTTTGGAAATATTTACAGAGGCCTTATTGGTTATCAGAAATAACTTCGTTTCTTATGTATTTTCAAACCAAAGTTTGTTTTTTCAAAATTTTACAATTTTTTGTGTGAAAAGCAATACGAATTTTCCAATGTTCATAGTCGAAAACGAACACAAAGTTTCAGCGTTCAGCTACTCCACGCAGTGGCTATTATATCTAAGGTATTGAAGACGAATCAACGATGGATTCTAAATGGTTACAAACTTTTACATGGCTAGAATTTGTTATTAGAAATAAGTTCATTTTTTAAAGTATTTTCCAAAACAAAGTTTTTTTCCCCCAAATTTTTTCAATTTTCTGCATTAAAAGAAATATGTTCCTCTCGAATGTTCGAAAATCACCCTAGCCAAAAAAACGAACACAAAGTTCCAGCGTTCATCTTCTCCATGCCGCGGCTGTCCTTTTGAATATGTTGAAGAGCCAGCAAAAGATTCAAAATGTTTGCAAACATTTAAAGGGGCAGTACAAATAAAAATTTTTACAATTTTCTGTTCGAAAATGAATCTGTGAATTTTCGAATGTTCAAAAGTCACCCTATCTAAAAACGAAAGTAATGTTCTATTCATCTTCTCGAATCAGCGGCTATGCTTTTGAATGTTGAAGAGCCATCAGAAGATTCAAAAAGTTTGCAAAAGTGGTTAGTATTGGTTATTAGAAATAACTTCATTTTTTTTTATTTCAAAGCATAGTTTTTTCACCAAACTTTTACAATTTTCTGCATATAAAGAAATATTTTTCTCTCGAATGTTCCAAAATCACCCTAAACCAAAAAACGAACACAGAGTTCATCTCCTCCACGCTACCGTGTGGAAGGCGTTGAAGAAGGAAGCCCATCCATTCTCTTGTCGCCGTAGCGTGTGGCATAAGTGGAACGCTGCTGCGGTCGTGACTGACCACTGGGTAATTAGGAGGGCTCCCGTTCGCAATCGGGAGCAGGTTCTGTGCTGTCAATCACCCGCGGAATTAAAGTCGCCGCGATGAGGGCAGAGGAACCACTAATGGGTGGAAATGAATATCATCCTCTCGCGGGGTCGGCTTGTCAATCACTCTCGCCCGCTGATGGAGCCGGCCTGCAAACTTGTTTCCCCTTTTCCGCGGCCTTCGAGCGAAAGTCGGGACTTTCACGCCTAGGCTGTTAGAGTTCCTATTCTGGAAGTTGTTCAAGTTACATTTCTGTATAGAAAGGATAATTCTGAAGACGGCAACCCTTCAAAACAAAAGCGGCCATCGAAGGAAGTTGGTAGCTCTGAGATATTCACCACTATGAAATGAATCGGAAAACATCTACTCATTCAATACAAAAAAATTTACAATTCAATAAAAAAATTTCTTTTAAAATTGTTGGGTTGGCAGTAAAGAACTTTTGGTTTTTAATGATGAAAATACAAATTACTTTAGAATTAGAATTAAAGAAAAGTAATTTCGGTTTTCACCATTAAAATCCGATATTGCTTTTCTCTAATTCTAATTCTAAAGTACTTTCGGTTTTTAATGATGTGTACCGAAATTATTCTAGAATTAGAATTAGAGAAAAGTAATTTCGACATTAAAAATTAAAACAAAAGTAATTTACTATTAAAAACCGAAATTACTTTATACATTTTTTTTTAATATCGGATTTCGCCATTAATTAAGTAATTTCGGCCATTAAAAACCGAAATTACTTCTGAATTAGAATTAGAGAAACACCAATATTATTATTTCACAGTCAAAAACCAAAAGTACTTTAGAATTAGAGAAAAGCAATTTCGGTTTTCAGCATTAAAAACCAAAATTACTTTCTTTCCAATCCAATACTTCTTCTTTCTTAAAAGTATTTTTAAAACTATCTTTTTTTAAAAAAAAATGAGACTGTAGTTTTATATAAACAATTTGCATTCACTTTTTTTCATTTTGATAGAAAGTTTATTTATCTGTCCGATATTTTTACATTCAGAATGGTGAACTGAGATTTCAATTATTTTCAGTATTTCGTAAATGTATCTATTTTTTTTTATTACTGCCTCTGGACTAAATTTTTTGATTTTGAAGTATATGAGTGTCATATCACGTCTAATTGTCTTAATAAATCGCATTTTCATTCACCCATAAATTAGAAATAGTCGATGAGGTTTCGTACCAATAATTTAAGTCGCTTTTTTCTATAATTCTATATCTGGACTCTCTCATTCTAATTATATTTCTCTATTTTTTAATTCTAATTATATCTATTTAGTTCTAGTTATATTTTCTAATTATATTTCATATCTATTTCTAGTTTAATTCTAAAAAAATGTTTTAACCTCTAGTTTCTGGATGTATATGAAGCAAATGCTGTTTTGACACTTTTATTACTCTTATAATAGGAATAAAATAATGAAAAACGTTTGAGATTGGAATTGAAACGCTTGAAAAACGTTGCGAGTTTGAAATAAACTATTCTTATTTTGGTCACTTTTGGAGTAGTGTAGGAAATAAAAATCCATGATTTCTAAAAATTTGGTTCTGGAAAAATTGTAGCTGTAATTGATTTCAAAATCTCGCTAAATTGTAATATATCTACTCAATTTTGATGGTTCATCTGTACGTTAATAAGCTAAGGTTTTAAATCGCTAAAAAAAAAAAAAAGTTGTTTTTCGGTCAATTATTAGTATTATTCTCTGATTCTGAAAACTTCATACAACATTAATTAAATTACTATCACAATTTATCAATTTGTTTTATGAAGCATGGCAAATTCTTACAAAATCATATAAACAACACTTCGTAGAGCATCCGGAAAAATTATACAAAACCCAGGGTTCCAAGGAATACAGTTCGAATGCCGATGTTCTGTGTTAAATAACGCATATTTTAACTCCTGCGAGTACAAGTTCCTGGTTCAGTTCCTCAAAAGTTGTATCTTAAAACTCTTTTCATAAATTTTATGCCATATCTACCAACCTACTTAAAAGATATTACGAAATTTTTCCAACGCTTAATCATTTTTCTGAATTTATCATTTTTTTCCCATTTAAAGCATACACACAAATTGATTTCGACATAGAAGAAACGAATTTCTCTTGATAAGAATCAACGAGAGATAATCTAAAACTAGATATCTTTGTATATTTCCCATCACGGAACATTGGAACAAATTGGTAAGTACAAATCACACAGTCTAATTTGATCTATCATTGACCTTTCAGTCTAATTTCTTTGAAGATTTTTCTACAAAATTTTAATTAAATTTTCTGCAAGCTATTTATTCATCTAATCCGATTTAGCATAAATTTCAACTAAAGCAAAGTATGAGACATTTTACTTTCCACTAAGAAGTCTTCTTTAAACTTCCTTATTATAAACTATGACGAAAAACTTTCGTTATTTATATTTCCCCCCTTTAAAATATAAACAAAATTGATTTTCATGTAGAAGAAACAGCATGGTGCCATATCGCCCAAACAACCATCTGATCAATAAAGTGATCTTTCTAATTTGATTAAAGATGTTACTACTAACTATTAATTAGATTTTGTGTAAAATATTTGTCCATTCTAGACGATTTAGCATAAATTTAAGCTCAAGGAATGTATATATACAATTACCTTAACACCAATAGGTGTTCTTTAAGCTTCTTAATTATAAATTATTACAAAATTTTTCAACACTTAATACTTTTTACATTTTAAAATATGAACAGAAATCGATTTCGAGGTAAAAGAAACAGATTTCTAATTCAAATTAATTTGCTGTTTTTTTTTATCTAAATTACCATTTTTAAGATGGTGCAAATCGCTCAAACAGTCATTTGATCAATAAAATGGTCGGTCTAATTTGATTAAAGGTGTTATTACAAAAAAATTAGTTATTTTTTGTAAAATATGTGTCTATCCTAGAAAATTTAAAATAAATTTCTACTCAAACGAAGTGCATGCGCAATTTTCTTAGATATAGGAAGTTATTATTATTATTTTTTTTAACTTCCTATTTCTACTATTGCAAAAACATTTCAACACCTGTCATACTTATTTCCTTTCAAAAATCTGAACAGAAAATTGATTTCGAAATACCAGATATAGATTTACCCAGATACGATTCAAACAAGATAATCTGAAACCAGATATCTAAATGGCCGAATCAAATAACGATTCGTAGTACGAATCCGTTCAAATTACCCAAACAATCTTCCGATCAATAAAGCGGTCAGTCTTCTTAAATAAATAGCTTAAAACCGTCGGATTAAGCGCTAGATGGCTAAAGGGAAAGAAAATTCTCTCTCTGTCCGTCACCCTTTGAGTAATTCTATTGGGTTAAGTTTTCTAGGTGTGGCAAATAACATAATCATTATTCAGGCCAATCTTTTTGGCGATTTTTTTTTCCCGCTTGCTTTTGGGTTTTTGTTGCTGTAACGTATTTAGAATGTGATATAGCTTCGAGGGGCTCTATGAGGTAACTGACGAAGACAAATCGCCGTCGCTGATTACACCCATTGCAGAAGGACCGCGCGCAGAAACTTGAGTGATAATATTAATGAATAATAATAATTATAATGAAAAATAATCGCGGTAATTAGCCGCCACTGGGTGAAGGCGGTTGAAATTCAGGATTGCTTGTCTGGTAACCCGGAATTCATTGTTAGTTGCAGAATTCATTGTTTTCAGATTAAGCTTAATTGATTCCAAAAACAAAGTTCATATCAATTATTGTGTTAAAGATACTTTGAACTTTTCATGATCTTCGAGAGTTCATTTTATTGGTCAAATGTAGACAGCTATATTATTTTTAATAAAACAGCAAAAATTGCTTACAAAAATAGAAAGTAATTAAGAAATTCATCCATGTGATGGCTAAAATTATGACCTTTTTTAAGGAAGTTCATATCAATTATCTCATTAAAGATACTTTGAACTTTCAAGATCTTTGAGAGTTAATTTTATTGGTAATATGTAGAAGCTATATTATTTTTGAATATTATTTTTAGTGATGGTTAAACCGATGCCGTTTTTTAAGGATTTGGTTTGTCGCTTTACGGTCATTTTATGCTCACTTTGTACTAATTATATAGGGACCTACATTTTAACGTGGATTCTAAAAACCACTAACAAACATTCAAGCACCGCCAAGAAGAAACCGTTTGTACCAAAGGAAAGAAGGCTAGCCAATTGGCCATCATGCCGCCTTTTTTTAAGAAAGTTGATAAATTTAAAATATGTAAATTTTAATATGTATTTACTGATATATGTTAGTGATACTGATTATATATATATATATATATATATAGATAGATAGATAGATAGATAGATACACACATTATATCAGTATCAGTAACATATCGTATCATATATATATAGTGGCATATATAAACTAATTCTATGAATCCGTGTGCTCTCAAATAATGAATAACTTCTCTAGGACTTGAACACAACTGGACAATTTAATTATGTTTTGCCGTTGTTTCCTATATCTATTTTTTAACTGTAAATTTCATTTCTGAATTTTGTAAATATTAATTAAAAAGATTCAGCAGTAACATGTCTTCTAATTACATGACTACTAATTTCAGACATCTTATTTTTCAATTTTATTAACATACACATCTCTGAAATTGATTAATTAGATTTAAGGTTTTTTTGCTGATTCAAATAGCAGTGATATGTTAAGACCTCATAATTTTAAATTGAATTTTTTGCATACTTGAATTTAAAAGATTCAGCAATGAATTAATTAAAAGATTCGGCAATGAATTTCATGTTACAATTGTAAAGATTGGTATTTTTAGAGGTGCAGAGTATGATATTCATTTTTCAATTTTTATTAACACTATTTATTTTATTATTATTATGTTCTCGAATTTAAAAGATGTTGTAATGAATTTCATGTTAGAATAATAAAGAATGGTTTGTGTATTGGTACATTTTTGATTACAGATTTCAAACATCTCATTTTTCAATTTTTATTAACACATATCTTTGAAATTGATTAATTAGATTTAAGATTTTGCTGATTCAAACAGCAGTGACATGCTAGGACTTCATAATTATAAATTGAATTTTTTCATAAATGTTTTTACAATTGCCAAACGGATTGAATAGAAACTCACTTCATTTGCTATTGATTTGAAATCCTAAAATCTCAACTTGTCATGGCTTTTCATTAAAAGTTAATTTAAATGCTTATCACTCCAAATAGCAATCCCATTCTTTTTGTGTCTTTTCCAATGAAATAACTAAGGTTGACTCTTAAATACCTCCAGGCTCTAATTCCGAAACTTGTATCTCTAATTGTTTTGGGGACCCAAATTAAAATAAAACGTAACCTTGAAAATCTATGGCATCAAATAATTTTATAAAATTTTTCATTAGCAATTCTATGATGATGATGATGATGGATCACTAAAATTTCGATATGTCTTTTTTTGAGTTGGTATATAGTACGCTGTTTACAGGTTAGAACTTAATAGAACTTGAGACATAATAAAGATAGTTGATAAGAAATTGTGTAGGTGAAAATAATGCCATGCTTTCTCTGTTAAAAGGTTTCTGATCATAACTAACAAGTTTCGACTTTTGTTTCTTGAGTGTACTTAAATGATGAAATGTTTAACATAAAGGTGGGAAATTTTGATATAAATTTTTCTCTTATGTTTTGCATTCTTTTTTCTTTGTTTTGCAATTCTTTAAATGTTATGTTAATTATTGTATTGCAGATTATTATTTATTACTGATGTTCTCGTGAGTACTGCTTTTCATATTTTTTTCTTTTTCACTATTCAATTTTTTTGTATTTCAGTAAATGCATTTTATTTGAAATTAAAGTTTTACTTTTTAGTAGTAATTAAAAAGAAGTGATAAATATCGTTAAAGTTAAATGTTATTTATGTATTTGGCTCATTTATAATTATTAAATAGTTATTTATGACTGCTTCATGCATTTTAAAATTTTGATTAAAAAAAGGTTTTCAAATCTGATGAAAATACATTAAATGAAAAAATTCATACCTTAAAAAGAAACACATTAATATCAATATATTTTGAATGGTGCTTGTTAATAACTTGTTAACTTTTAGAATTTTTGATAAATGCAAAATCTAATAAACAAAATTTTATATTTAAGATTTAGTATGTTTATTATAATTATATAACATACATAGTAAATCTTAAATATAAAATTTTGTTTATTAGAATTTGCGTTAATTTTTATCATTTTATATTTATTATAGTATATATAATACTTATAATAGTGACTCAATAAAATCAATCTCGTGCATAACTGAAATAATAATTTAAGTTTTAAAGAAGGCAATACGAAAACAAAATACATTACTAACTACTTTTAAACTTTTTTTTTATCAACTTCAAAATATTGATTTAATTCTTTTATTAAAAAAGCATTGATTTCTTTTTCACTGTTCGATTTTAGATTGCTGTAAGTTGTATTAGATCTGTGTTACATTCCTTAAATTGGTAAAATTTCAATGGAATTAATGAAATGATAGATGCTAAAATAGTATGCATACTCGCTATAGATATGGATATGGATGCTAAAATAGTTTTCATATTGGAAAAAATATGAATGCTAAAATAGTATGCATATTCTATTTAAAGATAAGGATAATAAGATAGTATCCATATCTTTGTATCGAGGATTCATCTGTGGACGGATTAATCCTTATTACAAAGATATGAATACAAAAATAGTATGCATACTCGATACAAAGGTATGGATACTAAAATAGTATCTATAATAGGTACAAAGATATGGATACTAAGATATTATCCACACCAGTATTACTGATTTTTCTAAACAAATATTTTAAATGGCTTATACCTAGCCTTTTCAGACCCTTTAAATATCCGGGATTTATTCTCCTGTTTATTTGAATTTTACATAGAGAATTCCATTCCATAAATGAAGAACATAAGTATGAATCATGTGAATTAAAAAGCACAAAAATAAATATTTTACTACATGAAATATAATTTTTTTATATTCTTTCTTCATTAGAAAAATATTTTTTTAACAAAAATTACAACTATTGTCCATCACATTATAAATGTCCAAAAAGTTACATTTTATTCGAAAAATTACTTTATATATCATATTGAATTCTTTTTTTATGAAGGGAATCATAGATTGGATGAAAAATGTGTTAAATTATATAGGGTTGGTTTTAATGATATTTAGTTCGCTTATTCTTTAGTTTTCTTGAAAAATGTCCATGCTTTCTGCTATGTTTCCTTTTTAAGGACATTGCTCTAACAATTGATAAAAACTTATGTGAAAAATTGTGCTCGGATCATAAATGAATAAATATTTATCGGTTCATTTAATGATGGTAGATACAATTTAAAAGATTTTATAATGACATCTTTAAAAATTTAATCACGTAAGCACATTCTTTCATCTTGAATATTAATAACGATTTATAATTTCTGCCATTCTTTTTTAATACCAAATTACCTCCATAAAATTAAATGACCGTACATTGAAATTGCTGCCAATTAATCAGGATTAGTTGATGCGGGTCTTTCTCTGTAGTAATATGATACTAATGATGTTTACTCTCTTATCTCAGGTGGGAATTTTGAACATGTTGCATAAAAAACATCCCTAATTCGAATGATAGCAGAAATTTGCTACTTGTGTCCACGACGATTTGTCAAGCGATTACGTGTCCATCCATTTTTCTTACCACCAAGCCTTTTTTCTGGATAGCTTGGCCCGTTAGAAATTGATTAAGAAGGCAGCAGTTATCGAAATCGATTTCATCGCTGTTTTTGTTTGAATTATAACATCCCAGTACCAAATGGTGGCCATTCATTAGATAGCATAAATCAAAAAGGATCGCCCACCGTTGTTGGAGTGATAATCATTTTTCCCGAGTTGACGCTAAATAAATATATAACGACACTGTGGACAAAGAGTGGAAGGTATTTAATCAACCCCAAAAGCATGGTGTGCCTGCCGATTTTTAACTATATGTGTTTTGTGAAGTTGGCGAACATAATCACAGTTCTCGCCAACAGACTGTAATTGAATTGCTGCAGAATTTATTGTTCTTTACACGGCCTTTTGGAATGTTCTGACAGGTGGTGTAATAGGGTGGCGCTCTCTCTGGCTACTGGTCGGTCGCAGTTAAAGCTAGCCCTGCAGGTTAATTAGTCCATACGTCATCGCTAATACAACCCAGCCCCATTTTTTCATGCCATTATCAATGAATATGAAGGAGCATCAATATGCACTTGGCGTCTTTTGGAAAGTCACGCGCCAATCGGAATGCTATTGAATGCATTTAAATGTCTGACGATGGGTTACAGATACGAGTTTCTTTTTCTGCCGCCAAGTTGTCTTTTCGCTTGCTTTTATACCTTGGGAGATTGATGGATCAAATATAAATCTCGCAGGGGTTTTATTTTTAATGTCATTTTTTATAAATCAACAATGCAGATTACCATTATATGCAATGTTCTTACCATATTAAAGGAGGTGCAAATTTGTAGACGCTTGCTTATGATAAATATTAATAAAGCGTTCGTATATTAATATTGATAAGCGTAGATTAACCATTAAATGGAATTTTCTGGTTTATTTATAGATACTTTGTTTTAGTCGCTATTAATAAAGTGTATGATAAGTAAGTATTGAGAGTGCCATTTACTGCAATATCTCCATTTACTGTGGGACAATCAGGGAAATGTATGATTGCATTATAATATTTCTTCGATTATTAAGATTAGAAATTGTCTTAGATTGATGCTTTAATGTTTATTAGATTTTCGTTATCAGTATTAATCATTAAAAAAATCATTAAACATTGATCTATATCAGAGACTGTTGACTTTGGACATGTCTTTCACAAAGTGTAATGTTTTTCGTTATTTTATACATTAATAGAGATAGTTATATATCTTTAAAAAATTATTTTCTTTAAATCACTGATGTAAATCTTGATTACAAGTAATGTTCTAGGATGTTAAAGTAGAACAAAATAACATTTATAAAGGCATTATCATCATCATTAACATCCATTAATATAAATTGATGTTTTTCAATTTATTATTATTATAAATCTATTCATATTATAAAATTTATGCCATCATCATCGGTACAACAGTGGGACCTGATGGTCGATTGGCTATCGCTCTGTGCCACAGATTTCGGGTTGGAATCCCGCCGGTGCCAATGTTTGTAGTGTTTCGGAATCCACTTTAAATCGTAGGCCCCGGCCTCATATGACTGTAAGAGCGTCAAAGAGCTAAGCCAGACTTCTACTTACGGGAGGTCCACCACAACAGAAGCTGCCCCTTTCCCTCTATCCATGAGTAGATTACTCATGGGATGTCTCGGTGGTGCCATGGGTGTTTGTAGTGGTTCGAAATCCCCTTTAATCTGTAGGTCCCGGTCTGTTTAGCCTAAAGAGTGCATAAGATGACCGTAGAGTGACAAACAATCCAACAATCCAATCCATGGGATGTCCGTCCCGCTTTGCAGGACACTGAGGATTAGTCCCATAACAGTTCCATGGTAGGGCAAGGCCGTCTGCCAACTGGTAGATTTCGAGACAGGATGTGTCTTCTTTTTACGGGTTGGGGTTGTCAGCCCTAAGCCCAACAATCATATTAGACCGGGACCTATGGTTTATAGTGAATTCCGAATCACTACAAACGTCCATGACACCGCCGGGACTCGAAGTCGAAACCTGTGGCACCGAGCGTTAGTCACTCGGACATCAGCTCCAGATTTGTGAAAACGAGAATAAATTCAGTAATTATTCAAGATGAAAAAAATAATGACTTGTCTTTTCTCTCATTTTCTTCTTTATTTTCTTACTTCAAAATTTTTATCCTGCAATTTACTAAAAAAACTATTAAAATCTACTGGTTTAAAGATTTTAATTAAATATTAAAATCTACTGGTTTATCTTGGTAAAGTTCTACAGAAGTTTTATCTATATCATTACATAAATAGAATATTATCTGCTTAAAATTTGAACTAGTTTTCATTGAATTAAAATTAGTAATACGTAATTAGTATTAGTTTAGTGTATCATATTAATCATGAATTTGTACATGACATTTATCAAGAATAAAAATCTAGCTCTATTGTAAATATCTAGCCGGGCATATTTCTTCGGAAATTCTTACAAAAGTAACTTGTTATTTTCTAATTTAAAATTTTGTCATGGATAATTGCTCCTTTTTATTATTTAAATAATTGCCAAGTTGGATGTAGGATATATTATTATATTATATTTTAATAATTAATCTTAATACATACTTTAATAATTAATCTTAATACGCTTTTTGTAACCTGTTTGAGGTTCTTTAGCACAGTTTTGAGTTGTTTGTGTATGCCTTAATATTTGTTTATGATGCATTTTATTATGTAGTAATGCAATGGCAAACAGAAAAGTATTATTGATTTATAACTAACTGTACTATTGTTATTTCGAGTAATTTTCAAAATGTTTCATGGGATTAATTGTTTCGAAAATGTGGCTTTTATTGATATATTTACATATTTAATATTATTTCATAAATATTTTGATTTATACAGTTAAATGATTTCGTCCAGTTTTTATACCATTTAATGACTTCATTTGAAATACTTTATTCCAAATAGCATCTGCTCTGAAAAACATTATTGACAATAGTACTTTTGCTTTGAAGTAAATATAAAAATATATAAAGCTCCCTTTTCATGTGATTAGGATGCATTAGTAAAAGTAATTCTGATATTTAATTGATGAAACATTTTATATATAAAAATAAATTTTTAATATTGTAAGTCGTGATTAATATTTCGTTTTTAAAACGATAGTAATTCGAAATCATATGAATGTATATAGAAAATAAACGCATTTATTGTATTCAGTTTATTATAATTTGTATAAATAGTTTGTAAAAAATTAAATACAATAAATTCGTAAATTTTCTTAAACAAAAAACTTTTTTTAAGTTAATAGGTTGTTTCTTGATTTAGTACAGCAATTATTTTTTTTATGTTGATGTAATTTTCTGTGTGTGCATATAAATTAGCCGCGTAGGACTTTTTATTTATATTTATCGTAACTCATATCAAATATGTAATTAACTTATTTTTATACATTTTTTTGTTTGTACCTTAAATATTTTATATTTACAAGAAAAAATTACAATAGAATCTTAAATTTGTTTTAAACAAATAATTATTATATAAGTGTAAGTAAGAATAATAATAATAGTAATAGTAAAAATAATAATTATAAAAGTGTAAGATTATTGTAATAAATTATAATTATTATATTAAATATTAAATAATTATAAATTGCTTTTATAATTATTATTTAATATAAAAAACTTTTCTATATTACACTTTTATGATTATTACAATAATCTTACACTTTCAATAGCAAAACGAAAAGTAAATCATTTTATTTTCTAAACATAGATTTCTTTAAATAAGTTAATTTGCACTTGACGAACAATTATTCTTTCAAAAATTATTAAACAAATGAGGGAAGATATTGCACAAGTCAATGATAAACGTACATTTCTTTAAGGAGTACCAATACAGATTTAAGCTCTACTAAATCTTCTTGTAATAATCAGTTATAAAAAAATTATCAAAAACACCTGAAATCTGCTCGTCAAATTTCAACTTATGTGTGAACATTCGAGAACGGTTGAATAAACTCAGGAATATACCAATGTTTAATAATGCACGAGATATATGGAGTAATTGATTGGAATACTTAAAAGAGTGGCCAAATTAAATAGCCACATGAATATAGCAATGCTGAATAGATCAACAACTTCATGAAGAATAAATTTTTCAAGAATCTCTAAAAGAATATACAAAAGTATCATAAATATAGTCGTAAATCAAGAATGATGTATTCCCAATTCTACAAGAAACGTTATCACATTCAATAGCCAAAAAAAATATATCAAAGTTACAAAATTCTAGGCATAAATGAAGAATGAAGTATTTGAAATTCTACAAGAAACATTATCACATACAATACCTAAAGGAATACATCAAAGTTCGAAAATTCTGGACATAAATGAAGAATGAAGTATTCTAAATACAATAAGAAGCATTATACAGCGCAATAGGTATGGGAAAATGGGAAAAATGATAAATATGAAACTTCAAAAAGAATGAATTGATCCACGCAATCAATAATACGAGTACTTATAACCGTTGGATTTACAAATGTTTAAAATCCAAACCGAAAAGATGAAAAGTGATTCAAAACCATATTACAAAACACTTCAAGAAAAAGCCAAATTCTCCAGGAAATTCCTTAAGACTGACGTTATTCATGAAGCATTTCAAAGTAACATTTTCAGCCAAAATTTACAACAGAGTTTTATTTGCTTGACCCTCACTTTCGGATAACATCATGGACCCCTAACCAGGACAACATCATGTTCATACATGATAATAAATTAGTTAGTTATATATATATATATTATAAATGATTTATTATAACAGTAATAATATACTATAGTAATCAGTTATAGATAAAATAAATACAATAAAAAATGTAGTTCAGAAAATTTAATTAGTTTAATTTATAGCTTTTCAGAAAAGAACTTGCTAATTTATGAAACTTTTTTCTTACACCATTGAAAATAATTTCTACTCGATATACTGTAAGTTCAAAATGATTAACTTCAAAAGAGGCACACGCACATTTAAATCTTCAAATAATCCACTGATGAAAATAAGGAAGAAAGAAAAGAAAGAGGCTTTTTTCTCCCTCCCTGCATAACTTTTTAAACGCGTAATTGCAGATTCCAGGCGAGCGTTTAACGTGCCGCCCCATAACAGAGTCTTTCTCTGTCCATTTGACCTCACCTCGACATTCAAGGCAGTTCGGACAGTTTGTTTAGTTTCTTTTATTACCCATTTATCACTTGTTACCTCATGCCGGTAGAGGCTGGCGCCAGTTGGGCAATCCTGATGGATTGGACTCGGCCGACTCGCGGAGCAGATGGACCCCTCGTTTTAGCGCCGTTTAATGTGATGGATGACATGTTTAAATTCCTCTCTCTCGTGTGCACCGAAAGGATAGTGTGTAACACTTCAATACGAGAGGGATGCGATTTATACAGATTTTTTTATTTTGTTGTTCTTTAAAATAGACGAGGAATTAAATTAAAGAAACAGTGTCAAGAAATAGCGTCAATTAAATAATTTTTAACTCATCCAATTTTGATTGCGCTAGTCCTTAGACATCATGGACTCTGCCGACTCGTATAGAGTGAATAGCGAAAGGTCAGATGGACCCCTCATTTTAGCGCCGTTTAATGTGATGGATGGCACGTTTGATTTCCTCTCTCTAGTGTGCACCGAAAGGATAGTGTGTAGCACTTCAATACGAGAGGGATGCGATTTATTCACATTTTTTTATTTTGTTGTTCTTTAAAATAGACGAGGAATTAAGTTAAATAAAACAGTGTCAAGGAAACAGTCAATTAAATAATTTCTAACGTAATTTACCAACTCATCCAGTTTTAATTGCACATGTTCTTAGTCAACATGGACTCTGAATACTCATGAGAGTGAATAGCAAATGATCAGACCGGACCGCTCGTCTTAGCGCCGTTTAATGTGATGGATGGCACGTTTAAATTCCTCTCTAGTGTGCACCGAAAGGATAGTGTGTAACACTTCAATACGAGAGTCTTAGCGCCGTTTAATGTGATGGATGGCACGTTTAAATTCCTCTCTCTCGTGTGCACCGAAAGGATAGTGTGTAACACTTCAATACGAGAGTGATGCGATTTATACAGATTTTTTTATTTTGTTGTTCTTTAAAATAGACTAGGAATTAAGTTAAACGATTGAAACTGTGTCAATTAAATAATTTTTTGAGGGGTTTATTTCCTCATCCAGTTTTAACTTCACATACTCTTAGGCATTAAGATATCCCCTACAATCTTAGACAAAATTACATCGGTTGAATACGAGAGTGATGCGATTTATGCACATTTTTTTTTGTTGTCGTTCTTTAAAATAGACGAGGAATTAAGTTAAACGAAACAGTGTCAAGGAAACAGCATTAATTAAATAATTTCTGAAGTAATTTATTTAACTCATCCAGTTTTAATTGCACACGTTCTTAGCCATTATCTCCACATTTAAATTCCTTTCTTGTGTGCACTGAAAGGATAGTGTGCAACACATTAATATGAGAGTGATGCGATTCATACACATTTTTTTTTTTTTTGTTGTTATTCTTTAAAATAGACGAGGAAATAAGCTAAAAGGAAGAGTGTCAATTAAATAATTTTTAACGTAATTTATTAATTCATCCAGTTTTAATTGCACATGTTCTTAGACATCATGGACTCTGTCTACTCATGGAGAGTGAATAGCAAATGATCGGATGGACCCCTCGTTTTAGCGCCGTTTAATATGATGGATGGCACGTTTAAATTCCTCTCTCGTGTGCACCGAAAGGATAGTGTGTAACTCTTCAATACCAGAGTGATGCGATTTATAAACATTTTTTATTTTTGTTCTTTGAAATAGACGAGGAATTAAGTTAAATGAAACGGTGTCAACGAAATAGTGTCAATTAAATAATTTTTAACTCATCCAGTTTTGATTGCGCTTGTTCTTGGCCATCATGAACTCTGTCGACTCATGGAGAATGAATAGCGGATGATCAGATCGAGCCCTCGTTTTAGCGCCGTTTAATGTGATGGATGGCACGTTTAAATTCCTCTCTCTCGTGTGCACCAAAAGGATAGTGTGTAACACT
Organism: Caerostris darwini; assembly: GCA_021605075.1. Classification (NCBI taxonomy): domain Eukaryota; kingdom Metazoa; phylum Arthropoda; class Arachnida; order Araneae; family Araneidae; genus Caerostris; species Caerostris darwini. Next base: position 146,363 of record BPLQ01007128.1, read on the forward strand.
TCAATACGAGAGCGATGCGATTTATGCACATTTTTTTATTTTGTTCTTTAAAATAGATGAGGAATTAAGTTAAACGATTGAAACTATGTCAATTAAATAATTTTTTGAGGGGTTTATTTCCTCATCCAGTTTTAACTTCACATACTCTTAGGCATAAAGATATCCCCTACAATCTTAGACAAAATTACATCGGTTGAATACGAGAGTGATGCGATTTATGCACATTTTTTTTTGTTGTCGTTCTTTAAAATAGACGAGGAATTAAGTTAAACGAAACAGTGTCAAGGAAACAGCATTAATTAAATAATTTCTGAAGTAATTTATTTAACTCATCCAGTTTTAATTGCACACGTTCTTAGCCATTATCTCCACATTTAAATTCCTTTCTTGTGTGCACTGAAAGGATAGTGTGCAACACATTAATATGAGAGTGATGCGATTCATACACATTTTTTTTTTGTTGTTATTCTTTAAAATAGACGAGGAAATAAGCTAAAAGGAAGAGTGTCAATTAAATAATTTTTAACGTAATTTATTAATTCATCCAGTTTTAATTGCACATGTTCTTAGACATCATGGACTCTGTCTACTCATGGAGAGTGAATAGCAAATGATCGGATGGACCCCTCGTTTTAGCGCCGTTTAATATGATGGATGTCACGTTTAAATTCCTCTCTCGTGTGCACCGAAAGGATAGTGTGTAACTCTTCAATACCAGAGTGATGCGATTTATAAACATTTTTTATTTTTGTTCTTTGAAATAGACGAGGAATTAAGTTAAATGAAACGGTGTCAACGAAATAGTGTCAATTAAATAATTTTTAACTCATCCAGTTTTGATTGCGCTTGTTCTTGGCCATCATGAACTCTGTCGACTCATGGAGAATGAATAGCGGATGATCAGATCGAGCCCTCGTTTTAGCGCCGTTTAATGTGATGGATGGCACGTTTAAATTCCTTTCTCGTGTGCATCGAAAGGATAGTGTGTAACTCTTCAATACGAGAGTGATGCGATTTATAAACATTTTTTATTTTGATGTTCTTTAAAATAGACGAGGAATTAAGTTAAGCGAAACAGCGTCAAGGAAATAATTTTTAACGTAATTTGTTAACTCATACAGTTTTAAGTGTTCATGCGCTTAGCCATCAAGATACCTCCAACGATGTCAGACAATCATCAGATTACATCGATTGAAACTGTGTCAATTAAATATTTTTATTGTAATTTATTAACACATCTAGTTTTAATTGCACATGTTCTTAGCCATCAAGATATCCCCAACAATTTCATATTCACATCGATTAAAACAATGTCAACTAATATTTTTTTGTAACTTTGACTTTTTTTTTGTAGTTTGTACGTATTACACGTTTCAAGCTACACCCAATAATGTCAGAAAGTTATCAGTTACATCGATTAAAACAGTGTCAATTAAAAAATTTTGTAGTTTTGACTTTTTTTTTTTTTTTTTTTTTTTTTTTTTTGGAACGTTTTCTTAGTCATCTAGCTACCTTCTACCATATCAAAATACTATTAGTTTGCATTAATTAAAATAGCATAAAAACAATTTTTTAAATAACATTTATTAGCTTTATTACCTTTGATGGCTGCACATGCTCTTAGTCATCAAACTACATGCAGTAATGTCAAGCAATCATCAGATTACATCGTTTGAAATGTCAATTAAATAATTTTTAAAGTAATTTATTACCTCATCCATTTTTAACTTCACATGTTCTTAGGCAGCAGAATATTTCCAACAATCTCAGACTATTTAGATCTCTGTAAACTGTGTAAATTAATAATCTTTTTTGTAGTTTTGACTTTTTTGTAGTTTGTACTTATTCTTAGTTATTAAGTTATCTTCTAAAATATCAAAGTATTATTAGGCAACATTGATTGAAATAGCATTAATTAAATAATTTTTTAAAATAACATTTATTAGCTCATCCTTTGATGGCTGCACTTGCTCTTAGGCATTGAGCTACATCCAATAATGTCAAATACTCATCAGATTACATCGATGGAAGCAGTGCAATACAACTACAAAAATTACACAATACATTACAAAAATTCACATAAATAACCACTACTATCTTTTTATTACAGTGCTATTCATAAAAAAAAAATTATTTTATGTTCCGCAATTTTTTCTTAATTTATAGTTCGGTGAATTTTTATCTTCTTGTATTGATAAACTTAATTTCGGTTGACATAGGAAATCCAGACTATGTGTTTTCTTCTAGTTCTTTCCATATATATATATTACAATGTTCTCTGTCTTATATATATAAGAGAGAGAACATTGTAATAATGAAAATAATGTGTTCAATATTGATGAAAGATGAAGATTTTGCGATTTTGATGAAAATGATGTATAATGTATAGGGGAATTGAGTACATCTTTCCAGCGACATCTGAAGAGCAACACATCACACTATGGATCCTCAGATTGTAACAATAAGGAGATTGAGGTCTATTCAATAAGTGATTTATGTTATCACATTTTTTGTAAAAAAATTTTTTTTTTTTTCGTCTCGCATAGCTTGTGTTTGTTGGAAAGAAATTCATTTTGATTTTTAACATAGCTTACCAAAGACTGAAAACTTTTTCAGTGACTATTTACAGATATTCCATGAACTTTTTTTTATCTAACTTTAAACTGAAATTGAGAATAATTTTCAATTACATATTTTTTTTCGTATTGCTCTTGTCAAACATTAATTAGAAGATAGTTTTACTTTTCTATGATTGAAATTGTAAAATTTTTCGTCATTCACTATATCATGATTCCAACTTTCTTCGTCATGTTAATCTGCTTCGACATTAATTTCTCGATATTTTATTATGTCCAATATTATCGAAATATTTTGAGGATATTCTGTGATAACAATCGTTTTGTTCTTCCTGAATTCTCGACCTATAACTAAGAATTCGATTACTGCACTAGCTCCTATTAAGTTAAGTTCCGCATTTGCTGATAACAGACACTGCTGTACTTCTTTAGTTTATCTCCACCTTTTAGGTATCGGCTCTCTCTTTAGCAAGATATTAACAAGACAACTTTTAGTGATGCGTTTATAATATTGTTTGCTCTGATTGCAGATGGTTGGAAGCATTCACAGCTAGTGCACATGGCCTTAGTTCTGCCGTTGCCTCCACGAACTAGACATAATTTTTTTAAAATCCTTAAAAATGTTAATAAAATGAAGTAAATATATATATGTCTTTCTTTTCATCAGTTTTTATCAACAAAATCCATTTGTCTTTTGACATCAACTCGTAGCAATTTCAGCACTGTTATCTATCTATCTATCTATCTCTATATATACATATATATTATAGAGAGATAGATAGATATGTTACGTTCAGTTATTATCTAATTAAATCTGCGTTTTATGAGTTCATATAGGATTGATGTGTTTAAATTTTGTTAGAATTAGTATAACTAATAAGAAACAATGTCTTTCAGTTAAGCAGAATTGGTACATTTGAGTAAAAAAAATATATTAAAGTGCCATTTTATTGTTGCAAATTGTTCCTTTCATATTAATCCTAAAAAAAACCTGATAAATAAAAATAAAATATGAACAAATAATTGTTTTAAAATTTTACAGAGTTTACTTTTATTTTTATTTATATTATATAACAATAGAATAAAATAAAAATAGAGCGTAAACTAATTGTTCCTATTCCCACTAGAACAATTCGTTATAAATGATAGATAATCTGTAATCGTAATTGTTTAACAATTGAAAGTAAATTAAAACTATCGATCAATTTTTGACATATCATTGCTAGTTTAAAACTTTAAAATAATTTAAATATGAATTACTAGACACCCCGTTGATTTATTACCGTAATTAATTCATCTAAAGTTAAAATTTCTTGTTAATTTTTAAAGCATTGAATTGAAGTATTGCACGTACTACATAATTCTTCTTGACCATTATATCGCCATCGCCGTTGACTATATATGAAGCTAAACATGAAACTTAGTTTCCTGGTTTTTTTCTGCAACATCAAACGAAACCGTGCCTCAACGGCCATAACAATGACTGATGATGCTCATAATCAGTCATGGCACTTTAATTTACAAAACATCAAGTGGAAGGCCTCACCCTAATGCTCCAAGATCTCGTTTTATTTAAAGTAAACCGCCTCACAACAAAAGACTAGGCAACAAAAAACAATATTTTACCGAGTTCAGGAGGTCGTAACCTTTTATTTCGAATGGATTGACCTATTCTCCACACTTCGATAAGCTCTTAAGATTGTTGAGTAATGATTTGACCAACGAGGCACCTTCTCTGAATAGAAATATTCAAATGCACCAACTTTTTGAATCTTTGAATGTTGCATTCGTGGTTAACATTTAACGAGAAAATTTCGTGTTTTTTGGTGCCTCTCTTTCAAGCGACTTAATTTGAAATTGTGAAACTCTTTCTGTTATGTAAATTACGTTGCATTCAATGCATTTAAAATGTTCCTCAATCTAAAAGGACATTCACTTTCGATGGTGGTCACTCACACAAAAAAGATATCTTTTTACATTTGATGCATAAAATTATAGGATGTTTTAAGAAAATGTCAAAAGGATTTCTTCTTCACATTAAAGATAATTGTTTTACTATTCTTATTAGCATATAAAATAGATAATGATAAGTTTCTGTAGGATAAAAATCGTGAGTTGATTGCTGAAATTTTAATTCTTTTGATGCTAGATTCATATGGAAATTTTCAAAGTGAAAATATAAATTGAAGTATTTTTTTTTTCCATTTCAACTTTAGAACTACATTGATATATAAAATTGCCAATTTTTAGTGTGATATTAGAAAATCTTCAGTAATATTCTAGTTTTTCATAGAACAAAATCTTTCTAAATAGAGAAGATTTTGTTCTTTATTACAACTAAGTTGATAGTTACATTATCATAACTGCAGTTGAAAATAATCCAAAGAAGAATTTCATACGTGTGACTAAATATCTTTTATATAATCTTTCTTAAACGATGTTCAATTAAGCTACTACCGTTCATAATTATTCTAAATTTTTTCCAAAATTTTTTTAAATAAAATTTCACTCAAATTCCAACTTCCCTTTCTTTTTTTACAAGACCAGTTTATACCTTATTGTAAAATATTATCATTAGTCTTATTAAATCTGATCAACTTTTTTATTTAATACGTAAAATTAATTTAAAATTGAAAATTAATGAGACTGTGGGCACTGGATCTAAAGTAATTTTATTTCCCTACTTAACATGGCGAAGATCGATTTATGAAAAAATGTTTGGGGTTAATTATTTCCTAAATACTCACAATGAATTTAACTCTTAACTGGACATTTATTTACATTATTCTTCATGCACACTTCTCTTTCGCAAGCTCACAGACAACTTTCTTGAATGAGAAGGAAAGTAAATATATTTGTGAGTCAGACTCTTGCCATGTTATTCTACCCGAGGTTGTGCCACTAATAAAATTTAATACCGGCTTTTGAAATGTATGTAATGCGAGTTTAAGACATTGGGACTTTGGATACTTAAGATACTATAATAATATGTTATTATAATTTTGTTATTATTACCATTGATGTTTGAAAATTTTGTCAGAAAATATTTCTGCTATTGGATGCGAGTTAAAGACATGGAGTCTTAAGTAACTTTTTTACGATTTAACATGGCAAATATTTCATTCTGGAAAAAAAAGTTTCTATTTAGTCATTTCATGAATACTCAAATTGAATTAACTTTTTTTAAAATTAATATTTATTTTAATTCTTTTTATAATATAATACACATTTCCCAACTACCAAACAACAATCTTGTGAATCTGACTTTTGCCGCGTCATCCTGTCCCAGACTGTGCCATCAAAAACAAATTTAAAACCGGCATGGTCTTATGTAACTTTTTTACTATTTAGCATGGAACTGACCTATATTTGAAAAAAAAATCACCTTAACTACAATCTGAATACTTACAGTCTATTTAATTGAACATTTATTTAAATTTTTCTTGTCGTAGAATGTATACTTCCCCTTCAGAGGACTTCCAGACACCTTTCTTGTGAACCAGACTCTTACCTCAGACTGCTACCAAGAAAAATGTATAATCGGCGTTGAAAGTTCTGTACAAAAACTTTTATTAACATTGGAAATCTGTCTTACGTAACTTTTTTACCATTTGGCATGTCACTGACCTCTATTTGAAAAAAAAAAAATTCAACTTAACTACTACCTGAATAGTATTTAAGTTGAAGTACCTCATAGTGTACTTAATTAACTGAACATTTATCTAAATTATTCTTCTCTTAACATGTAAGCTTCCCCTTCAGGCACTCTCAGACACCTTTCTTGTGAGCCATACTCTTAATAAAACTTTTACCTCAGACTGTGCCACCAAGAACAAATTTAAAACCGGCGTTGAAATTTCTGCAAAAAACTCTTCTTAAACATTGGACACTTGTATTCAAGTAACCGTTTTACTATTTAACATGCCACTGACATCTCTAGTTGAAAACAAATTCGACATAACTACTACCTGAATTCTCATAGTGTATTTAACTGAACAGTTAATTAAATTATTCTTGTCGTAGCATGTACTCCTCCCCACAAACACTTCAAGACACCTTTCTTGTGAGCACCTCAGACTGTGCTACCAAGAACAAATTTAAAATCGACGTTAAAATTTCTGTAAAAAACACATTAATATTGGACCCTAATCTTAAGTAACTTTTTTACTATTTGACATGGCGCTGACCTCTACTTGAAAAAAAAATTCATCTTAACTGCTACCTGTATACTCAGAGTGTATTTAACTGAACATTTATTTAAGTTATTTCTGTCTTAACATGCAAGCTTCCCCTTCAGACACTCCCAGGCACCTTTCTTGTGAACCAGACTTTTACCAAGCCGTTACCTCAGACTGTGCCACCAAGACCAAATTTAAAACCGGCGTTGAAATTTCTGTAAAAACCTCTTATTAACATTGGACACCTGGACTTAAGTAACTTTTTTTATGGCACTGACCTCTATTTGAAAAAAAATCAATTTAATTGCTACCTGAATACTCATAATGTATTTAATTCTTAATTTAAATTTTTTAAGTTAAGAATTAAATTATTCTTATAGTTTATTAAATTATTCTTATAGTTTATTAAATTATTCTTATAGTAGCATATATGCTTCCCCTTCAGACACTCCCAAACACCTTTCTTGTGAACCAGACTCATACCTCAAACTGTGTTACCAACAAAAATTTAAAATCGACGCTGAAATTACTGTAAAATACTCTTATTAACATTGGAACCTGGTCTTACGTAATTTTTTTACTATTTGGCATGGCACTGACTTTACTATTTGGCATGGCACTGAAGAAAATTGAACTTAACTACTATTCAGGTAGTAGTTAAGTTCAATTTTCTTTCCTGTACTTTTCTTAAGTTGAAGTACCTCATAGCGTACTTAATTAACAGAACATTTATCTAAATTATTCCTGTCTTAACATGTAAGCTTCCCCCTCAGACACTCCCAGGCACCTTTCTTGTGAACCAGACTCTTAGCAAGCCTCTACCTCAGACTGTGCCACCAAGAACAAATTTAAAACCGGCGTTGAAATTTCTGTGAGAAACATCCCCTATTAATTACCTATTATGGATCCAGCCACCCATTATATCGGTACCCCTTCTTTCTTTCTTTTCCTCATCACGACGAATTTATTCGTTAATTAATTTAATGAATCCGTTCCTTCGCAAGGGTCTGACTCGTTCATGAATTATTAATTATCGCACAATTAACTTCGCTCGTTGTGTATTATCTTCGCGCAGTGCGAGCTTCATTTAAAAAAGATGGCGTACCTTATTACTTTCCGCTCCATCATTCAAGGCACCGCAGATTATAAATTAAGTGAGAGCAAGATCTTTTTTCCTCCATGGATGGGGGACAGGGATAACGACCCTGGGTTTTTCCCTACATTCATATTCATGTCGAAGCCGTGTAATAACACAACAGTCAGTTTTTAATTGATCCTGACGTATTAGTATTCATTTGGTTGACCAAGGTGTTGCTAGTGAGCTTGGCCTTTTGATGAGAAACAAGTGTCCATATATAAATAATGTTTGGGTTTTACATACAGAATTAATAACCTAAATAATTTTTAATTAATTATGGTATGGTATTTAGGTGCTTAATTAGTAATTACAAAAGGTCTATTAAGAGTTGAGCATAATTATACATAATGTTGGGAGTTTGAATTCAAAGACATCAACAAAATTTAATTGATGCAAAAGCTACAAGAAACTTACATATATGAATTGTTGTGAACATCAGAATTCAATTCTTCTGATTTTACTCGAAATTTGAGACACTTTTCTATCTTAAATTTGTTTTAAAAATAATATGTGGACGAGGAATGGGGATATAACATTAAAATAAATAGATTTTTGCAGCTTATTTATTTGACTTTTACATAAAAAACCAATACATACAGAATCAAGAATTTTTCTTGGCCAAAATAGAAAAAAAGGAGTACATTTGTTTAAAGTATCATTTTAATGCTGGAAATTAAAAAGTCTTGATGTTGTAATCTAAGAAATAACAGGTGGATAATATCATTAAAGATTGGTTTTTATATAGATAGAATGGTCTGAGGGACAGCAGGTCTTTATTTCCCTACTAGGGAAATCTGGTTCGAAACTTGACAAATGATAACAAGCCGTCAGTATCCGTGCCAGTACAAGGGATTTCTATAAACCTGTAGACTGAAATGCTCTTCTGTTGGGTACAAAAAAGAATAAGAGGGTATGAACCTCCCAGATGCCACTGAATGGTTTGTTCTAAACTGTGGTATATATATATATATATGTAGGTATATTACAATTGATTGGTTATTTGTTACATTTCAAGAAATAAATGACCTCAAGTCAAAGTCCTAAACTCAAGTGAATTAGCACTTAAATTCGGCAAAGAAATAAATAATAAGTAGCAAAAATTGATAATTTATTATAAAATGATCCATGCAAAGGAAGAAATTAATTATCTATTTTACATTAGTTTTGTCTGAATTTTGATGTTTAGTTCATATAAGTAAGTTTCTTATAGCTCTTATACCAATAAATTTTTGTTGGTTCTAAGTCTTCGAATTCAACATAATACATACGAGTACACTCCCAACATTGTTGTGTATAATTATGCACAAATATGAATAATTTATTAAAAAAGCATCCATGCAAACTTAGAAATTTATTATCTATGTTAAAACTTTCAATCTTCATTTTATATCACGATTCCTCATCGTCTGTTTATTATTCTTAAAATGAATTTAAGATAAAGCGTCTCAAATTTCATAAGGATAATATTATTTAATAATATTTTATGGTGTATTTATTTATTGAATACAACTACCCATCTATTTAATAAATTGAATTACAAAGCGCGTTGACAATGAGCAAATATTTTATCAAATACAATGCATGAAAAATCTTATACTACATCAAAAATACACTTTAGACAGAAAAGACAGGGTGATATATTTACGCAAATATGTATTGCCAAAATTTTCCAACTCAAACAATAAAAAGAAACCATAAGCTAAATCATTGGCAAAGATACTACATGCAATCCGCACTAACGACATTGTTAAGGTCATTTAAACTCTTTCAACAATTTAACCTACTTCCTTTTTTTATTTTCTTCAGAATGCTCTTAAATCTATTCCAGGATTCTGACCACCACCCCTGTGACCCAGCCCTTCATCCTAATTGAAAATCAGCCCCACTTAATCTTGACCTCTAAGAAGTAGTTATCTCACTTTGTCCTCTCCAAGTCTGAAATGGTCCTTTTATGAGACTATTAGCTAACGGTTATTGATGTAATCCACCCAGAACGCTTATGTATCTATTGAACAATGTAAATGCATTATCTTACACCTATTGTGTGTATCATGCTAGTGTGAAACGTATCACTATAGTTTAAAAAGTCATTTTTGCTAAACTATGTGTTTACAAAGGAAGGTGTTAAAATCTTGTGAAACTTTGTACAGATTTGTTTTTATGATGCTATTGTTTTCTTTATGGAAATTTCAATACGGTTCGAAACATTGTCAAGTTTGGTTAGCAATTGAAACGCTAAGAGTCTATTTTTTTTTTTGAACTTATGTAAAAGGTAATAAATAAGAGCGTAACTAAATTATGGTGTGAAATATACGTATAATGTGTGAAATATCTGTAATCGTCAAAAATAACGTTTTGTTTGGAAAATGAATGGACAGATGTGATCTAAAACTGCAGGTCTTGCAGGTTTAAAATATTGCAAATGATAAATAGAAATGTGATACTCTTTTTAATGAAAATCTACATCTTTTATTATAAAGCAGGTTTTTTAAGGGTTCATTTATAATATACTAATAAGGATATTATTATTAATTAGAAAAGTTATATATATATATTAAATTATTGTTAATAATTTTAATATATATATATACACATCATCATCGCCATTGGCTCAAAAGCCTGATGGTGGGTCAAGGCGTTCTTCCTACTAGAGGAGTGACTGGAGCTTGGTACTTGCATCTGTATTATGGATGCTTGCAGTGGTTCAGAATCCACTTTAAACCGCTAGTCCCGGTATAATATGACTGTTGGGCGTAGGGCTGACAACCCTATACCCCATAAAAAAGAAAGAAATCTCATGTTTCGGTATCTGTCATTAGGCAGAAGGCCTTGTCCTACCATGGGGTTATCGTGCCGTTGAAGATTATTTTAAGTCATTATAAACTTAATTAATAACGATTCAAATAGTATTTTTAATTAACAATTTGGTTTTCACTTTCAGTTTCAAAATGCTAAAAGGTAATGATTAGTTTAAAATATTCATATTACTGATAATAAAATGATAATTATGCAATTTTATCAAATGAGAATTATTGAAAATAGATTATATATGATATAATCATGTACTTTTATTGTACAGTTAAAGCAATATATGTATTTTAAATATAGATCATTTCATCATCATCATCATTAGCGCAATAAACCCATGGTAGGCCAAGGCCGTCTGCCGACTGGCAGATTCTGATGCAGATGCTTTCTTTTTACTGGGTAGGGTTGTCAAGGGTAGGGATTCCGAACCACAAACATACATGGCACCGCCGGGACTCGAACCCAAATCTATGGCCCCAAGCGTTGGATCGCTAAAGGCTCGTGCTCACCAAGGCGACAAGATGCAAGCGACCAAAATTTGACGTCACCGCGGTCGCCTGAAACCGGTTTGCAGCTCGCCGCGTGGAGTAGCCCAACTTTCAACTTCAAGCGGTTTTTCACTATGCGTAATGCTATTTCTGACGTTTCGCTGCGAAGGGGTCGAAAAAATTTGGTCGCTTGCCTCTTGCATCTTCACGTCTCTCGCCTCGGTGGGAACGAGCCTTAAGCACTCCGTCATCAGGCCCATAAATAATTTTGGGTCAATAATTTTAATTCGAATATAGATTTCGCCAGCAAACTACAATTTTTGCTTAACTATGTTGCAATTCATCTCTCATAATAAATTATTTAATATTAAAAACTACATTTATGTTCGTATATTTAATATAGTACCCAGAAAAATCATTAAAATTATATATTGAACCTGTTCACGAACTACACTCGTTTATTTCTTACAAATTTCAACAGCTCTGTTTATTTGTCTCATAAAAATGAAAAACTCTGTTGTTAACAGTTAAGTGAAGACAGAAACTTTAAAAATAATGGTACAATTTAACGTAATCTATATCGGCAGTTATGTTTTCACCGCAAATACTTGTTTCTGAAGTAATTGCACGAGACGGTATACCGTTATAAGTAAATACAACCCGCTGAGTTGATAACATCTCGAACTGTTAACCTCTATAAAAGCTGTAATTTAAGCTTGTTTTGAATGCCTATCATGATGAAGGAAAATAATAAATTTCCTAGATTTTCTTTTTTTGTATTTTATTTTTATATTTTCTTTCATACCTTACATGGTTTGCAAGGATGTGAAACTCGTGATTATATTCTTTCGCAATTTCTAGAAAAAAAATCTCAAACTTTCACTTATTTCGTAATGGTATATTTATTTGAAATTATTTGTGATTGAAACTCGCAAAATTAGAAATTTGTAGTTCTACATTTTAACTGTAATTATAAATTTAAAATTGGTATTAAATTATTAAAAAATTAGCCATACTAGATAATGGTAACTAAACCAGCGGAATAATTTTTTGGAAACTCAAAACTAAATTGTATACGAATTGAAATCGAATTCTTAAAACTATATGCAATATTTTACGTTGATGATTAGTACATTAATGTTACAATATCTTAGTAAATGATTTTATGTTAATTTTTTATATAAAATTTCATTACCCTTGAAACCACTAGTTTTTGTATTAGATTTATATTAAATTGGCCGAGTGACTAGTGTTCGGTGTTACAGGTTTCGAGTCCCGCGGTGCTATAGTTTTTTGTAGGGGTTCGGAATCCACTTTAAACCGTAGGTCCGGTCTCATTTGACCGTAGAGCGTTACAGAGCCCAATCAGACTTTTCACCCACATCATTCCCAAACTGTAAAGGGGAAACTCAGCTCTAGGCACAGTGATGTGATGTGGTGTGGTGTAATAGTAGTAGTCGTATTAGACCTTCTCAAACTGTATAGGGGCAACTCAGCCCTAGGTACAGTGATATGGTGTGGTGTCGTTGTATTAGTACTCATATTAGACAGGGACTTACGGTTTAAAGTGGATTCCCAATCGCTACAAACATCCATAGAGGGTATCGCCGTGACTCGAGCCCAAAACCTTTGGTACCAAACCACTAGGCACTGCACTACTGTGGTAGCACTAGTCATTCGGCTATCGGGCCTTGAATATGTAATTAGACATATTGTATTGCATTAATCATTCAAACTGAAACCTTTGAACTTTTGAACCTTTTTAAAACCTTTGATTCTGAAATGGTATAATAATATATAGAATTTATTTCTTATATGGGAATTTGAAGTACGATTATTAGAATATATATATATATATATATATAATCATATATTCATATGTTGTTGTTGAAAATGACAGGTATTTATTTGGATTTATTTTATTTTCTTTCTTCCTCCCATCATTTGCGATTATATTCAAACTATCTGAATTTTTTTTTATAAACACGTATTTCTATGTTGAAATGTTGTTCTTACAACAAACATGCATTCATTTGGCATATAATTTGCATTAATTACACAGTTATAATATAAACTTTAAATAATGAAAAAAAAAAGTCCTACTCATTACATTATTCAGGAGTGCTCCAAAAAAAAAGGAATAACAAAATAGTTCGAACATCTTCCGTGCAGAACCTGAAAGAATCAGTTCTTTCATTTGCACCTTATTATTACTGCACTTGTTTATGTTTCTCGTCTGTTTAGAAAAACATCCCCCTTCTTATTTGAACACAAAGGCGGCTCAGACGGCGAGTGACGGGGTGCACAAAGGGGAGCTCACGGCGGGTGGTCACCGGTGACCGCATGCCGGTGCCCGGTGGACCGGCGCCCATCGCACCTCGGACCGCCATTAATTAGGGAATTGAAGACGAAGGTGTGGCGGAAGGAGACGAGGGAAAGAGGTCGAGCGAAAAAGAATGACGGATCTGCAATGAATGGAATTTAGAATGGCTTCCTCCAGTTCTTATTCATTTGAACAGGTTTGGACTTCGAGATTCTTTTGGTGGAAAAGTGGTCGGAAGAGTTAGGAAGGGAAATTCGTTGAAAGGGTTGGATTTCTATGCAAAAGATTGGTTTCGATTTTCAACTCTAAATATGAAGGAAAGGCAAAAGATTGGTTTTCATTTTCAAGTCTAAATAGGAAGTAAAAGATAACCATTCTATGCAAAAGATTGGTTTTCATTTTCAATGCTAAATAGGAAGGAATGGATAACAATTCTATGTTCTTGTCCAAATCATTAAATATGATTATCCTTTTTTTCACATTTTTGAATAATAATATTGGTATTGCTGTGGAATATCTTGAAACCGGTATACTCCATCTCAGCGGTTTTCAAGGCGGCCTGATGGCTAATTGACTAGTGCTCTGGCCATTTATACCACCGGCTTCAAGCTCGAATTATGGCGGTGGCATTGATATTTGTTAGTGGTTCGGATTCCACATTAAACTGTACATCATGTCTAATTAGCTTAAAGTGTGTACAAAATGACCGTAGCGCTACAAACCAAACCAGGGGTACCACCCGCAAGCACTATCAGTTCGATCTGAAATGAATGGAATTTAGAATACCTTCCTCAGATTTTTATTCATTTGAACAGGTTTGGAATAGGGACTTCGAGATGCGTCGGCAATGGTGGAAATGTGAAGGAAAGAGTTAGGAAGTGAAATTCGATGAAAGGGTTGGATTTCTATGCAAAAGATTTGGTTTTGATTTTCAATATAAAATAAGAGGAGGAAAAGGATAGCCATCCTATGTTATTGTCGAAATTATTTAATATGATGTTATTTATTATTATTATTATTTTTTTTTACAATTTTGCTGCAGCAATTTGATTTTTGCACTTCTTTATTGATCTCCTTTTTATTATTATCATCTTTATTATTCCTCTATTCTCCTATAGACTTTGAATAAAATAAAGATGACATTAAACTGTGGCTTATCAAAGTTGCCATCTTCATCACAAGAATTTAATTGATCACAAGAATTGATATGGTCGGTCGTGTGATAGTTTTCCTGATTCTTTCTTTTAGGATGCTTACGTGGTGTGCATCAACTAGTATATACCAGTTCCACCAGGAACCATTTTTCTTTTCAAACTCTAATTGCTCTAATGTTAATTAACTTAAGATGATTTTAATTGTAATGAACAAAGATGGCTTATATTTATTGCATTGGGAAGGTTTTTCTGTATTTGTATCGTATATTAGGGCCTGATGGCTGAGGGACTAGTGCTCTGGTACTTGGTGCAACAGATTTCGGTTTTGGGTCCCGGCTCGTGGATGTTTATAGTGGTTAGGAATCTACTTTAAACCATAGATCCCAGTCTAATAGGACCGTAGGGCTGACAACCCTACACTGTTAAGAAGAAAACATCTCCTGTCTCTCTGCCAGTAGGCAGACGGCCTTGTCCCACCATGGAACTCTTGATCCAATTAAGAAGAAGTTTTATATTTAGATCCCGGTCTCATATGACTGTAGAGCGTCACATAGCCAAGTCATATTTCTACCTACGGGTGCTCCATCATAACATAGACTGTTCCCTATCCCTTCAACCATGAGTCCATATGATTCATGGGCTTGGTCTAGATGTCTACTAAATGGAATAAGAAACAACACAACAACAGAACTTCTGTACGTTTATATTTTTATCGTAGATTTATTTAAAAAAAAGAAGAGTCTGGAGGAGCCTGGTCTCTAACGGAGTCTGGTTCGAAACCTGATAAGCGAAGATAAACTGAAAGATCTTGTGTCTATGACATGGATTGGCAAGACAAATTGCTGTATCAGCTTGAAGAGAAGGGAAAAATTTGGTGAAATCTTAGATGTCATCCTTAAGGATCTTGGCACTCTTGACAACGCTGAATCAGCAATCCGATTCTAGCAGCGAAGGCTCACAGGTCAAACTGACATTAGGAAACCACAATAACGTAATAAGAAACAGATAATTTTTACAGACAAAATTTACCAAAAGTAAATTATTGATCCTTAAATGTTAAAAGAATAACTTAGACAAATGCCGAGTTTTTAGGTTTTAGACAAATTTCTAAAAGACTTGCATCATAATAATATTTATTGAACACTTTCAGAGATGAATCTTCAAGCAGAAATTAGCAAATCATCTACAACGCATGAAGTTGAGTGTATTCCGTTAGCATTCGATTCAAATCAAATATTGTTGACTACTAAAAATAGAAAATAAAACTTAGCAGTTTGTACATCTGTGAATCCACTCCCAAGTATCAACGTAGCAGGAGTTAAAGTAAATAAAATAAAGACAAAAAATACACTTCAAATAGACCCAAACTGTGCAAACAGTCAGCTTAAGCACTCTGTTGAAATATCGACTGCATATTTTATGCTTGCGTGCTTTTAATGGAAGACATCTGCGCTGGGATCAACACGATGTTGTAAATAATTCATTAGAAAAATAAAAGAGCCATGGCAATATGAGAAGGCTTTCCATAAATTCTGATGGTTTTCAAGAATTTTAGCAGCTTAAAGTATCATTGCTGAATTTTTTTTTCTACGATAGAATGTATAATTTTTATTTAACAAATATTTGAATTTGTTGAATTTTGCCATATAGAATTAAATATTAAAATATTTAATAATAATTTTATTTTCTGTTGTAATTCAGTTATTATATTACAACATATTCATATTATAGTTTGCCTTTTCCAATATTATAGCATTCATATTATACTAATACTTTACAGAGTAGAATGTTTAGTAAATCAAAAAAATGTTTTGTATTACAACAATATCCATTTTCATCCACAATACATTTTAATATACCATTGCTTAAACATGTATTTTTGTTTTGTTTAGACATTCCACAGATAAAATGTTCAGAATTCCCTTTTAAAACCTATTAGTGACTTTAATTCTAGAAAACCTTTCAATATTGTATTGCATTAAGATCTAGCAAATCTTTTAAAAGATTATATTTTTAGTTCTTGTTGATAATATATTCTAGAAATTCTTTCAATGTTTTATTGTAATATTATCAAGAAAATCTTTCAATGTTTTACTATATTATTATCAAGAAATTCTTACAAAAATTTATAACTATATCCTTATAGTTCATATCGTTATATTTGTTGAATTTTTCAATATTTTATTTTATGATACAGCACATCTTTCAAAAGTTTATATGTTTTTTGTTCGTGCTAATAATAAATTCATTCTTTCAGTATTTTATAGAATTATGATACTGCGAATCTTTTAAAAGTTTAAATCACATTTTTTCCATGCTAAATATATTAATTTTAGAAATCCTTTTAATATTTTAATGCGTTATGATAAAGAGAATCTTTCAAAAGTTTTTATGACATTTTGTTCATTCTAGTAATATATAAATTCTAGAAATCCTTTCTATATTTTACTAAGTTATGATACAGAGAATCTATCAAAAGTTTAAATCTCATTTGTGTTAATGCTAAATTATATTTATACATAAAGTCATTTTGGATATATTTATTATGGAAAACCTTTCAATACTTTATTGAATTATGTTCAAGTGTATTTTTAAAAGGTTTAAACCCTTTTGTTCATAATAGTAATATATTTATCTATTCTAGAAATCCTCTCAATATTTTATGATCAAACGAATCTTTCAATAGTTTATATGATCATTTTGTTCATACTAGTAATACATTCATTCATTCTAGAAATTCTTTCAATATTTTACTGAATTACAATCAAACGAATCTTTCAAAAGTCTCAATCTCCTTTTATTTATGCTAGTTATACAATCATTCCAAAAATTCTTTCAATATTTTATGATCAAGTGAATCTTTCAATAGTTTATATCACCTCTTCTGTTCATAATAATAATGTAATATATTCATCCATTCTACAAATCTCTTCAATATTTTAATGAATTATGGTAAAGTGAATCTTTCAGAATTTTAAATAATTTTTGCCCATGCTATTAATATATTCATTCCAGAAATCGATTCAATATTTTTTCAGCTAAACAAATAAAACTAATAAATTTCCCAAAACATTATACTACTTATTTTTCAAAACAATCCCATTCTTTTTTTAAAAAAAAATATTTTACTCTCTGAACCAATATAACGTAAACGAACCCCCTTAAAAGTTCATAACCCGTTCAAAAACGAACTACGCACATTGCGATTCTTTTAGAGAAATCAGTTCTTTTGAGATAAGATTGGAGAGCGAGATAACTGATTAAATTGAACTCTCGTGAGAAAAATGTGACTGCACCTGATACTACGAAACTGCCTCCCTGTCTCTAAAAAAGATCCTTTCTTATTTATCATTCCTTTTTTTTTCTTTCTTCGTGTAGTTGTCGGTTTCGTCAAAAATTAAAACCCAAGATAAAAGATCCCCTTCGGCTAAAGGTTAAACACGGCTTGTCAAGTAGCTGCTCATCTCCTTACTCATCTTTCTAACAATTCGAGAGATGGATACTGATACTGGTATTTCGTTATTTAACATGCCATTCATTATTTCAGTTCATGCCATTACGTAACGCTCAACTGTAAAATATTATTCATTGTGTTTTTGTTGCATTCATTTGTTTTTTGGAGTCAGTCATTCACATCGAATCATTAACGAACGGAATGTGAATGAGAAAAGGAATCGAATTAAAAAGAATTGGTGAGATAAGTTTTGTAGACAGAGCAGATCAGATTATTTGCTTTCTATAATTGCTTGCAATTGTTGTAAATTAAAATTAAATTTATTAAATGTTGTAGCATTTATTTATTTTATTTTTGAGTCAGTCTGAATGACTGAATCGAATCATTAACGAACGGGATGTGACTGAGAAAAGGAATCGAATTAAAAATAATGCGTGAGATAAGTTTTGTAAACAGAACAGATTAAATGTTTAGCTTTCTATAACTGTTTGTAATTAATAATAGTATATTGCTTGTAATTATTGCTTGAAATTTAAAATTAAATTTATTAAATTTTGTAGGATTTATTTATTTTATTTTTGAGTCAGTCTGAAATCGAATCATTAAACGAACGGAATGTGAATGAGAAAATGAAACGAATTAAAAAAGAATTGGTGAGATAAGTTTTGTAAACAGAGTAGATTAAATGATATGTTTTCTATAATTGCTTGTAATTTATATTAATATATTGCTTGTAATAATAGCGTGAAAATTAAAATTAAATTTATTAAATTTTGTAACATTTATTTATTTTATTTTGAGTCAGTCTGAATGACTGAATCGAATCATTAACGAACGGAACGTGAATGCATAAAGGAATCGTATTAAAGGGAATTGGTGAGATAAGTTTTGAATACAGAGCAGATTAGATGATTTTCTTTCTATAATTATTTGTAATTGAAACTCAATCACAAGCAATCAAATCACTATCAGATGGGCCACTTTGGGCTGTATCAGATGATACTTAGTATTGAAATATATTGTACTGAATTATTATAATCTGAAGATATTGAGTATTAAATTAATATTATCAGATGATATAGAGTATTGAATTATTATTATCGGATAACACTGGGTATTGAAGTATTATAATCTGAGAATATTGATTATTGAATTATTATTATCGGATAATACTGAATATTCAATTATTATTATCGGATGATACAGAATATTGAATTATTATAATGTGTGGATATTGAGTTTTTAATTATTGGACGATAAGGAATATTGAATTATTATTATCAGATAATACTGTGTATTAATTATTGTAGTTTTAGGAAACGTAGTATTGAAATGTTATTATCGGATAATACGGAGTACTTAAGAAACTGGGTATTGCAATATTATAATCTTAGGAAACTGAGTATTGAATTATTATTAACGGATAATACTGAGTATTGAATTCTTATAATCGGAATATGTTCCCAGATTTAAATGAAAATTATCTGGAAATTGATGCAAAGGGTGATATTTTATGCTACTTTATTTTAAAATACCAAATAGTAAATTTTGCCATTCAGCATTTGAGGAAACTTTAATTTAGATTTTTTTTTAATACATCATTATAATTTTTATGACGCCCTTATTATAACAAACGTGAAATAACATTTAAATACTTTTATACTAATGCAACTCGGATGAAATAAAAACTATTTAAAATATAAGCATAGCATACGTGAATAAAATTAGTTAAGAGTTTAAAAGTCAAATATACTTTTCAAAATTGACATTAAATAATATAGTTTTAAAGCCGGATTCAAAAACAAAAGTAAAATCCGATGTCGTAAATCATGTAGCAACATGTCTTCCACTCAGGATTATCAAAAGTAAACACACAACGATCGACGATTGTTGTCTGGTGCATAAGTAAAACAGAAAATAATAATAATAATAATAATACTGACATCTCCATTTGTATTCAACGAAGCAACTGCTTCTAATAGGTGCAAACACAAACTTCTGGTTCCTCTATATCAATTAAACATGGGTGTTATTACGTGTAAACCGTGTTCTTTGTCTTGTCTTTGAAGATCTGGAGATATTCACACCCATCAACAAGATGGACTTGCGACGTAAGATACTATCTATTAATTAGTATCTCAAAAGGAATGATTCCATTATTGAATGTGTAATTACATGGAGGATTTGCAGTGATGGACTTTGTTTTTTTCCATTAGGGTGTGCTTTAACTTCCTTGGTAATTCTTAAGTCCATCCTCATTCACAGTTGGAGATGATATCGGTAAAAGTGTAAGAGCAAGAGCTTTGAAAAATGATTGAAGAGGTTAATGAAAAATGATTTGGATGCGTTTAAGCATTTTTTTTTTAAATGATGGATTCGTTATTTAAAACTCTTTGGAAAAAGAAAAGTTTCCAGTTTTTTCGTTTTGTTTTTTATTACAGAGTCGTTGAGAGATTTTAATTTACTAAAATTAATTGCTTTAAACCACGTGGTCTGGTTTATCATATGTAAATTTTGGTTATTTTACTTTTAAAAAAATCATTTTATAAAAAACTCAGATTTTATTGAAAGATTAAAACGCGAGACATGCCCAGCTCTTATTAAAATAATAATACTTCAAAAATTAGAAAAAAATATTATATTTAATGTATTGCTAATTAAACAAAAATTTCTGATTAATCTATTTGGTTTGTTTCGTCGCTCTACGGTTATTTTTTGCACACTTTGACCGGGAGCTGCAGTTTAACGTGGATTCCAAACCAAACCACTAATAAACATTCCTGGCACTGCCAGAATTCGAACCTGAAGCTTGTGATACCAAATGGCAGAGAGCTAGTTGATCGGTCATCCGGCCGAAAAATTATTTGGATGTACATTGTTGCTGAACAATTTGAATCTTAAAATTTGATAATTTGAAACTATTTCATCAATTACTTTTGAGCTGTGTTACTACAAGAATTTGTACCAAATATTAGATGAATGTATCAATAAAATATCATA
Organism: Caerostris darwini; assembly: GCA_021605075.1. Lineage (NCBI taxonomy): Eukaryota > Metazoa > Arthropoda > Arachnida > Araneae > Araneidae > Caerostris > Caerostris darwini. Next base: position 167,482 of record BPLQ01007128.1, read on the forward strand.
CATTAAATATTTTATATAGAAACAGGCAACTTCAAGTTGCAATCAATATATATATTATTTGGAGTCTAATCTGTGTAATACAAAACTAATTCATTTACAGTTTTCAAAATATGTTTCTTAATCTATTCATGTCAAAATATTACAGTGTTTTAAAGGATGACAGTAATTCTTTCGCTGGCGAAAGAATTACTGTCATCGCTTGATTGAGCTTACATTCGCTTGATTGAGTTCACCAAAAATAAATTCGTTCACAGATTTATTGGGTTCATTAAAGAAATACACTTTGTTTCAAATGAATATTTTAAATGGTATCCGTACAACTAGTTGATTCAACTTATGAAAGTTTAAAACATCTTAATAAAAATTTCCCTGTTTGCATAAATATTTAATTACAACAGCTTGAGATATTATTAGTTTAACGTCAAACATAATTTCTTCATTATTATTCATAACATAAATATAAATTTAAAAAAAAAGGAAAAATAACAATTTCAACAATTTCTTTATAAAACTTTGATATTGCTGCCATATAAGTCATTTTTTATAAAAGATGTTAAATCTTTGTTCCGAAAAGAGGACCAAATTAATAATAAACTGTGATATTAATCAATAATTTTATATCTCTACAAAATATGCTGACAACATATCGTCGGTAAAATGTTATCTCCTTTGTTTTCACCATAATTCTAATATGCATATCTTTTTCGTATTTTACCATCTTAATTAAACATTCAACAGTTTTTCAAATTCAAATAGAATCAAAATTATTTAAAATAACCCCATGTCATTCACTTTCCTATCTCCGGTCATTCCTAACTCAGTTCTCATATAAATTGACTACTACGATTCTCCCTTTATACTTTCATTAATGTTTGACAACTGACAAAAAAAAATCCTTAAGTTATCAGGAAATGTTTCTTAAATTGCCATTGAATTGCTTCTTCTATAAGAAAAATTCTGTATCTTTTAACTCAGAATTCATTACTCTGCCGTTCCATATTCACCCGAGTAAATTTCTTGATGGAGTCTGATAACCAAGCGACTAGCGCTCGGTGCCATTGGTTTCGGCTTCGAATCTGGGTTTTCTAGTGGTTTGGGATCCACTTTAAACCGTAAGTCCCGGTCTAATTATATGACGCCGTAGAGTTGACAATCCTACCTCGTAAAAAGAAAACATTCCCTGTTTCGAAATTTGCCAGTTGGCGGATGGCCTAGTTGCGCCAATGAAGAAGAAAGTGGTCTATTTTTCCTTTCTTCATTAATATTTTGCTTTCACTTTTAATTATTATAATCAGTAAATATTAAAATTGATGCAATAGAGATGGAGGACCTTTTTTATAATTTATTTCAATAAACCCTTTTGCCTTTAAAATAACCTTCGCATAAAAGGTCTTAACTTATGCAAAATGGTAAATGGTGGCTACGTGGAATTAAACCATCAATGTATCAAAAGTCGAAATGTGAAGATCTACATCCTCCTGTGAATCTCTATTTCTCGACATTTATCTCCATGCCATGCATCCACAACGAAACTTATAAACACTCTTTGTGCTTACAGATTGGCGTCCTTCAGAATAGGTCAGGTCATGGAATTTCATTTCGCCAATAATAGACCACTTTGGCTGATTGGGGTTTAATTATTATAGTCAGTAAATATTAAAATTGATGCAATGGAGGTGGGGGACTTTATTTTTCCTAACGTATTTCAATAACCCTTTAAAATAGCCTTCGCATAAAAAGCCTTGCGAAGATTTTCTATGCGAAGGTTATTTTAAAGGGAAGAAATATTCAAGATTAAATAAATTGTCGAATTAAACCATCAATGTATCAAAAGTCGAAATTTGAAGATGTACATCCTCCTGTGAATCTCTGTTTCTCGACATTTATCTTCATAAAATGCATCCACAGAGAAACAGATAAACACTTCATTCTCCTTGTCTCTGTGCTTACAGATTGGCGTCCTTCAGAATAGGTCAGGACACCGCATTTCATTTCACCAATAATAGACCAGTTTGGCTAATTGGGTTTAAATTATTGTAATCAGTAATTATTAAACTAGATGCAATGGAGGTGGGGGACTTAATTTCTCCCAGCGTATTTCAATAACTTTTAAAATAGCCTTCGCATGAAAAGTCTTTACTTAAAACGTTAAATGGTGGCCACATCGAATTAAACCATCAATGCATCAAAAGTCGAAATTTGAAGATGTACACCCTCCTGTGAATCTCGATATTTATCTTCATAAAATGCATCCACAGCGAAACAGATAAACACTTCATTCTCCTTGTCTCTGTGCGTACAGATTGGCGTCCTTCAGAATAGGTCAAGACACCGCATTTCATTTCAGCAATAATAGACCCGTTCGGCTGATTGATTCCAGAGAGGTTGCAAATAAATCTACAACATCCCCTGCCGTTCCGTCCTGCGCAAACATCTCTTTCTGCTGCGCCGAAAATTAGCAACCAGCGAACCTACTCACGTATCGCTACTAACTTTCCCTTCTCCAGCCATTTTCTAAGTGCCTCCTAATGCGTCTTTTTTGACATCCATTTTTAAATAATGACCTCTCCTTTCAACGACCGCTTTTATTTCCTCCATTTTTTGCCATAAAACTTCCATTACTGCCAACGCCCCCCTGTCTGAAGGAAAGAAGGAATTTTTCTTTTGTTGCCCGCGACCGTGGTACTTGTGACCACTTATTTGCTGGTGTGAGTTCCGGGTATTCGGGTGAACTATTTTTATCAGCCCCGTTGATCGAATGTTATGAAAGTGGTATCGGGTGAAGGATATACCGTAAATTTTGAAAGCATCTTAATGGAGATCAAATTTTGTTGTCAAGAGTTGGTGACAGCTTGGCATGTCGGATCTAATCATAACTGGATTTGATGCCTTCACAATTTCGTTTTGTGAAATGTTTGTCACTTTAAATGCTACAATCATTTATTATTTATTTTTTTTTTACTTCACCCTTGAGTTTTATTATAAATTTCAAAATCTTACATCATAATCTTTACATCTTACATCATAAGTATTTCCTGGTAACACGTTTTCGTGACTATTTTAGTGGATTGTAATTATTAAACTGATCCAATATTAAATATGTTTGTGACACATTAGACAGTATATAATTTTAAACATTGTATAACATACATGTTCTAAAATTAAGATAACTTTCATAGACCTTGAAAGTTTACTTTAGAGATGTTTTAAGGCCTGATGGCCAATTGGCTAGCGTTCGCTAGCTTTGGTACCATAAGCTTTAGGTTCGAATCATAGCGATGGCATGTATATTTGTGAGTGTTTCGGAATCCACATTAAAACTGTAAGTCCCGGTCTAATTAGCTTATATTGTGCAAAAAATGACAGTAGAGCGACAAACCACGCAAATGTTCTAAAAAGAGCAGGATTCATCCAAACTAATTTGATTGGTTTTTGGATAGATCGCGGCCCGATGGCTAAGTAGTTAGAGGTCTGGCTTTGATACTACAATACTACTTGATAGTTCAAATCCTGCCAGTGGTATGGATGTTTGTGAGTGGTTCGGAATCACGTTAAACTGTAGGTATCGATCTAATTAGCAAACTGTGCAAAAAAATATGACCGTAGAGTGACAAACCAAATATTTGTTAGACCTGTAATTGACATAATTATTATTGCATAAAAATTAAAACAAAATAACGGAAATAAAATTTAAATCAAACAAGGGAAAAGCATCGCTTTTAAAGTTACATCAGCAAAAAAAGAACGGTAACTCTTAATAATTTATTTAAAAAATTTTAATGAAGAAATTGATCTATTTTTAAAACATTAAAACGACTTGTGTTTTCAAAGAATCAGTATTAACATAAGATCCACATTGATAATTATTTTCGAAATAAGCTTCTAAATACTTGATAAGGTCATTCTGTTGAACTTAAATTGTTTTGCAGTAATTGCATCTTTCTGTAGTGGATAATCTCAACACCATGTTTGCTTGAAAACTTTCTTTTTCCATTTCACTTTTATAATGGATTGATAGTCAACTGAAATAAAACAATTAATTTCAATCAACTGAGGAAATTAGAAAAATAATTATAATTCATAATAATCAGGTTAACCTAAAAATTGATCAAAACAAAAGATAGCTGTTACGAAACGTTGATTTTGATTGAAGACTTCGCAATTTTGAGATACAACAAAATTCACATTCGCCAATAGTTCCCGTTTAAATATTCATTTACTACTATTATTATGGGTTAGAGGGAGTACCTTTTAAATTAAGATGCTTCTTACACTAAAAAGCAATATATCCAGATCATCTCTGGCCACAATTTAAAGTAGAAAGTTATTGATCTCTGGTTTAATTGTACTTAAAAAAGAAAATATAATTTTAAAGAATTATTTATTGCAGAAATTATTAATTGAGTCTAAAATAATCTGAAATGTTTAGTGACGAACAATGGATAAAAGTTTTAAATTTCCGATAATATTAATATATCTTTCTCAGTTAAATTGAGAAGGTTGTCTTGTTGATAGCATCATGCAATCATATGCATCAAGGTTTTTTAATATAACTTAAACTGGTTGTATTAAAAATAAAGTTCAAGATAAACTTTTAACTGTCTTAACTAGTTTAAAAATTTACTTAGCAAATGAGATGTAAACACTGATGATTATTGGGTAGCATGGTCGAAATTATTATGTATATAAAAGTAATATATATGTATAATAATATATTATATTATTGTAATTTATCATTGTATTACAAACATTGATTTAGATCGAAGGATTCACAAATACAATATATTATAACATAACTTTCAGCGGTCCGAGATGCTGATGGCCGAGTGGCTGGCGCTCTGTACCACAGGTTTCGGGTTCGTGTTCCGGCGGTGCCATGGCTGTTTGTAGTGGTTCGGAATACACTTAAAATCGTAGCTCCCGGTCTGTAGTGGCTGACAACCTTGCACTGTAAAAAGAAAAAATCTTCTGTCTCGAATTCTGCTTGCAGGCAGACGGCTTTGGCCCACCACCGGAGTTTAGTTCGAAACCCGATAAGTGAGATCCAACTGAAACCAACACTTTAGACCTGTAGGTTCGAATAGTTGAGCGTTGCGGGGATATCGTTACTCCGCGTCCGTAACTTATCTTCAAGCTATACGCGCCCTCTGTGTAGTGCTAAATGTGTAACGTCGATGCAGGCCTTGCTTATGGCATAAAAATAGCTGTCTAAGTATTTGCCAGCTGCATTAGAAGAGAAAAAAAACATAACTTGCAGCTGCAGTCGCCAATAATTTCCATTTAAATATTCACTTGTTACGGCTATTATGAGACAGAGGGAGTGTTATGCTTTCGCACAAAAAATAGAAAATAATTTACATAACATATGCTATTTAAGCAGTAATAAGCCATCTATAAACAAATCTCTAAACTTCAGCTCTTGTTTTTATTGGCAGTTGTTTATTGGTAGTTTTTGCATATAAAGGTCATAAGTAGAAATAATTATAATAATAAAGAGTCAAATATCTGTATAATGTTACCGAATTAAAAGTCTTTGGATGCTTGAAATCTTTCAGATCGCAATCGCTCAAGCATCAAGTTACGTTGTCTTCAAACAGAACTGCGAAATAGACAGTCATTAAGCATTCCTTGATCATTTTTTTCCCTTCTGTCTTAACAGAAAGTGTAAACATCGTGGGTAGCGCTGTTAAATTTTTATATCTGACACATGTCACACAGCTTATTAAACCCAAGAGCAGCGGGATCAAATTATTCTTTATTTACTTTTTTTTATCTTCTTCATATTCTAATAGAAGGAGTCCATGACGACATTTGGCCACCTGGGTGAGAAATTGAGTTGAATAATTTTCCTCGAATAAAACGTCACTCGAAAATATCTGCTCCATGATTAATGACCCTAGACTTGTGATATCCAAACCAGGGTGGCATTGGATGGAAGAAAAAAAAAGCAGTCCATCAAAAATTTAAACATAATAAGAAGATTGTGTTCTTAGCTTGGCGAAATTTGGCCATTAATTCAATGTAATGACGCTGGGACAGTTATCGATTATTTTCACAAATATTTACAACTCCCTTTTTGCGATACCCAGATCAGGGTGGTATTGGCTTAAAAAAATCACCAAAATCAGCCCATAATAAGAGGGTTATGTTGCTATTGCAATTATTCTAAATTTTATGGCTTGACGTTTATGGATTGGCGAAATTTGGCTATTAATTCGAAGTAATGACGCTGGGATAATTATGGATTATTTTCACAAATATTTACAACTTCCGATTTGTGACATCCAAACCAGGGTGGCATTGGTTTAAATAAAAGCAACCCATCAAAAATTTAGACATAATAAGAAGATTGTGTTCATGGCTTGGCGAGGTTTGGCCATTAATTCAACGTAATGACTCTGGGACAATTATCAATTATTTTCACAAATATTTACAACTCCCAATTTATTTTATCCTTATCAGGGTGGCATTGGCTCAAAAAAGGAAAAACGCCGCCAAAATCACACTATAATAAGAGGGTTGCGTTGCTTTTGCAATTATTCTAAATTTTATTTCTTGGCGTTTATGGTTTGGCGAAGTTTGATTATTAATTCAACGTAATGACTCTTGTACAAATATCGATTATTTTGACAAACATGTAAATGTTTGTCAAATTAATCTCCCGATTTTTGATACCCAGATCAAGGTGGCATTGGCTGAAGAAAAAAACAGTCCATCGAAAATTTAAGCATATTAAGAAGATTGTGTTCTTGGCTTGGCGAAGTTTGGCCATTAATTCAACATAATCATTCTTGGACAATTACGATTATTTTCACAAATATTTACAACTCCCCATTTGTGATACCCAGATATGGGTAACATTGACTTAAAAAAACTCATCAAAATCAGACCATAATAAGAGGGTTATGTTGCTATTGCAATTATTCTAAATTTTATGGCTTGGCGTTTATTGTTTGGCGAAGTTTTGCTATTAATTCGACGTAATGACTCTTGGACAAATATCGATTATTTTGACAAACATGTAAATGTTTGTCAAATTAATCTGCCGATTTTTGATACCCAGATCAGGGTGGCATTGGCTGAAGAAAAAAAACAGTCCATCGAAAATTTAAGCATATTAAGAAGATTGTGTTCTTGTCTTGGCGAAGTTTCGCCATTAATTCAATGTAATGACTCTGGGACAATTATCGATTATTTTCACAAATATTTACAACTCCCCATCTGTAATATGGGGTGGCATTGACTTAAAAAATCAGCCAAAATCAGACCGTAATAAGAGGGTAGTGTTGCTATTGCAATTATTCTAAATTTTATGACTTGGCGTTTATGGTTTGGCGCAGTTTGGTGATTAATTCGACGTAATGACTCTTGGACAAAATATATACAATCCCCGATTTGTGATATACAAACCAGGGTGGCATTGGCGGTAAATAAATAAAACAGTCCATCAAAAATTTAAACATAATAAGAAGATTGTGTTCTTGTCTTGGCGATGTTTGGCCATTAATTCAACGTAACGACTCTTGGACAATTATCGATTATTTTCACAAATAGTTACAACTCCCAATTTGTGATATACAAACTAGGGTGACATTGACTTAAAAAATCACCAAAATCAGACCATAATAAGAGGGTTGTGTTGTTATTGCAATTATTCTAAATTTTCTGTCTTGGCGTTTATAGTTTGGCGCAGTTTGGTGATTAATTCGACGTAATGAGGCAGAAGCGATTATCGATAATTTTCACGAATATTTGTAAATCAATTTATTCTATTAGAAGGAGTGCATGAAGATATTTGGCCACCTGGCAAGAAGTTGAGTTGAATAATTTTCCTCGAATAAAATGTCACTCGAAAATATCTGCTCCATAATTAAGGACCCTAGACTTGTGATATCCAAACCAGGGTGGCATTGGCTGAAAAAAAACCAGTCCATCAAAAATTTAAACATAATAAGAAGATTGTCTTCTTGGCTTGGCCATTAATTCAGCATAATAACTCTGGGGCAATTATCGATTATTTTGTCAAATATTTACAACTCCCTATTTGTGATACCCAGACCAGGGTGGCATTGCCTGAAAAAAAACAGTCCATCAATAATTTAGACATAATAAGACGATTGTCTTCTTGTCTTGGCGAAGTTTGGCCATTAATTCAACGTAATGATTCTTGGACAATTATCGATTAATTTCACAAATATTTACAGCTCCCCTTAGTGATATGGGGTGCCATTGGTTTAAAAAATCACCAAAATCAGACCATAATAAGAGGTTGGAAAAAGAGAGATAAAAATGTTGCTGTTGCAATTATTCTAAATTTTATGACTTGGCGTTTATGGTTTGGCGCAGTTTGGTGATTAATTCGACGTAATGAGGCAGAAGCGATTATCGATTATTTTCACAAATATTTGTAAATCGATTTATTTCTGTCAACCATCGACGTTAGCCATGCCAGGGTTGCATTCTCTGATAAAAAAAAAACCTCATCAGAATCTGAGTGTAATAAGAGGACCATGTACCTGGCTTGACGAAGTTTGGTCATTAATTCTGTTGTAATGACGCTGGAACGATTATCGATTATTTTTGCAAATATCTGCAACCAGAATCGATTAAAGAATCATGTAAGTATATCGAGAACAATCTAATCGTTTAAGTGCTGGGGATTGAGATAATTTCATTTGGGTGGAAGGGATTTTGATTTTGTAAGCAAAGAGGAAAAAAAAATAATAATCTCGCCTCTAGGAGAGGAATGCGACACCCTGAGCAATTAAGAGAGATTGAGTCCTGGTAATTTTCACTGCTGATGATTAATGGTGGGATAAAAATGTTATTGTTCGTTACATGATACTTGCCCTGTTTCATTACCGTGCCAAATGATTAGTGACTTGGCGATGGTGGATTTATAATTGAACTTCATGTAGATGACTTTGAGCAGGTATTCAATATCTTTCAAGTCAGTTCTTTTTATGTGTTAAGCCGATTAAATAACTTGGGGCTGTCATTATTAGATATATATATTTCTGTCGCATAATCGATCTCCATTTTATTACCTTTACCATTATTAGATGTACAAAAAATGTTAGCTTAATGTAAGGTTTTTTTCGTTTATTATCTATAAAAAATCAAGCTTTATAGAGAATTTCATATTAGTTTTTTAAGAAATTAGTCTTTTAAAAATTTATTTGATTTTTAATCAGATATTTAGTTTTCAGAATTTTTTTTTTTTTTTTTTTTTTTATTTTTTTTTTTTTTTTTTAATGTACCTGTCTTTAAGATAATATTATGTTAAATTTATTTTTTGTTAAATTTTCTGAGTTGAGGTTTTATTATTATAATAAAAAGTACCTGTTCCATTAATTTTATTAAATCTTTGATTTTTCATGATTGGAAGTTGCATTACATAATTATTATAAATCAAATATATATTAAATAATTTGTAATTTAATTAGCTTTTGAGAAATGTTGTCGAAACTCTTTCTTGAATGTACATTATGTCAGGATTTTTTTTTTGTAACGTTTTCCATATTCTTATAATAAGAAGAAATTCGAAATATTTTTTAGAGCTTTGGTTCAAATTTACAAGTAATAAATAATTAAATAACTATTATTATGTATTTTAATTATTCATTTCGTTTTTAATTAAATATCCCGGAAAAAAATTGGTTAAAACTATTACTTGTATTATATAAATTATTATTATTTATATTATAGTATATTACTATTTATATTATTATATTATATTTGTATGAAACTCTTACTTTTTGCCACTGAAAGATGTTTGAATATTTTTTGGTTTGATTAAGGTAGAGCATAATAGAAATTATTTTATAGAAATGATAAAATTAAATAGAAATTATTCTAATAAACAATTGATTTACTAATAAATTAATAAATATATTTTATTATTTTCTTCATTATAATGTATAATGGATTTAGTATAATTTAATTTATATATTATCGATTTAGCAAATGATTAATTTAAGTTAATTTTATGCTAATGGAAATTCCAGGCTTTTAAAAAATATTTTACTGAAATTCTTTTAGATAATTTATTTCTTTATGATAATTTTTTGAGTTAGCAATGAATGATAAATAGTTGCAAATAATAAATAGTTGTGAATTTTTTTTTTGACTTAATCGAGTATTTCCTTTAAAACCGGCAAATTGATAACTTTTACTTTAGTTTTTAAACATCGTTTCCAAAAGTGTAATCGTGCTTCCTCCTACTCCCTGGCAAGAGCGCCTCCTGTGGCGTTCAGGAGAAATGGTCGGTAGTCCTCGAGACTCTCACCCGAGAGGAAGTGCAGCGCAACCGGCGTGCCACTGAGAAACGTACAGTACAGAGCAATCATGTGCTTCTGTTGAGAAACGTTTAGTTTATAGTCTCTCATCCCGAGAAGAAATATATTCAAGCTTGCATAATAGGTGGCCAAGTGGCTAGGTGCCACAGGTTTCTCGTTTGAATCCTAGCGTTAGCATGAATGTTTGTTGTGGTTCGGAATCCACTTTAAACTGTAGGTCACTGTCTGTTTAGCCCTCGTGTGCACAAGATGATCTTACAGCAACAAACCAAACCAAACCAAACCAAACTGCGTAATAGTTGGTCTACTGTCACCCGGAGGGGAAGTATATTTCGCGCATCCAGCGAATACCTGTGTATCTGTATTTTCGGCTTATTCATGGAATCCATCTACGAATCTATAATTGTCTTTAAATGTGTTACTACAAATTAAACAACAAATTACAAATTAAAATTGATCAAATATCACTTGCACAGAGAAACTAAGTGAAATTACAAAAAGAAAAAAATAAATTTTTTTTTGATGAAAGCATTCCATCTTTTATAAATTGTTTCTCACAAATCTTTTAAAACTCATTTTACCTAATTTTAACCAGATTATTTCAATTGTAGTCTATTTTCTATATGTTCCTACCGGCATTAATTAACTAGATATGCAATTAAGAAAATATTATTGCATACATAAAATCTTACGTTTCGATTTTTTTTCACGACTATTTGTAGAAATAAATTATTTATCTGTGCCACCATTAAAGTTTATTTATTTAGCAAAACAAAAATAATTAAACCAGTTAACATTCCTGCAAACTTTTATGAGATACTCACTTGCTGAAAAGTTTATGCCTTGCTAATAAAATGTTGGTGTAATTAAAATTAAGTATGTCTCTGTTGATGTTAAAAAGCTGTCATTAAACATGTAATGCTTTACTTGTATCTTATCTTGCCCGATATGAATTGATAACAGCTTGGACACTGCTGATTAGGAAGTCTTGTTTTCGATACTTTATCATTATTTGATCTACTTTTGAAAAAGTGCAGTTCACAGCTTCATTACTTCCAATTGAGATAGATGAAATCAATCTTTAATGTGGACAACATAAATTCAAGACTTAAATATTAATATTTTCGATCCGTATTTACAAATCCCGAATTATTTACATCTATATATACTTTTAATTGTAACCTTTTTCGTAGACATGTATCTGAATGACATCTTTTATGTTTATTCATAGTTTTTTTGATTTTTATTAAAAATTTAGTATAGTAATGATATCGAATTAAATTTCTGGTTATTTTAAACAAAATTTTTAATTAGTAAAGTATTTAAGTATAGTAGTAAGTTAGTAATTGGGGCCTGATGGCCGGGTGACTAACGTTCTGGCGCTCTGTACCACAGGTTTCGAGTCCCGGCGATGCCTTATATGTTTGTAGTGTGTCATGGTTATTTGTAGTGGCTCGGAATCTACTTTAAACCGTAGGTCACTGTCTAATATAACTGTAGAGTGTTGGACGGACATCTGTCAACCCTATCCCTTAAAAAGAAACATCTCCTGTCTCGAGACCTGCCAGTACGCAAACGGCTTTGATTTTTGATTCTCAGATATTCGCACAAGCGAAGGATTGAATTTGCCTACCATGGGATGTTACGAAAATGAAGAAGTAAGGCAACATAAGGCAATTTGTAGTAGTAGTAAGGTATTTTATTGTATAGTTAAAAAAATATATTATTATTATACGATACATATTTTATATTCTATGATCATTTGTAATAAACATGTTACAACAACATTTATACCAAACACAACTGTCTAGTCATACAATTGTACCACCACCACAACAACTTAATATTTGGAGTCCAATGCTTCGTTTGCTATGGCGAGATTGCTTAATAACAATTTGTTTCTTTGTTGGAGCCATTGTGATTTTTTTTATGTTAAAGAATCATCTAGAAAAATGTCAGTGGTAATATACAAGTTAGCATGCAAGAGGGTGAAGGGTTGAATTCGTTTTGTGGCACACGTTGCCGTTATTGCGCTAGGATACAAAGAATTTATGTAGATACTGTGAAAGCATGTATAGCACATGTGTTTATCATCAAAGAGTGTGTACCTTTCCTGGTGGTGGTTTCGGCCTAGGCACTCGACCGTGCAGGCCCTGAGCCATAGGATAGGAGAGCCAAGGAAGCCTGTTTCACTGTAACTATATGACAGGAGCGCCATGAAAGCCTGCTGCACTACAAACACACTTAAAAATAACACTCACAAGGAGGTCATCTAGAGAATTCACTCTTTCCTCCCTTCTCCTTGTATCCAAGCAGAGGACATTCCGGCTTATCTATTTATTGTGCATTCCTGATAGAAGTTTTTGGTTCGGCTTTGATTGTCGGGTTTCGAGTCCTGATTCGGAACCAAACGCGCTACACCGGCTCTTAATAAATATAAAATAAAAAACTGACTGTGAAACATTTTTTTTATTACTTTTTTTTTTTTTTTTTTAATTTCGAAGAGATTTTTTTTTATTGGAAATTGGAAAAAGTTTAAATATGTCAAAATGCTTTTTTGCATTTTTTTTTACAGGAATATAATTTTTTTTTTTTTTTTTTTTTTATTATATAATATTTTAAGTAAGTTAAATAAGAGATATTCATTTTAGGGAACACAGTTTAAAAAAATCACGCAAGATAAACCAGCGAACAATAATAATACGCAACTTTAAACATTTCAAACACCACATATAAACGGCTTTATACTAATTTTCAAGACTTTTACACTTTGTGGTTTGTACAGTTGTTAAACGTGCTAGTAAAAACCTACACTTGCGCTTTGTTTTTTCACCTGCCTTTGCTTTCGTAGGTTCAGAGTCTACTTGGACATGCGTACGAGGCACTATTTGCTCAGGGCGGAAGGAAGATCTCCGGGTTACACAAGCCAATTCATTCATCAGAGATTGTCAAACGAAAGAGGTTTGTTGTCAATCGGCGACTGTTTTACGCCAAACCCTTTCAAAACATCACGTTAGTCGATAGAATTAACGAAGACATAGTTTCCATTTGTTTGTGTGCTTTAAAGTGAGATTATTTGAGTTTGGCTTGATTGTATTTTGTTTCTGTCAATTGACAGGGGATTGATCAAAACAGGATGATTCATTTTTGAAATTTTTGTTTGTCATTTTGTGTTTTGTTATCCGAAACATCTTGGTTTCTATAGCTTTTGATTGCTTCCTTGATACAGAAGTTCCATTTTTTTAAATTTATATATTGATTGTGATTTTTCTTCAGTAATGATATATAGATTGAATATCAATCCATAATAACTTATGTTTTGGTTTTAAATGTTTTTTATTTCAGGATGTACATAAATTATTTTAATTAGATGATCAAATAATAACTCGACCTTGGGAAAATGTTTTAAAACTCAAGGATTCTGTTTTTCGGAAGGGAATAAACTTGATTTCATTTTTTTTCTATTAAAGGATATCAAATTAGATTTTCAATTTTAAATTAATAATATTTTACAGGTTTTTTTTCTAATTATCTGTTTCATAATAATATTTAAAGTTAATGTTGGATTAAAATCTATCTATCTATATTATATATATATATATATTAATACAACTAAAATTATCAGAACTACAGCAATGGGAAATCAATTTTTAAGAAATCAATCAAATTTGAAATAAAATATAAAAAGTTTATTTTTATAGAATGAGGGTATTTAAATTATTTTTCTTTTTCAAATTATGTTATTAATAGGACAAATTTGAAATTGAATTAATTTTATTGAATTGAATTTGAACTGAATTTTCCTTATTGAAAATAAATTGAAATTGAATTTTGAATTGAAATTGAAATTTGATTGAATTTTCGAAATTGAATTGAATTTTGATTGTAATTTCTTAAATTGAATTGAACTTTGATTGAAATTTTGTAAATTGAATTTTGAAATGAATTTTCTAATGTAGTAAATTGAATTTTCCTTATGTAATTTGGTTTTAGATTAATTTTTCCATTAGATTCTTTAAAAAAACATTTAAAATTAAGTAATAAAAAATTAACATCCTTCATTTTGAAAAAAAAAATCATTTATAAGTTTTAATATTCATGATTTGGAGCAATAACCTAACTACTCTTGTACACAATGCATTACTTTTTCATTTACTATGCATATATGTTGACAACCAACCCCACTATTTCAAATTTGACTGATTATACAATCAAAGATTAATGATGAAATTTTCAATACATTCCACTGTGACTTTTTTTTTTTATGCATATTTACCTCATATCTTCAAAGCATTTAATCTAGGTATATTTTTCTTTCCTACAACAACAGCTATGGGCATGCTGCAACTTCATTGCCCCTCCCTTCCACAGAGCGTGTGTGCTTCGATTCGAATCAAAGGCCCCAACCTCCCTTTGCAGAACATTCCACCTGTTTAAGTCTCGCCGACCCCGCTAATAGCCAAACAACCATTTCTCTTGCATTTCGTCGGACTTTTATCCGCTAAGTATACCTTTGCCTTAATTGCTGAGGCGAGGTTTTACAACCGAATAATAATGAAAAAAAGATTAACACTAATCACAATAAATAAATTCGAACAAAAACTACAAAAAAATAAATAAATAAATAAATAAAGGTTAGAGGGAGGGAGGGGAGGGAATGGCTTCCAAAATTCACGACTACCAGTGCCACTTCGAGCACGGTTTCGATGTCGGTGCCACGGCCCTTTTATAATGGCACCCCCCTTTCCACTTATTGACGATGGAAAGGGGGGATGCGTTGAAGAGTAATGAATTGCATGATATCCCACTTTGGGTGGGGCACCACCGAAGACAGGTCTTGGGTCCAGGCTAGAGGCTAATCTGTCACCGAGTCGCAACAGGATCTCGCTGGACTCTCAACTCTCTGGATCCATTTTTCTCACCCATTTGTATGTAGGAAGGGTTCGGCAGTAGGATGGAAGGAAGGGGAGGGTTCGAATAATATGGCTCAATGCAGTGTTCGATAACAGCATCACTGTGAAAGAAGTTGTTTGGATGGCTGTCGTCGTAATTATTTAGCGCTTTGTGATACAAGTCCGTGAATAATTGGCGATGGTGGTCGATAATAAATTGCTGGAATGCCGGTCGGCTGGGTGTAATGCGCTGGGCTTGATGAATTTTTCAGGTCTACTCCTGCTCAACCATTAATTAGGGCCTTCAATAAAAGCAATGCATCTTTTATTTATTTTTTTGTTTTGGTTCAGCAGGAAGTTGTTTTCTTCCGTCTTCTTCTAGAGATTGAATAGTAATTGCCGCTAAAAAATTATTCGTGTTCTTCCATAAAACATTCAGGCCGCCTCCAATGATCATTTATTAGATCACTAATCATTTGCTCCAGTGGTTTCATCTATAAAGTTTGCCGCTGTGCCATAAAGAACTTTCGGAATAAATCATATTCGTAAGAAATAGGCAATTATTAGGCGATGATTGATTTTAGCGATTAAAAACCGAGGCACTCTCTTTGAAAGTAATATTTCTTAAAGGTAAAGTCACATTATATTTAAAAAAAGTTTATGTGATGTCTTTATCTGTTGATATACTATTGGATGTTTGGTCATTGGAAAAAAAGCTTTCTGTGACACAAAATAATGTAATAGAATGTTTAACGTGTACACATTAAATTATTTGGAACGATTGTTTTTGGATGTAGCATTGCCCTATATCAAATTGTGATTGCCACTAAAAAATTATTCTTGTTCTTCCATAAAACATTCAGGCCGCCTCCAATGATCATTTATTTGATCACTAATCATTTGTTCCAACGGTTTCATCTATAAAGTTTGCCGCTGTGCCATAAAGAATTTTTTAAACATTCGTCTTCTTCTTGGAATAAATCATATTTAAGAAATAGGCAATTATTAGGCGATGATTGATTTTAGCGATTAAAAACCGAGGTACTGTCTTTAGAAGTAATATTTCTTAAAGGTAAAATCACATTATATTTACAAAAAAAAGTTTACATGATGTTTTCATATGTCTTTATCTGTTGATGTACTATTGGATGACATTGAAGGACTTTGAAAAAAGAAGCTTTGCTTTGACATAAAAATAGAATGCTTAACATGCAAAAATTAAATTATTTGGGACGATTGATTTTGGATGTAGCATTGCTCTATATTAAACTGTGATTGCCGCTAAAAAAATTATTCTTGCATATGTTCGTATCTCCATAAAACATTCAGGGCGCCTCCAATGATCATTTATTAGATCATTTGCTAAAGTGGTTTCATCTATAAAGTTTTCCGCTGTGCCATAAAGAACTTTTTAAACATTCGTCTTCTTCTTGGAATAAATCATATTTGTAAGAAATAGTCAATTATTAGGCGATGATTGATTTTAGCGATTAAAACCCAAGGCACTCTCTTTAAAAGTAATATTTCTTAAAGGTAAAATCACATTATATTTAAAAAAATAAAAAGCTTACGCGTAATCTTCATATGTCTTTATTTGTTGATACACTATTGGATGTTAGGCCATTGAAAAAAAAAACCTTTGCTTTGACACAAAATAGAATGTTTAACATACAGAAATTAAATTATTTGGAACGATTGTTTTCTATGTAGCATTGCCCTATATCAAAGTATAATTGCCACAAAAAATTATTCTTGTTCTTCCATAAAACATTCAGGCCACCTCCAATGATCATTTATTAGATCACTAATCATTTGGCCCAGCGGTTTCATCTATATAGTTTGCCACTGTGCCATAAAGAACTTTTTAAACATTCTTCTTCTTGGAATAAATAATATTTGGGAGAAATAGGCAATTATTAGGCGATGATTGATTTTAGCGATTAAAAATCGAGGCAGTCTCTTTAAAAGTAATATTTCTTAAAGGTAAAGTCATATTATGCTTTTTTGAAAAAAGCTTATGTGATGTCTTCATATGTCTTTATCTGTTCATGTTGCTGTTGAATGTTACATCAATGAAAAAGAAAGCTTTGACACAAAATAACATAATAGAATGTTTACATGTAGATATTAATAAATTATTTGGGACGATTGTTTTTGGATGTAGCATTGCCCTATATCAAAACTCGAAAGAAAGGAATCATTTTGTTAAAATTGTAATATTAGATTTTGCTGATTAAAGTTAACAGCATTTAGAAAATGAGAAGTAAATCTACTGAACTTTTGAACGGCTTACTGAATTTTTGTCGGTCTTTCATTTTAATAACGATGGGTAATATAGTGGATTTAGTTTTACGCACCTTTGACTATATAAATAGCATTATCTTCATTGTTATTGAAAGAGTAACCCGATCCATAAATAAATATTTTATATCTAAATTAAACTGCTCAAATAGTAAATTTAACCTTATTTTTCTGAATTAACCGCTTTGGAAGATTCAGCTGGCTTCTTTAACTATAAATAATTCTTAATTATGTTTAATTGCCGTGAAAGTTAACCAATAAAAAGATAAAAGTTAATTGTTATTAAAACCAAGATGATTTTGAATTCAAACTGAAATCTCTCAGGTCCACTGTGTTTTTCACCAAAACTGGACAAAAAAATAGATTTCTTTATTCACTCTTTTGATGTTTAGATATCTTTTAATAGCAACTGATATTTTTAGGTTGAGATGCAACCTGTTACGTCGCATATAATGTTGCTCCCTTGGTCCACACTATTGGTCACTTGATCCATTATTGGTCACTTAGTCCACACACTGTCCGCCACTAAGTCCTCTATTGGTCACTCGGTCCACATACTATTGACAACTTGGTCCACTATTGGTTCCTCTGTCCACATGCTATTGGTCACTTGGTCCACATACTATTGACAACTTGGTCCACTATTGGTTCCTCTGTCCACATGCTATTGGTCACTTGGTCCACATACTATTGACAACTTGGTCCACTATTGGTTCCTCTGTCCACATGCTATTGGTCACTTGGTCCACATATTATTGACAACTTGGTCCACTATTGGTTCCTCCGTCCACATACTATTGGTCACTTGGTCCACATACTATTGACAACTTGGTCCACTATTGGTTCCTCTGTCCACATGCTATTGGTCGCTCTGTCCACATACTATTGACAACTTGGTCCACTATTGGTTCCTCTGTCCACATGCTATTGGTCACTTGGTCCACATACTATTGGTTACTTGATCCACTATTAGTCATTTGAGTTGCATAATATTGGTCACTTGTGCCTCATAAAATTAGCTCAGCAACAGATTAGAGGTAGGAATTGCAACCATTATATTACATAAAATAGCACAGATAATAAAATAATAAGGTTACCACATTTAAGTAGTTTTTCATATATGTAAGTGGACGTGATAAGTGATGTATATGATGTAATTTCAATTTATATACATCACAAACAGCCCATGGCAGGTCATGAAGGAAGAACTTTTTGGATAACTACTTTACATTTGCGCGTAAGAAAACTTATGAAAGATACCCCTAAAATTTGCAATATGACTATTGATATGAGACGCTTATATACGTTTACGCTATCGCCTCGTTTCTCAAAACATTGACTACAACAAATGCCACTAGCGGGTTCGAATCAAAGTCCTCTTGCACATTAGCTGCACATGATATCTTTAGGCCACAACTAGAGCACGATTTCTGATTTGCAGCTCAATTAAAACTGTCTTCACTTTCACCAAACAAGTATCCTTTTAACTTAAAAGTGCCCGAAATTTTATTTGATATTCATGACTTTTCATTGATTAGTAATTTTGTAGCAAGAATTTAAAATATTGTCATATCTAAATGATTAAGTAGTTCTTTCAAAAATCTATTGAACATAAAAAATTTATGTTGTATTAATCAAACAAAAGCTAGTGAAAAGTAGGGAGTCATTTTGGGGAATATTTTTTTCTTCTTCTTTTAAATTCGAGAGAAGCTTGAGGGAAATAAAATTAAATTATCATCATTTCATGAAAAAGAAAATGCTTCAAAAAATTTCTGGACACTTTGAAAGTGTCTTTATATCGAATTTTGTAGTTTTGGGACCGTTGTATTCTGTGTAAAATATTAATATATACTAATTTATATTTGTTGCCATGACTGACGTAAATAATGATGATTTGCTAATGATTCAAGTTGCATATAATGATTTGCTACCAAAAGAAAAAAAATATTTAAGTTTTCTTTAAAAAAAAAAAAAGCTTCTCTAATTGTTTTCTATCCTCAATCCAAAAGCTATGAATAAATTTTAAGGATTGTTATAATTAAATAAAATAAAAAAAAACCTAATACCATGAAAGAAATTTTTGCTTCCACATAACATGAGTACACTATAAACTGTGCCATGGAAATTTAAAAAAAATAACTGCATTGTTCTGCTTTTGAAATAAATTAAATAATTAAACGGACCATACAATATTCTCAATAATTAAATGCGTTGTTTTGATTTAATGAAATTTCATTCATTTGCTTATAAATTAACTCTCACGCTATTAGCTATGGAAATCACTTAAATGCAATCACCTATTAGTTTGAACTCGTTCATACGAGATACAAAAAAAATCACTGAATGGTTCCTTGAACGATTCTCAAGAGTTCACAGTATTTATAATAATAGGTTTTTCTCGTAATCATGGAACATCCTCAGGCTATGCTGAGAAAGAAACTTTTCCTATCATTTGGTTTTAGATTATTTCTTGCATCTCTCTGGGTGTAACTTCCCATTTCTCATGACTATCTGATTACTTTAAAGAACTATTACCTCATCCGAATCAATAATTCCTGCTTTGCTCCACTCATTAGGCGGCCTATATACGTCCACCGTGACATACGGCACAGAGCTGAGGCAGCATTTAAAAAGTGGCCGTTTGATTCGTTCTTCATTATTTCTCACCCTTATGTGATGACCTATTTAAAAGATTCCGACCTACAGATGATTTATCCCAGAGAACCGGTATGGGAGATGGAGGGAAGCGGGAAAAAAAATAAATAAATTCCAAACGATAAATGTCGAACACCCATCCCTCGAGGGGTGGTGGCTGTAAGGTCGGCATACACAATAGATCAAAGGGTTATTGCTTCAAGTATGCTTTGAGGTGTCTTGTTCTTTTTTTTTTCGCATTTGGCTTTGGCTGCTTGGCGATGTTGCATTAGGTTCCATTGGCACTCTGCAAAAGTGCGACTTGAATTGATTTTCATTTGTAATGCTTCCCAATTATGAAAATTGCTGTGGATAATAGAGACCAATTGTATCAATTTGGGAGGTAATTTACAAATGTTGACGGAAGGCACTGCTTAATGCATTCCTAATTGCTCAGATAGGGTGAACTTTCTCATCCCTTTGCATGATTACACTTAAGCAATTATAATTTTGTTTTCATGCAATAATTACTGAACACGATTCGCTCCAATACGTCAAAGTTATTGGTTTTTAATCGTCTCTTAATGACATGGATCACTCTTTTATTTTTCAGGTTTAGCACGATGCAGTGTAACATTTTATATCGTTTGGTTTAAAAAGTACACATACTTGGAGATTAATATGAACTCTAGGGCTACTAGTCGAGGATACGTGTTCGTACCTGAATATTAATATAAATTCCAGGGCCCCTAGTAGAGAATACGTATACATACGAGATTAATATTAAAAAAAAGTGCGCTAAGTTTGTTTGTAGACAAAGTCGTTTATAGTAATTGATGTCAATATGAATAATTTCAGTAAAATGATTATATAGTATATTGCATTTAAAGCTATGTTTCAAAATTATTATTTGGTTGCATGCTTTATGCGTCAATTATTTTAACAGCAAACAAATTCTAAATTTTCACTTAGCAACACAAAATAAAAAAAAATTTAAAAAAAAAATAAAATCACATAAAGTTGTGCTTGAAATTTTAATTTTTAAAATTCAGATTGAGTGCAATAAGTAGTCTAACATTCAATAATTTTAGAGTGGTTTATATTATTAAACTTGGTACTAAAAATAAATTGGTTAAATTTTGCAAAAATAGGAATTTTATTTAAACTTAATCACGCATAAATTACTAACAAACAATTTTTATAGGTATTCCTTAATTATTTTAGTAAATTTATAATAGTGAATATTAGTTAATTAATAACTGATGTTAGTAAATATTTGTTAATTAATAATTGATGTTAGTAAATATTAGTTAATCAGTAATTGATGTTAGTATATATTAATAAGTTGGTAATTTATGTCAATAAATATTAGTTAGTAATTGATGCCAGTAAATATTAGTTAGTATAATGTTGTTTTCATCCAAGAGATGCGATAATTACTGAACAAGATTCGCTTTAATACGTCAAAGTTATTGGTTTTTAATCGTTCCTTAATGACATGGATCACTCTTTTATTTTTCAAGTTTTAGCACGATGCAGTGTAACATTCTGTATTGTTTGGCTTAAAATGTGTACATACCAGGAGATTAATATAAACTCCAGGAGTTTGTGTATACATACCTGAAGATTAATATAAACTCCAGGGGAGTTTTTCGGGGAAGCGTATATATACATACTTGGAGATTAATATAAAAAAGAAATGTATTTTGTTTGTTCGAAGGCAAAACTATATAAATGTCAACGTAATAGTTTTCCTGATACTTAATCCTAATAACTGATATCAATATGATTTATTTCAGTAAAAACGATTAAATACCGCATTGTATTTAAAGCTCTTTTTGAAAATTATAATTTGTTTTTATGCTTTATGCGTTAATTATTTTAACAGCAAACAGTTTCTAAATTTTCACTGGGCAATACAAAGTGCTTTGTATGTATTGTGTGTATAAAAATTTAAAAAATAGAATTACATAAATTCTTGGAAAACTCATTTTGAGTGCAATAAGTATTTTAACTTTCAATAATTTTAGAGCGGTTAGTTGATTAAATGTTACAAAATTATGAAATTTAATCACTAATGAATTTATTAAATTAATTAACCCCAATAAAAATTTTTAATTATTAATTGAAGTTAGTAAATAGTAATAAGTTTGTAATTGATTTCAGTAAATATCAGTGAGTTAGGAAATAATGTCAGTTAGTATTAGTTAGTAAATATTATTGCAAAATAAAACAGTGTAAAATAAAAGATTAATTAATATATCTTCTAGTTGGTAATTAATTATTTAAAATATGTTCTGATCTTCAGCAACAATCATCATCATTGGTGCAACAGCCCAGTGTGGGCCAACAGCCCTGGTAGTGCTCAATATACTTGGAAAATTAAATTTTGTTGATTAGTGCTTAAATATTTTGTTGTTGTTAAAACGATAGATTAACATCGTCCTAGAAGGAATTTGCTAATGAACTATTATATTATCTAATGAATCTGTAAAACACTAATGTAATTTTATCCATCTTTTTAAAAAACTTTTGTATTTATTAAAATATTATAATTAAATGCATTTATAAAATTTATTTATATAAATTAATAAAATTTATTTATGTAAGTTCAATGAAAATTTTACTCAGAAAATTATTACTACTTACTCACTAAAAAGTAAAAATCCAGATAATTCACTAAGCAATACAATTTACAATTGAGTTTTGTGCTATCTCAGAACTGCAATGCATCAATTTTGTCGCGCAATTAAAATCAAGTGAACTCTTAAACTTTAATGGAAATCAAGTTACGAAATCCAAAGTAGTAAAACTTAAAATAAATAAGAAAAATTTTAAAACTTATATTTAAAAAAAAACTTTCTTTCATTTTTCAGCCTTCTATTTCACAGTCAGATCATTAATCAAACCTAACTGTCTACCGAAAGAACACTTTAATAAACACTTTCCCCATTGTTGCGTGGCAAATTTAACAACATAAATCTTTCACCAAATTAGTTTTCTTTTGAAAAAAAGTCCACTTTTTACCAACAATAGAAGAGACTGGCTACTTCTCGCTCCTAAACTGTCCGTAATACGATGCAGGCCTTTTCATAATCCTTTGGAAACCGATCGCGATATTGCAACAGGTCAACGAGTTTCTGCAACATGGTCGCCGCTTAATTATGGAGCATGGCTTCACCCAGGTTAATCTGCATAGGTGAAACAGCATTTGAATACGAGGCCGACTCCCCTGAAAGTGAGCTGCCCACCCTCTGGGAATTAATACGGGACTCATTTCCATAAATAAACAACATCTGAACTGACTGCACCCTGGTCTGAAATGTTGGCAGAAAACGAGGCACCCTCTTTTCGCATCATAAAATTCGCATATGAATAAATCTTACTTCATTAAACCGAATTGAGCGTAGTAAATAAGATATGAAAGTAACCGACCGACGTATTTCGTTTAACCAAGTTACTCGCATTTTTCCAATGCCTTCTATTAGGTCACACTCTCCCTATATATATCTTGTTCAAATTTTCAGTCGTTAATAAAATACTTTTTGTTCATCCATTCAAGTTCAAACACATTTTTTTTTTGAATTTGTAAAAGAAGATACTTGATGTTAATACAGTTTTTTCAAATATTAAATCATTAATTAAATTTAATTAATTAATTTGAGTTTTTTTTAGATTTAAGTTGCATATATCTACCAATAGATGGCTCCAGATAAACTTAAAAAGATGAATGAAAATTATTTATAAAGGACTTTCCACAATAGAGTGAAAAAAAAGTAGTAATTGACTTTAAAAATTTTTTTTATATTGTTTAATATATGTTTCATTTTATAGCGTTTGATAAAATGTAATAATATGGTAGTCGAAAATAAGTAAAATAAAGCTACGTTTTCTTTGTTCAGTACTGTTTTTAACAATTTCATAAAAAAAAAATGCTTATTAGAGTAAGAAAGAGAGATTTATTGTAGAAGCATCCAATTTATATAGATATATATACAGGGGATTATCAAAATAATGGAAACACCATAGATTTATAAAGAATTCTTTATTAGTATGGAGTAGGACCGCCTTTGGCATGTAATACAGCTTAGATACGCCTAGGAATCGATTAGGTTAGGTTAGGTTAATCGCTCTACTGTCATCTTGTGAGCACGTGGGCTAAACAGACCGGGACCTACAGTTTAAAGTGGATTCCGAATTAATACGGGATTCATTTCCATAAATAAACAACGTCTGAGCTGACTGCACCCTGGTCTGAAATGTTGGCAGTAAACGAGGCACCCTCTTTTCGCATCATAAAATTCGCATATGAATAAATCTCGCTTCATTAAATCGAATTGAGCGTTGTAAATAAGATATGAAAGTAGCCGACCGACGTATTTATTTTACCAAGTTACTCGTCTTTTTTTAATATATGTTTCGTTTTATATCATTCGTTAAATTGTAATAACATGGTAGTCGAAAATAAGTAAAGTAAAGCTACGTTTTCTTTGTTCAGTACTGTTTTAACAATGTAAGATAAAAAAAAAATACTTCATAGATTAAGAAAGAGAGATTTATTACAGAAGCATCCATACAGGGGGTTATCAAAATACTGGAAACACCATAGATTTATAAAGAATCCTTTATTAGTATGGTGTACGCCTTTGGCATGTAATACAGCTTGGATACGCCTAGGAATCAATTAGGTTAGGTTAGTCGCTCTACGGTCTTCTTGAGCGCACGGTACATCATCTTGTTCATGGACTAAACAGACCGGGACCTACAGTTTAAAGTGGATTCCGAATTAATACGGGATTCATTTCCATAAATAAACAACGTCTGAGCTGACTGCACCCTGGTCTGAAATGTTGGCTATAAACGAGGCACCCTCTTTTCGCATCATAAAATTCGCATATGAATAAATCTCGCTTCATTAAATCGAATTGAGCGCGGTAAATAAGATATGAAAGTAGCCGACCGACGTATTTATTTCACTCGTCTTTTTTAAAATATATGTTTCTTTTTATAGCGTTTGATAAAAAGGAATGGTATAATAGTCGAAAGGAAGTAAAATAACACAGCCATGCCTTCTTTGTTGAGTAATTATTTTAACAATTTGAGATAAAATTGCTTAATATATTAAGAAAGACCTTATTTTATACGCATCTATAATTTGTATAAATTTATATATTATTTTTATTATTTAATTTTTGCCATGACATTTATAGGCTGAGTGACTGGAGCTCAGTACCACTGGTTTTGCGTTCACGTTCCAGCGGTGCCATGTTTGTTTGTAGTGGTTCGGAATCAACTTTAAACCGTAGGTCCCGTTCTTAAATGATAGTTGGTCTGACAATCCTACCCCGTAAAAATAAAATATGCCTGTAGGCAGACGGCCACCAAGAAACTGTTGCACCGATGAAGAAAAGAAGTAGTGGAAGAAACAATTTTATTACCATTCAAATTCCTCGTAGTGTTTTCTGCATACATTTTTCTAATTCATTGATGAATTTTGGCTTCTTTCATGTCTCTTACTTTGCGAAACACACACAGTTATGTGTTTTTTAAATCAGTGAGATTTTTATTCGTCTGAAATATTTTTAATACGTATATATAAACGTAGACGGAAGCAAATACTTCTGAAATTATGCCTTGGATAGCCGATAGAGAAAGATACTTAGTGCGCATGTGCGGAATGGCGATCGGAACATTGCAGCGGATACATTCTAAAACAGTACTTAAAAAACACGTCTATTATAAAGAACCACACAATAATAGTTAAGTACGCAAGTTAAGTTAATTGAAATAAATTTAATAAAACTAATATGATGACATAATCTACACAAGAAAGTAAAGTATACATACTTTAAAAAAAATATATAAATGAAGTGAAATAAAATTCGAAATAATTATTTCAAAAATTTAATAATAAAAGGAAGTCGACATAAAATCTATGTAAAAAAATAACTGTTGCTTAGTTGATTTTCAAAGATTTAGTGGCAAAAGATTTATGTATATATAAGTGCATGTATGTGTGCATAGGTTTCAAGCAATAACAATTTCTCTTCATTGGCGCAACAGCCTTATGGTGGGTCAAGGCCATCTGCCTACTTGCAGATTTCGAAAAGGGAGATGTTTTCTTTTTACAGTTAGGGTTGTCAGCTTTACGCCTAACAGTCATATTAGATCGGGACCTACTGTTTAAAGTGGATTGTGAACCACTATAACATCTATGGTACCGTTGGGATTCTATCCCAAAACCTTTGGTACCGAGAGCCAGAGCTCTAGTCACTTGACTATCAGGCCCGGGCGGTATTTAGCGTCTTAAGATTTACCTATTTCCTCCTGTATTCGTTATCTGGTGTGCAGTCAAAAATTTTCAAAAAATTGTCACTATTTATTTTTTAATCAAACAGAGACCTAATTTTTTGCCAGGCACCATCTGGTGGCGTGATTGTTTCCTATATAGTTCTTTTTATTTGTCTTTACAAATTCATTCATTATATTTATTCTTAAAACTAAATTGGTAAATTTTTGAAATGGATGTGATTGTATTTTTTTTTTAAAATATATAATTTGTTAGAATCCGAACTCTTGTTCACAATAATTGTTTTCCTTTACAATTTTTACTTTTCATTGATATATTTTTTTTCCCTAGTAGAGTTTACCATAGTTAAAAGTGTTTATTTTACGCTAGTAATAAATCATAAAAAGAAATTTGATTTTTTAATGAGAATCTCACTTGACAAAGATCTGACATGGAATATTTCAAATTCTTAGCGTTGTGAATGCATTGCATAATTAAAATCATTGTAAACCAGTGATAAAAATGGATGCATGTTCAAAAATACCCTAAAGCGAAGACTTTTTCATTTCTTCACTGTCATTTCCAAAGCTTCCTACATGACGTTGAGTGATGTAATTTGTTTTGTATCCATTCCCACATTTCTACGTGATAAATTTATAAATAGAATTCACTACCATTCGAAAAATCTGGACACGAAATTCTTTTTTTGTTCCTTTTCTGGAACTATAGAATGCAAATCAATCAGGAATACGTGTTCAGGTCATGGCAAACGATGCATTACCCACACACACCCTCATAATTTTTGCAATCAAAGATTCCCGCGCATTTCGTGCGGACAGGGTGGACTGTCCTTAATTCGAAGCTGTCTTCGATTACTTCCCCCATGGGGCCTGAAAATCTATTTCCCGAATAATTGAAATCTTCATGCTTTTGGAAAAGAAGAAGAAGAAGAAATCGTGAGTTATTATCTTCATCTCAGCCGCATCCATGTTGTTATTAGGATTTTCATCATGTCAGGTTGGATGACAAGGATCTTGTGAAATGCGTGATGATGTTCTGGTTTGAGGTATTGGTAATTCCTACTTGTAGCATATTGGATCTGACACGAAAGAGTTAATTTGAAAGCGGATTTTGTATTTTGAAGGGTCATTAGCATACATGTAAAAAAACACGTAAACAAGAAACAATATTTGTCCTCAATCTTTGAAAGATATGTTTCGGATAGGCTTTCAAATATCCATTCTAAAATTTAAATAAATTTATTATATTGTTTTAAAAATATATCAAAAGATTTTTAATTTAAATTTTCAAGTGGACAAAGCTTTTTTATTTTCTTCTTTACTCTACACCCTTTCGAAGGGCTATGTAGTAAATTTTCAGTTAGAAAGATGAGGGCATCATGCAGATACCAAGTAGTCCACCGACGAGATATAAGGGAAGAAAATACCTTCTTGAATGACTTTTAGGGGTATCTGCCCCGCATTTACATGTATGGGAGAAAACACGGAAAAAGTTCCGCCAAGCAGCCTGGCCATCAATGCGAGATGCTTTACACACCATAAACACACCACAACACAAACATAAACATACACCACACCTTTTTACACAATCAATTATCTTCGTTTCTGAAAAGCAATGACTACAACAATGCCACCAGCCGAACATCGGCTTCCTATTATCTAGCTGCATACTGTGCCGCTAAGCCACGAATATTGAAAAGTGGACTAGTCTAAGAGAAAATATATAAGTTGTTAGTTTATGAAACATAAAATACGATCTAGTAGAAAGCGTGTTTGCTTTTTGAACTACTTGTGACTCATTCGAAACCTATCCGGAGAACTAACTAGAGCTAAAAACCTTTGGTAACATGCTTGAGGACGCAGATTGAAAGTTCTTTCGTTGATTTGGAAGAGAATGAAAGGAGAGTTAAATCTCTCCATATCCTTCCCTGGAAGAGGAATCATTCATAATTTTGACTGTAATGGCAAAATGTTAATGCGGTATCAAATTCTAATGTTGCCAACTGTATATTTGCTAAATCAAATAGAATTTTGCGAGCATATGTAAAGGGTTAGCAATGGACGATCAATGTAGATTGTGATTATCAATGTAGTTCTCAAGTACGTAAATTCGGGAGATGAGATTTTAGCCATTAAACAATGATGATTATGGTCTAGTAGTAACTTGCGCAGCTAGCAGGCAGAAAGGGCTTAGATTCGAATCCAGTGGTATAACTGGTTACAGTTACTACTTTCCTCAATGGCGATTGGGACATAGTGTATAAGATCAATGTCTTACATTGTTAGTCGAGTGGCTGATGAGAGATTTCCGGGTTTATCTCCATGCAACTCAGAAAAATGGGTATTTTCACACAATTGCAATTGAGGCATCATGTATCAAGATCAACGTCTCACACTGATAGCCAGGTGGCTGAAGGGAAGAGTTACCAATTTTCCTCCATTTAACTCAGAAAAATGTGTCAGTTGTCCCTGAAAATCTTTTGGGAAGGGGAAAGTTTGAATATGATGTATTAATGAAAATTACATTAGTAAAAGCATGCAAGTTTTCCTAGAGGGAAAGTTTGCATTAGTTTTGAAATTAGTGGCATTGGGTGCAATTACTGTTTTCAGAATTAAGGAGACTCGATAGCGATTTAGAAAGCGTGTACTATCAAAAGGCAGATAGTGGAATGTATTGGGAATTTTCTCCCATAGGGTACAGACATGGAGAACAGTTACGCCTAAAAATCTTTCCGGAAAGCAATATTTTTTTTAGGAGCAATATTTTTTTTTCCCCATCAATAGGCTGTTAATGGAATACAGAAATAAAATTACGAGGTTCATCAATGTACGAAAATAAAAAAAACGATTATAATTGTAATTTTGATGCTAAATATTAAGCCACACTTTTATATTTATATTATTATAAAGTATTGGGGTTTTCTTCCATAAGCTAAAAACATGGAGAACAGTTACCCTTAAAAATCATTTCAGAAGGCAATACTCTCTTTTTATCGTCCGATGATGGGCTGTTCATGGAATAAATAAGTAAAAACACGAGGTTCATCAATGTACGAAAAAAAAACCAATGGTTATAATTGTAATTTTGATGCTAAAAATTAAACCAAACTTTTTGAATGTTACTTTTATATGTAAAAAAAAATGCAGAAACTTTAATAATGTTCATATTTCTTTGGTAAGAACATTCATTCCTTTGGCATTCGTTGACAGATTTAAGACTTCCAATATTTAAAAACATAAATTCAATCAATAAGCTAAGAGCCTTATCTTAACAGCAAAAGATTTACAACTTTGCCATGTTTTCACAGATGGAAAAAAAATATTTTTGCAATCTGATAAATGCATGATACACGCTTTACACAGAAAATAATCTCTGAAACATGAAAACACACCAACAGTGTCTGTTATGAATTACGATGCAGTCGACGGTGGGCGCTGGTGTTTTTTTCAATGCCCAAGTTGTTGCTGCAGTGATGAATCGTCGTGCATGGAAAGAGGCGAGTCCGGTCAAGGAATCGTGATTCCCATGCTTCTACTACTAGAAGACGAATCGGACCAGTAAGGAAGCATGACGGGCGTAATCTGGATTGGTAACAACCATTCGGAAAAAGATTCAATTTAATACATGGAAAAACATGTTAGAATCCTCCTCTCTCTCATTCTGTACCTTTTTTCTTTCTTTTTCTTGGAAAATGTTTTGATAAAGAAAGCAAAAACGCCATGTGATGATTCATTTCCGAACCGAGAGAAAATGTAGCAGGTAATTTGTTTGAATTATTTCAAATAGGGGTTGAATTATCTTTAGACGTTGAAGAGAAAAGTGGAATGTTTAAAAGCGTAAGGGGATTCCTGTGGTTTTGGGATAGTTTGTTCAAGGTTGGTAGCAACCATTCGGATCAGATTCAATTTAATACATAGTAAAATATGTTAGAATCCTCTTCTGCATTTGTTTCTTTATTTTCGTTGGAAAATGCTTGATAAGAAAAACAAGAAAGTAATATAAAGATTCAATTCTAAACTGAGAGAAAGTGTAACGGATAATTTGCATGAATTATTACAAACAAATTAAATTATCTTTATACATTCAAAGAGATACAGTGGGTATTTAAAAGCATAATGGGATAGCATAATTTCGTTGTATCTTACTCATGGAATGGTTCTGTGAGTACTATATTTTCAAAAGTAACTCTGAAGTTGCTTATTTTGAGAGTGTGATGAATTAATTTAACATTGTTATCCAAATATTTTTTTATACAGATTAGATCAGTTGGTCGGAATATCTCTGCACAAGGTCTTAGAAAGTAGTTATTACCCCTCTAGATACTTTTCCCCTGATGATATTCAATCCAAATTATGGGGAAGTGGACAAACCGTACTGTTGCTCTTGGTGCGTTCTCACACTGTCCCAAACCCAAAAGAATCACATAAAATATCCATCTTGATCCTAAGAGAGTGCAGTGCACTCAAATAGAGAGACAATTAAGAACTAAAAAGAAAAAAAAGGAAAATTCTTAATCCTTTTGAAATTCCAACTGCGTCTTATGAATCTATCCTGCAGCATAATTTCGATGCATCGTACTCATGGAATAGTTCAATGAGTACTACATTTTCAAAAGTAAAGCCTGAAGTTACAAGTTCTGGGATTAGTTCAATGAGTACCATGTTTGCTCTCATACTATACTGCGTTACATATTTGGTGCGTTCTTTGAAACCCAAAAGAACCACTGTATACTTTAAATATATGGGCCTGATGGCCGAGTGGCTAGCGCTCTGGCGTGGCTAACGTACCACATATTTTCGGGTTCGAGTCCTGGCGGTGTCATGGACGTTTGTAGTGGTTCGGAATCCACTTTAAATCATAGTTTCCGGTCTAATAGGATGGTAGAACGTTGCGGGGGCATTGTTACTCCGCGTCCGTAGCTTACCATCAAGTTATAGGAGTCCCCTGGGTAGTGCTAAGTGAGTAACGTCGGTACAAAGTCTAAGTATTTGCCAGCTGCATTAGAAAAAAAAATACATTAAATATTCATCTTGATCCTAAGAAAGTGCAGTGCATTCAGATGAAGAGACTTAAGAACTAAAAAGAAAAACTTTTTAATCCTTTTGAAATTCCAACTACGTCTTATGGTTCTATCCTGCAGCATAATTTCGATGCATCTTACTCATGGAATAGTTCAATGAGTACCACATCTCCAAAAGTAACGCCTGAAGTTACAAGTTCTTGGAATGTGATGCATTATTTTAATTTTGTTACCCAAATATTTTTTCTATACAATGCGTGTCCAAAGCGAAGCGAAAATGATGTATTGCAGAAACCGTGTTAGTTAAATAAATAGCGGTGTTAAAGTGCTGGAGACATGTGTAGCTGTCCAGAGGTGAGTCACTTTTTGATGGATTATTGTGTGTATCATTTCTCTCTTTCCACACTTCACTTTCTATCCTTTGGTGTCCGAACTTGTATCACTTTTGTGATGAATTATGTCTTTTTCGAAACACTTTTTTACCATTTTTCATCTCTAGTCGTTTTTTTTCCTCTTGGAAAATAATGAATACACTTGTCGACTTATGTTCTACACAATTCGGACTGCGCAGAAAGATTAAAACGCAGGAAATATAAGATTTCCATTTTGTTTTACTTAACACGCTTCTAAATAGCTGTTAGTCATAGAAAATACAATTAACCTGCGTAATCAGCTGATAGGGACAAATTAAAAAGCCCTTATAAATCAGCGATACATGTTGTCGACTCATGTTCTACACCAGGGGTCGGCTACCTTTTGAGTCGGAAGAGTCAAAAATTACAATTAACAAAATTTCAAAGTTTTTAAAGAGCCACAAAATTTTTTTCTTTACAACAATAAATAGTACTCGCATAAATAAAGTTTTTTGATAAAAAAAAAAAACCTAATCTATTTATTCATAAGAAAAAATATCTATTTATTCATATATTAGTAGCGTTTTTCACAACAAATTAGATAATATATATATGGCATTATTAGATAATTACTTATTATTTAAGTAAAACAATTAAAAGAATTAAACATTTACTTACAACACTAACTTGTGCTTCAATAACAAACAATTGAGCAAACAAATTCAATGGGAGCGTTGGCTTTGCATGGTTTTAGAAAGTTTGGATAAATTTGGCTCATAACTTGTTGTTTTAAGTTTCAAACACGACTCTAAATTTTCATTCGTTAGTTGGCTTCTTACTTTGCTTTTAATTATATTCATGCAAGAGAACACATGCTCGCACGAATATGTCGATCCGAAGATAGTCAGCACTCCAAATGCCAACTTCTTCACCTCACTGTAGCAATCAGGAAGACTATTCCATGCGTCGAATATAAGAACATCAACTCGCGGCATTTCTTTTAAAGCTGTCCACTTTTGTTGCGTTACGTACATGCATGTTTAAACGATTTTTAAATGTTTTTTATTTTTGATAAAATAAACAATATTTGCGTATGGAACTAAAGAGCCGCAGCTTCACATCCAAAGAGCCGCATGTGGCTCGCGAGCCGCAGGTTGCCGACCCCTGTTCTACACAATTCGAATTGCGCTGAAAGATTAAAAGGAAGGAAATATATTTATGTTTTACATTTTGTTTTACTTAACAAGCTTCTAAATAATTATTAGTCATAGAAAATACAATTAACCTGCGTAATCAGCTAATAGGGACAAATTAAAAAAGTCCTTATAAATCGCTATAATTAATTGGTCAGAAAATCTTATTTTGGTGAAAAAAATATATCTAAAGTATCCTAGTAACAACAAAAAAATGTATCTAATAAAAGTATAAACGAGATTTTCTTCTACTTCTAGTTTATATGATGTCTTGCATTATAGGGGGCAATAATTGGGCTTGATAAGTGACGTTATAGGGAGCAAAATGCGGATAAATTTGCTTAAACGTAGTAACTAAAAAGGATGAAACATTTTAAAGTTAATGTGCCGTTATTGGTCAATAGAATACAGTTAATTAATCAGCTGATAAGGACAAATTAAAAGGTCCTCATAAATCAGCGATATAGAGACCGTAGAAAAATATTGTTTTTTTTTCTACGGCCTATCTCTTCATATATCAATATTGCTTTGAAAAGTCATATGATTCTTAATTTTTTTAAATTTTCAGATTTTGATATATGATTAAAATATGAAACCTGGTCTCATTCTAATTTATTGAAGCTATAAAAATTTAATTGTTATAGAATTTTTTTATCTGGCGTTTTCTAATTGCAAACTCAAAGATTAGAATATTAGTTAATAACGTGCTAGCTTGGATGTAAATCTATATTATTACTTGGATGTAAATCTAGTTTGTTACATGGAGTTACATAATAATAATATAGATAATAAAATCTATATTATTGAAATTATTATTATGCAGATCTATATTAAATCTATCCCTTGCATGCATGATCTAACAGGTGGACTGAAAAGTTCGTAGGCTGACATATAGATGGCACTACTAGTATTAAATCCATATGATTTTTAGTTAGCCCTAACCTTCAAAAGACACGTGTATAAATTTGACAGCTGTTGCACTATTAGTATGTGAGCTATAGCATTTTTAGTGAAGTTATAGCATTTTTGGTGTTCATCACATGCAGTCCACTCGGCTGACTGTCGATTGGCCTCCGGTGTGAAATGATGGAGCCATGTTTCATCCATTGTCACATATCGAAGCAAAAACTCGAGTTTATTACGATTGAACAGCTCCAAACACTGCTTAGAATCATCAATTCGTTGTTGTTTTTTGGTCGATTGTGAGCTCTGTGCGGCACCCATTTGAACAGAGTTTCGCATATCCAAATATTCATTCACGATATGTACAACACGTTCCTTTGATATCTTTAGGGTCTCAGCTATCTCAATCAACTTCACTTTACGGTTATCAGAAAATATTTTGTGGACTTTTATGATGTTTTCGTTGGTAGCAGCCTGTTTGGGCGTCCACTGCGTGCATCGTCCTCGGTGCCAATTTCGCCTCGTTTAAATTTAGCAAACCACTTCTCTACGGTTGATTTTTCCTGGTACAAAGTCCAAATAATGTTTATCAAGCCAAGCCTTTGCTTCAATAGTATTTTTTTCCCCAAAAAGCAATGCTTTATTAATACACGAAATTCCTTTTTATCCATTTTTTCAAACTAACAAAAGTTGCTTCACTAAAAATGCTATAACTCACATACTAATAGTGCAACAGCTGTCAAATTTATACACGTGTCTTTTGAAGATTAGGGCTAACTAAAAATCATATGGATTTAATACTAGTAGCGCCATCTATGTGTCAGCCCAACTGTTATGTTATTCTTTTGTTACTGTCCCTAACAGAAAGCAGCTAAAGTCTTTTAGCTGTAAAAAACATGAATAATTGGCGAGTTTGTTTCATAACTTCCTTATGTATTTAATGGGATTATCAAAACCAGATTCATTTTAAAAATCATTCCTAACAAAGTATTACTCAACAAAGCAATAAAATGTGCAATTTTATTTAGATCAACATATTTTTGTAGAAAAACATTTCCAGCTTGAATATTAAAAAGTCAATAAACAACTATTTGGTTTCATCTAGATTTCCATAAAAATCAAAACAAATGCGTAAGATCATTGAAAATATAATATCATATAAAACATTATATTAATTATTTTTATTAATATATAATTAATGCGTAGCTGAACATAATATATATATTAGTTAAATTAATGAATGGCATAACATTTGATAATTAAATAGAACTTAATTTAGTTGTTGTCAGCAAGTTAACGTTAGTTAATTGTTTTTTTTTTTGTCTAGTGCAGCCGGCAATATAGATACAGCTATCTTTTATGCCATAAGCAAGGGACTGCACTGCTGTTACTCATTTAACACTACCCAGGGAGCACTTGTCGCTTGAAGATGCGCTACGGACGCGAGTAACACTACCCCCAAAACGTTCTACGATTCTTATTAGACTAAGACTTACTGTTTAAAGTGGATTTCGAACCACTACAAACACCCAAGGCACCGCCGGGACTTGAAACCAAAATCTGTGGTACCGAGCGCCAGAGCCCTATTCACTCGGCCATCAGGCCCTGTTAATTAATTGTTAAAGCGAAAGCAGACAGCAAGAAAAAAATTTAGTCTCCACCTTACTATAAATATATATACGGAGAAATAACCTTATTACTTCCTCGCCTATCTAATTAACTTACTGAAAAAGAAATCGTAATTTTATGTAAACAAATTCAATTAATTAACAGATCCAAGTTCATTATATACCACATATACCATATATACCACAACTTTAGCATTAGCATTTTATAAACAGTTATTCATTTTCTAACTTCCAACACACTTTGTGGTATCTCTTCGTCGAAAATACATTTAGCTCCAGATTTAAAGGAACCCTTAAACGAGATTTATAAGTGACGTCGTAAAATAAAACATCAAAGTTATTAATGGTCAAAAATA
Source organism: Caerostris darwini (assembly GCA_021605075.1). NCBI lineage: Eukaryota > Metazoa > Arthropoda > Arachnida > Araneae > Araneidae > Caerostris > Caerostris darwini. The sequence continues at coordinate 203,370 of BPLQ01007128.1, forward strand.
TCAATTAAAAACCCGCCTCAAGCTGAGAAAACTTGGCTGCACCCTTTGGCAAGAAAAAAAAAAGGTTTATGCGGAAGTTTAAACGAATCCATCCGATATTCCGCTCGGGTATTTATTTGACAGCCACAAAAAGGCCTCTTAAAACAACACATCAAGAGGCTTTTTCTCCCTGGTGTTTTCATTATCTCGGATTTCGTACGTGTCCAATTGCACATCGGCTTCAAGCCTGCTTCATTAAGATTCATGATTCAGGGGAGAAACGAAACTTTTATTGAGAAACCACGTCGTGACATTAAGAAATATTTTTTTTTTCTTTCCTGTTGTGAAAGCATCCCTCTCCGTTATTGTTGAATTTTGCAAAGCGTCTGATTTATACTACTGTGCCCAAAAAGTGAGACCAATTTTAATTCTTTTCAGGACCTCTTTATTTATTTTTCCAAATTTATTTCATCACCATCAAAGTAATCTCCTCCGGACACAATGCACTTATGCCAACATTTTTTTTCCCAATCCTCAAGCATAAATCAGTCTCACCTCCAGTTATGATGAATTTCAATTTGTACTGATAGTCAGAAAGCCTTGTTTCACACACTTCAACGCTACGGTGTTTTTTCAAACAATTCAGTGTTTCCGGTACCAATTCAGGTTTGACGCGTTTGAGACACAAAACATCTCTTAAAATGGGATTGACCGACCCTTTTCAAATTCCACAATTATCAGCAATTGTCTGTAATTGTATCTATAATTGTAAATCGACAGTTTGCAAGGACCAAATCATTAATTTTTAAGAGCCCTCAACCAGAGGGCTCTTCGTTATCATCGCCTTCTCTGCCTTCTTCGAACTGTTTATACCACTTCTAAAAATTTCTTTCCGATATAGGAATTCTCACCGAATGCCTTCTGCAACATTCTATTCGTTTCCACGAACAAAATTTAACGCAAGTTCTTTGCTCAATTAATTCAGACATTTAAAAAATCGCCATGATCAGTTTTAGCGTCTCACAAACCCAAGCGTAACTCAAACACTAATAAAAATTTTGACGCCAAATTTCACACAGATGTCAAGGACAGTGCCAGCAACTTAAAAAAGAAGAAAAAAAATTAATTCCATAAGCCCGGGAAATTTAAATTGAAAATTGGTATTACTTTTGGGGCACTGTACTATTGAGAAACCACGCCGTGACATTAAGAAATTTGTTTTCCAACTGTTTGCCTTTTTGTGATCTTGGCCATTCCATGCTTCCTGTTGGGAAAGCACCCTTGAATTTTGCGAAGCGTCTGATTTGCAACGATTGAATCATCAAGTACCACTTCTGGCGCATCAAATGGCGAAAAAGGATGAGAGTGGCGGTTTCCGGAATGGCCATAAAAATGATTTGCTGCTTGATTTAAAAGACGGATGCAATCGGAAGTGGAACAGGATATATTAATTTACGCATTTCCTAAGACACCCACAAAGCGAGTGAGACAGCACTTCGGTAATTCGACTTGTGAGTTGAATTCTTTTAGTCTGATTTGAAATTCCGGGAACCTAATCAGAGGGTAAATTGGCGGCAATAAAAAAATGAGCATGGTGGTTTTGGAGGATAATGATTCATATTACGAAATAAGTGATTTATTTAGTAATTTGATTAAAAATAATGCCTTCACATAAATAAAGATTTTATTTTAATATTCAATATGTATGCTTATATACACTACATGGTGATATTATTTCACTATAGGTGTCCTATCATTCTTTGCTAAATTATAAACATCCATTTTAAAGACTATCCTTTTTTTTCTGCTCGTTGATGTATCTCGAGTTCTAATTATGTATACCACCATCAACCCATCCACAATTAATGAAGCTTTTTTTGGTTTGGTTTTGGTTTGTCACTCTACGGTCATTTTTTGCATACTTTAGGCTAATTAGATCGGACATTTAACTTTTATTATTTATTTATTTATTATTATTATTATTTTGAAAAGCTAAATTTATTTAACAAAACTAAGCAAAACAGATTGCTTGTGGTATTAAAAATAATATGTATTTTTCAAAATGTGTGAATCCTAGCTCTGTGTTCATGGTTCGGAATCCACGTTTAAATCCACGTTAAGTCCCGATCTAATTAGCCCAAAGTGTTTACAAAATGATTATAGAGCGACAAACCAAACCAAATCGCATTTGTATGTCGTATGGGAGAAACGCCGGAAACTCGTAGCAGCTGACTTGACTAGTGATGAGAGGCGATTGTATACTCTGTCTAAAAATAAAACTCTATCTAAATAGTGTCTACAATGGATGCCGCCAGTGAATTTGAACCTGAATCCTTCAGAATATTACCATTAGATCATGAATTAGGCAATTCCGCTTTCTATAAAAATAAAAAAGGAAAAGATCTTTTAAACCTATTCATTTACCGGACATTGATTCGGTATATGATTCCATTTGGAAGGAAACTCACTACCAAATACTTAGCAAAATGACCGTAGAGCGACGAACCAATGATGTGGAGTTGATCAGGAACCTATAGTTAGACCGGGCCCTATAGTGCAACGTGCATTCCGAACAACAAACAAACATCCATGCCACCACCAGAATTCGTGCCTGAAACCTGGGCTGCCAAAGACCAGAGCGCTAGCTAACTGGTCATCAGGCTTTTACCATCATGTGTCAGAGATAAAATCCAATCAAAAACGTGGTAGCATTTGTTTACATAGAGCTTTTTTAACAGTACCTTTTTCAGTAATTTGAAAACAAAAATATGTTTACAGCGAAATCGAATTCCTTATTCGAAAACTGTCCTGCCGATATATATATATATATATTTTTAATATTTTACCATTGTAATTAATAATTGGGGCGTGATGGCGGAGTGACTAGCGCTCGGTACCACAGTTCGTGGATTTGAACAGGTCACAGTGCCTAGTTCGAATCCTGACGGTGCCATGGATATTTGTAGCGGTTCGGAATTAATCTTAAACCATAGGTCGTTGTCTAATAGGACTGTAGAACATTGGGCGTAAAGCTGACAACCCTACCCCGTAAAAAGAAAACAATTCCCGTCTTAAAATCTGCCACTAGGTTAACGGCCTTGGCCTACTATGGGACTGTTGCGCCAATGACTAATAAGAATTAATAATTACTGGCTATTTTAATGAACGTATCATCGTTTTATGAAGCAAACACTGCTAAGCGAAATATGTATAAACTTGAAAAAATATAATAAAGGGGCTGTCGTCAATTCATGTTGCAGAATATCGCAATTCAGACCATCAAAATTCATCATTAAAGCACTTTAGCCATAGCTGCTCAATAAACACTATTTAAAGAGATTATTTTCGATTGCCTGTCTTATTAATAATGTTCCTTATCCCTTTCTTGCGATATTTCACTGCGAGAGAAATATTCAGATGTTAAAAATATCTTGAAATTACCCATATGGTGCTAGCAGATGGCACCGGGTTAAAATTAGAACACGCACATATCACAAAAGGATGCTAAAAGTGTCGCACAATTTATTGCTGCTGGCCGTTTACAAATCAGAAGGTTATCGACCTTCACGAGTCCAACTTCCGTTCCCCAATATTTCAGTCTTGTTTTCGTTGCCCTCGAGAATTTTTTTATTTATTAATTTTTTTATTCTTTTAATTCTGGGGCCCGGACAGAAACGCGTGGGCAGCAACATACTAATTGCTTCCATTCAGAAAACTGGAACCGCGATAAAGGTGGACTGCTTTTTGATCGAATCATGACGACATAAAGAATAAAAATGGCGGGGAACCTCGCAAGGGGAACCGTAATTGAGACATACCGAGTTATTTTATGTTTCTCTAAACGAGATTAACAGCTGAACGCTTTTTTTTTTTAATAGAGAGCCTTATGTTAGTTGTTATCAATGGAGTAGTATGTTTGACGCCGCTGAGGTTAATATGTCAGGTATTATATTTGATTGTTATTATTATTTTTGTAAGAATGAAACTGTTTTGGAGATGGTAATATTATTGTGTTATAATTGATATTTTTAATTATGAATAATTAATTATTAATTAAATAATCAATAACTGTAACGCGATAGTTGATGTTGATGATGGTGTAGCAGATCAGACTTATCTAATTAATGATTTTATCTAAAATTACTAATAACAATTATAATATGTTGTTGTTCTAATGCAGCTGGCAATACAGAGACAGTTAATCTTTAAGCCATAAGCAAGGGCTGCACCCTTGTTACTCATTTAGCACTACCCAGGGGGCACGTATAGCTTGAAGATATGCTAAGTACGCGAGTAACACTAGCAACACAACGCTCTACGATCCTATTAGACCAGGACCTACGATTTAGAGTGGATTTCGAACCTCTACAAACAACCATGGCACCGCCGGGACTCGAATTCAAAACCTATGGTACCGCTAGATCGCTAACATCTAGAGCGTTAGCCACTCAGCCATCAGTCCCCCACAATTTCTAATATAACCGAATGACAGATATAGTGATAATTACCTGAATTTATAAAAGCATATATTAAATATATTCTATAAAAAAAAAATTTTTTTTAATGTGTTCCTTGGATTCTATATTAATACAATCAACTTCATCATAATTGGCGCAACAGTCCCATAGTGGGCCAAGGCCGTCTGCCTACCGGCAGATTTTAAAACATGAAATGTTTTCTTTTTACGGGGTAGAGTTATCAGCCCTTGTAGAGTTTCAAGAAATTTCTTGCATTTTCAAGAAATTTTCTATAAAATCTTTCTATTGAAATTTTTCTTTTTGAAATTCAATTGAAAATGAAAATTGAATATCTATTAAAATCTAATTGAATCAGTGTTAGAAATTCTACTACTAATGCATTGAAATTCTTCTATTTAAGTCTTTCTATTGAAATTTCTATGACTTTCTATTATAAATCTTTCTATTGAAATATATCTATTGAAATTTTTCGAATGAAATCTATCTACTGAAATTTGTCTATTGAAATCTTTCTATTGAAATTTCTATGACTTTCTATTATAAATCTTTCTATTGAAATTTGTCTAGTGAAATATATCTATTGAAATTTTTCGAATGAAATCTATCTATCGAAATCTATCTACTGAAATTTGTCTATTGAAATCTATCTATTGAAATTTGTCTATTAAAAATGTTTTGAAACTTATCTAATGAAAATATATTGATGTGTATTAATATTTTTTCCAAGAGAAATGTATGGATTCACCAACATTCACTTGTTAATCTTAACGACTTACCTACCATTCCACATGTAATAAACTTATAATTCATTACAAATAATTAATGAATAAGTTATGAATTAATGAATTGAGTTAATTAATGATTAAATACATCTTTACTTAATGGAATATTTAAAGATTTATGATAAGCAATTAACTGCAAAAATATTTAATAAATCTTACTTTCAATAAAAATACATATATCCTTGATAATATTTTAATCACATACATTCTAATCAATTCCAAGTTTTATTAAAGGTCAATATCTCATACATAATCGATTCTGCCCATCACTAAACAAACTCATAAAGCCTATCCAAGAACACATTAAGTTGTAAATATTGGCTTACAGGGCAATTTATGGGCTATGAATCCATGTCCCATGAGTCTAATCCAACGATACTTTACTCTGGATGGTAAAATCCAATGCTGCCCGTTAGTATTAGCGTGGGTAGACCGGTCCGATTTTCATTCATGTGTTTTCGCTAAGTGCAATTTGAAAGCAAATAATGAACGAGAGCACGAGTAAACTACTGTGTGTATGTGACAGGAATACTCTTGCCTTCTATTCGACCCAGTTTTTGTGGATTTTTTTTTTTTTTTTTTTTTTTTTTGACATCTGCAACGTGTGTGGCTTCGAAGATGCTTCTTTACGAGAAGGTATATTCTCCACTCTTAGGATAAGTAAGTGTTTGATTTAAAGATGCTTTATTTAAGTGGAACTTTTTTTTTGTTGTTGCTCTTCACTTATTTTACCTTTTTCCCCAAAGAATCAGGTTAATGGCTGTTGAAGATGAATGTCTATGGGCTTTATTTCGTTGTAGTGTAGATCACTTTGGTGTGACCTCATGTTGTTATAGATGTAATTAGTTTTATTCTTTAGTGCTCCTCTTGATTAGTACTAATTTTCGTGCTTGTATCTTAAGATCATTCTTAAGGTTCAAGTTGAACAATTCTATTAGAAAACAAATTATTGATGATGAACATGATAAGAAGGAAAAAATGTGGCTTGGATTAAACTACATAATTAATGGTAATATTTAGAAGAGAAATCTCTATGGGCTTAATTTTGTTGTATTATAGATCACTTTTTTGAGACCTCTTGTTGTTACTGTTGTAAGTGTTATTCTTTAGTGATTCTCTTTTATTGATAAGTACTAATTTTCATGTTTTTGTCTTAAGGTTCAAGTTGGAATATTCGATTAGAAAAAAATATTGAGAATGAACATGTTTAATTCAATTCACATCTCCCCTCCCTCTAAACTACATAAATGATAGTAATATTTAGAAAAGAAATTTCTATGGGCTTAATTGTAGATCACTTTGTTATTTTGTTGTGATTTCTAATTGTTATTGACGTAATTAGTTTTATTCTTTAGTGATCTACTTTTACTTACTGGTATTAACATTCGATTGTATATCTTAAAATTCGAATTGGACTATTTGATTAGAAAAAAAATGCATTGATGATGAACATGTTTAATTCAATTCACATTGCCCCCCCCTCTAAACTACATAAATGATAGTAATATTTAGAAGAGGAATCTCTATGGGTTTAATATTGTCGATCACTTCGTTGTGACCTCTTATTGTTATTGATGTAATTAATTTTATTCTTTAGGGTCTTCTCTTAATGATTGGTACTAATATTCTTATTTATGACTTTATACTTATATTTTAAAGTTCTATTTGGACTGTTCAATTAGAAAAAAATATTGATATTGGACATGTTTAACTCAATGCATAATTATTTTTCTTTATACAGCACAAATGATAGTATATTTGACTATGAATATTTGATGCTTATTAAATTTACACTTTTCTTACTAATTTTTAATACTAAAGTTTTATAAATTAATTTCCTATGAAATTTTATTGTTTGAATTTATATATATATTGAAAAGACTTAGTAATACTAAGTGATAGTAATAAATAGTATAGCGATATCACACTGATGAAATTATATGAATATCAAATAAACAAAATAAACTAACTTATCAAGAAAACTAATTGCTTTTTAATATTTTTTGAAAAGAGCTTTCGTTGTCTATTCTGACTCAAAGAATGTTGATTATTATTATAATTAGAAAAGGACAAAAAAACTCTTTTTAAATCACTTTTTTAGCTAAATTGAATACTCAGCAGGGCAACCTAAAGATTACGAAACAGCGGAATATTTAAGCAGGAAGCAATAAGTAGGTTACCAAAAGATACATTTCGATGTTTTTCTACTAAGAAAAAACATTTTCACTATCATCCATTTGTATTACTTGGCATATGACCTGACATTCGAACAGTTTGTCTTTGGAACCACCCTCCAGTAGCTAATTGGCTCTTCCAAGTAAGTGGAAAGAATGTAAGAACAGGGGCGTTTTTTCGCATTCGAATTTCAAGGTACCTTATCTTCTAACACCACACCCCTCGAATCAAAAAAGTCCCCCTGCATGCCTCTTTCTGTGTACTACAATTGAGTTTCTGTTTCCTGTAGCGTGGGATGCAAAGACATTGTCATTGTTACTTCCCTGCATTCCAGGTGCAGATGATCTGCTAAAGTTTATCCACAGCTGTTACTTTGTTTTAAAATACCATCTGTTGTCATGTCCGCTACTGATGTAAAGAAAGGTTTATACAGCTATCACAGGCCTGGATAACAATCATGTTGAAAAATCACTATTGTTTTTAAAAACTATTTCATAATAGGTTTCTGCTGTCTAAATGAATCAGTAATAGAGAATTTTGATTAATAAAAATTTAAAATTTTATACATAATATCAATAGAAATTACACTAAGTCATGTTAAAAAATATTATTTTTATATTATAAAAAATATTATTGATATTTTTTACTTATGCAAGATTGAAGTTTCTTTAAAAATAGATGGTGTTTTGTTGGTCACTCTGCGGTCATTTTGTGCATACTTTAGGCTAATTAGACCGGGATATCATGCCACCGACAGTATTTGAAGCTGAAGCCTGTGGAACAAAAGGTCTGAGCGCTAGCCAATTGGCTATCAGGCCGTTTAAAAATGAATGGAGGTGTGATATTCAACTGCTTAAGTTTTAAAATTCTGAAATCATTTGCATTTTAATACCAAGAAAGTTAATTATTATTAATTCTTCTGTCATCATTTGAATTTCAAAACTGTGGTTAAGTAAGCGAAAAAGCATATCTTTCTTTTCTGCACTTTTGTAAATGATTTTAATTAATCCATAATAATTTTAATATTCTCTTCTGGATGATATTCTTTACTTACTAAGTTTAGCTGAGCGTTATCAAAAATATTACGAATATTATAATTAAACCTATTCAATTTTATAAATATTAAATTAAAAATGCTTATTAATGTATATAAATTTTTGATTTTTATATTAATCACTTTATCATTTTAAAATGGGGATATGGAAAGTGTTTAATGCAAGGCTTACAAAATAAATAATCTGAATGTTTTTAGAAGTGTTATGACCCTTGTGGATCTTTTAATACAGCTTGGGTAGGGCAAATTTGCCCTATCGCTATTGAAGGTCACCCGATAAATAAATTAGAGACATCTATGAACAGGATGCTATGATCCATCAAAGTAAAAGTTATTGTATCCAGCTTTTACTATGATGCAAAACGTAAGCCTCATAAATCTTCTTCTGGTTCATTAAACCAGAAACCTTGCCCTTAATCTGGAATGAGAACGGAAATGATCCAAAACAAAACAAAGTAAGCAAAAACATAAAAAAAGACGTGTAAAAAAATGAATGAAATGTGTTTATTTTATTTATTTATTTTTTACACAACACTTTCCAGTTCGCCCCCCACAAAGCACAGAGTGTGAGTTTGAAGCACTTTTTTTTCAATATTATATTTATTAAAATATTACTTAAATGATAATGTATGAATAATTTTACATGTTGTATAAAATATTAAATTTTTAAAAATTAAATATTCGAAACATATGATTACAGGTATTGATATATATTTGATTTTTACATATTATCAACAATATTGAACCTGATGGTCGAGTGACTAGCTCTCTGGCGCTCGGTGCCGTGGATATTTGTAGTGGTTTGGAATCCACTTTAAACCGTAGGTCCCGGTCTAATATAACTGTACATTGTTGGTCATAGGACTGACAATCCTATGCCGTAAAATGAAAACATCATCTGTCTTGAAATCTGCCTGTCTGCAGACTGCCTTAGCCCACCATGGCCACCTTAGCCACCTATTGTTGAGCTTATTCAATGATTGTTGCGCCATTGAAGAAGATCAACACTATTACTATAATTAATTGTATTCAATTTTACAAATATTAAATTAAAAATGCCTATCAGTGCCTTCAAATTATTGAATTTTATATTTATCACTTTAAAATGGGGATATCGAAAATTTTTAATACAGAATTTATAAAATAAATAATCTGAATATTTTTTAGTAGTGGTATAATTTGACCTTTCTCTTTTGTGGATCGTTTAATACAACTAGGGTAGGACAAATTTACCCTATCGCTATTGAAGGTCACCAAATAAATAAATTAGCGACATTTATTAACAGAATGCGCCGTTCAATCAAAGTTTTTTTTTTTACTAAAGCAGCTGGCAAATGCTTATGCCGTGATCTTTTTATTGGATAAGGAACTTCTGCACCGCTGTTACTCATTTATCCTTACCCAGGGGGCACGTGTAGCTTAAAAGCTATGCTACAGGATCGAGTAACACTACCCCCGCACAGTTCTACTATCCTATTAGACTTCGACCAACAGGTTTAAAGTGGATTCCAATCCACAACAAACATCCTTGTTACCGAAACCTGTGATACCGAGCGCCAGAGAGTTAGCCATTCGGCCATTAAGCCCCGTATTAATCATTGTAAAATGGGATATTGAATGTTTTAAATGTTGAATTTACAGAATAAATAATCCGATTTTTTTTTTACAAGTGTTATAATTTGACCTTTCTCTTTTGTGGATCTTTTAATAGAGCTTGGGTAGGGCAAATTTACCCTACCACTATTCAAGGTCACCAAGTAAATAAATAAATTAGAGACATCTATGAACAGGATGCTACTATCCATCAAATTAAAAGTTATTGTAGCCAGCTATTTACTGTGATGCAAAAGATAAATCTTCGTTTGGTTCATTAAACCAGAAACCTTGCCCTTAATCTGGAATGAGAACGGAAATGATCCAAAACAAAACAAAGTAAGCAAAAACATAAAAAAAGACGCGTAAAAAAATGAATGAAATGTGTTTATTTTATTTATTTATTTTTTACACAACACTTTCCAGTTCGCCCCCCACAAAGCACAGAGTGTGAGTTTGAAGCACTTTTTTTTCAATATTATATTTATTAAAATATTACTTAAATGATAATGTATGAATAATTTTACATGTTGTATAAAATATTAAATTTTTAAAAATTAAATATTCGAAACATATGATTACAGGTATTGATATATATTTGATTTTTACATATTATCAACAATATTGAACCTGATGGTCGAGTGACTAGCTCTCTGGCGCTCGGTGCCGTGGATATTTGTAGTGGTTTGGAATCCACTTTAAACCGTAGGTCCCGGTCTAATATAACTGTACATTGTTGGTCATAGGACTGACAATCCTATGCCGTAAAATGAAAACATCATCTGTCTTGAAATCTGCCTGTCTGCAGACTGCCTTAGCCCACCATGGCCACCTTAGCCACCTATTGTTGAGCTTATTCAATGATTGTTGCGCCATTGAAGAAGATCAACACTATTACTATAATTAATTGTATTCAATTTTACAAATATTAAATTAAAAATGCCTATCAGTGCCTTCAAATTATTGAATTTTATATTTATCACTTTAAAATGGGGATATCGAAAATTTTTAATACAGAATTTATAAAATAAATAATCTGAATATTTTTTAGTAGTGGTATAATTTGACCTTTCTCTTTTGTGGATCGTTTAATACAACTAGGGTAGGACAAATTTACCCTATCGCTATTGAAGGTCACCAAATAAATAAATTAGCGACATTTATTAACAGAATGCGCCGTTCAATCACAGTTTTTTTTTTTACTAAAGCAGCTGGCAAATGCTTATGCCGTGATCTTTTTATTGGATAAGGAACTTCTGCACCGCTGTTACTCATTTATCCTTACCCAGGGGGCACGTGTAGCTTAAAAGCTATGCTACAGGATCGAGTAACACTACCCCCGCACAGTTCTACTATCCTATTAGACTTCGACCAACAGGTTTAAAGTGGATTCCAATCCACAACAAACATCCTTGTTACCGAAACCTGTGATACCGAGCGCCAGAGAGTTAGCCATTCGGCCATTAAGCCCCGTATTAATCATTGTAAAATGGGATATTGAATGTTTTAAATGTTGAATTTACAGAATAAATAATCCGATTTTTTTTTTACAAGTGTTATAATTTGACCTTTCTCTTTTGTGGATCTTTTAATAGAGCTTGGGTAGGGCAAATTTACCCTACCACTATTCAAGGTCACCAAGTAAATAAATAAATTAGAGACATCTATGAACAGGATGCTACTATCCATCAAATTAAAAGTTATTGTAGCCAGCTATTTACTGTGATGCAAAAGATAAATCTTCGTTTGGTTCATTAAACCAGAAACCTTGCCCTTAATCTGGAATGAGAACGGAAACGATCCAAAACAAAACAAAGTAAACAACAGAAACAAAAAACGTGTAAAAAATGAATGAAACGTGTTTATTTTTTATTTATTTTTTAGTTTTTTTTTACACAACACTTTCCAGTTCGCCCCCACAAATCAGCACAGAGTGTGAGTTTGAAGCACTTTTTTTTAATTCATGTTTTATTTATCCTGTCATTATCTTAGCTTACAATCTCTTCGCCTCCGCTGTTATAAGCCTCTACTACTGCAGTAGTAGGAAAATTTATATATATATAATAAAATATCGCAGGTATGGTAAAAGGAGTAGGAGATGTGCCGCCAAGTCATTTTGGAAGCAAGGTCGCCGGGTTTGGAGGTGGATTTTTTATGCGTTCCCTGTTTCTTTTTCTTTCCTTTCTTTCTTTCTTTCTTTCTTTTTTTTTCTTTTTTTTTTTTTTTCTTTTTCCACCTTAGCTTTTTAGATTTCTTCTTGACTTGTGTGTGTGGTGATAACGGTATCTTCAATCTGATTGTTCTTCTTTTTTTTTCTTGTAGGTGTTTTAGATAAATTTTCCCTTTTTTTTTTTCTTTCGCAATTCTTTTTTCTACAAATAAAGATAGCGATAGGAATAGATGGCAATTTTATTAAAACTTTGTGCGATTTCAACACGGGAATAGAATGACTGAAATGTGTAATATTGTATCAGCAACTAACAAATATGTCGTAAGTCCGTTCCTTTTTCTTTTCTTTTCTTTTTCTTTCTTTTTCTTTTTCTGCCTTAGATTTTTAGATTTACTTGTGTAAATTAGTGGCATGTGTAGGATAAATTTTTAAATCTTCTGTTACTTGAAAATATACATATTTTTAAAGAAAACAAATTGATTTAATTCAAATATTGTACTAAAAATTACTAATCTAATTTCCTAGCTCTCTGGGGCTCGGTACCACAGGTTAATTAATCAATCCCCACAAACCATTTTGGTATATATTTTCCCTACGAAACTCGGAAAAAAAAATGGACCTTTGTATCTCGAACATTAGCAATGTTTGATTTTACAACCTTTACAACTCGATCATTTGAAACTAATTACCCCTCTATAGCTCGAAGAAAAAGTTACCGACTTGAAGGATTTGCCGACAATGCACGTCATTGTTTCTTAGAAAACAATGTTTCAGTATATAGTAAATAGAAGAACCAATTCTATGAAATAGCAACTCGGAAGAAAAAGAATTTTCTGCTCTTTATAGCTTAGATAATGCTATAGATAGAGAACGATCGAATTGTCTAAAGCAAAAAAAATAAATAAATAATAATTGCTGACTTTTTTAATACAAAATATTTTTAATTTTACGGCTGTTTCGGAATTATTTTGATTTTTTATTGTAGTACATAATATAACTTTTAAGTTGCAAATAAATATATTTATTTCCTCTGTAACTTGAATTTTTATTTATTTTACCTCACTAACTAAGAATCTGAACCTCAACAAGTTAGAGATTTCGACTTACGCGGATTTTGTAAGGAAATATTCATAACTCGAATTATTTGGCGTCTCCCTTGAAGTTCGACTTACAGAGGTTCTACTGTATACAATTAATGGCGGCATATTCAGTTACATTGATATAATTGTATAACCTGGTCAAGATATTCGTGTATACAATTATAGGATATAATATACAATTAATGGTAGCATATAAAATTACATTGATATAATTGTATATTCTTGTTAAGATAAGTCTTCAGGCAGGTCTTTCTATTTCAGTTACCTATTTATCATCCACGTTCTCCGCCTCCCTACCGTTCTCACTGCACGCTGTTTGCGCGACACACATAGCGTGTTGTCATCCTGAGAGCTGCGAAGGCGTCGTTGCGCAATTCTGTAGCGTGTTGACACCACCGCCCGAAGATGCCAGGAAGAAGCTCTCTTCCGCCTCCGCTCTTCCTCCCTTCCGTCCGTCCGACCTTGTGTGGGCGGCGTTCGATCTCGTGCGCCTCGAACAGATGGTCGGACAGGACGCCCACGCACCCACGTGGTCCACGCTCAGTAACTTACCTGGCGAGGATGGAAGTCCACTGTGAGAGGTGTCGTCGGCTGCCTGATGAATTGTACTCGATTTCCGTCCTAGAGGGCAAGTTATGGGCTAGTCCTTTAGTAATACACGCACTAGGGGTGGACTTTGATTCATAAAAAAGGAAATGGGCAAGATACCATAGCTTTGATAAGGTAGATAGAGGGTGTCAACTTTTATTCGTAACAAAGGAAGGTTTTGTGTGGTGGAATAGTTTAATTGTATGTCTATATAGTGTTGCTAAAAAATTGTGGTTACCTTTATTTATTATAATGCATAATATGGAAATTGTTTGCGATTTAGAACTTATGGTATTTTTGTGGTAGATTAAAAAAAGTTGTAAAGAATATTAGCATTTTTTCCATCGATAAAAGTTATGACACATTTGTTAGAAATTTCATGAACTTGCGCCCTATGGATAATGGGGATATGGTAATGGAGTTTGCCCTTTAAGTAATTTGGATATGGTAATAGGGCCTATGGATAATATGGATATGGTAATGGGGCCAATGGGTAAGGGGGATTTGGTAATGGGGATTGCCCTATAGGTAATTTGGATATAATAGTGCCTATGGGTAATGAGGATTACCCTGTAGGTAATTTGGATATAGTAATGGGGCCTATAGGTAATGGGGATTGGTAATGGATATGCCCTATGGGTAATTTTCAGCTATTGGAGTACGTTGCAGTCACTGCTTTCAGAAATGAAGGGATTAGATTGTAATGACAGCATGTCTAAAAGTTTCGTAATGTCTGATATGCGTTTTTCTGGGAGTTTCTCGCATGACGCGCTAATGGTTGATGTACTTCTGCCTCATACTTTACATCGAATTCGATATCCTATTCTAAAAGGATACATTATGTAAAATATGAAATACCCGATAATGGAGAAAGAATAAAGATTATAGACAATTGTATTTAATTTGTAAAGCGTGAAGGATTGAATTTTTCAATCTTTGTAGATTTGCTTTAGATCATACTTTAATTTTTTTTTTTTTCAAAATCTTGAATTTTTTATTTTTATTTTTTTATTACTGAAGATATATTATTTGATAATTGTTTTTAGATTAACATATTTTCATATTAAAATAGAACTATTTGATAACCAATATAATTTAATAAATCTCCTAATGATGATAGCTCTTTATAAAGAAATGATGATTCATTGATCTAATGATGGTATTACGCAGTCATTTTCTTTTCATTTGAACATTTGAAATTTTGACAACTATTTCTTTGCATTTAATCGAAAAGTTGAATTTGAATTATTATTATTGAATGCTAAATTAATCATGAAAACTTTCTGTAATTTTATACAAATAACAAACACGAGTAATATGACAAAAAAAGTTTACAAAATAATACATTTATAAATGCACATATAAATAATATATATTATTTATATATATATATATAGATATTTATTTATTTATAATTTTATTAATATATATCAATAGGTTTATAAATAGAATAATGATGCTTCGTTTACATAGGAGTCGGAATCATCATTGTCATCTCTCAAGAAAGGTTTTCATTGTCTTTATCCATTTTGGACTTATTGGTGCTATACTCATATGAAAGATCATAATAAAGGGTAATAGAATCTAGGAGATTGCATTTAATATATTAATAAATCAATGTACTTATTTTTAAAAAAATGTTTACAATAATCAGAAGAAAATAGCTTACAATTGCTTAACCATCAGAAATAGTAGTAATAGGTCACAACTCTTTGGATTACTTTGGCCACTGTTGAAGAAGAAATACATTAAAGTAGTTACTTTAACTTTGAAGTAGACTTTTCCGGGCCAGACATATAATATTTTAATATAGTAATAATTCTTAAGAAAATTTGTCAAAACATTGTATAATCTGGTACAACCATTATAACAAATATACAAAACCGTAATACCTTGGTTTCTTTTTCCGTTAATTACTAATTATGAGTTCTGGAGTTTTTTGTGGTTTGTCACTCTAAGGTCATTTTTGCACACCCTGGGCTAATTATACCGGGACTTACAGTTTAAAGTGGATTCCGAACCACTAACAATCATCCATGCCACCGCCAGGATTCAAACCTGAAGCACCAAGGATCATATTGCTAGCCAATTGGCCATCAGGCCTCATGAGTTCTGGAAGAAGGAAGTTTTAATGTCTGAAATAAGTACTATCTTCAAAAATAAAAAATAAAATAAAGTTTGTTATTTAATTAAAATTTCCTCTTTCATTTATATATTTTTATGTGATTAGAGTTTATTAAAAAATAGGTATTAATAAAATATCAATGTTTTGAAATTTACGATTTCATGTCAGGCAACATTTATAACATTGTTGGGCCGCAGGCTTAGACAACCTTTCAGCCCTGATCTAAAATCTTCTGCAACTGTCTGGTCAATTATAACCCATATTTCATGTGCAATTTTTATTGTTATATCTGTACTGGAAAAATATATGTTTCTAATTACATATTCTTGCTTTGTATTGCCTTGGTACCAGACTTATAGGAAAAAATCATGCCAAGGGATAGTAGCATCTAGGAGCTTTGCACCTAATATAATAATAAAACAAGCTACATAGTTTAAAAAAAATGTCTTATGTTTATAAGTTTAACTTAATATTATGTTTATAATAACGGAAGAAAATTTCTTAACCATCAAAAATGCAGTAATAGGTCTTTGTTCTTTGGTGGTGCAGTGCTCTTTGGATTACTTTGGTTGCTTTTGAAGTAGAAATAGTTTAACGTAGATACTTCCTCGGGCCAGCATGCAATATTTTAATATAATTGTTAAGCAAAATTGTGAAAATGTATAATCTGTTACAACAACTGTAATAACCACAATAAGCATAAACGTAATACTTTGATTTCTTATCCCATTAATTAAGGAATTCTGGAAGTGTAATACTTGAAATAAGTACCATCTTCAAAAAATAAAAGAAGAAACCTAAGTTTGCTACTTAATTAAAATATAAATTTTTTCTTTCTGCTATATATTTTCAATGTTTTAAAAAAATTTACGATTTCATGTTGAGTAACATTTATAACATTGTTGGGCCTGCGGCTTAAACAGCCATGATCGAAAACTTCCTGCAACTGTCTGGTCAATTATAACCCATATTTCATGTGCAATTTTTATTGTTGTATCAGTACTGGGAAAATATATATTTCTAATTATGTATTCTTGCCTTGTATTGTCTTGTCCGACCCAACGCACCTAGTATCGAGAGTTCAGGTCCCAACCTTCATCTTTCAACACGAACCCGAATCCTTTCGGTAACCTATCTGGTTCCTTTAATTGCCAAACCCTCACACGGGGCGACATCCGAGAGAGAATAGAAAAGAAACTAATGGCATCATTTAAAGGCAGCGCTTAACGCTGCGATAGCCCTTCAGGCAGACCCACAAGAACAACAAGAAACGTTACGAAACAACACCTCTCCTAATGTCTGAATAACGTTTCGGTGATACATCCACGTTTTAAAGAGGTTGCAAAATGGCCTGTAAGGTCACCGGGGCTACACCCACACCTCGAAGTAGGACGCTTCGCACGCTAAGTGCTCTGTTTGTTATAATAA
This sequence comes from Caerostris darwini, assembly GCA_021605075.1. Taxonomy (NCBI): domain Eukaryota; kingdom Metazoa; phylum Arthropoda; class Arachnida; order Araneae; family Araneidae; genus Caerostris; species Caerostris darwini. The sequence goes on from BPLQ01007128.1 coordinate 220,842, forward strand.
TGGGAGGGTGAAGAAGAAGAAGAAGAAGAAAAACTGCTCGGGGCCAGACGCTCCCTTAGTCCATTGGTTACAGTCACAGTGGATTTGTGGTGCAGCGCGATCTCTCAACTAATTTGCATGTCCGATTTTTTTTATTGTGTGCAAATTTAATGCAGTTGGCATCGGTCGCGGAACTAATGGCTTGATGTATGGTTTTGTGGAATTTTTTTTTTTTTTTCGCGAGTTCAATCATAAATATAGTTGTGGAAGAGTAAGTTGTGTATAAATTAAACATGCGGACATTACAAAATAAGTACGTTGTATACGGGTCATTTCTGAAAGTTTTGAAAACCGTAAAGGCTGCACGCCGAGTAATTTATGTTTAATCATTTGCATTGTAATTACACTTTCGTAAACTTCCACCTCCACATAGTTTCCTTATAAAATAATATTAATAATAATAATTTGATCTTTGTTACGGCAACTACATTTGCTTATGTCGCAATTAAATTTGATTTCTGTGCGAAAATTAATAGTGATAGCATATTTATTATGAAGAATAATATATCTGATAAAATAATAATTTTTTAATATTATCTATAAATTCAAATAATCGATTATAAGTTTTATTTTTAAAAATTAGGTTCATATTGTGTCTTATCAGCTAATAAAAAAATGTAATTAATACTCCCTTTGTACCATAATAATAGTAGCAGTTGATAAATTTAATTTGTCCCATGATAATATCAGATTAGGAATTTAATTTGCCCAATAATAATAGTAACACATTATGCATTTAATTTGTCCCATAATAATATAATGTAGTCTGGGAATTTAATTTTTCCCATAATAATAGTAGCAATTAATAAATTTAATCTGTCCTTGAATAATAGCAGAAGTCGATGAATTTAATTTATCCTATAATAATAGTAGCATAATGGTGGTAGTCTATGAATTTAATTTATCTCATAATAATAATAATAACAGCTCATGAATTTAATTTGCTGGAGAATAATAGTGGAAGTCGATGAATTTATTTTGTCCTATAATAATAGTAGTAGTCTATGAATTTAACATGAATTGGGGAGAGGGATTGGAACTTAATTTAAGAAGATTCAGTTGATTACTCTGTAAAATTCCTTCCACACTAAAAAATAATGTATCCAGGTCACCTCTGGCCACAATTTAAAGTAGAGAGTTATTGATTTCAGAATTATTTGAGCATAAAAAATAAAATACAATTGTAAAGAATTGTTTATTGTAAAAATTATTAACTGAGTATGAAATCATTTGAGATATTTAGTGAAAAATACTAAATAAAAATTTTAAATTTCCGATAGTATTAATATGGCATTTTTAGATAAATAAATAAGGGTGAGAGGTTGATAGTGTCTTACAATCATCAAATGTATCACGATTTTTAATAAAACTATCTTAACTAGTTATTATTTACTTAGTAAATTGAATGTAAACACTGGTAATTGTTGGGTTGCACAGTCAAAATTATTATATGAATAAAAATATTATTGTAATTTATATATGCAATAATTAATATAAAAATTTATATATTTCGATTATATTGAAATATATAAATTTTTATTTAATGTTTTTAAACAATAAAAAATTGTGCACTATTCCTATAAAGGAAATACGAAAATTGAGTAATATAATTGTTTAAATTATGCCATTTGTCCATTATTTTTGATTTTTTTTAATTCACTAAATTAATGTAGGCTTTTGTCTTTCCTTAAAAAAAATGTACAATTAAAATAATAATTTTTTTTTATTATTTAAATTATAATTTATAGTTCTATTTTTAAAAATTGACTTTAAATTGCTTGCAACTGAAGATACTACAGTATATTAATTCGAAATATCGTTTTTAAAGTTTCTTCATAAACACTTAAAAAGTTTGTTTGCTAAAAATAATTTATTCAATTAAAAAATTTTTTTTCTCTAATTATGTTTTTAAACTTTTAATAATATTCCTCATCCTAAATCTTATGTAAGCATATTTTAAAAAGGAATCTAATTTTTAATTTCATTTTCGAGTATAATTATCTGCTCTATTGACAAAATTCAATGTACTTGTAATCATTCAACTTTTCTTATGAGATCTAAAAATTTTATTTGACAAAAGCTCTTAGTTTTACATGATAAAAATTTGTATTTATGTTTTTAAATAATAAAAAAAATTTTATTATTCCTTTAATAGAATTACGAAAATGGAATAGTATAATTGTTTAAATTAAGTATTTATATATTATTTTCAATTTTCTTTATAATTTCACTAAATTAATGTACACTTTTTTTCTAAATCAAATTTGTTAATTAAAGTAATACTTCTTAAATTATTTATGTTATAATTATTGACTTAATTGCGTTTTTAAAGATTTTTAAAATTTGTTAAATACAATTTTCAAAAGTAATAAATAAATAATAATAAATAATAAATATAATAAAAAATATTAATTATAAAATAATATTATATTAAATAATAATAATAAATAATAAATTTAATATTAAATATTAAATAATAATATTAAATAAATTTAATAAATAAAATTTATTAAAAATAATTTATCGAAATTAATGAAAATCTTTTTCTTCAATTTTTTTTAAGAATTTTAATAATAACCTTCATTCTAAATTTTATTTAGGCATATTTTGGAAATGAATCCAATACTGTTTTCTATTTTCGAGCATTATTATCTACACTGTATTGACAAAATCCAATGTAACCATTCAACTTTTCACGTGAGCTCTAAAATTTTTACTTGACGACACCTCCCAGTTTCACATGATGAAAAGCAAATCATTGCAGAATATATCGTCCTTCATCTCACGTAGACACTAAACAGCCAATTGGGTATAATTATATAAACTACATCACTCATTTACACGCTTTGATCAAAAGTACAAACACTGTATTATTAAGCTCTTTAGATGAGTATTTCTGCACGATAATTAGTTTAACCATTTATTTCGCGCAAATAAATGGGCGAAATAGTCGCATATAACCATTTCATTTAAAGACATTTTTCCGTCCAATTATATTCATGCTCTTTCGCACATCACGCGCATCCATCGTTTAGTCCAATTTTCCGTCCACTAGTTAGTTATTATTATTCATTTGCATTTAAATTAGATTAGCTATAATTTTTTTTACTTATGATTCGCCTTATTTCGCAAAAATGAAGTAAAAAAATCCTTACTTAATTAAAGAGCATTCAACGCGCTATGTCCTGTAACGCACGTAAAGTAATTAGGATTTTCTTTTTCATATCGATTAATATTGGAATTCAATATATTAGCCAATTTTGATAATAATACTAATTAGTAAATTGCTACTTTAATACTTATCATTTCATGAAATCGTTTTAAATTACATACTTTAAATAAATTTGATTTTCTCAAAAATTTTGAGTAGTATATTTAATTTAATCTGTTCATTAATTTCCCAATTAAATATTTTATAGTAACACACGAAATTTAATTTGTTTTTATGGTTATTTTTAAAATATATAATATTATAAGTTTAAATAAGTAATAGACACAATATTATGTGGAATAAAGTGTCTAATTTCTTAGATATGAAATGTATATCATTTAAATGGTTCGATTTTACTAATAAAAAATGAAACCTATATTATTTTTATACAGTCTTTAACATACAATATACATATACTATATTTAACTTTCTTTTTATACAGTCTTTTGCGCTAGTTCTTTGTGATACTAGCTTTTGATATTTGAAAAACTAGACATAAGAACTTCCATGATAATGTCAATTACTTATATAAACAGATATTATTAAATATTAAATTAATCATAAAATTAGAATCTTTTACCTTTTTTCATTAGTTGAATCTGATTCTTTTAAAGACGAGTTTCATAATGTCAATTTAAATTAATAATGGACACAATATTATGAAAATTGTTTAGTTTAGTGATTTAGACAGTAAATTTGTGTTTTTAAAAATATACGATCCAATTAATAATGAATGAAATATATGATTTTTATGAATTGGATTCTCTGAAAGGAGTGTTTTTAATATCTAAAAAAGTAAACCCGAGAATTTCTACGATATTGTCCATTACCTACTTAAACATATAATCTAGTCTAGCGTATAGTCTAATGTTTAGTTTAGTGTCTTAGATATTAAATTTGTGTTTTTAAAAGGATCTGATCCAATTAATAATGAATGAAATATATGATTTGATGAAGTGGATTCTGTGAAAGACGTTCTTTCGATATGTGTAAAAGTAGGCACAAGAATTTCCACGATATTACCGTTACTTATATAAACAGATACTTTTAAATATTTTAAATTAATTACATAAATAGAGTGTTTTGGTTGGATCTGATTCTTTTTGAGACATATTTCATAATATCAGCTTAAATTATTGGGTTGGTAAGAAAGCACATTAAATATTTATCATGTTTTTAATTGGTGGAAACCGAAATTACTTTGTTGCCAACTCAGTAGTAACGGACATTGTATAAACGTTTCTTAATATATGTTTCCTAAATATTAAATGAATGTTTTAAAAAGGATCGTATGTAATCAATAACAAATGACACATATTAATTTTTGATTGCTTGGATTGTTTGAAAGACGTGCTTTTAATATTTAAAAAAGTAGACAAAATAATTTCCACGATGTTGTTCCACCTAATAAAGAAAGAAAAAAGATTCTATTTTGTTGAATTTAAAATATGTAATAATATCTGTTTAGATAAGTAATGAAAAACATCGTGGAAATTTTTGTCTCTATTTTTTTTTAAATATTAAATGAATATCTTTCAAACAATCCATTTCTTCAAAAAATAATATATTTCATTTGTTGTTGGTTAAATAAGATCCTTTAAAAACTTACATCTCATGTCTTTATAAACTAGATAAAAGCAATATTGTAACATATCATTACTTATTACTTTTGATTTCCCAATATTACATTTTATCATTACTTATTTAAGTTAGTATTGGATCGACTTTTAAAGTGATAATTCTACAGCTGATCTAATATTATACCATAATCATTCTGACATCAAAGGAAGGTAGATCATGGACTCTGCAGGTAATTATCCATAATTACCTGCAAAGTGATTTTAATAAAAAAAAAAAAAAAGATATCCGGGTGATTCTGCAACAAATTGTATATATAATATTCATAATATGGCTAAAGTACTTAATACCACATACATTCCTACCTGCCCATCGCAGGTACAATCATTCAAATCCACTGGCATTTTAATTACCTATTTACTACTCAATTGGAAAACTCGAATATGATGTCTGAGGCTAGAGTATTGCTACTTGTTAATGTGTCTGCGTAGTATTATTATTTTTTTTCTACAGGCAAGAATTTAGTCGGCATTTAGTCGCAGAACTACAAATGTACTTCAGATAAATAAGGGTGAAAAAAAATTAGTTCAGACTTTATTGGAAAACATTCGTTCAGATCCTGGATTGTATGGTCCAAGATAAAACTCTTACTTCCACTCCTCAATTGAGAGTTCCTTTTTCTTATAAATCGATTTCTGTTAAATTAATTTGCTGTATAAATCGCTGTTCACCCAATTCCATCTAATAAAGGGACATCTTGATTCAGTAATTGTTGCATGGAGTACTAAAAGAAGTATCTATTTTGCTAATAGTCTAATAACATTAAACCTATATAACTGTTATCTTCTAATCCATAATCTTATTATTTTATTTTGTATAATAGAACGTATGCAGTATGTAGTGCAAAGGTAGTGAGAGATAAGATCTTCCTGCATGATTTCGCAATTAGAATCCCAAATTGCATGCTACTGTTGCTTGTCGAATGACTGCGACGCCAATAAGGTACTAATTTGGCGGGATGTTGTTTCCACGCTGAACATATTGAAATGAAGCTAAATGAACATATTATGCGGCAACACCCCAAATTGTCTCCGTAATGATTCATGCTTTTCATATTTCTATGAACTTTGCTGTTGAATTAATTAAAATACTTGTTTTCGGTTATAAGAAAAATTGACTTGTCGACTGTTAGTATAAATAATTAGTGTAAGTAAATGGTTATAGATATATTGGATGTTATAAAATAAAGAAAAACTTCATTTAAAAGGGAAAATAGATGAATTTAATGCTTATAAGCCTCAATGATGCAGTCCAATACGTTTATTTTATAATAAATCTCTCAATTAAAATTGCATAAGATTTTAAATACGTGTATTTTTGGATGTATGACTATTTGGACTTACATATTTTTTTAATGTTTTTTTTGTCATTGTACGACAATTAACATCAGAAAAACAGTCCAATAATTTTATTTTATAATAAATCTCTCAATTATAAATTACATAAAATTTTAAATACGCGTATCCTTAAATTTATGGCCATTTGGACTTTCATAACTTATTTATTACAGGAATTTTACATATTACAAAAAAAATAGTATTTGTTTATGTAAAGCATATAGCATTTGCTTACTCTATGAACCTATACTGTATTATGCTTGTCCGTGTACAAAATACTTTTTTTATTTTTATTACTCGAATAATTTAGACACGATGATTCAAAATTCATAAATAAATCAATAAAATTAAATAGCAAATTTCTCATATTACACAGACATCTGGACGAATCCTTTTTTTAAACAGCCTTTCTCTGAACACAAAGTCAAATGAAAACTAGTATAAAATCTTTCTCTTACAGTACAATTTTCATTTCAAAGAAGTTGTCCTTGCGCTGTTACAAAATTTCACAACTTATTTATGCGGAATTTCACAAATTACAAAAAGTAGTATTTGTTTACATAAAGCACATAGCATTTGTTTACACTTTTACCTATGCTTGTCAGTGTACAAAATACTCTTTTTTTATTACATGAAGAATTTAGACAGGATGATTCAAAACTCATAAATAAATCCAAATAAATTAAATTGAATAGAAAATTTTCCATATTATACAAAGCTGCATGGTAGAAATCTGAAGGAAGCCTTTCTTTTAAATAACTTTTTTCTGAAAGCAAAATTAAATGAAAACTAGGATAAAATGTTTCTTTTACAGTACTATTTTCATTTCAAAGAAGTCAGTTTAGTTCAAATTAGTTGTCCTTGCACTGTTACAAAATTGTTTAGCTTATTATGCGGAATTTTGCAAATTACAAAAAGTAGCATTTGTTTACATAAAACACATAGCATTTGTTTATATAAAGCATGTAGCATTTGTTTACACTATGGACCTATACTATACTTGCTTGTCAGTGTACAAAATACTCTTTTTTATCCCTCAAAAAATTTAGACAGGATGATTCAAAATTCATGCATAAATCCAAATACATTAAATTAAATAGAAAATTTCACATATTATATACACAAAAGTGCGTAAAAAATATCTGAAAGAATCCTTTTTTAAATAACTTTTCTTGAACGCTAAGTCAAACGAAAGCTTTCATAAAATCTTTCTCTTACAGTACAGTTTTCATTTCAAAAACGTTAATTTAGTTACAAATTAGATGTATTTTCACTGTTACAAAATTTCGTAACTTGTTTAGTTGCGGGAATTTTACAAATTACAAAAAGTAGTATTTGTTTACGTAAAGCACATAGCGTTTGTTTACTCTATAAACTCAAACTACACTATACTATGCTTGTCAGTGTAGAAAATACTCTTTTGTATTACTCAATTTAGACAGGATGATTCAAACTCATAAATAAATCCAAATAAATCAAGTTAAATAAAAAAAAATTCACTTATATACACAAAAGTGAGTAAAAAATATCTGAACGAATCCTTTTTTTAAATAGCTTTTTTATGAACGCGAAGTCAAATGAAAACCAGGAGAAAATATTTCTCTTATAGTACTGTTTTCTTTCAAAGAAATTAGTGTAATTACATATTAGCTGTCCTTGCACAGTTAAAAAATTTCATAACTTATTTGTGCTAAATTTTACATATTACAAAAAGTAGTATTTGTTTACGTATTTAGTTACGTTTTCATTGTGTAAACACATAATGTTTGCTTATACAATGAACCTATATTATACTATGCTTGTCAGTATACAAAATACACTTTTTTTTTATTACTCGAAGCATTTAGACAGGATGATCCAAAACTCATAAATTAATCTAAATAAATCAAATTAAATAGCACATAGCATTTGTTTACATTATGAACCTCGGATAAAACCTTTCTCTTACAGTACTGTTTTCATTTCAAAAAAGTTAATTTAGTTACAAATTAGTTAGTTGCACTGTTACAAAATTTCACAACTTATTTATACGAAATTTTACAGATTACAAAAAGTAGTATTTGTTTACGTAAAGCACATAACGTTTGTTTACACAATGCACCAGACAGCTACAGACCACTTAATTCATGGGAAGTGTTGCAGCCATCTCCGCTGCAATTGCAGATTTGTCCTCGATCCATCCGAGTTAATGAAGAAAAATTGTTTTCCGCAGCTCATTGCTGTGGTAACGACCCATTCCGATGGCCTTATCGCCCGTTTCTCTTTCTCTCTCTGTCATGATCACATTCCGACGAGAGGGCACAGATGTTCCTACCACCCATTTATCATGTCGCCAAGCGCTCGATTCTAAGAACAACTTGCTTTTGATTTCTTTTTTTTTTTTTTTACAATGCTTAAAGCTTTTCGCAAAGAACGAATTAGAAAATTCTTTATGCTCCAAGTTCATCCGTGTCAATAATTGCACCACTTTCTATGTATTTTATGTAAATGTAAGTTGCAATAATGTGATAGAACATGCATAGGTTTGCTAGTTTGGGACAAACATGATAGTCATGTAACTTTAACTTTGTAGTTAACTGTATGCAATGAGCAGCTTGGCGATATTTGGCAAAAAATTTGTTATTGGGTATTACTGCTCCATCTTCGATTATGAATTATGATGATGAATCAATAATCGCGCCACCTGCCATTGATTTCATTCAAATGTAACTTATTCATAGAAAAGTAATATAATAGAAAGGGCATAAGGTTGCCAGTTTGGGACAAACATAATAATCACGTGACTTCCGCTTTGTAGTTTACCGTATGCGATGATGATTTGGCGAATGTTGGCAACAAACTTTATTATTGGCTGTTATTACTCCTTGCTCGATTGTGATTTAGGATAATCAATTACGATAATGAGTCAATAATTGCTCATTTGCTATGCATTTCATGCAAATGTATTATTACACAGCAAATTATTCACAGCATAGTAATATAGTACAGCGGACATGAGATTGCCAGTTTGAGAACAAACATAATAGTCACATGACTTTTATTTTGTAGTTTACCGTATGCGATGATGGCTTGGAGAATTTTGACAACAAACTTTATTATTAGCTATTATTACTCCATCGTCGATTTTGAATTATGATGAGCAACTAATTATATTTTTTATTTTTTTTCTAATGCAGCTGGCAATACAGATAACAGTTAATCTTTATGCCATAAGCAAAGGCTGCACCGCTGTTACTCATTTAGCACTAACCAGGCGGCACGTGTAATTTGAAGATATGCTACGGAACGCAACTAGCACTATCCCCCATAACGTTTTACTGTCATATTGGACTGGGACTTACGGTTTAAATTGGATTCCGAACCACTACAATCATCAATGGCATGATCCATGATGATATTATTACTCCATAATTCGATCTTAATTTTTAAAAAATTGGAAAATATTTTCTTCGATGTTTTCTATTTTACTGTATATTTAAAATAACTTTTGTCTGCAATACGCTAGCTTGGATACACTTAGTAGTACAGTAGGTTTATACGTATGTTGCTTGTTTTTCTTACCTGCATAAAAATTGCAATTATATATTGCTCTCAAAATAGACACATTCATTGAGAATGCCTGTGGGGGAATTATGGCAAGCATCTGTAATTTCCATGTATTTCAGTTTTGTAACTCAATTTAATAACAATAACTCTATTAACATAACACTTACACAATGCAAGTGCAATCGTTGAAAAACTGGCTTTATTAACTTATGAGAATTAAAAAAACTGTCTTCATCTGCCACCATGAATTTGATAACATTTTACCTTCTTGTAGGTAGATTTTCTTATTGATGTAGGTGGTTTTACCATGTTCCAAAGGACTTTAAAAAATGTTAGCGTAAGCTATTGCAATAAGTGTTATGATTTACCAGGCTACTGTAATTGCCTCATTTTATTATGCTATGTGGCAACTATGGCGTTCTCTTTTAGCGACAATATAAAAATTCAAAATGTTGCGGAATACTAAATTGTTATCTATATCTTATTTGTCCTTTTATTTTCATCTTTTTGTCTTATCTTATATGCTTCTGAAAAAATATTAGAAGTCTCCCGTTCTGTCTGACATTTTATTGATAACTTTGTTATATAAATAATAGAAAATATTTAAAAAATGCTATTTTGAATGAATAAATCAGGCCTACATCATGTTTTCTTAAAGTCAAAGGTGTTAATATACTATAAGCTCGGAGGCTTTGCCATATGTTCATAAGGTTTGAATAATAATGGCAATTGAAAGGTTGAAAATAAAGTCTCAAACTCTTCTTAATTCTTGCAAATAATAAAGAAATAATATAGTATTTGTCAAAATTTGCAATACATAGTTATTATTTTGTGTATATATAGTTATTATTTTGTATATGGTTAATGTTTACGTTCACCTACTAGAATAGCCATATATTAACCTAAATTTATTAATAAAATAAATTTAGGGTAACACATGGCAATTCTAATAGGTGACCATAAACATTAACTATTTTTTCCACAAAATAATATCTATATTTTAAAATTTTGACAAATACCTCATATATTCTACCTCATAAATACCTCATATATTCTACCTCATAAATACCTCATATATTCTACATTACTTCATTATTATTCGCCAAGTATTAAGAAGAGTTTGAGACTAAGAATTACTGAAAGCATGTACGTTATATATGCATAATTTCATAGTTTAATAAAACTATTAATAAAATAAATTTAGGATCAATGTTATTTTATTAATATTTTTTAGTACACTACGATATTATACATATATAACATACATGTTTTCAATAATTCCTAATAAAACTTCATGCGGTATATGAATACATTGTTGAAGCAATTAATCACTAATTATTTAAGTGGGTTAAAAGGAGATTTTTATGGTCTTGAAAATCTTTTTTTTTTTTCATTACCAAATGGGCAGGCTTTAGTTCTGAAGGTCGCAAGTACTTTCTCTGTTGTTGTTGTCTTTTTTTTAGCGTGGTTGAGATGATTTCATTCTTCAAGGTCCCTAAGAACACATGCAGAAGTACAACCAAGGATAACCGAGATCGTTGAACTCGGAGTTGTTTAATGGATATTTATACGAATTGCTTAAATGATTTGATGGATATTGCGATATAATTTAATATCTCATTTCTTAGCAAAATGTAAAATATTATGTATTTTTTCTAAATTGTATTTAGTTTTGGAATTGAATGTGATTTTAACTCATTAAAAATTCCTTACATTCTGACTCTGCGATTTTTTTGATGCTACGTTAATATATGATATTAATGGTTCATCTTTCTTCGAAAATTTTTACATAATATAGAAATATATTTTATCGTTTGTTATAGAATTAAAAGCAATCAATAATAAATTCACACATGTGTATTTTTTGCTTGAATTAGTTTTACTAGTGTTTCAGAATCGAATATCGATTGATCGAAGAATGTGTTGAAGATGCTTGAGTTAAATGTTGTAAGTGCTTAATAACTGGAATAGCTTAAAAAATATTATACAAAATTAAATATTTTTTTTCACTAATTCATGTTTGTACGACTCTCTCTTAAAACCTTTCCGCACTTTTTAGCTGAGTTTCACTAAATTTAAATATTGTCACGTCAATCAACAATCGAATCCGAACCACTATAAACACCCAGGGCACCTCCGGGACTCGAATTCCTGTGGCACAGAGCATATATATATATAATGTTCATGCAGTTTAACATACTTTAATTGAATTCATTCCTGTAAAGAAACAACGAACTGATAATTAAATGTAGAGGAATTATTGCCCTGCTACTATCTATAATTTTTTTATTGAAAAAGTAAAAATTCAAATTTAAATTTATCGATCTCGTAGTGTTTCTCATTCCAAAATAAAACATTCTATTTACATGTTTACCTTTTTACATTTTATGTATCCTTATTTATTTTTCTGCGAAATATTTATTAGATTATTCTATAAACTTTACATCAGGGTTATAGTATTGAATAAGAACTGTTACAGATCTTACTATTGCTATACTTATTTTTAATATAAATTATTTAAATTATTATGCATTAACTTATTTCAGTAAAAAAAAATGTTTCTTTTTGTTTTGGGTTATTCAAAAGAGATATTCCTGTGATTCCTGTACATAACAGAAATAAATTTTAAGTCAGAAAAATATTTTAAGTCAATTTATAAATCAGATAAAAAGATAAAAGAACATATTAGAAATATAAGCAAATAATGATATTTTTTATTGTTTTTAACCGTTGAATTTAATTGTTTGTGCGCTTTTTTCGCCAATCAAAAATTGTAATTTTTTTTTTTTTTTTAGTTCCATTATTTTCGTGTCAACGTACAATTTTTTACGGTCATTATTTTTTTTTTCATTCATATAAACGCATTGTTTAGCTTTAAAAATAATGAGAGAGAGATTAGAGTTTCAAAAAATAAACAATAGTTTTTAGTGTTTCAAAAAATAATAATAACAACAGCATATTTATTAGTTTTTTATAAATATTTCATTGAAAATTAACCAATAATCAATTTTTAAAGCATTATTTGGGCCGAAAGAAAAATATTTAAATCGATTCACAAATTAAACCGAAGTTAAATACATATTAGTAATATTCTTCAATTTTATAGTGTTTGAATTTAATTGCTTGCTTCCGTGCTTTTTTTCGCCAATCAAAAATTGCCAGGATATTGTTTAGCTCCATTATTCGTGTCACAGTCCAATTTTACGGTCATTATTTTTTCTTTGTTCATTTAAATAAATGCATTGTTTTTAGCTTTAAAAATATTGATATATAGAGTTTAAAAAATTAACAGCATATTTACTAGTTCAAAATATTTCAATGGAAAATTAACGAATAATCATTATTTCTGACAAAAGAAAAATATTTTAAGTCAATTCATAAATTAGAACGAAAATAATTAACATATTAGAAATATTCTTTCTTTTTTTTTTTTATTGTTTTTAACTTTTTAATTTAACTACTTGTTTCCGTGCTTTTTGTCGCCAGTCAAAAATCGCCAAGTTATTGTTTAATTCCATTATTTTCGTGTCACTGTCTAATTTTACGGTTATTATTATTTTTTTCATTTAAATAAACGTATTCTTTTTAGCTTTAGAAATATTGATATTTTGAGTTTCAAAAATATAATAATAACAGCATATTTAGTAGTTTTTAGATATATTTTAATGAAAAATAACCAATAATCAATCTTTAAGTAATTATTAAGTAAGTAATTATTAATATTTTAAGTCTATTCATAAATTAGAACGAAGTTAAATAACAATATGTTATTAACTTTTTTAAGTCCATTTTTTTTATTGTTTGAATTTAATTGTTTGCTTCAGTGCTTTTTGTCGCCAATCAAAAATCGCCAAGATACTGTTTAGGTCCATTATTCGTGTCACAGTCCAATTTAACGGTCATTATTCCATAACACACCAATGTGTATTATTTTTTTTATCTTCAGATTGATGCAAAAAAGAAATAAACTCATTCAAATATCATCATCTCATTTAAATTTCCAAAAAAAAAAAAAAAATTTTCCAGTCATAACTGCCTAGAGTAAAATAAATAAAAAAAGTAATGATCGATTTGGAAAAAGAATTGACATAATGACAGCTTTCACAACAGTGAAAAACTAAAATATAAGTTATGCTCTTCACTTTTTTGATGATTCTTAACCATGCTGATCATTATCTTTTTTCACTTATGTTTGTCAGTAACTCATTTTATACGAATTCCCCATAGATCAGAAGTGAGTTAAGTCTTGACAGAATGTATGAAGTATAGTGAAGTCATCTTATGTATAATTGAATTATTTTAAAGAATTTTTTTGTATGATTTAAAAAATAATTAACATTTTTGAATATTATAAACATTTTAAAAATAGTTTCTTTAAAACCTTTCCTCAATTTATATTATTAATTTTCATGAAATTAATGTTATAAAATATGGAAGAGAATATTAAATGATTTGAATCAATATTTTATATTGCACCCTAAATTTAAGAAGTTTTTGGAAACTAAATATATTTCAGAATGCAGAATTACAAATAGATTATGTGTATTATGTAGTTTTTAGAACAACAAGTAGAGTGTGTAAATTTATATTATAAATTTTTCATAAAATTGAAAAAATAAAATATAGTAGAGAGTATGAAATGATTTGAATCAATATTTTGCATTACACCCTAAATTTAAGAAGTTTTTGGAAACTAAATATATTTCAGAATACAGAATTACTAATAGATCAGTTTTTAGAACAACTAGTACAGTGTGTAAATTTATATTATTAAATTTCAAGTAGTTAATTTAATAAAATATGAGTGAGAATTTTGAATGATTTGAATCAAAATTTTATATTGCACCCTAATTTTTAGAAGTTTTAGAAACAAAAATATATTTCAGAAGTAGAATTACTAGTAGATTATGGGGATTGTGTAGTTTTTAGAATAACTAGTAGAGTGTGTAAATTTATATTATTAATTTGCATCTAATTAATATAATAAAATATGAGTGAGAATTTTGAATGATACAATACTGCATTCAAATTTCATTTTTTTTCATTTTTTTATAGAAAACAAAATGTATTTCAGAATATTGAACTGTTAGTGAATTATGTGGATTGTGTAGTTTTTAATATAGTTAGTCGAGTGTGTATATTTATATTACAAACATTTTTTTCTTACATTTTTTACATACTAACCATTACTTCTTTTTGCATTTTAAACTAATTATTTTGCTTAAGAGAATATGACAGTTGACACATTTTTTTCTCCAATGCAAAAACTGTACAAGATAATTGACCAGGCATAGATTTGACTGGTTTTTTCCCCTTTTATTTCAGAAATTGACTAAGGGAATGGGACAATTTACTGTTTGTGTTTTTTTTTTCTCCATGTCAAAATTGACTAAGTGAAATAGGACAAATGTTTTTTGTTACACCACCAAAATTCCATGGATCACATATAAATGCACCTGTGAATGTATGACCCATGAATCCGATAATTCTGTAAACTACTTTATTAAGAGTATCATTCCTTAAGTAAATCAATAGTATACTATAGCGGTCACAAATGATATGGGGGGAAATGACTTCCACGATATTTATTTGTATTAAAGAAAACTATAAGAACTTTAAACTCGTAGCGACTGCTAGGTAGCGTTGAAGGAATATTTCGTTTTTTTCATCTATGCGACAGCAAATGCAAGGCAGAAAATAATGTAACGCCTAAAACTCCTGGAGGACAGTGTTCAGCCTTCAACGCCCGTGAGGGGTGGTTCGTGGCATACATAAGTGAAACACGAGGGGAACAAAAGGGACTGAACATCGTTACCAAGTATAAGTGGTAACTTGTGCAGCTAACGTGTAAGACAGCTTAAGTTTGAATTTCCTGAGGGCGTCTATATCAGTAACACCTGTCAGAAATGAGAAGATTCGATGGCGTTTGTAGCAACGTGTTTAAGTCTAACCTCTCCTATAGAAAAGTAGGCTGCTTGCCGGAAGCTTTCCATTGTCTGGTTTCTATCATATGCATGCGGGGCATTGGTTATACATAAAGTTTTCTCGTTTCTAAAAGTTGTTACTGATATAGACTCCGTCAGCGAATTCGAACCTAAGATCATCTACTCATTAGTTGCACAAGTTACCACGTATACTTGGCAAAGATGTTCAGTCCCTGTTTTTTGGTGAATATCAGCGGGTCTCGGGTTTTTACTCATGTATGTCATAAACTGGCCACCCGCGGCAATGTCATCGTCTATTATTCATCGGTGGTTTGTTAGTGTTATACATAAGTGGAACACAAGGCCCACCGATATTCACCAAAAAAAAGGGGCTGAACATCTTTTCCAAATATAGATGGTAATTTGTGCAACTAATGTGTTCCATTTATGTAGGCCACTAACTGTCCACCCATGTCAATGTCATCCGTCTATTATTTGCAGGGTAGCTATTCAAGGCTTCATGAATGCAATACCGTGTACCGTATACGACTCGTGACCTAATGGCAACGTGGACAACAAGCGGAGTAGGAAGGTCGAGATTCAAATCCGCTGCATGAATGTTGTAGTTACTGCTTTCAGAAACTCGATGTCGATTCACGAAAACTCGATGGCGATTGTGACAGTATGTGTAAAAGTACCTCGTATCGACAGTCAGGCGACCTCGTGAAAGTTTTCCGTGTTTTCTAACATATGACACGCAAATCTCTCATTGAAGTCTTCCCCTCACCACCCATCAGTGGGCTGTCCACATGAGGGCCACATATATTCCACTCTCGTCTTTCTAACTGGTAATGGGCTACAGAGTCCTATTACGTGGGTGAGGTGGGAAGAAGAGAAAGAAAATGTACCAGCGATGGATTACAAAAAATAAGGTGAAATGAAGCGCTATTCGAAAGGAATAGTTTAAGAGTCTTATGCCAGTGTTGCTCTATCAGATCGTTTATCTCTCACGGAAGCACTTTCCTTCCCTTATAACCCATCGGTGGGCTGTTTGTGATCTACATGAGGACCACCGATATCCCACTCTTACCTTTCTAGATGGTAGTGGGCTGTGTAGACCTAGTACGTGGATGAGGTGTGAAGAAAAGAAAGAAAAAGTATCACTGATGGTCAACAAAAAATAAGGGGAAATGAAGCGCTATTCGAAAGAAATAGTTTAGAGTCTTATTGCAGTGTTGCTCACTCAGATCAGTTATGCCTCACGGAAGCACTTTTCTTCCCTTATCACCCATCGGTGGGCTGTTAGTGATCTTCATGGGGAACACCGATATTCCACTCTCATAGCCCTAGTATGTGGGTGAGGGGTGGAGAAGAGAAAGAAAAAGTACCACCGATGGTCAACAAAAAATAAGGTGAAATGAAGCGCTATTCGAAAGGAATAGTTTAGAAGAGTCTTATGCCAGTTTGCTCAGTTAAATATCAGTTATCCCTCACAGAAGCACTGTCCTTACCTCATCATCCATCTGTGGGCTGTTAGTGGTCTATATGAGGACCATTGATGTTCCACTTTCACCTTTTTAACTGATAGCGGGCTACATGGCCCTAGTACGTGGGTGAGGTAAGGCAAAAAAAAAAGTACCACTGATGGTCAACAAAAAATAATGGAAGGAAGCGCTATTCGAAAGGAATAGTTTAGAAGAGTCTATGGCAGTGTTGCTCAATCAGATCAGTTATTTCTCACGGAAGCACTTTCCTTCCCTTATCACCCATCTGTGGGCTGTTCGTGGTCTATATGAAGTCCACCGATGTTCCATTCTCCTCTTTTTAACTGGTAATGGGCTACATAGCCCTAATACGTGGGTGAGGTAAGGCAAAAAGAAAGAAAAAGTACCACCGATGAACAACAAAAAATAATGGAAGGAAGCACTATTCGACAGGAATAGTTTCGAAGAATCTCATGCCAGTGTTGCTCAATCAGATTTTGCGTTGCTTTTTTCGCTTCTTCCCGCAGATTATGCAGTTGTCTGTCTCTCCTTAATTTCCGATCCTTATCGTGAAACGATAATAGCAGGGCACCGTCTCCGTATCCGTTAAATGATCTCACGATCAAACGGGCGCTCTTCTCATTTTCACAGTTGTCAAGTGCCCAAATGATTGGGTAATGGCACTGATTTCGGCATTTCTTGTTTTTCGCATCTGTCACGTCCGCTTAACCCTGTGGTGTCTGCTGCTGTTGCAAAAAACAGAATTTCCGACTCTTCACGCAGAGGTGTCTGTTGGCATTAATGATGCGTGAGAATGCGGTTTTTTAAATAATGCACGGAATTTTGAGAAGTTAATGCAATGTAGAAAGTTGTTTATAAGGTTGTTCACTTGTCATTCAATCTGTTATTGATTAGCAACAGACGCTCCTTACAAAATAATTTGTCGTAGATCATTATAGATATTTTTTTTTTGTTATGAGTGAGATTCTGTCAAAATATAAAATATAAGAAAAATTAAAAACGAAATTTGTTAAAGCGTCAATAGTTTTGCAGCCTGATGGCTGAGTGACTAGCGCTTTGGCGCTCGGAGCCACAGGTTTCAGGTTCGTGTCCCAGCAGATACATAGATGATAGTAGTGGTTCGGAATCCACTTTAAACCGTACATCCCGATCTAATATAACTGTTGGAAGTATGGGTGTCAATTTCGCCCTGTCAAAAAAAAGCATGTCCTGTCTCGAAGTGTAGGTGCATGCAGGCGGCCTTGGTCCACCATGGGGATGTTACACCACAGATGATAATGTTGAGGATTATGATGTGATTAGCTTTATTTATAGAAATAATTGTAGCTGTAAATCTGTAATGTAACGATGATGTTGTGTTTCCACTCAAATAATCACTTCTAGATATTGTTTTGAATTATATATTTTACGGTGAATGGGATTAATCAGGTGATTATCACATTCACCGATTATCACATTATCTTCTTCTTCATTGGCGCAACAGCCTCATGGTGGCCTAGGCCATCTACCTACTGGCAGATTTCGAGACAAGAGATGTCTTTCTTTTTACGATTTAGGATTTTCACCGCTAAGACCAACACACTTATTAGACTGCGACTACGGTTTAAAGTGGATTCTGAACCACTACAAACACCCATGGCGCAGCTGAAACACGAACCCGAAACCTGTGACACCGATCGCTATACGTAGTTAGTTTATTAATTTTTATACATTAAAATGTTTGTAGATGCAGATATAGATTATAAAAAAATAATTCATAAGACTTCATTCTGTTTCATTATAAAGTTTGTCCCGTCTATTCCTTTTTCTTTTTCTTTTGTTTTCCCGTGGAAAAGGAAAGGCATTACCTCTTCATTCTAACTTTCAGAAATGAACTCTTCTGCAAATTACTTTAGTAACGTGACAGAAAACGTTTACATTATCCTATCGTAAAATTTTAAACAGTGTATTAACAAATAATTATTAGTGTGTAATAATAATTAATAATGTGTTAAAATAATTAATAATGAGTTAACAAATAATTAATTATAAATAATTCATCTGAAACCCATACTAGGGTTTTTTATGTTTCAAAAATTGAAACAACAAACAATAAACATATATATATATATATATAGGGGAAAAAAACTTTAGCATGTAACACAGAAAAAAAAATTAGCATAAGAAAAACTGATTTATATACGTAATACTAGGTAAAAGACCTAATCATAATGTATCAATAATATATAAGCTTATAATTTATAAGCCCTTCCCCATAGTAGTGTATCAAATAAGATATAAGCTTCTTCTTCAATGATGCAACAGCCCAGTGGTGGGCCAAGGCCGCCTGCCTAGTGGCAGATTCTCAAAACATGAGATGTTTTCTTTTTACGGAGTAGGGTTGTCAACCCTACGCTCAACATTCTAAGTCGTATTAGACTGGGACCTTCGAATTAAAGCGGATTCCGAACCATTACAAACATCCATGGCACCACCGATTATATAAACTTAGAATACTGAAATAAAAGTTATTGTCAATTCTATCCTTGATTTCATAATAGATAACGTTTTCCTTGTTGTTTATTGAAGCATGTATAAAAATATTTAATGAAAATTTTAGGTTTTGTATTCCCATAAAATTGGGTTATTATGACTGAAACATATTAATATAACGGATTAAAATGTAATATTTCTGATTACTTTTTATTCAATTTGATTATATATATATTTTTCTGTAAAAATCTTATGAAAGAGAATATATATAGATTCTAAAAATTAATAGCGGCCTGATGGCGAATTGGCTAGCCCTCTGGCCTTTGGTACCACAAGCTTCAGATTCAAATCCTGGCGGTGGCATAAATGTTTGTTAGTGATTCGGAATTCATGTTAAACGGTAGGTCCCGGTTTAATAACTCTAAAGTGTGCACAAAATGTCCGTAGAGAGACAAACCAAACCAATCTATTGGCGTCAATTATTAATTTAGAGATTTATTTAATTTGGATGTAGAAATTAATTTTCTTGCTTAACAGTCCACACCAAATTTTTATTTAAGAACTTTTCGTTATCTTAACTCGCAAAATAACATTTAAGAACTTTATTTAGTCTAGATTGAATGTTTTGACGTGGTCAATCTTGTAAATCTTAATGTGGTCATAAATTATATTTATTTAAACTTAAAAAGTAGGTCTTGCTTATTTTAGCTGACCAATGTAAATATTGTTTGATGTAAATCTTAATAAAAATAAGTGAATAAAATTAATGTCTATTTATGTTTTGAATCATCACTATGCATACTAAAGAATATTTGGGCATCGTTAATTAACAACAACAAAACGTGTATTTATTTGTGTGCATTTCGCTTTAATTAAAACCGATTTCTCGTGAATTGGACTAGAACCCAAGCTGGAACTGTAACTGACGTCGACGCCTTTTTAACACACTGTAAATTATCACACTGTCATTGACACCCATTTATCTAATGCATGAAACACGATACCATTCCCTAATGGCTCCATTTTTAATTCCTTGGCACTGATAGATACTTCCATTTGGCCACATCGGCAGCCAAAAGGGTCGCCAAGCAGATTAACACATCGTTCTGTGGTGACACACTTTGGCGGACTTTTGCACCCGCTTAATGAATGGGGCGAGCGCGGAATTTTAAGTAGATACACCAGCCCAGCGCCAGATTTTCAATTTATGTGGCATCTCGCAGTGTTTTTTCCTTTTTCTTTCCCGTGTTTTTTCGCCATCGATATTATTTCCTTGGCTGTCATTCAGATTTCTTTTCTTCCCAGACCCTTTTCGCATGTCATTCCGCGCAACAGACTCGTTTCAAGACGTTATTGATACGCTTTTCTAGATCATGCAGTGATAGGATTGGGTTTCTTCCGGCAAACGGTTAATTGGTAATTTTGTTTAATTATAAAAAACAGAAGATTGGCGTTCTGGAAAGTGACAACTGGTTACTGTTTTATCACTCTTGTTTCCAACTCCGTTGGTTAGAGATATTATTTAAAACTTAAGACCAGAGTCTAATTATGAAAACAGAAGACGGCGTTTTGGAAAATGACAACTGGCAACGACAAATGACAAAACTTAAGACCATAGTTTAATTATGAAAACAGAACACGGCTTTTTGGAAAACGACTACTGGCAATGACAAAACTTAAGACCAGAGTTTAATTATGAAAACAGAAGGCGGCGTTCTGGAAAATGAAATTGGTTACTGTTTTACTTCTCTTGTTTCAAATCGAGCGACTTCGTAGACCAGAGAGGATGCATACGTTTGCGAAGATTGCTGCCGCATTCACTGAAAGCCGCAGGCCACACACACAATTATTTTATACAAATTTCATATTTTTATATATCGTAAGAAAGAAAAGCATTCAAACCTGTTTTTTGTGTTGGGGATAGAGACCTCATACAAAATACCCGCAAAATTCATAAGTAGCTTTAAAATATAATGTTGGGCGTTATTGTTACGGTTTCTAGATCAAGCTGTGATAGGATTGGGTTTCCTACGGCAAATGGTTAATTGGTAGGTAATTTGGTTTAATTATTAAGTAGAAGACTGCTTTCTGGGAAATGACAATTGGTTACTGTTTTACTTCTCTTGTTTCAAATCGAGCGACTCCAGAGGCCAGAGATGATGAATATATTTGTGAAGATTGCTAGCGCGTTCACTGAAAACCGCAGGCCGCACACACAGTTCTTTTATACAAATTTCATATTCTTATATATCGTGGAAAATAAATACACTCAAACCTGTTTTTGTACCGGGAATAGGGACCGCATAAACTAAATCGCCCAATAATATTAATAACATATATACATTTGCTATTTCACTGCATTACTTTACATTCTTTCGCGACCTGATGGTCAAGTGGCTAGCGCTCGGGCTTTTGGTAGGACATACCATAGCCTTCAGGTTCGTATGTGGCATGGACGTCTGTTGGTGGTTCGGAATTCACGTTAAACTGTAGATCCCGGTCTAATTAGCCTAAAGTGTGCAAAAGCTGACAGTAGAGTGACAAATCAGCAAAAATCAAAACGTTGTCCCAATAGCTATTTGAAATTCTAGATGATATGAAAGATGTTGGTTGGACCAGGGTTTATTTTTATGTCGTATTTCCATCTTCACGATTTTATATCTTTTAACATACTGGTGTTAAAGTAATTAAATTTCAAAATTTTTTTTTTTAAAAAGACTTCTATACGATCTTACCAAATTAGATGTGTGGAACACATTCATTTGCTAAGATCTTTAAGTTAATATCGTATTACAGATAATTAAGTTATACATATTTCTGCCCCCTTTTGTTATTTTTGAATGCCAAGTATTTTTTCCTAAGCTATTCATCTCTAAAAGGACAGAAATGTAACATATTCAGCGTTAGTCAGGATGTACCAAAAGAGTGAAATATACTCATCATTTCACTTAGTGGACCATAATTTCATTCTGCATTTAGAGTGTCGCATGTTAATTTGAACGAGCAACTCTAATGATGACATTTAGGGATTCCTTCTTCCTCCGTTGAGCCTAAATGATGGACATTCCAGCTTACAGATTTTACAAACTCATCTCTGGCATGTCCATTTTGTATGATGTACTTACATATATTAGGCCATGCATACAAGGACATGATGTAAATTTAATTATATGATAATATGTTAATGTCTACTTCTGTTGTTGTTGTCGTATCCCTTATGGAAGGAAGGTGCAACTTCTGTTGTAACAAAGCACCCGTAGGTGGAAGTCTTGCTTGACTGTGTGACATTGATGAAGGAGGGCAGTTTCCGGGAGGATTTTGAACTGGAACTACCCCACATTTGTGTATCATATGGGAGAAAACCGGGAAAACTCCCACCTGGTAGCCTGAATAACGAGGCTAGATACTGACATCACAAACGCTATCGAGTTTCCACGTTTTTTGAAACAATGTCTACAACAAAGCCACCAACGGATTGAACCTCAGCCCTAAATACTCAACAGCGCCGTTGACACTGAGCAACCAGTCGGGCAATATTCACTTCTTTATCATTAATTATTTATTATTTGTTTCACGATATGATTTCAACCATAATTCTGACATTACTTTTGTAAAGAATAAAATAATTATATATTTCAACTAATAATCGATATTCCGAATCTTTTCTTATTTGCTATTGATTTCATTTAAAAGTTTTGTCTTTGTTGAAAATAAAAATAAATGCATAAACTATAGAAAAGGCAATGCAAAAAAGTGAAGTCAAATAGAGAAGCTTTATGAGACTAAATTTTGTTTTGTTTTGTTTTAAAGCAGCACGTCTTTTAACTAATATCGAAGTACGTACGTATATGTTAAAAAACAAAAGTAATTAATTGAACGATTAACTTTACGCAATCACTTATAATTTTTATTCAATAAGTAAAGTATCAACCGAGGCGCATTTATAATAGAAAGATTGGCCTTCACGTTTATTAAGTTTCGTAATTTCGACCGCAAATTACTCTGAAATTGCGGGTCATTATTAATTCTTTCCCGTTTTTAGCGTGCCAACAAACAACATTCCGCTTAATTTTTTAAGATTAATGATGCAACTACAAATTTGCAAAGTAATCTTTCAAGGACGAATAAAATTGTTATGAAAAAGAAAAGAAATTTTAAAAATTGAATTGTTAACAATTATAATAAATACAGAATATTCAATTGTTTAGCAATTTATGATTTGTATTTTTAGACATAATGTAGCCTCTAAAGTTTTTAGACAACTAAATCATTGGTTATTGGACTGTTGATTGAAGTTTTCATGATTGCTAATTCTAATCAAATATACATATTTTTACTATAAAAATTTTTTTTTTTAATTCTCGATTTCTGAAAAATACTCATTCATTTATAAATATCCTACGAAAGTGTAGAAAAATATTATTAAAAAATATTAGTTAGACTAATAATTACTTAAAATAATAATATTAGTAATTAGTTAAAATATTAGTTATATTAATAATTAGTAAAAAAATACGTGTAATATTAGTAATTAATAAAAACATATTAATAATTAAAAATATTTGTAATGTTAACAATTAGTGAAATTATTAGAAATTAAAACAGTAATATTAGTAATTAGTAAAAATATGTTAATAATATTAGTATTATTATTCAGTAATTTTTAATGATGCCCGATTCGTGGTTTAGTGGCAAAGTGCGCCGCTAGTCACAATTAGGGCTGAGGTTCAATCTGCTGGCGGCTTTGTTGTAGACACTGTTTAAAACGCGAGGTTATTTGATGGCGTATGTGATGTTCAGCATCTCGCCTCGTTTTTCAGACTAACTGCAGGGAGCTTACCGAGTTTTCTCCTGTACGATACGTAAATGCGGGGTAATTTCCCCTAAAGGTGAAGTCACTGCCTTCCTTCTTCAGCGATTCGGAGTCAAGTTAGACTTCTACCTATGGGTGCTCCATCACAGCAGAAGCTACCCTTTCCATCCATCCGTGAATAGATGGCATGTCGTGTAGACTCGTGGCATGTCCATCCCGTACTGCAGGACACTGAAGATTAGACACAGACACAATATTTATAATAATAAGTCATGAGTCGTCATATACGGTTCTTTATTCTCGTACTCATATGCAATTTAGTTTAAAGTATTTCGTAATAATCTATAAATGTTGCATTTATTATTATTGATTCATAATTTTTAATAAACACAATAATGAACCATGAATCATGAGCTTTACTGCAGAAGTTGGTTTCACGCTAATCAATATGGTTTTGTCATTATTTTTTTAAAATTCTATTTATTTATTGTGATATCTGAATTTTTTATTCCTTATTCTCGTACTCATATACAATTTAGTTTAAAGTATTTCGCTACGATCTATAAATGTTGCATTTATTATTATTGATTCATAATTTTTAATAATCACAATAATTGCAAAACTGAGCTTAAGCTGGGATTAATCTGTAAGCTTTACTGAAGAAGTTGGTTTCACGCTATTCAATATAGGTTATTTATTTTTTTTAATTCTATTTATTTATTTATTATAATATTTTGTTATTCATTATTCTCGTATTCATATACAATTTAATTTAAAATATTTCGCAATGATCTCGAAAAGTTGCATTTATTATTATTCATTCATAATTTCTAATAAACGCAATAATAAGCTTTATTGAAGAGGTTAGACTTACGCTTTTACACTATGCGATATAGGTTAGTCATTATGTTTATTTATTTTATTTTATTTATTTGTTGTGATATCTGAATTTGTTATTCGTGTTTTGTCTGTTATTAAATATTTTAACGGAAATGAAGCAAGTGTGTTTACAAAATATTTAAGAAACTGTAATATTCCAAGAACGTCACAAAAGTGGGTGAGAATGTTTTGTAATTTTTCCTCCAATTTCAATCTTAATGCAGTTCTTGCGGTTTCCTAGAAAATATTAAAACCATTTGAAGCAGTTTATCATCATCATTGCGTTGCCCCAATTATTGCAGAAAGCACTTCTTACATGTTATCTGCCAAGCTAGTGGGCACCGGACATTCATGTTAATGCAGTATTGGGAAATACTACATGTAGTAAGCAGATTTGAAAGGTAACGCTCTGACTCTCTCTAAGTCTACGCATGCAAATTTATGGGGTACAAATTCTTTTTAATGGGCAATATAAAAAAAGAATCGGATTGTTCTTTCTGTCTGGTGAAAAAAAAAATTGCAAAATTTAGATTGATTTTGCAATTTTATTATATTGGTCATCGCAATAACCAGGAATGAATGCGAACAAATTGCAACAAGATGATTTCCATGTGATTGCTTGAGGATTTTTATCTACCACCACAAAAGAATGCAACAAGACAAGAATACAACAAGAACTAAAAGCTTCAACTGTGTACTAACTATTGAATTTGTTGCCCATTGTATTGTGGAAAATAAGGGTTAAAATCGTGAATGAGTTAGAGTAAATAGGAATTTTTTTCGCTTTGTACCAAGTAGAAAAAAGAATGAATACCAAACGGTATTCATTGTTGTCTTGCGTAAATTGCGAAGAAAATAAATGCAACAGAAATGTAATCAGAAATTTTTTTTTCCGCTACAAAATGTGATCCAAGGTGTCATCAGCCCGAAATTTAAATTTATCAAAAAGTGATTGATGAGTAGAAGTATGAAAAGAATTTTGGAGAATCTCGTTTTAAACTTAATCAACATCTTATTTGCCTTTAGAACGAAAGAAGTTATTGTGTTTCAGCCATTCTGAATTGCTAAATCCCTAACAATCACAGAAAAACAATAATGGCGACATCACTTGTAGGAGAATATAATCGTGAAATCTTTTGATTGAAGGTAAAAATTGTGATGTATATACAAGATGATTCAACGGTCATAAAACGAACTTTGAGGTGTGGTACAGTTTACTAAAACATGCATTTTTTTGTGTAGGAATGTAGGATCGGAAGTGACTGTTGAGGCAGGGACGTAAAAAGTGAGAGATGGAAAGAAAAGCATTGTTTATTTAAAACATCTTTAGTGCACGGTACCACAGGTTATTCATTAGGTACCAAGGTGCATGATTCACGCGGTATCTCGGTTACCACATTAGGTTTTGGTTTCAAATCCTGTGGTGCCGTGTATTTTTGTAGTTGTTCGGAATCCACTTTAAACCGTAGGTCCCGTCTAATATGACTGTAGCGCGTTGGGAGTAAGACTGACAACCCTACCCCGTAAAAAGGAAGCTCCTATCTCGAAATCTACCAGTAAGCAGACGGTTGGCAGACATGGCCCACTATGGGGCTGCTGCGCCAGTGATGATGATGATGATTATAGTTATAATGTATCGACAAATTTTTTCAAACGTGATTTTTATTGAAATATAATTATTTCAGATTCATAAATAGTATTGCTTGTAACAACAATATAAATAGTTCTAATGGCCGATGGCCGAGTGGCCGAGCTCTCGGTCCCACACGATTTGAATTCGAGTCCCTGCGGTGCTATGGATATTTGTAGTGGTTCGGAATCTAGTTTAAACCATAGGTCGCGATCTAATATGACTGAAGAGCGCTGGACGTAGGGCTGAGAACCCAACCCTGTAAAAAGATAGCATCTTCTGACTCGAAATCTGCCTCTAGGCAGACTATCTTGGCTCACCTTAGCCTGTAGTGCCAGGGAATTAGTTAGTTATGGACAACATCACTGCAAGGTGCTTCTTTGATTCAATGTTTGCAATAAATTATCAAAATTACTAGCGCCAACAGCAATACATGCGGGTAGCGTCGAAGGAGTGATTGGCGAACAGTTCCAAAATACATCCAGCATCTCGCAACTGCAATGGATTGTCTAGCATTTTCGATTGTAACATGAACAGTACACAGACGGATGGTAAGGGGAGGACTTTTAAGAATAATGTTACGTTTTTGTATGTCGTATATGAGAAAACCCAGAAAATTCCGCCCACTCCCAGTCAATCTCGAAGAAAACGCTAACGATTAAAATTTGGGGTAATTTAATTATTCCTAAAAAATTAAAATTTAAAACAACTAGTTCATTTTTTTAATATTTACTAAATTTACATGACAATGTATTTGTGTGCAAAATTTCACATTTGTTTAACAAAATTTAAAAAAATAAATATTACCTAAGCTAAATCAAAAAATGTTTTGCATTTTATTATTAATATTGATAAATAAATTTTAAAATAGATAAGAATACTTTTAATACCATATTTTAAATTAAAAGTCTTATCTACTGACAATTGTAAGAATTTATTGAAGTTTTTTTGTTTTTTTTTAAACGTATATCTTTTTGTTGGGTTTCATAAGGAAAAAAATCATATAGTTTCAATACATAAATTTATGAATTATTTGCTATTTATATATAATTTCTGTAATAGGTAATAAAAAATAATATATAAATAGCAATTGTCCTATTATTATACACGTGCGTTCCTCAATAAAATGAAAACTTATTTCATTCAGATCTGCACGCTTTTTACTTATGCTATGGTAATAAGTGTCGAATTTAATAAAATAATTACCAAATTCATTGAAAATAACTAGGTATTATATATAATAATTAATAAATAATTTTGTAGCGAAGAAAAATTTAATACTAATTATAAAAATATAATATTAATTAAAATATATTACTAATTATAATAAATATTTTATACATGTATTAAATTAAATTGCTTATTTGCTGAAAATTATAAGAGTTTATTAAAGTCATTTTTTGTTTGTTTAATTTATACTTATTGGAGTGGTTTCATACGGAAGATATAAAATAGTTTCAATACACAAATGTATGAATATATTTGCTGTTTATATAAAATTTCTATAAGCCCCATAAAAAAAATAGATAAAAAAATTTCCCAACTTCATTCAAAATGATTACGTATTATATACAATAATTAATAAATACTTTTATAGTAAATAATAATCTATTACTAATTATAAAAATATAATAATAAATATAATATTTTTTTGTTATACCATAAAAATAACAGTATTTTTTATGAACAAAAATGAATAAAATTATATGCTTCTTACAAATTGAGAAATCAATGCAAATTATTTCTCTTTATTGAATTTTTGATTGAACAGTTTTTCAATTATTTTTTAATGCGGTAAAATGACTTTGGGATGTATCAAAACAAGCAATTATTACTATACACGTGCAATAAAACGAAAACTTATTTCATTCAGATCTGCACCCTTTTTACTTGTGCTGTGGTAATAACAGTGCCGAGTTTAATGAAAAAATAAAAAAAACAATAAATAAATAACAAGCGAGCATAATAGACATGTATTTGCATAATAGATTTTTTCTTTTACGACCCAAATCACCGCACTTCAAATCTAGATCACCCATGGCCCGTGGCGACACCTAGTAACTTAAAATGACTCCGAAAAGCATTCTCTAATTCAAATCCGCGTTGCGATTGGTTAATTCCAACCTTTAAGCCGTGTTGCCATCCATCAACAAATTATTCTTGATAAATGACCATTCTTTCACAATTATTGAAGCTTGCTCCTGAGTACGTTTTTTTTTTTCATTTGCTATTTTTTTTCCTTGCAAATTTCTTTGTGGCATTATTATTTATGTACCATTTTTTTTCTACTTCCTATTTTCTTAGATATATACTTAAGAAGATGGATTAAAAATAAAAATGGAAAAAAGAATCTTATTTATATTTCTGACGGGGAACTATTAAATATAACTACAATATTTAAATAGCCGTTTCAATCAACTTCCATCCACCATATGATTTAATTCATTTTCATTCCATGGTATTTTTATAAGAGTTTTTTTGTTGTTGTTGTTGTTTGTTTGTTTGGTACTTACGTGTTATTTATTTTTTCACCGATATTGATAAATTGAGTTATTTTTTACCCTAACGAATAATGATCATTCATTTTCGACGCTTGGCAAAATATTTTGTATCTAACACTGCCAACATTGGAATTAGTGTTTGCCATTCATTTTCTTATCTGAAATTTTTTTTTAATTTGACTTGCATTAAGAACTACTGAAAATATAAAAAAAATAAAAAAAAATAAAATAAAAATTAATTTTTGTCATACGAGTCATGTATCGTTTGAAATAAATCTTTTTGAATATTTTGATCACGTATATAGTATAAAGAAGAAAATAGAGTTATATATTTAATTGTAACATTGGGTTAAATTTTCGTTTACAGATAAATCACATAAATAAATGTGTTTTAAAATTATTTTCATGGTATTATTATTAATTTTCTTTAAATAATCTAATTTTTTTATAACATACGAAAAATGCATTTCAATTAATGCATTTGTGGTCCAGCTGTAACATATGCCACTAACTTGCAGAATTACATTTTTAAAATGTCTTAATTGGATATGTTAATATTCAGGAGACTCGATAGTGATTTGTACTGCGCGTATAAGTTTTTCAATTGATGCATTCATAATTAAATTTGTGTTTCAATTAATGCATTCATAATTAAATTTGTGTTTCAATTGATGCATTCATAATTAAATTTGTGTTTCATTTAATGCATTCATAATTAAATTTGTGTTTCAATTGATGCATTCATAATTAAATTTGTGTTTCATTTAATGCATTCATAATTAATTCAATTTTTCAATTAATGCATTCATGGTTCAGCTGTAATGTGTGTTTCTAATTTGCAGCAACGTCCATTTTTAAAAACCCGGTACATTAGTTTTCAGAAGACTCTGACAGCGATTTGTACTCCGCGAGTAAGATTTTCAATTAATACATTCCTAAATAATTAAGAGTTTCAATTAATGTATTCGTATTCTAGCTATACCTGTACCACTAACTTGCAGGAATGTCTATTTTTTAAAATTAGGTATATTAGTTTTCGGGAGACTCAACTGTGATTTCTGCGGTGCAAGTAAGCTTTACAGTTAATGCATTCATAATTAATTTTGTGTTTCAATGAATGTATTCGTGGTCCAGTTGTAATTAGGGATTGTAATACCGGTATGCCGAATACCGGTATTTTGAGCCATTTGTACAATTTTGTAATACCGGTATTCACTAGTTTAAATACCGGTTTTTTCGATATTTACTAGAAATTTAGAATATCTATGAAAGGATACTTATGTGTGAAATTCTTATTCTTATCTGTGAAAACAAGGTTGTAGTTGTGAAGAAAGCGTGTAATATTTCGATATTTTTTAAATTGGTGAGATTGTTATTCACATTGTATTTGCGTATCATACTTTAGAATTCAAAATATTTTTCAGATTTATTATATATATATACTCATAAATAGTACCTCGTAATAATGAATAAGAATAACTTTAAAGAACATAAAAAATCAGTTGATACTACTTCAGTTTGGTTTCATTATTTATAAGATGAAAAGAATATGGTGACACAATGTAAAAAAATGTTCAAGAGTTATTAAAGTTAGTGTAGTACAAGCTGACTCCATACACATTTAAAAACGAAACATGACACAAATTTGTTAAAGAGAAAATAATCTAATTGCGATGAATATACAAACTTAAGCTCAGTTCTAAGCCCAAGCCATCAGGGATTTTAGATAATTTTGAAAGAAAACAAAGATAATTTGGATGAAATTATAAGTAAAATTACATTTCTACTACCGGTATTAAAACCGGTACCGGTATTAAGATAAAGAAAATACCGAATACCGGTATTGAACTTTTGGTCCGATATTGCAATCCCTAGTCGTAATGTGTGCCGCTAATATGCAGAAAGGTGTTTTTAGAAATGAAGAGACTCGATAGCTATTTATATAGCATCAGTAAGAGTCTCACATTGACAATCAGGCTGTCTGGTAATAGTTGTCCAGGTTTCTTTATGTAAGGCATTGAATGCAGAGCCGTTTACCTAAAAAAATACTCCGTGAAGACATTAGAGAGTTTTTGCATACCGTACGTTAGTTACCGTAGGACGTCCGTTAGCTTTTTCTCCCTAGCGCGCATGCTCAGTTTCCTATGAGCATGCGCGCTAGGGAGAAAAAGCTAACGGACGTCCTACGGTAACTAACGTACGGTATGCAAAAACTCTCTAATATCCTCTGTTCTTCATTCAATAAACTTATTCGTGATGCTCATAAATCAGGCACGAATGCCTCTGATCTACAGAAAAATGCTGTTGTTAGTTCACTGTTAAACATTGTATATGTGTTTTATCGTGCTGTATGATATACTTATATTATTAGTTGAACACGTATTAATTAAGAAATCAAGGTGCTATTTAGATTGTATATGGGAGATAATTGTATATTCTGTTCTGTTTTCTCTTAAGCATTGTACATGTTTTTATCGTGGTATATGATAAAACTACATTAGATGTGCCCTGGTATTAACATGTATTAGTTATGAAATCGTGATGATATTTAGATTGCATATGCGAGATAATTGTTTACGCTGTTCATAATGCTCATAAGTCACACACGAAGCCCATTGATCTACAGAAAAATGTCGTTATTAATTTACTTTTAAAGATTGCATATATTTTTAATCGCGGTGGTTGATTAAATTACATTATTGGATATGCTCTGTTATGAACATATATTAGTTAGGAAATCAAAGTTGCTATTTATATTGTATTTACGAGATAAATTTATGTGCTGTCCATAATGCTTATAAATGAGGCACGAAATCCGCCTATCTACAGAAAAATGTTGTTATTAGTTTACTTTTAAACATTTTATATGTTTATATAGTGGTGGATGATAAAATTACATTATTGGATGTGTTCTGTTATGGACATATATTAGTTGTGAAACCGAAATGATATTTATATTGTATTTGCGAGCTAAATGTATATGCTGTTCATGGGGCTCATAAGTGACACACGAAGTCCATTGACTGTGTTGTGATTCATCCCCGGACGGACATGCCATGAGTAGTCTACACATGGATGGAGGTGAAGGGACTGCTTCTGTTGTGATGAAGCCCACGTAGATAGAAGTCAAACTTAGCTCCGTGTCGCTGTAGAAGGAGGGTAGTGCCTTCCGGGAGGACTGTTAGAGGGAACCCCACACTTGCTTATCGTATGGGAGAAAACATGCAAAAACTTTCCCTCGTTACTCGGACTGACAAGACAAGATGCTGAACATCACAAACGCAATTGAGCCTCCTCTAACAGTTTCTACAACAAAACCGCCAGCGGTTGGAACCTCAGCCTTAATGCTCACCAGCTCTATATGATTGTTACCACTGAACTACGTGTTGGGCAAGTTCATTGATTTACAGAAAAATGTTGTTATTGGTTTACTTTTAAACATTGTAGATGCGTTTTATCGTGGTAGATTATAAACTTAGAGTTTTAGTTATAAACTGGTATGAACATGCATTAGTTATGAAATGGGATGTTATATAGATTGCATATGCAAGATAATTATATATGATGTTTCTGATTCTCATAACAGAATAAAACAACAAATTTAAGATATCCTCTTCTTCATGTAATCGTATATAACAGGAAATTTATAACTTTGAAGATATTATAAGTTAGCGTTAGAAGAACACCTCCCTACCCATTCATTCTTGTGGAAATATACTTCCCAACGCTTAGATTCCCGGAATATTTCGTTCTCTCTTCTTGGCCATTCAATAAACAGCGGAATGTCTGCTCGACCATTCAATAAACAGGCGCTAACTTACTCTGCGCTGCCGTTCATCTGCGGTCTGGAGCATTATGTCGCGCGAAATGTTTGTTTAGCCGACATTGAGAGCAGAAATGCCCCGACTTTTCCGAGGATTTCGAGGTTTGGTCTTGAAGTGTTTATTAGACAGGCGGGCTGTCGCGCAGACTAAATAATTTTTACAAACACGGCACGTGCGATGATGTCATTGGAATGTTCTATTGCAACTTCTCTTCCCCCTCTCTACTGAGGAAGAACTTCTGCTGATTGTTTATTGGCTCTACGTTGGAGATGGAACGGTTTTTAAAAATGAGTCGCTGGGATTTTTCGCATTTCGTGTATCATGCGGTTGCTATATTCGTGCAAAAATAAAAATGAGTTTTTTTTTCTTTGCAATTTCTTGTGTACAGTGCAAACTGTAATGTTTCTTGCAAACTTGCCTGCGTATGATAATAATTAAAAGTGATTTGAAATTTTAAAGACTTCAGACTTTTAGATTTTCTACTTTTTATATTTGTTTTTCAGGTTATGTTATGACTTTTGAGATTGGAATTAATATTGCAATTAGCTTAAAAGTCTTAAAACAGCATACTAAATGTCTATCTTTTCTTTTCTTTTTTTTTTTTTCAACATTTAAAAATGTCAATAATTTAATAAACTGTAGATGTATAGTTACTATTAAAACGACGAAAAAATACGTTTGCTGTAGGTACTGAGTGTATGGAAAATTCGGCTGTAATAATGATGAAAATCTGCTTTTGATGAAATTATCAAAGAAAGTTGTACCGAATGTGTTGAAGAATTTCCTATTAATTTTAAAACTGCGGAAGAAAAAGTTACTGCTATATACTAAATGTGAGAAAAGATCTGCTCTAAAAATCTACTCTTGATGATGATAAAAATCTACTCTTGATGATGACATTGAAACATAGTCCTCTGTTTTGGTTTATGTGACTTGAGTAACGTTAAAACATAGTCCTCTATTTTGGTTTATGTGATTTGAGTAACATAGAAACATAGTGCTCTGTTTTGGTTTATACTTTACTAAGTTTTCAACACAGTTATTAGTAATGTCAAAATTAAAAAAAATCTACAGAGGAATACCTTTTATTTATTTATTTATTTATTCCAAGAAGCATGACAAATGAACGTAGAAAATTAATGTATAAATTTACTATTAGGAATAATGTGTATATCTAGTAATGATATATGCTTAGCTTGTGCGATCCAATCCATTCATCTTAAATTTAGTTTTGTACGTTGTTTTTCTTTTAATCTTATTATTTCTCGGTTTCACATCCGTTATAGTGTAGTTGGTTATTTTTCTCCACCCACGTATATAAAGATATCACTTCTTCAAAACTCCTATTTGCTGGGCTTGCCTCTGTTCATTTATTTTGATTTACGTCAATTATTCATTCTTTTTCAACACTTGGCTTTGGTGTGTGCGGAGTTGAATCATGTAATATGTTTACACAAATCTCAACTCACGTGGAATAATAATTTGAATAGTAAAACAGCTGACAGGCGCAAGCATGCACCTTTCATTTTAAATTTAAGGTAAGGCAAAGTACTTAGTCAAATACTATTTGAAATAGGCAACAATAAAATTAACATATTTTAGTCGTAAACCGAACAATTTATCATATCTTTCTTCTTTTAAAATATTTGTTTTCGTAGAAGATAAGATCTAGGCTGAGATAAGATTCGAATATTTGATTGCATACCATTAACTATCTTAGTTTTATGAAGTTCTTATTAATGAAACAGTTAATTGTGATGAAATTTAAGAAGTTGTATTTTCTAGAATCAATATTTATTTAATTCTTTTACCTATATTCTATCCTGAATTATTAGAGAGTTTTTGCATACCGTATTTTGGACGACCGTTAGCTTTTTCTCCCTAGTGCGCATGCTCATAGGAAACATTATTACAGATACACATGCGCAATTTCCAATGAGCATGCGCGCTAGGGAGAAAAAGTTGACGGTATGCAAATAAGGTATGCAAAAACTCTCTATTAACAAACAAGCATAAATCAGAATTTAAGAATATAATTTTACGTTTTCTTCCCATTTTTATATACATTCTTGATATAAGTAAGATATTTAAAGCTTGATATATGTACTTATTTGCTTTCTATTTCAAAAATATGATTATTTTATAAATATATTCTACTATCCTACCCTTGTGATTGGAATTCATAACATGCACCATACCCCTCCTCTAGTGATATTTTGCGGTATGATGGCCAATTGGCTAGTGTTCTGGCCTTTGGTACCACAGGTTTCACGTTCGAATCGTAGCGGTGGCATGGATGTTTGTTAGTGTTCGGAATCCACATTGAACTGTAGATCCCGATCTAATTAGCCCAAAGTGTGCAAAAAATGACTGTAGAATGACGAACCAAACCAAATCTAGGAAAATCTTTGTAAGCTTAACTTTAAATTAAACAACCTAGATTCAGTATTTTTATAATGTAGGTATAGGTCTTTATTACTCTCATATACAATGATATTTTCTTCATTTATGAAGATGAAAGCCTTTGCAATAAGCGATAATTCTCTGAAAACAGGCTGAAACAAATTAATCCTTTAAGAGATACTTTCTGCTAGACTTCTGACGGGAAATGAATCAGTTGTGAAACATATAGGAAGCAAATCATGAAAAACTGAGTACTATTATAGCAGAATAATACTTGAAATTCACTAACGTAGAAAGAACTGGAAACACTATCAGTTTACATTATAAGACCACATCAGTATTCACTACCTGTAAATTATCATGCACTTCACAGGCAAATTAAATTGCGTTTGAAAACCATAACATTCGCTGTACAAAAGTCCTGAAGTTCCTCCTATTCAGAACAAAAAAGACGTTTGTGTAAGATCCAAAGTGAGCATAATCTGTATCATCAGAAAATCATAAGACAAAAAAAAAAAAAAAATATAAACATTTATACAAAATATACTATAACAGGGTGTGAAACAAATTATCCGGGTAACCAATAAAATACCGAAAGAAATTACTTATAATCATCTGCCCCACCAAAAAAAAAAAAAAAAAAAAAATGAAACCCAAAGGAAATTACATTATTAATTATTATTACACTATTATTAATTAATTAATTAAAATTATTACTAAAGTGATCCTGGGGATTACTTTATCAAAGATGCGTTGCAGGAAGATATTATAATGATGTTATTTCTGCTCGCTGGATGACTGGATTTAAAAAAAAAAAAAAAAAAAAAAAAAACATCTAGCGACATATACCGATAACATGGATGAGACAAAATAATCTGCTGCTTAAAATCGGCAAGCCGGATGATAACAATTCGGCTTGTTTATACAGAAAAAAAATCGAATGAAAAAACCTCGTGACTTACAAAAAATTCACACTGCTATAAATTCGTAAAGGTGTGCTGTAAATTCATATATTTATTGACATATTTGAAATCTTTGAATTAAAAATTCTTTAAATACCAGGTAAAAGTTTAAAAGGGGGAAATCCTATTGAAGTATAATATTTTTTTTTCTTTCTAATGCAGCTGGCAAACACTTAGACAGCTTGGTCTTGGATGCCTTAAGGCAAGCGCTGTACAGACGTTATTCATTTAGCACTACCCAGGGGCACGTGCAGCTTCAAGATATGCTACGGACGCGAGTAACACTACTCCCACAACGCTCTACGATCCTATTAGACCGGGACTTACGGTTTAAAGTGGATTCCGAACCTCTAAAAACATCCATGGCACCGCCGGGACTCGAACCCTGTGGTACCGAGCGCCAGAGCGCTAGCCCTTCGGCCATCAGGCCCCTGTAACTTCACATATATTCCGACATATTTTAAATCTTTGAATTAAAAATTCTTTAAATATCAGGTAAAAGTTTTAAGGGTGAATTCTATTTAAGTAACATACAATCTATTCTTCAATTTGAATCAAACTATTAAAATATGTTTGAGATAACTACGACAATTTTCAGCTTTTCTTCACAATTTGTTTTCTTCGAATCAACCTGCGTTTTGTCCTCTTGGCATTAAGCTATTTAACTGTAACCATGCTATTCTAACATCTCCCAATACTGATACGCAAATCTAGGTTTCTTGCAAGAATAATAATGAGATAGAAAATAAGAGCACCTTACCACTAGTGAAATAACAGTTCAACAAAGCCCTTGCTCGACCTGAAACGAGTTGAGGAAAGACTTACAACACAAATGCATTCAAAATAAAACATTTTTCGTTTTTTTAAGCAGAGAATTCTTGTAAGGAAAAGCAAGCCAAGCCGGCTAATTCCTAATTTAAATGACAAGTGAATAAGCATTAGCGTAATGTTACCATATTTCTGCCTTGTGACGCTAATCCCTTGTCATAATCGTCGACCGGACAACTCGAATAATGGGATTGCGGATTGCAGCAGTGGTCTTCTCAACAACTGTTGCCGGGAATGAATAACAGAGTTGCCCAATTGTTGAGACAACACAGCTGGATCCAGGTCGAGAGGGTTTGTTAAAAGACAGACCGGCTCCTGGTGTTTTTCCTTGGACTGGCTGTTTTTTCTTCCCAAAGGAACGGGTCAGAGAAATTAGTGCAAGACGTGAGTAATTTGCGGTGAAGATTCTTGGATGAAGGGCAAAGAGAATAGTAAAAATAAAATGGTAATCTTCTGATTAGAAAGTAATGATAAACATGCAACAAAAAGCAAGCCTTTCATTCTTAACTTAAATGATAAGTATACAGCAATGGTGTTACATAAATCTTACACAACTATGGCACAGCATCAGTGGCTTAACTATACCATCAGTAGTTCGCAGCAAATTTTTCGAATGGGGGTCCTTCAATTCAAAGTATCATCATTTTACTTTCTTTTCAATAAAGTATACCTAAAGTGGGACCTGATGGCCCATTGACTAGCGCTTTGGCGCGCGATGCCACATGTTTCGGGTTCAAGTTCCGTCGGTCGCAGGAATGTTTGTTAGTAATTCGTAATCCACTTTAAATCGCAGGTCCCGCTCAAATAGGACTGTAAAGAGTTAGGTATAGGACTAACAACCCTACCCTGTAAAAGGACAAAATCTCCTGTCTAGAAATCTGCCAGTAGGCAGACGGCCTTTACCCCCCATGGGGATGTTGCGACATTGATGATGATAC
This sequence comes from Caerostris darwini, assembly GCA_021605075.1. NCBI lineage: Eukaryota > Metazoa > Arthropoda > Arachnida > Araneae > Araneidae > Caerostris > Caerostris darwini. Next base: position 259,292 of record BPLQ01007128.1, read on the forward strand.
TACCACCTAAAATACGTATTATTTTTGGTTAATAATATTAAATTTTAGTTTAAGAAGTGTATTGAATTAAGATTTCTGGTATCTTTTAGTAAAAATTTTATTAAGTAATTTTTTTTGGAGGGAATGGGAGGGGGGGCTTTTTGATCAACAAAAGTGTTAATGACAGTCAAAGTAATCAAAGTTAAATGTTGGATGGATAGAATAGCCAAATTGCGTAATCTGTCTTATCCCCATATAATTTTCATATTTCATCAATGTCCCATATAATAATAAATGTCAGGCCCTTCCTTTACTCTGCTCGGACCGGGACCTTGGCAATTTGCTCATCTTGCCACCCAATTTTTAGGCCAATGTACAACATACAACCTTACATAGAGCTATGATACTGTATACAAACTTGTATACAGTTATTGTACTGTATGCAAGTTTACAAATTATTAATTTACAAATATTTGACATGATGGTTGAATAAATAATTCTGCTTCAGAAATCATGAAATTTATAAATGAATTATTATAAATGTTATTTAAGTTATTTATTACGAAAATATATTTATCAGGATTTTTTTACCGATTGTAATGTGTTGAGTACAATGCATATATTTAGTTATTGTTCGTGCTTACTAATGCGTGTTTCATCAATTTTGTATTCAATTGTGTTGTTTTTGTTGTTGTTTCTTATCCCACTTGGCTGGCCAAGCCCACGAGCCCATATGGACTCATGATTGAAGGGGAAGGAAGCAGCTTCTGTTGTGATGGAGCACCCGTAGGTAGAAGCCTGACTTTTGCTCCGTGACGCTCTTACAGTCGTAGAAGACCGGGACCTACGGCTTAAAGTGGATTCCGAACCACTATACAAACATCCATGGCACCGCCGGGATTCGAACCCGAAACCTGTGGCACCGAGCGCCAGAGCGCTAGACACTCGGCCATTCAGGTCCCAAATTTGCCAACGGCACGCAGTGTTCCCAGGTGGTCACCCACCCAAGTACTGACCGCGCCCAATGATGCTTAACTTCGGTGATCTAACGAGAACCGGTATATTCAGTATTCAATTGTGCTTATAATAAGCATCTAAAGTTAGAATAATTTTCTTATGACGTAAAAGTCTTAGATGATGACCGACTAACTAGCGTTCTGGTGCTCAGTTGCCCCAGGTTCCAGGAGCTATGGATATTTGTATTAGTTCGAAATCCTCTTTAAACCACGCAATACCACTTTAAACCGTAATATTAGACAGTCCCCGTCTAATATTACTGTAGATCGTTTTACGTAGGACTGACAACCATACCAGGCAAAAATAAAACATTTCCTGTCTTGAAATCTGCCAGTAAGCAGATGGCGTTAGCCCACCAATGATGATGATAAATATCTTAATCTTTTTCAAATATGATAAAAGTTTGCATCCTTTCAATATTTTATAAAAAGAAAGAAAAATATGCAAAGTATCTGTAATTTAGGTTTATCTTTATTGTACTGATGAAAAGAACATACCAACTTTTTTTATATATATAGATTTGTTGATTTACCAGATATTTATAAACAAATATGCTTGTTCAAGATTTGTTTTTTCTTTATTTCTTCGTGATTTAGAATAAAAGCGAATGAATATAAAAAGCATAAACAGATGAATTGGTAATGAGCAATATTTAAACAATTAATTAATTAACAATTATTTAATTTATTATTAATTATTAATTATTTTATTTTTAATTTATTATTAATTATTTTTATTCTATTTTTAATTTATGATTAGCTATTTTTATTTTATTTTTAATTTAGGATTAGTTATTACTATTTTATTTTTAATTTATTATTGGTATTTTTAGTTTATTTTTAATTTATGTTTAGTTCTTTTTATTTTATTTTTAATTTATTATTTTTATAAATTTTAATAAATTTTTTATTTTTATTTTATTTTTAATTTATGTTTAGTTATTTATGTTTTATTTTTAATTTATGTTTAGTTATTTATGTTTTATTTTTAATTTATTATTAATTATTTCTATTTTATTTTTAATTTATTATTAGGTATTTTTATTTTATTTTTAATGTATTAAAAGAATAGGAAATTGAGCTCACTTATAGAATTAACAAAGCGTTTATATGGCAAAGCGTTGTCATGATATACCGAGGTATATATTTAAAAATCATTCACAGACATCACCAGAACAGATGTTCAAGTCAACACGGGCACAACCATCACAATAAGTCAAATGTACAACTGGCACCACCAATAGCAAATAGACTGTAACGACTTCGCCGTACAATAGATGTGTGACTGACTGAAATGTTTGCTATCTGATAGTCTGATTGGAAATTTTCCAGAGTTTTTCTAACTCCAGAACTGCGGCACTAGAGAAAAAAGTATTGTTTCAAACAAAATAGGATAGATTCCTCCTAACTGTAAAGGATATATTAGCGGTGGAATACAGTCAATCGTATATCTTTTTTTTTTCATTGTGTTTCGTAAATTTTCTTCTTCTAGCCAATCATATCTTAAGCAAATCACCTATTTTCTTCTTGATCATTTTCATCAACTCGATTTCTTCGTCGTTTTCAAAATCAAAAACATTTTATTTACAACTTAATTATCAGTTTAATAATTATTTTTTGTTTCTTATATATTTAACAAGGACATTCAAAGTATAAAGCGGTTTAAAAGTATTTATCTCTTTTGAAAAATTTATGTTTGAAAGTATGGTGTATGCAGTTGATCAGCATTTTAAAGAAAAGATTTCAAACGTTAAAACAATGTAAATTATACTTTAACTTGTGAATCTGTTTCATTTGAGTGAATGAATTAAGGTTTTATGAATCTTCTTTATTGATTTTATTTATTTATTTTTAAATCAAAATACACTCACTATATTCACATAGGCCAACGGCCGTACCATGCTGAATATACCGGTTCTCGTTAGATCACCGAAGTCAAGCATCATTGGGCGCGGTCAGTACTTGGGTGGGTGATCACCTGGGAACACTGCGTGCCGTTGGCAAATTTGGGACCTGAATGGCCGAGTGTCTAGCGCTCTGGCGCTCGGTGTCACAGGTTTCGGGTTCGAATCCCGGCGGTGCCATGGATGTTTGTAGTGGTTCGGAATCCACTTTAAGCCGTAGGTCCCGGTCTCCTATGACTGTAAGAGCGTCACGGAGCCAAAGTCAGGCTTCTACCTACGGGTGCTCCATCACAACAGAAGCTGCTTCCTTCCCCTTCAATCATGGCTCGTGGGCTTGGCCAGCCAAGTGGGATAAGAAACAACAAACTATATTTACATTAAATTTTCTGTTTACTTAATATCGCCTTGGTACTTAATATCGCCTTTTTCAATAAGTTAAAAGATACACTCTTATTACTTGTAACATTTGCAATAAAAGGTTTCAAACCTTAAAATATAAGGGTACATTTATGTTTAAACATATGAATCTGTTTCATTTGCTGATCGTTCTTTTTATGAATTTTCTTTATTGGTTTTATTTACTCCTTTTTAACATCAAAACACACCTACTATGTCACATATAAAGTTTTCTGTTTGCTTAATAACGCCTTAAAATGCAGGACGGTAAAAAGTTTGACTATTTTTTTTAAATAAGATAAAATGATAACACACTTATGATTCGTAATATTTGAAAGAAAAGATTTCAAATGTTAAAACGTAAAAGTAAATTTATGTTTTAACTTATGAATCTGTTTCATTTATTGAATGTTTTATATGAATTTCCTTTATTAGCTATATTTGCTATATCACATATAAAGTGTTCTGTTAAGATTTTAAGCTTTAACTATTATAAATCTATATCTAAACGTCTGTGTTATAGGGAATGTGAAGTTTGATTGTGTCAATATTGCATCAGTTTTTTTTAAATCTTATAAATAAGTCACTTTCATTCTATGATAAAATACGTCTATAAGTAATTCTACATTTATAATAATATAATATGTAACTATATAAATAATAAGTAATCTGTGATTCAAAAGTCTCATAATTGTGGTAGTGAAGTTGAAAAAAAAAGGAAAATAAAATAAATGCATAGAAAAATTTTTTAATGTTCTCTTTGAAACGTTAAAAAGTAAATAAATTACTTTTTTTTTTTCAAAGCAGTTTAAAACTTTTCAACTATTCTATATTTTGATTGTCATTGTTACATTTGTCAAAAACGTAAATTAATTGTTAAGTTGATAACTAAGATGTAAAAATGTTTTTGTTTTTTATCGAGACGAAATCAGGTGATTTGCTTAAGATATGATCTACCAGAAGACGAAAATAAGAGGTTCAACAAAGATAGGGCGTGGTTAATAATCGAACCATGTAAAATACAGTTATTAGCTGCATTATTAGCGAAAATATCAGCAATATGTCAACATTCTTACTACACCATAAATTAAGGTATACCTGTCTTCACGAAATGTATAACCACAGATTTCAAAACGCATGCTAAAAAGGATCCATCATCGTTAATAACATTTTTTTTTTTTTTTTTTTTGCAAGAAAAGGTCCTTTCTTCTACAATCGCATTCACCCTATATATCGATCCATTATTCCAGCATAACTTGGTTGATTAACAAGGAATTCTAACAAGGCAGAAAAAGGAGTTTAATTAGCTCATAAATAATCTAAAACTGCAACTAATCAGCATGTTAATAGGAAAAGATACTTTCACGGAGCTGGGGAACCACATAGAATGCAATCGATTTTGTTCTTACTGGAGCAGTTCGAACAGCTTTATTGATGGACGAACAGGTGGGTAATTATCCGCGGTAATTGCCGGCGTCGATGACACAGATCCTTCCGCCGGCAAAATGTAGTCCCTAATTCAGGAATCCGCCATTAATTCACGAGTCCTATGTGTGTCGTTTTGCAATCACTTAACGCGACAACTTGATTTGTTGGGAATTAATTTGCTGTGTGTGTGATTGAGAAGTTTGACTGTTAGGTATTTATAACAGAATGCGGAAAAAGGGACTGTAAGCTAAGCTGTTGGTAGGTTCAGATTTAGATCCATCTCCCAGATAGCATCGGAATTGATGGATAACTTGCCACCATCTGCATAATTTTTTTCGTTCTCTGTCGTAGAATAATGTGTTCGAGACTTTATTTATGTGGGAAGATCTTGTTAATTAGGTATGCTATGATTACATTTTTGAAAAAAAAATATGTTTAAAATAAATTATATAAACAAAATTGAAAGATGAATTTTACAAAATATTTTACAATATAAATAGATAACAATCATCAATGCAATGAAGCACTCACACAAAGGTTTGGTTTATCGCTCTACGGTAATATTGTGCGTATTTTAGGTTAATTAGACCGGGACCTACAGCTTTACGGGATTGCGAACCACTAACAAACATTGATGACACCGCCGGGATACAAACCTAATGCTTGTGGTATACGAAAGGTCAGGGCGCTATTCAATTGGCCATCAGGCCGTCACTCTCACAACGAGAAAAACTAATACAAAATAATCACATTTTAAATATTGCAAGATAATTTATTACAAAATAATCACATTTTAAATATTAGGGAAAAATATACGTGATAATACAATTCTTTATTTTAAAAAAACAATGTCTAGCAAAACTATTGTACAATCATTTGAAAGCCTTAAATAAATCATTTTCTCTCTTAAGTGCTCTTTAACAGCATTGCTGAAATGAACTTGAACTGCGAATTATATAGCGTGTAGGTGTGTTAACAGCTCTTCTAATAGACTTCAGTGCGGTTAATAGCTATTCGTGAGTGACTCTACCGTTCTTTTTTTTGATGGGCCCGTAAGTCACCCACTGAAGAGCTATTCGTGACTAATCGAATTAGTATGCTTCCATGGCAACAATCTTCTTCTTCTAGCTAGCCTTTCATCAATAGTAACTGGTAAACTAGATGCCTATTAGAAGAGCTGAGATTCTATTAGAAGAGCTGAAGATAAAACTAATTAACCTTTAATTGCTTTTATTAACTCGAAATGTGATTATTCGTAAAACACTAAAAGAAAACTCAAATGCATAATTTTTATCAGCTTTTAAATGCCCATATTAAAGATATACGTAAAAAAATTAAATAATACTAATGTAAATATAAATATACGAGGTATCAAAATGTTACTATCTAATGTTACTAAATACGAAATATGAAAATGTTACTATCAAACGTTACTAAATACGAAGCATCAAAATGTTACTATCAAATGTTACTAAATACGAAGTATCAAAATGTTACTATCCAAAATGTTATTATCAAATGTTACTAAATATGAAGTATCAAAATGTTTCTATCCAAAATGTGATTATCAAACGTTACTAAATACGAAGTATCAAACGTTACTAAATACAAAGTAACAAACTTCAGTGTGGTAAACAATAAGAATGAAATAAAAAATATGTAGTCAAATTACGAATTTCTTATTAATAATTTTGAAATAAATTTCCTAGAAAAAAGGAATCAAATAACAACCATAATTTAAATATTAGAGAAAAGACAATATTAGAGTAAATGATAACAGAAATCTTTATTTAAAAAACAATGTCTAGCAAAACTATTATACAATCATTTGAAACGCTTAAATAAGTCATTTCCTCTGGTAAGTGCTATTTAACAGCATTGCTGAAATGAACGTGAACTGCGAATTACATACCGTGTAGGTGTGTTAACAGCTCTTCTAATAGACTTCAGTGCGGTTAACAGCTATTCGTGAGTGACTCTACCATTCTTTTTTTCAATGGGCCCGTAAGTCACTCGCTGAAGAGCTATTCGTGACTATTCGAATTAGTATGCCTCCACGGTAACAATCTTCTTTTTATCTTCTCAATTCGTGAAACATCGTGACAGTTCACGATCACGTTTTGACTCTTTGGTCACTTCCGAAGTACTACATGGGGAATCGGGAATTTTCAATTCTGTAAATCAATGGGTGGTAGGATTTCTATTTTATTAGATTTTTTTTAATGTAGATTCAGTTTTGATAATTTAAATAAAATATTTGTTTATTTCGTGTGATTTATTGCTACACTGTTTACCTGTGAGTCACAATTTCTGGTTATTCTTTTTATTGTTTTGTGTGTGTGTGTGTATTTGATTTGAAGTCAAACAGAGCGTGCGTACTGAATTCTTTATCGTGATTTACTATCGTATATTTGCAGATAATTTTTTTTTAACTGAAATGATTTATGGATATTGCTTTTGCTCACTATCGATATTTTGATAAACTTATGAAGTTTATTAAATATATTCATAAATATATAAAAAACAGCTGTTTAACAAAATGAAAATCATATAAGAACAGTAAAGATGGAAATCAATAGAAGATAAATAAATAAAACTTATTTTATAAAACGAACTTTGCTTTTGGAGAGAAATATTATTAACAGAAAGAATATTACAGAGTTATTTATAAATGAACAAATTGTGTGTTTTTTTTTAAACAAATTTAAACATTCATTTAACATTTATAAAAATACATATAACATATATAAAAATACATTTTACGTACAAATTCTATATGTAATTTTGCCCCTTTTATAAAAGGGCAAATAATTTTTTTTAGATTTTTCAAAAATAAGAATTAAATTACTTATGCTGCAGTAGTTTTAATATAGTAGTTTATTATTAACCATTACTTTAAAAATATTATTGTAAACTAGAATAAATTAGACTGAACTAAACTAATTTGATGCTATAATATATTAGCGATAGATGCTGTAATAGATGAAAATTAGATGATGCATATTAACTGGCTATAAAAGTTTTGTTTCACAAGATACAAGCTAAATTTATTTAATTTTAAATTGCCATTGAAATGAAAATGTATTATAATTTTGAATGGTTCACAGTAAAGTTGTTGTTGCATCTAATCATCGGTGTCCTGCAGTGCGGGACTGACACCTCATGAGTAATCTTCTGATGGTTGAAGGGAAAGGGGCACCTTCTGTTGTTACGGAGCACCCTTAGGTAGAAGTCTGATGGGCTCCGAGTCACTATATACAGAGTTGAACCTGAAGCCTGTGGCTCCAACTTTCTTTTCCTTTAAAATGGCTTTGGTTTGGTTTGTCGCTCTACGGTCATCTTGTGCACACGAGGGCCAAACAGGCTAGGACCTACAGTTTAAAATGGATTCCGAACCATTAATAAGCATCCATGACACCGCCTGGTCTCAAACCCGAAAATTGTGGCACTGAACGGCAGAGAGCGAGTACTCGGTTTTTTGGTAATTTATATTTTATTTTAAAATTCCTTTTTAGAAATGAACATGCGTCTACAGTTTATAATGATTTTATTTAATAATTCAAATATAGAAATATTTGCGAATTAAAATACGCCCATTGCTGGTGCAGCATTATTATCCTCCCAAATATTTCCCCTCAATTTCTTCCACTTCTAAACAGCACCATAAAGAAAAAAAAAAAAAGATGTTTTTATTTTAATGTTGTTTATTTTATGTAGTGCTTGCATTTTTTACCCATGCCATTTGGACTTTTTTTTAATTCCATGAAGGCAATCGGGGCCACATTAGTCTGCAAAAATAAGCTTACGAGGGATGGGGGAATCATCCAGCCGTTCGAAGGCGGCACTGAGGCACACCCTGTTCCCGAATCTTTTTAGCGAGCGGCGGCACTCTAGGTGTCACAGTTTGTGAAACAGAGAACGAATCTATCAAACTATCGCCTTACCTTCGCCGAGACATTAGTACGTGATTTTTAATAATAGTGCGCAACAAACCCAAGTCTTGTACTTCGCACACGAGTTCTGAAAGAGGGTAGTTTGGAAACCTGAAACTGAAGATGAGTTCAAAAGTCCGTGTCGTTTAAAAAAAATGTTTTAAGGGAGTTATGAATTACAGGGTGGAAAAAAATAGCATAGCAGGTGAATGGCAAAGGCGGTTTAGTATATATGTATATAAATTGTTATGTTTTTCAGTCAAAAAAATGCAATCAATTTTTTTTAAAGACCTGTCCTGAAAAAATGTGTATCAGTTATGTAATTTAATATTAATGCATTTAATTGCTGAGTGTGCAGACCTACCAGTAGATGCAACAGGGATTTGATTTCCAGAAAGTTACCTTTAAAAGTCCTTGAAGAAGTCATCTAGGCTGATATAAACATCAAGGTGTGATATAACATCATTAAAATATTTATATCGCATTGAGTACGAGTTTTCACATACAGATATTCCTTGACTGAATTATATCGCAAGTTTTATTGAAACAATGTAAAATTACTATTATGTATATATTGTAACGTCTCGGCTTATACTACACGTATAACGGCTTCAAAAAGTGGGCCAGTTTCAGGTTCATGGGAATATTTTAAATTTTATTTACAAACATTATATATATATATATATATATATATATATATATATATATATATATATAATATATATAGAACTCTATTTACATAAAAGGAAAATTAAGGATATAAATTACTTACACAAGTGCAGTTCTATCCAAGTTGGGAGATTTTCAGAGTTCTCGAGTCTACGACGGATCTAAACACCTGGTCTGCGGCAGACCTTAACTATCACACTTACTATGCTATAAGAACCCAGATATTATAAAATTTATTAAGATCAATAGATTAAAGTGGCCTGCTCATATATTTAGAGTGAATGATTTAAAACCTGTGAAAAGGCTCGTTTTGGCCAGGTCACAAGAACAAAGAGGAAGAGGACGAACCAGGTTGCGATGGATAGACGCAGTTGAGAAGGATTTTGCTGTATTAGGGGTTAAGAATTTGAGGATTATTGTCACCCAGATGAATTCACGGAAATCCTTTGGGAACCTTTTTCCACGGAAACCCATTGCTCACTCTAGGCTGTCGTGCTATTGATATATATATATATTGTTTGTGTGCATGAATGTATACATGCATATAGCAATAAGAAGTGAGGGAAACTAAACCTCTCCCCCTTGACTGATTTTCTTAAAGGGAGATTTTTTTGGAGAAGAAAGATAGTTCTGCGACGAGTCGAAAAGAAGTGTCTTTTTTTTCCCCCTGAAAGTGATTGCACGGGGTGGAGTTTCCACCTGTTTACAGTGAGTGAGCCTAATTTGGTTCCGTGTACCACACCGCGTGATAATTAAGGTCTGTCGCAGACCGGCAAATTAGATTCGTCGTAGACTCTAGAATTCTGTAAATCACCGACCTTGGAGTGAACTGCAACTTGCGAATCAAATTTAACTCTTTAATTTTCATTCTTTGTAAATAATAACTTGTAATAGTTAGAGTTCTCCATGTATATATAATATTAAATTGTCCAATTCCGCTTGGCTTTTCAAGGCTGTTTTTATTATGTCGTAAATAGGTAAAAGTGAAAACAAGAATTGAATCCTTAAGCAAACACGCCTCACACAGAAGTAATCGGAGTAACACGGAAGAGGTAATTAGCTGAGAAATACTCTGAAACGAGCAGTAGGTGATTACGTCCGTCACAGGTGTCGGCTGTGACTGAAGAGCTCCTGAGCAAACAAAAAGCGAAAGGAATCAAAACAATAAATGCGAACCAGTAAAAACAGGAAGGGAGAAAAAAAAAGAAAGCTTAGAGGGTGAGGCACAGAAGTAAAAAAAATATTTAATAAGGTGAACAACCTTTACACAGGATCTTGAAGGCAAAGCGCGAAAATAAAAGGTTTGAGGTCATTCCTATTTAGCTTAAGAGGGGATGTGATTAAGGGCGCAGTTGTTTTCCCTCCACTCCTCAACATAAAGAGTTGTGACATATCTGTGGATGCAACTGCAAGTGAAGGCAGTCGAAAAATAGTGCTTTTCGGCGTTTGTGACTCCTTATCTCCGGAGTTAGTGTTTCCGAGGCATCAGTCAGTATGTCATCTCAATGCAATAATTACAGCATCGCGCAAAACCACTTCCGTACCAGATTCTGCCAGAGGCTTGGCAGATTCTCTTTGTTGCATGCATAAGAGTTCTGGGAAATTGGATTATGTAACTCGAAAAGTAAATATTTGTTGAATTATAAAACCGCGGAAGAGTTACTACAATTACTAATGAGCAATCTTCAGTGCCTTTTTAACTAATTTGTTGTAGTTCTCCGAAGAATTTTATCTTTCTGGAAAACTAAGTTGTTTATAAAATGAGATTCAGAATATAATGTCGCCAAATTATTTCCCAGTATCACAATTTCAATCGTCATGTTCTTCTTATACGTCATTGGGGCAATAGCCCCATGGTGGGTCAAGGCAGTCTGCCTATTGGCAGATTTCTAGACAGAGCATGTTCTTTTTTTTGTGGGGAAGAGATGTCAGCCCTATGTCCAACTCTATACAGTCATACTAGACCGGGGCCTGTGGTTTAAAATGGATTCGAAACCGCTACATACATCCATTGCACCGCGCCGGGAATCGAAACCAAACCTGTAACACAGAGAGCAGGGATCGTCATATCCACAGTTGTTTAATAGCATTTTGATATTGTGACAAATTAGAATTCTTAGTTTTAAAGCTTGCATAAAGCCCGACTCGTGGTCCAGTGGCAAACTTACGCAGTTAACGTGCGTGAGGACGAAGATTTCAATCCGCTGGTGGCATTGTCGTAGTTACTACTTTCAGAAATGAGGAAAAACATTTTTGGTTTTATTCCATAAGACATGTTAATGTGGGCTAGATACCCCTAAAAATCATCCCGTAAGGCACTATCTTCCCTTCATCACCCGTCGTGTGATTGTTCGTGGCATGCGTAATGGAACATGAGGTCCACCGATTTTAAAACACACTCACACAAAAGTTTCCAACAAAAAACTATTATTCATAGTAATAAAACTTAGCTATGAAACCGTAGCATTCTGTTTCTAAAAAAAAGGTAATTAAATTTTTTATTAGAATTAATGGTTTGGTTTGTCGTTTTACGGTCATCTTGTGCACACAAAGGCTAAACAGACAGGGTCCTACAGTTTAATATTAGAATTAAAGCTGCTTATTATCCAGAATTATATTCCATGTTTTGTAGATAAATGTGCGGGTGTGTGTGGTTTTTTATTATTATTATTATTATTATTATTATTTTAGATTATCTAAATCAAACTAAAAGGGAATCTAACTGTGACGGAAAAAATTGACAAGGGGCAATATTTATTAATTTTTTACTGTTGAATATCAGTGGACCTCGTGTTTCATTTGCATATACCACGAACAGCCCACTGACGGATAATAATGGATGATATTCATTATTTTTACTATGAGTAACTAGCCCAGATTCTCGTGTCGAATGGGAGAAAACCCGGAAAACTCTCAACAGACATCCTGACATTCGATGCGAGATATTTTACACGTGTTCGCACAACCTCCATCTAATACAGTGACTTCAACAGACGCCACCAGCACATTCGAACTAAGTTCTCCTGCACTCAATCTGCTGACCTTAACTCCTGGACTGTTGAATCAACAGTAAATCTTTCTATTGTTTATTTCGAATGCCTCTGTTTATTAAAACCAAATTCCGATAGCTTTAGTTTCATGATTTCGGAGGTTTGTTGTGCAAGCTACAAACACCGCAAGTCGGCATCCAAAATAAATTACCTCCGAGATAAAGAAAAGGTAAAATAAAGAAGGGAAGAAAAAAGACTGAAGTTGACAGATACTTCCCGTCGTGCTCCCGTTTTCAAAAACAGAAACGCGGCTCGCGACAGCAGCAAAAAACGACTCTCCGAAAAATACGCAAAAACTAATTATATCCGAAATGAAAACGAGTCGGTTTAATGACATCTACAAGACAACACCCGGAGTCGTTGAAAATCCCCCTTTCCCCAACCAAGACACTGACATAACAGTAGTTCACATAAGTATACGACTCATATGAACATGAATTTTCTAGTCTGTTTAATTAAGCATCCATTTCTCAAAATCATTTTCTTTGCTACAGTCTAAACATTGTAGCTTTGTTCTGTATATTATTTATTTTCGAAGTTCTCATTAAATTTCGTAAATAAAATATTAATTATAATAATAAATATTAATAATTAATAATAAATATTAATAATTAATAATTCGTTTAGAAAAAAAATTGTAGCGTATCGGTGGGCATCGTGTTCCATTTATGATTGCAACGAACATACATGGAACCCCCGATGGGTAAGGATGGGAGATCATTTTCTTAAGAAAGGACTTTTAAAGCTATCTGTCCCTCATTTGCATATTGTATAAGATAAAAAAAACAGGAAAACTTCTACCAGGCAGCCTGGTTAGGGAGGCGAGACGCTTAATACGTGTTGATATAATCACCGTCGTGTCTCCTATTTACTGAGAGCAATGATTGTAACAAAAGCCTCCAGTGGTTTCGAACTTGAATCCTTCTGCACACGAGGGTCAAAATATTACTACAAATATTACTACCTGAACCTTCTTTCAAAAACTGGGTACATGATATATAATAATTTCTTTTTTATTTCACTTGGTAGACAGCACCATCTAGACCAACTTCAAGAACTCATGCGGTCTCATGGAAGGAGGGAAAGGGGGGGTGCAGCTTCTGTTGTTATGGAGCACCCGTAGGTAGAAGTCTGACTTCTGCTCCGTGACACCGAAGAAGGAGGGCAGTGCCTTCCGGGTGGATTTTTAAGGGGAATTTCGTATCATATGGGAGATAAACCTTGAAAGCTCCCACGAGATTATCCGATGGACGAGGCAAGGTGATGATCGTCACAAACGTCAACGAGTCACCTCGTTTTTTTGAACAACAATAAAGCCACCAGTCGATTGAAACTCAGCCCTAATGCTCATCTGCGGCGCACGTTGCTACTGAGCCACGAGTCGGGCAAAATTTTCTCTTTTTTACTTTACCAACGCCAACTTTTTTTCTCTTAAATATGTAACTTCAATGTGCCCTTGCCAGGAAATTTAAACCTCAGTCTTTTTGCACACCAAAAATGCTCGTATCCACGAGCTTTGACACAACATCAAACAAAATTGGCTACGATAAAAATGGAGTGATGTTATAAAATAATTTATCTGGAATTCAAATATTTTTTATATCACGTTTTTTGTCACCTTTCACGTGAAATTCTAATATTTTCTTTTTAATGGATTTTGAATTTGGATTAATCCTTGGATTTTTGTTAATTTTTTCCGTAAGTGTACTTCATAAAAAAGTTCATGTTGTGTATCACATAATTTTTTTTTCTGTTTATATTTATGTCTAATTTTATATAACAGCACTTTTTAAAAAAAAATCATATTTCTTTATTTTATTAAATTTCTGAAGTTGTTAAATCATAACAAGTTCACTTTGCAGAATTTACAGAGACATTTGTTTTCACACAAAATATTTTATTTACTCTGAGGTATATAAAATAAAATAAATGACCTGTTATTATTTACTCAGAATATACTAACTATAACTCCACCCACTGCAATTTAAAATATTTTTTTTTTTTGAGGTGAAAGAAAAAAAATACGGTTTCATTCATGGGAAAGATATGTGGAGCAAAGCATATTTCAAACACCTGCACTCCATTTTGTTTTCTTTGCCTCAAAAACAACATCAAGTTCACTCAGGATGAGAATGTTTAAAAGTAGAGAATCGTAAATATTTTCCCTTTATTTGTTTTGGTACATCACCTTCTGTGCTCTTTTATCTTTCTTATCTGAGATTTTGTTCTTGTGGGTTTTTAAATTGAATTTTCGTTTTATGCATGAAAAAATACAATTAAAAAGAATTTCTATAAAAAAATAATGTTGGTTTGTGAATTGATTTGAATGTTGATGAACCTCATAACTTTCTTATAGCTGCCAGAAGGTATATGAAGAACAAAAAAATTTATAAAACACCTGCTTTAGACCAATGTGGTCAACAAGCCAAGAACTCCATTTTCTTCTTGTAACTATTAGAAGGGGTCCAAAGAAAAAAAATATTAAGAACCCCTGTTCTTTATCAATAAGAGCAGTGAGTCATGAACACCTTTACCTTTCTTCAGAAAGAACTTTTAGAAGAGGTCCGAAGATCAAAAGAAAATTAAGAACCCCTGTTCTTTACCAGTGGGCGCAATGAGTAATGAACCCATAACGTTTTTTATAATTGCCAAAAGTAATCCCAAAATTTTTTTTTTTTAAATTACGAACTCTTGTTCTGTGCAAATTGGAGAAGTCAGCCATGAATCCCATAACTTTCTTGTAATTGCCAGGAGAGGCCCAAAAAATAAAAAATAAAAAAAATAGATGCCCTGTTTTTTACCAATAGAGACAATGAACTATGAACACCTTGGTATCTCTTCATTATGTCGAACACTTAAGGCAAAGTGGTCCAAAGAATAAAAAATTAAATTAAGAACCCCAGTTCTTGACCAATAGGGGCAATCATCCATGAATCCCTTAACTTTCTGCCCATGTAACTGCCTGAAGAGATCCAAAGAATAAAAAGATTAAGAACTCCTGTTCTTTACTAATAGAAACATTGAGACGTGAACCCCTTGATCTTCTTGTAACTGCTAGAAGGTATCTAAACAATTAAAAGAAACACCTGAAGAAAGATGCCCTGTTTTAAAGTAATGATGGCGATGAACCATGACCTCTATGGCATTCTTATACACAGTCCAGTCACATTAATGTGATCACCACCTACTTTCAACGTCAACGTGAAATACCAATCACAAATGGCAGGTGGCAGCACATTTCAGTGGAGTGTATATAAAGGATGCCCTAGGGCATCGGAAAGCATTTCAATCGTTGGCGTAATGTAGAAACGTAGCGTCCAAAAGGGCATGATTATTGGCTTCCGGGCTAAGGGTGGAAGCTTTTCGGAAACGGCTAATTTTGTGAACTGTTCACGTGCCGCCGTGGTAAAAGTATATCGTGCATGGCAAAATGGCACTATCCAAAATCAGCGGCGTGGCACATGCGGTGCACCACGGGCTATAGATGACAGAGGCGAACGAAGACTACGGAGATGCATCCAGGAAAATAGACGGGCAACTGTTGAGCAACTGATCGGCATGGCTCAACTTCCCAGTGAACACCTTCAGAAACCTAATTGACTCTCTTCCTGCACGTCTCGCAGCGCTCTGCCAAAGGTGGTTATTCTGGCTTTTGACAGGTGGTCACATTAATGTGACTGGACTGTGTATTTGCCAAACTTAAACTGTGTCGTTGGGACTGGAGTGGCTTGGTGATAGTATGTATTTTGTTTTTTCCCACGTTGAGCGAACTCATTTCGAAATTCAAATAGCAATGTTGTACTAAAATTTCTGCTGCTTATACAGAGAACGGACGCAAGTAATCCATAGACGGAATAGGGATTTCATTGAAGTGTGTGAACCTAGGAAGACTCTAGAAAATATTTATCTCAAATTGCTGCTTCAGTATGATAGACAGAGTGCGAGTTGCTCTGGCTTTCTATTTCAGTAGTAAATCACTTCATATCAAAACACCTGACATTTAAATCAAAATTAACTGTTATCCAATCAACGTAAAATATAAACTTATTATTTACGTTGGATGCAATTTATTGGATTAATAATTAATTGTATAACAATATTTTTTAAAAATTTTTAAAAAACCTTAATTACTTTTGATGAAAATCATTTTATATTTTTACTCATTCAATTATTAATATAAATAAAATTTGATTTGATTATGATAATGATTTTTAATAATGACGACATTAGACTCACTGCCATGTCTTTCGTTTAATTATGCATGCAAATAAAATTCTTGTTTACCACATATGACACTAGTGTTAGGATTGTTGTACAACATAGATATATTAAATGATGTGGTGATCAACTCAATTATAGAGTGTATGAAGCAAGAGTGTAATTATGGTAAAAAAGTTGTTGTTTTCAACTTACTGACACTGTCTCCTCTAATTAAGTTTTAAACATGTTTTCAACAAAAACGATCCATTATAATTCCTAATTAGATTATTAATATGTCAGCACCTTTATATTTTGGAAAACCAGCCTTCCTTTTTTTCCAACTAACAGTCTTTTAATCAATCATTTTTGCAAATTAAGATTGGGATTAATAATTTAAGTACGTAATAAATGCATATGCATTAAAACGCAACAACTCGTTATTAATTTGTTGTTCTCCAATTTTGTTTTCATACCCATTCCGCTATCCTTCATAATTTTTCTTATCCAATTTTCGTTATTATCTAATGTAAGATATTTTATTTTCTGTTGCCGCTATCATTATAAAATAATTATTTTCATTAAAGAATCAATGTAATAGTTTAATTAATTAGTCCAGAAAATAGTTTATTTAATTAATCCAGAAAATAGCTTAGTTAATTAATACAGGGAATAGTTTCACATCAATGAAAATATAAGCTAAAAAGTTATACTAAGTTCGGGAGTTAGGGAGAGAGGTGCATTTGAAAAATATAAGCATAAAAGTTATACTAAGTTCGGCGCATGCTCATAGGAAACATTATTACAGATACGCAAGCGCAGTTTCCTATGAGCATTAGGGAGAAAAAGACGGACGTCCTATTTAAACGGTATGCAGTAAAAATAATAAATATTTATTAATAGTTTAAATACAGGATGATTATAATTAAAGCCCCACTTTCAAAATGCTGTAAAACAAGTAATATAAAAAAAAAAATTTGAAAGTCAATTCCTACTACCCTCTATATTGCAGAAAATCCTTTATAAATAAAGTTGAAATTTTCTTCTTACATCTGGCGCCATCTATTGGTTGATACATGCAACTTAAATCTAAAAAAAACTACTATTAATTAATTAACTTTAATTAATGAATTAATATTTGAAAAAGCTGTATTAATAAGTGCCAAGTATTAATATAAGTGTGTATAGAGTGTAAGTATTATAAGTGTGTATTAATACAGATTAAGCCAAGTGTCATCCACTGCATGTTGTATGTATGTATTTGAACTTGTATGGATGAATAAAAAGTATTTTATTAACGATTGAAAATTTTAACAAAATATATATAGGTGGAGTGTGAATTAACAGTAGGAATTGAAAAAGAACCACTCGTCACAATGAGTTCAAATTTGAACTGAAGATACTTGGAGAAGGTGGAAATTTATATGGCATTAAAAAAAGTTCCACCGATTTTTCCCTTCCAATTCGGTATGACCTTGCCGTGGTGGATGGACTTTCCACTAACAGTGTCACAACAGTTGAATGATTTGGAAGTTAATTTTTTTTCTTCAAAAAACTGAAACAATCAAGCACATTGAACACTACAGTTGGTTTACTGTGTAAATCCTGCCAAATACGTTGTAAATTCGATTCAATGCAGGCGAATTCACTTTCTTTATGCCGCTTACAGTGCCATCTATTAAAACACTTTGTAACTTTTTTTGATGCCGTACCGTTTCCACTTTCTTCAAGTATCTTCAGTTCAAATTTGAACTCACTGTGACGAGTGGTTCTTTTTTTACAGCATTTTGAAAGTGGGACTGTAATTATAATCACCCTGTATTTTAATATACAAACTTATTTGGATAACAATTAATTATTAATTAATTACTTTAAATATTTTACTACTTTCTGCATTTATAATTATTTTTAAATTAAATAAATTTAATTTAAAAAAAATCTTTGGTTCAAAGCTATATACTTTCATTAGTATACTATTGTGCCGAAAAAGTAAGACCAATTTTTTTTTCAACTTTTTTTCCAATCCTCAATGCATGCTAAAATGCCTCTGTTTATACCACTTCTAAACATTTCTTTCTGATATAGGAATGCTCTCCGAATGCCTTCTGTAACATTCTATACGTTTACGCAAACAAAATTGAATGCAAGTTCTTAGCTCAATTAAGTCAGACATTTCAAAAATCCCCGGAATCACTTTTAGCGCCTCGCAAAGCCAAGCGTAACTCAAACACTAATGGATATTTTGACTTCAAATTTCACACAAATGTGAAGGACAGTGCCAGCAACCTAAAAAGGAGAAAAAATTGAAATTCCATAAGCCGCGGAATTTTTAAATTGAAAATTGGTTTTACTTTTTGGACACAGTAGTATACTTATTTTGAGCTGTGTAATTATTTAATTAAAAGCCAACTTTTAATTAAATACGTAATCAGTCAGTTAATTTAATATTTAATTAACAACCAATTAATGAAAACTATACTTTTACTGCATTTAGCACAGGTTTTACAGCTTCCGGTGCGTGTCGATCGTAATTTACCGTATATCTTCCGACAGTCAAAGGAAGCCTTCACTTTCTCTTGAGATATCCCCGCAAGTGTTTGCAACCCAGCAAAAACAAACTTTATACCCCCTCGTCGTTGTTGTTCGGGGACAACCCTCTCCTTCCCCACCCCCTTCCAAACACTTCCGCACTCCATAAATCCGCAACTCCTTTACTCTCGGTAAAGATAATTTACGACATCCCTGTCTTTGCACAGCCTTATGCAAAATGTTGTCCTAACCTCGGCGTTATGCATTTCTTTAAATAGTTGCACAGTGCTTCCGAAAAGCAATTCCCTCTTTGCTAAGTGGGCATCGGAGGTGTGTAAGTCATGTACCCCAGGACGGAGAACATTCTAAAATGGGTGCGCTACTTCTTAAGGTTCCGGTATTTAAATTGAAACCTGTGCCAGTACAAATATCATCAGAGGCGATGCCGCCAGCTTTAAACAATGTAGTTACATTTACACTTTAAACTAAATAAGGATTCTAGATGTTGGTCAGAGTGGTAGGTTATTTATAGTCTCCTTCTACCTACATGTAGTATTATTACTCGGAAAAAATAAAGACGACTGTTGGTGAAAGATTATCTTTCGTTGACCAAGATGTTTTTTTAAAAAAATCTATCTATTTTGATAAGTTTGTTGGAAAAGTTTGCAATTTGGTTTCAATAAGTATTTTACTTTTAAAACTAAAGTAAAATTAGATAATTTTTTCATAATTTTTTTATTTATAAAATTTGAAATTATATGTTATTGTTATTGTTGTAAATATTGTCTATTTATTTCACTTCTACCTACATGTATTACTCGGAAAAAATAAAGACGACTGTTGTTGAAAAAATTGTCTTTCATTGGCCAAGATTTATGTTAAAAAAATTTGTAATTATTTTGATAAATTTATTGGAAAAGTATGGACTTTTCTTCAATGAATATTTTACTATTAAAACTAAAATGCATGTAGATAATTTTTTTACATTTTTATAAATAATTATTTATTCAGCTCATTCTTATATTGGAGATTCTAGATGTTGGTCACAATATTTTTTTATTTATATTCTCCTTCGACCTACATGTAGTATTACTCGGAAAAAAAAATAAAGGCTACTGTTGATGAAAGATTATCTTTCATTGACCAAGATGTTTTAAAAAAATGTTTAGTTATTTTGATAAATTCGTTGGAACAGTTTGGATTTTTCTTCAGTAAATATATATAAAGCTAGAAAAAAAAATTTCATAATTTTTTTTATATATAAAATTGTGAAAAATGTATTGTTATTGTATAATTATTTCACTCATTCTTATATTGTGGATACATGGAATACTTTGTCGCAAAATATCGTGGATTTAAAAATAACAGTAAAATATTTCGTACAAGAAAAAGTTATATAAAAAGACAGTATTGACTTTGTAAATTGATGACTCGAAAATAAAAGTAATTTTATGGAGATTTGTTGAATATATTTCTTTTTTGCAAACCTGATTTGAAAGTTTTTAATTGATTTTTTTTTTGTATAAAACAAAAAATACATAGCTAAAAGAGTTTAACGTAATTAAGTATTTATTAATCAATATCTTTAAAATATTTCTTTAGATGATTGTATTGGTAATGGTATTGTAAAATTAATTTTAGTTTTATTTTTCTTTTAAATTGGTCTCCTATTACTTTTTTTGTATCTTTCTTCATTAACACCAATAATGTAATTCTCCTAAACATTAATTTTTTTTTTTGTATTAGGCAATTGATTTTTCAAATAAATTTTTTTATGCGATACGTCCTCTATTTTTTGCATGTGTTTCCCGTCAACATGGCGCCCAATTTCTTCCTTTTTTTGTAACCACAAAATAAAATTATCAAATAGCAAAAAAATATTTTAGGTGATACGCTTTTTTTTTTGCCCCGAAGCATTTGTTGTGTGCCGACATCCAATTATTTCGTTCCTTTATTTCTATACAACCACAAAATAAAACCACTGGAAATATGAAACGTCTTAAAAAAAAATAATAATAAATTAATTAATTAATCTTCACCACATCATTAACTTGGTATAAAATTTCAACTTTTTTTGGCGCTTTGTTTAAAAAAATAATAAACATTATTGTGAAAATGAGAAATGGGGTTAATTATAATAGACCCAACTTATCTAACCATAAAAAAAAAAAAATAATAATAATAATAATAATAATAATAATAATAAAATTAAAATTAAAAGGAAAAAAATTAAAATTTCAATAAATGTATTTTGACGCTATAAATATATATTAGAAGTTAAATTTTTTTTCCGGGTCTTTTTATTTTTTGTTCATTGTGTACATTTTTCAATAATTCTAAGGCTATTATGAAGGAAATGAATTATTGCTCTAAAAACACATCATTTGACAAAAATCTTTCCCAAATATTTCCCAAAAATCTTTCCCATATATTACTGAGCTAGCTCAATGAAATATTGTAAAATTTATTTTTCGCCTCTGCAATGGCTTTGCTTTAAACAATAATTCCTTATCTAGAGAAAAACCGTTACAAAGACAATAATTCTTTGTTCCCTGTATAGTCTAGAGTAGGGGTCTCCAAACTTTTCAGCCTTAGGACCATACTGTTTACTCCAGTAAGTACCGAGGGCCAAAACCAATTTAATTTTTCTGCCATTATCTATAATTTACAGTTAGTTGTTATGCTGAAGTTAAATTTTGTGCGTATTATGCTTGCCATTGAGCTTTACCTAGCAAGTCAATAAAACCAAGTTATTATCATTCTGTATTTTTTTTATCCAACTTATTAGATATTCGCTGTCGCGGGCCTGATGGATGACACTGGCGGGCCGGATTTAGCCCGCGGGCCGTAGTTTGGAGACCCCTGGTCTAGAGCAAAACCACTGCAGAGACGAAAAATGAATTTTAAAATATTTCATTGGACAGAAACTTAGTAGGATCAATATTAGGGAAATATAATGTTTTTGCTAAATAACATGCTTTTAGAGCTACACACTGAGCAACTTTTCTAAATTATAAATAATATTAGTTAATTAAAATAAAACTCATCGATGTTTTACAATGAAAAAACTCATATTAGGGAGGAATCAATTTCAAGAAAAATCTTCTTTTAACAACTATTTTGATAGTATTTTTATGACAAAAAAAGACAGGATTTCTTTAAATTTGACATTCAATTTCTTTCTTCTTTTCTGTTATATGTAGCACATACAGAATAAAATCATCTTTTAATCATTATAAGGTCCGGGTACTTACTTAATCATCAGAAGTCAAAGACGAATCTTTCATAAAGCTTATGCGTCCGCCAGCAATGCTCTATAAATATTTTCTACAAGTGTAGCACGGGTAGTAGTACGAGTGTGGTCGAATCACACATAAATATCACTTTGGCGATCCTTTACCAATCTTTCAGTGCAATGATGAGTGTGGGATATGAGAAGCTTACGTTTAGTCGATGTCGAGAGAAATAAAGGTATTCATTAGTGTAACATGAAGTTCAATGATGCACATAAAAAGGAATACAAAAGAGAAAAAAAAATCTTAAATACACCAATAAGCGAATAAATTTCCAAATAAAATGGCACGCATATTTATTTATTCATTATTACATAAATCAGAGAGGAATCTTTCATAAAATGCATCAGCCCACCAGCAACGCTCTATAAATATCTCCTACATATGTAGTACAAGACGAATCGCACATAAATATCAATTTGGCGATCCATCACCGATCTATCAGTCCAATGATGAATGTAGGGGGTTGGGTAGCTGCTGTTTAGCCAATGTCGACTGGAATAGAGATTATATCTCTCCAATTGGATGAATAACCTTAATAAAAACAATAATGGAAAATAAAGAAGGATTTTTAAAACTTCCTAAGAAATAATCTATTGTTACATGTGTTTAGGCATATGCTGTATGTTGTCTATTGTTATATGATATTTTAGACCCAATTACATTGCTTTCATCTGCACTTACCCGCAAATGCAAAGTTTAGATAAACTCTTTAATTACGCAAGGACATTGCATATTGACCTTGAAATAATTTGAAGAGATTCAGAAGCAAGTATATCTTTACACCAATTTAGCTTTATAGCATCGTTTAATGTGCACTATATTTTAGGCCAACTACTTTTCCCTCGTTTAACCACAAAGTGAGGCCATCTGAAATGTGGTGACATTGCAGCAGAGGAAACAACCCATTGCTTTCCGCAGCTGGTTGGCGGCTCCAGCGCTGAAAAATCGGCACCGCTGGAGCCTATGTGTAGGCATGCCGCCTCCCATACTTGCGGGACCTCACGTCAGATTAATGAGTGTTCCCTTATGGCCCTACTGACAGAAGAGAGACAAGATCCCCACCCCACTACAACGTCAATTATCCTCCCTGTCAGCCCCGGGGCCCCTAATAGGGGAGATGTGTCTCTATTCCTCTCCACATTGGCTAAACAGGAGCTACCCAACCCCCACATTCATCATTGCACTGATAGATTGATAATGGATCGCCGAAGTGATATTTACGTGCGATTCGTCCCGTACTACATTTGTAGGAGATACTATTTATAGAGCCTTGCTGGTGGACAGATACATGTTGCGAAAGGTACCTCTTTGATTTATGCGGTGATAAATAAATAAATACACGTGTTATTTTATTTGAAAGTGGTATACGTTCATAAGCTTATTATTTTGTTATGTGCATCATTGGACCTCGTATTACACTAATGAATGCCTCTATTCCTCTTTATATTGGCTAAACAGGAGCTTCTCAACTCCCGCATTCATCATTGCACTGATAGATTCATAATGGATCGCCAATATTATATTTATGTGTAACAGTCTCGTACTACATTTTTAGGATATTTATAGAGTATTGTTAGTGGACCGATACATTTTGCGAAATGTTCCTCTCTGATTTATGTAGTAATGTATAAGTAAACACAATTATTTGAAAGTGGTGTAAGTTTTTTCGTTTATTGGGGTATTTAATATTTTGTTCTCTTTTGTGTTCTTATTTTATGTGCATCATTGAACCTTGCGTTACTTTAATGAATGCCCTGCCTAACTCTCCACATTGGCTAAACAGGAGCTTCAACTCTCGCATTCCGCATTGCACTGATAAATTAATAATGGATCGCCAAAGTGATATTTATGTGTGATTCGTCTCGTACTACGTTTGTTTCTCAACTCCCACATTCATCATTGCACTGATAGATTGATAATGGATCGCCTAAGTGAGATTTATGTGTGATTCATCTCGTACTACATCTGTGGGAAATATTTAAAGAGCGTTGCTGCGATAAAATTTGCGAAAGGTGGACACTTTCTCAGCTCATGATCTATTACTAATCATGATGGAACAACTCATGGTGTAGTCCCTATTCCATCTGTAATTTATTTCGATCTTCTTTCTTTACAGGCAATCTCTAATTTCAAGATGTATCATTATTTATCCATGACACTGATTATCTGCTATCAGAATTGAATGACAGGTTGTTCTCATTCGTACAAAACTCCTTGCCTGTAATATAAATATCCACGTTGCTGCTTATCTGCTGTCAGATTTGAGTGATAGGTTTTTATTAGGAGCTTGTTAAAGAATCTACATTCCTTTCTCCTGAACATAAATGTTATATCTCTTATGGTGGAAAAAATTCTACAATATACTTTAAAATTACAATTTAAGTCATTTTATTTCATTTCATTTTAAGTAATGTTTTGATCAGTAATTTGTCAGTAATGTTAATTGTATGTGATGTATTTGTCAAGAATTGTATGTCAAGTATACTTCTGGATTTGATCGTCGTGGATGTTTGAATATGTTACAATTTTTAAAATCACTCCAGATTTATATTAATTTTGATCATTATTCACAAGTATTTCATTTTTAATTAACCTTAAATTATTGTGTGCCCTATAAGCTTGTTTAACCATATAAAACTACCTATTTTGTTGTTTCTTCTCCACGCATAGAAATAATTGTTAAATGGATCACTTGATCTTTTGAAATTTGAATTAACATCGAATTATTCGGTGTACTATAGGTTTATTTGTACCATATAAAGCTACCTACTTTGTTGTTTCATCTCAACGCATAGAAATAATTGTTAAACGAATCACTTGATCTTTTGATATTCGAATTTCTTCATCTTTTTCCCACACAAAAAACAATGTTACACAACAATCAACTATCCCAAGCAATGATTATGATGAGATTCTAATGTTCTCTACATTCCGTAATTACATTAGGAATAAGTCTTAATTACGTAGAAAAATTCAAGTTATGAGTTTATTGCTTTGATAATCACTTCAGATTTTCACGTAAATGATTGAGTCATTAGAAATGAAACTGGACGAGAAATATTTCATGTTGTGTTTCGACTGATATATGGGACGACGCCCAAAATTGCTCTCTGTTATTTGTGATTTGCAAATGATTTATGTACAGTGTCATTGACATTAGGTTGACATTTACGGTGCAGACCACAAATAATTCTAAATTATTTTTTGTCCAGATGTCGTGTTTTTTGTCGGATTAAACCTTTTCCGAGAGTCTACAAATTAGATGACGGTTAGTTCCTGATTAATGTGAAGTGAAATGTTTATTTGAATAAAATTAGCATCAGTGATCTTGATAAATGTATGTGGCTTATTTTTTTGACAAATAAACTGGTTGTCAATAAATTAATGCTGTGAAATTGTCCTTTTAGCATGTGCATGTTGAAGCAAAGCATAATTTACATAGAATACAAGGAGAATTCTTAACCAGGACAATATCTGGCAAATTATGGCAATTAGTTGTTTGATTCCTAACAATTAAGCTTTAAATGACTTTGATCATGAGATCTTATGTGATTTTGATAAATATATGAGGCTTTGCTTTGACAAATAATCTCGTGTTAATGAAATAATGCTATAAAATTGTTCTTTTAGCATGTGTAATTTAGGATACAAGGAGAATTCTTAATAAAGTCAATATCTCTCAAATTATGGCAATTAATTGTTTGATTAGTAACAATAATGCTTTAAATGACTTATTTGATGGAACGATATTAAATAACTGTCTATTAGTTCTGGAAATAGCAAATTTTTTTGTTTAACTGAATGTTTTTTCCTAGATCAGTCATATTTATCATTGAGAAAATGATACGGTTCGTATAAAGATACAGGTTCTTAATCGTTGATATGCATTGTATTGTAACTAAGTATTAAACAAGATATTAAATATTAGTTTTTATAAAATTGAACATGACAGTTATAAAAAAAACTATCTTTTTTTTTTTTACATATTTAATAAGTCAACTTTACATCTTTTAAATAACTCAACTTTGCATCTTTTAAATAAATCAACTTTACATATTTTATGTAACTTTACATGTAATAACTTAACTTTACATTCTTTAAACAACTTATTAGATGCAAAGTTAAATTATTTAAATGATGTAAAATTGAAGTATTTAAAAGTTAAGTTAACTTTACACATTTTAAGCATCTAATAAGTTAATTAAGCTTTACAATGACGTTTATGATGATGAGCATCTTGCCTCGCTAGTCGGACCATCTAGTGGGAATTCTCCGAAGTTTTTCCTATATGATATGCAAATGTGTGGTAGTGCCCCCAAGTCCTCCCGGAAGGCACTGCCCTCCTTCTTCAGCGTCATGGAGGCAAGTCAGACTTCTGCCTATGGGTGCTGTATCACAACGGAAGCTGCCCCCCCCTTCCCTCCTTCCATGAGACCACACGTGTTCTTGAACTTAATCTAGATGTTGCAGTCGACCAAGTGGGATAAGAAGCAACAGCATATGAGATGATAGTTTGGCGAGTTTTGGCAACAATCTTTACTGTCAAAAAAAAAAAAAGGTCTACTATCACACAACGATTTCCAAAAGAAATGGTCCTTTTTAAGAAGTAAATAAATGTATGTAATAAAATAAATGTAATGTCCCTCTTTCTATGAGACCACGCGGGTTCTTAGAGTTGGTCTAGATTTTGCTGTTTGCTTATTTGAAAATCCGTCAAACTATAGGTGATCTATAAGTATCAAAATCAGGAGGTAATGCTTGGTTGAAGAACTAAAATAGCCGCGTGGCACGTGTTAACTAACCGAAAAGAATATAATGCATTGCCCTGCCCTTCTTTTTCTTCTTCTTCTTTTTTTTTTTTTAATTTTATTTATTCTTCTTCTTGAGGAAACCCGGAAGAAAGGGACCCGAAATTTATAAAACGAATGAAAAAAATACAAGCAGAAAAAAAGAAACAGAGAAAGCGAATCTCGCTGGCTCGCGGTAGAAACGAGATATCGCGAGATATTTCTGAAATTGCTCTAATGAGAGAGAGGGGAAGATAAGCGGGGAAAACTGAAACAAACACGTGAAAAGAGGCTGCAAAAAAGCACAAAAAAAAAAAAAAAAAAAAAGAAATCTTTTTCTTTTTTACACTTACGTCTCATTACCGGCTGCCAGTTCTCTTCGAACCGATTCCGGAAACTCGTTCATCAGGCGCGTGTCCCTTTGAGTGGAGCACCGAATGCGATTAGGTGGTGGGTGGTCAAATTATGCAGACGTGTTACTTTGTAATTGCTCTGTGTATTTTTTTTTTTTTTTTTTTTTTTGACATATTGTGGGAAGGTTTCGGTTTTCTTGACATAACTTGTTATCTTGTTAAAATACACACCAATGCTAGATGGAATATTTTAAAATAAAAATATTCTTCAATTAAAATTTTAGGACTCTTTATAGTTATATTCTATTATTAATTAGTCTAAAAGACAATCCTTTCTGTTGAAAACATAAGGGTTTTTGACTATCATAAATGAATATTAATATTTCTAAATCAGATAGTTATTAAACTTTTGGAAGATTTTGCCTGATATAGATTATTATATCATCATCATCAATAGCACGGCAGCCCAAAGTGGGGCAAGGTTTTCCTTTGAAGAGATTTCCATGGATTCCTTTGGGTTACAAGGGTCTTCCAATTCCTAACCCCCAGTACAGCAAAATCATTCTCAACTACGTCTATCTATCGCAACTTGTAGCCAACTTTCCTCTTTCTCTTTATCCTTCTGGATTTGTCAAAACGAGCGTTTTTGCAGGGTTCAAATCATTCCTTCTAAATAGCAGCCCAGTTTACTCTATTGATCTTAATAAATTTTATAATATGTGGGTCTTTATAGCATTTATATTTTCTGTGTCGTACCCTCTTCTCCAACAATCACTTTCCTTAACACCTCCAAAATAGGCCTTAAAATTTTCCGCTCAGATTATTACATAATGATATTAATTAAAGTAATATGCTTATCTACCGATTTTTTATACTTCTCTCAGAACTTCCGCTCTCAAATATGGACACGGCTTATACTATTAACTAATGCAAATGTTCTAATATTTTGTTTTCCAATGCTGGACATTTGATTTGTTGTATAATTACTACAAGAAGATTCAATGTTACTCATGGTGCACTATGAGTAGCTACATCCACAACTCCCGGTAGAATTTTTTATATGCCAATTTTTATATATAATTTTTATATCCCACATTTAAAAATAATATTTTATAATATGTAGCATCTTTAATTAAGACCTTATACACATGAGGCATCCGCTTAAAACCACCAATTTATCTACTCGCTGTTGAAGAAGCGACTATAACATCAGCTAGTTTCACCACATTTAGTTACAGATTGCAAACTAGCTGATGTTTAGTCTTTGCTTGGTTAACTAGACATCATGCCTAGCTATTCTATGTATTGGATTGGCAAAGAGGTAATTTCGATTTTACCATTTAAGAACATAGTAAAACTGAACGTACTTTCTTGCCAATCTAATATAATATTTTCCAGCATAATTTAAAAACTTAAAAGTTCTATTTTTTTACATTGAATTTCTTGAATTTTACATATTTTTTATTTGACATTCAGTCAAAAATCTCGAATAATTGTCACTATTTAATTGTTAATTAAAAAAAAAACCTCTTTTATCAGAATTCATTTACATTAGCATAATCATTTTTCTCCTATTTCTTTCAAAGATGCAATAAGATCGCAGACTGTAGAAATCGCCTTATGTTTATTGTCTAATTAACTTACTCC
The DNA here is from genome assembly GCA_021605075.1 of Caerostris darwini. NCBI lineage: Eukaryota > Metazoa > Arthropoda > Arachnida > Araneae > Araneidae > Caerostris > Caerostris darwini. Next base: position 288,475 of record BPLQ01007128.1, read on the forward strand.
CCGGCGCTACTGTATATGTTGGACCATGGTCTCCCTAACAATACGACTCCTAAGTCGTCTATCTCAAGTTTGGTTCTCCAATTTGTAATCTTTAGGTTCTTCAGATCCTTTTCCATTTCATCAATCCAATTCTTTTTTATCCTTCCTTTTTTCTTTGACCTGACACTTCCCCTTGAAAGTTTTCCTTGTGCCTCTGCTATCGTCCATTCTCTCTTTGTGTCCAAGCCATTTAATTTATAATGTATGATATCCTTTTCTCTAAGCAATTTTACAATTTCATGATTGTAACATCTCCTCCAAACTTCCCCCTCTCTGGTATGTTCATATATAGATAGCTCTTGTGATCTTCCTCTCCCATGTTATCAACATCTTCTCCTGTTTTTGAGTTAAGGTCCAGGTCTCTGACCCATAAATAACTGCTGGTCTGATTATAGTTTATACACTCGGAGCTTCGTTGTCCGTGTTATAAGTTTAGATTTTATTAATTTTTTAAGAGCAAAGAAACTATGCTTATTGACACTGCAGTTTATTCATGTGTCTTCAGAAATTTTCTTACAAATAAAATGGTAATTTTTTTAATTTATGTGATAGTTTCTTTTTTAATATATGTTCTATTTTATTTCAAATATTCTATTATATTAAAATATATTAAAATCTATTTTAACATATATTTTATTTATAAATAGTTATTGATGATATCTTTTTTTATAATTTACACATTTCACCACATAATACATGATTTTTTTTTATAATTTGTGCACTTCACCGATGTATATTTCTCCAATAAAATTTACAAAAATAAAAATCTATAAAACATTCCTTGCGATAAACCTCTATAAGAAGATTATTTTTGAATTGATGAAAGTGTACTAATATTTTCATTGTATTGGAGCTGTTACATGTGGTTCCTCTTTTTTCCAAGTTTGTAAATTACTTGAGCATTTAACGTAGTTTAATATTCTTTTCCCAAAAAATTTGATAAAGTACATTTTTAAAATTCTGTGTAAGCCTTCAAATTAAATATATTTTTTTACTCCTGGGTCTTTAATAATTGTTTATTTTTTACAGGTTTTTGTATTGCTGATCATCATGACAGACCTGAATTTCATCGTTCCGTAAGTACATCTATTTTTGTTACTTCATAAAAATTTCTATGAAATTACATAAAAATTTCTATGAAATTTTCATAAAACTTTCTATGAAATAACAAAAATTTTCTATTAAATTTTCACAAAACTTTCTATGAAATTACATAAAATTATCTACGAAATTACGTAAAAATTTCTATGAAATTACATAAAAATTTCTATGAAATATTCATAAAAATTTCTATGAATTTTTCACAAATATTTCTATAAATTTTTCACAAAATTTTTTATTAAATTACAAAATACACAATTTTTATTTTCACCTTTTAATTACATTTTCAGTCAGAAACAAATGGTAAAGACAGTTAAATGCTGTGTTAATTAAATATTGACATTAATAAACTGTATAATTTTTATAAATACAATTATTTTTTATAATTAATTTTACATAAGTCAAAAGTTTTCTATCTTTTCTTTTTTCAGAAATTATGCAAATGTATTTTTCGGAATCATATTTTAAGGTTTATCAATAATAGTCAAAGGTTTAGTCATCAAGTCAAATGTTTCCTATCTTTTTTTTTTTTTTTTTTTTTCAGAAATTATGCGTGTATTTTTCGGAATCATATTTTAAGGTTTATTAATAATAAAATTTAAAATCTATTATGCTATTGAAATAAACATAACATGTTAATTTTTTTCTGATAAAATGCTTTATTAAATGAACTGTATCTTCAAATCAAAAAAATAAAAAAAAAATATTTATTAATAAAGTAATTAAAATTTTATAATAGAAAATATTTTCAGATCATGTTAATTTGATTTGTAATGAACTAATATATTTAAATTTTTAATTTATAAAGATTTGCTGACTGTCTGTCTTAAATAATCTTTTCAGCATGTGCAAAAGCTATTTAATGCTATTAACGTCATATTTTCTTATGTATAATATCAGGGTTTGAAAGATAATTGATGCTTTTAAAAAGCAGTGTTTACCTACGAAGTACGGTAAATATATTCTTCCACTTTTAATCTAGAGAGTCATCAAATTTTGTTTGAAGAGCTTAATTGACTTGTCCATAATGTCAAAAATTCGCGATGAGGACGTTGTCTTAGAAGAAGAATAAAAAATAAAGTTCGTGCATTAACATAATCATTTTCTCATCTTTCTTTCAACTACGCAGTCAGATCTTAGACCATATGCTGACTGACAAAAACTATACGTCTACTCAATCCGATAGTTATTTAATATTTAAAACATTTTGAATTATTTTAAACGTCCGTGAATTTATCTGATATTTTTTTCTGGCGATATATTTTTGCTCAATTTATTGAAGAAAAATTATGTTTAACGAAAATATTAATAAGAATAATGTTACTTTTAAGCGTAATTGTCAGAATGGACCAATCCAAAAGAAGATAACATTTCTGATTTTAGAACTGTTGTTCCGCTTGCATGGCATACCAGTACCAGACAAAAAGCCCTCGCTTTGTATAAAGTGGATCTTTCGCATCCTTAGGATATCTGCAATATCTTTCTCAAACATTTACGTGGGATATCGTGTGTACAAGCTTATTAATCAAAAGAATGTCACCTATGATATTTATCCTTTAATAAATGCAGGCGTCAGTGCCTGCATTGTTGATTCCGTTGTGATCTACAGTCACAAGTTTGACAAGTTTTCATCACGTTTGTGCAAGCTATTGGATAAATACAATATCTATTTAAGTTCCGGCACCATATACCGGCTTGCTGCTTTTTATGTGTGCTTTTTGGTTTATGTCATGACCTGCGCAATTGTGTTTCCCGTACATGCCAATCATTGGTTTGATGCTGGGCGGAGGAATGATACTCCACCAGATTTTCTGCACTCAGAGAACATCCGGCCGTGTGCTCACATTATGATATTCGTCATGTGTTCCGGAAATGTGGTATCCCACTTCATGTTGTTCTGCTTTGTGTGTTGCATCCTTCAACACATGCTTAAGTGTCTACATGATGACTTGAAAGCTCGATCGGAACTTGATGCGCTTCCAGAATTTCAGTCCAGATTCATTGAAGCAGCCAGCATTGTAAAGACTACAGATAATCTCTTCTCGCTGTTTGGTCTTGTTGGCTTGGGTTGCGTCTTCTCCAGAGCCTGTTCTTGCATTCATTTTTACCTCAACATGAAGTCGCCTTTCCAAGATTCTTGGATCTTCATCATCGTCCAAATCACCTTCGATTTTTGTGCTTTGACAGCAACAACTGGTTTTGCGAGTTCTGTCCTAGAAGAGAGCAAGAAATTAACCCCAGTGATCTTGCAAGCCAGCCAGGAGGTATCTGTACGAAACATCGACTTCCATATTCAATGTCTGAGGTTCGGCAAAGTGGCGATGTCTTCTGAAATCCATCTCAGTGCTTGGAAGTTGTTTCCGATCAACAGGAAGATCTTGCCAACTGTTATCGGTATGACGTTCAGCTATGTTGCAGTCATTATACAAATGCACCACGCTGCTTCGTTTGAAAGTATTATTTCTGAGAGATTTGGTGCTAATTTAACTTTTGGAAAATGATCATATTTTATCATTGAAATATGATATTCGATATTGCTCTCTTATTCTGCATACTTAGTGATAATCTCTTTTCGCTGATTAGTCTTGTTGGCTTGGGTTACATCTTGTCCAGAGCTTGTTCTTGTATTCATTTTTACCTCAACATGAAAATAACATTCCACGATTCTTATGTATTTATTATTTTCCAAGGCACTTTATATTTTTGCGACAACGACTACTAGATTTGAGAGTTCTGTCTTGGAAGAGAGTAAGAAGATAATCCCAGTGATTTTAGAGCAAGCCCAACGATATCTGTGCGAAACGTTGAACATCCATATTAAATTTCTGAGTTTAGGGAAAGTGAAGATATCACCTGAAATTCATATCAATGTTAGAAGTCTTCTAAATGTTATTAATATGACACCTAACTATTTCGCCACGCTAATAAAGATACACCATGTTATTTTGTTAGAAAGAATTACATCTATGAAATCTGGCTCTAATTTGACTTTTGGATAATGGTAATTTATTGCGTTTATAATTGAAATATGTTATTTCATAGTCTTATTTTCGTGTTTACTGATTTTTGTTGCTGCATTTAGTTGTTTAGTGTATAGCAAATACCCACAAAATTGTAAGAAATGTGCTCTTTTAATAATTGATTATTAGTATCTTCTCTAAATCAATTTGTTTTTAAATTCCCTTGATATAATGTGTTTTTATTGGAAAAAATGTTTATCATTGTTGTTAAATGCTTTTGCTCATCTAAACGATCAGATGAAATTATTAATTATGCCTATTTCGAAATAAATTCAAAATATTAAAATTGTATATTTATGATTTAGATATTCAGCTATATATAGATGACTGTATAATCAATATTTTCTAAATAGAAGTAAAAATGCTCTTTTTCAATTCATTAATTAAATTGAATGACGCTCTAATTAATGTTGAATATTTTTAATATAATATATTCGTATTTTCAAATACAATTTTTCTGTTCAAAATACTATTGTCTTTACTAAAACTATTGTATTTACTTGAATACTTTAAAGGCAGGTATTCAAATTAGATAATAATGTATAACAGAATGCAAATAATCTTAAAAAAGGTATAAATATTAATTTTTTTGCGAATTTCAGCTATTTAGAAACTTTAAAGGCAAGTATTTAAGTTAATAATGTAAAATAATCTTTAAAAAAGTATAAGTATTCTTTTATTATCTTTCGTTGATTTTTGCATCCACTTTATTAAAACTTCCAAATTTTAAAAGCATGCAGTTATCGTTTATAATATTCTTAATCATTTTAATATTATTCAAAGAAAGAACTAATTTTTTCAATAAAAAAGTGGAATTTTTCATGAGTTGCAGCTATTTAGAAACTTTAAAGGCAGGTATTCAAATTAGATAATAATGTAGAAAAGAATAAAAATAATCTTAAAAAATCGGCATGTTGTTAATTTTTTTTATGAAGTTGCAGCTATTCAGAAACTTTAAAGGCAGATATTCAAATTAGGTAATAATGAAGAATAAAATGAAAATAATCTTAAAAAAAAGGATAATTATTATTTTTTTATTATCTTTCGTTTATTTTTGCATCCACTTTATTAAAACTACCAACTTTTAACAGCATATAGTTATTGTTTATAATATTTTAATATTATTTAATACAATTTAATTTATTGTTTAATATTATTCTAAGAAAGAATTGATTTTTTCAATAAAAAAAATGGAATTTTTCGTGAGGTGCAGCTATTTAGAAACTTTAAAGGCAGGTATTCAAATTAGATTATGTAGAAAAGAATAAAAATAATTTTAAAGAATATTCTTTTCTACATTTTAAAGATTATTTTTCAAGGCATAATTATTAATTTTATTATGAGTTGCAGCTATTTAGAAACTTTAAAGGCAAGTATTTAAATTAGATAATAATGTAGAACAGAATAAAAAAAGATCTTAACAAAAAAATTTATTATTATTCTTTTTTTTATCCTTCGTTGATTTTTGCATCAACTTTATTGAAACTTCCATTGGAATTAAAAAAAAAAAAAAAAAAAAAAAAAGCTTTTTAAGTTTGATTACGCGATATCTTCAGGGAGAATTAGAAATATCCCGAAACAATTTCTGTCTGAAAGATTCTTCCTCTTCACTTCAAACAAGTGGGACACCAACGAGGTATCAAGGGGTCAAAAAGCCATCGAAACCGAAAGTGATCCTACAGACGATGGTTGCCTTCCTACTTTGCAAGATGAAGTACTTTTGAATTAGAGAGCTGTGCTTAACAGCTTGAATCACTGTATTTAAGAGCCACCCTGGATGAACCCTGGATGTCATTGAAAACCTGCTTGGTCAAAAGGAACACGCACGGGTCGCGATGGAGTCCTTTCGCAAGCTTCTAGGATCACGCAATCTCTGCTTTCAATGGGTTCTGCTTCGATCCATGGCAAGATTGTCCTCCAGGAATTCGATTCGCATTCCCTTGTACACTGATTAATGGATGGATGGTGAAAAATTTATTGTTATTGCTGGTTTCGATACAAGCAAATGAATGGGTTAGTCATCCATGTTAAGGCATCCGTCAGTTGTTTCTGTTACCTTTAAGTGATGTTTTTGCTTCGAAGTTTTGGAATTCTTCTTCCCTTTCGAATATTCGTGATCAAAAGTTTGATTTTTAGTAAGATGATCGATATTCGCAATCTTTTTTGTTTGGGGTGAAATTGCTGGTCTGTCATTATTATAAATCGCACATCACCCAATGTGTTTTATGGATGGGTGAATCTTTTGCTAATCTTTCACTTTTAGATGCCTTTTCGAGCTTAAAATGTGTTCTGATTTTAGGGATGGGACAAAATTATTGGATTTTGTGCAGGAATTGTGGTCAATTTTGTGACGTTTGTATGAGAAGATAATTATTACAAATTTCATAAATCTTTATTTTAAAAATTATCAATCCCAATTTTTGTGGCTCATATTTTTTAATGCTCCATTTTTTTGTAATAGTCTATTAAAAATGCAATTCATTAATTCGTTTCATTTTTGATTTTTAAAATTTATTTCATTTAATTACATGTTTCCATGCTAGAAGTATTTGAAACTCTTCAGTGTTATTTACGAATATCATGATTATTCACTATCAATGTCTAGGATCACGCAATTTCTGCTTCCAGTGAGTTCTGCTTTGATCTGTGGAAAAATTATCCTCCAAGAATTCGATTCGCATTCCCTTGTACACTGATTAATGGATGGATGGTGAAAAATTTATTGTTATTGCTGGTTTCGATACAAGCAAATGAATGGATTAGTCATCCATGTTAAGGCATCCGCAGTTGTTTCTGTTACCTTTAAATGATGTTCTTTTCTTCGATGTTTTGGAATTCTTCTTCCATTTCGAATATTCGTGATGGAAGCTTGATTTTTAGTAAGATGATCGATATTCGTAATCCTTTTTGTTTGGGGTGAAATTGCTGGTTTGGGTGATGTGCGATTTATAATAATGACAATGTGTTTTATGGTTGGGTGAATCTTTTAGTAATTTTTCACTTTTAGATGCCTTTTCGAGATTAAAATGTCTCCTGATTTTAGGGACAGGATAAAATCATTAGATTTTTGTGTTAGAATTTTGGTCAATTTCGTGAGAAGATAGCAATTTCAAATAACATAAATCTTTATTTTGAAAATTATCGAACACAAATTTTGTTACTCATATAATTTAATGTTCCCTTTTCATTTGTAATAATCCATTAAAAATATCATTCATTAATTCATTTGATTTTTGAAATTCATTTGATATAAATAAATTTTTCAATCAAGTGTTCATACTATAAAAGTGTTTGAAATTTTTCAGTATTATTTAGGAATACCATGATTATTTACTATCAATGTCTTGATTGCATATTTTCCTTCCTTTCAAAGTACTTTGCTTAATGTATACAATAGAAAAATAAATAAACGAGATAATTATACTTTAATAATTTGAACAGGAGTTTTTATTTGAATATACCATTAAAAAGAATTTTTTTCACCTAAATTGAGTTTGTTTGGTATAAAATATACGGTTATTATTCTTAAAAAAAGAATAAAAATATATAACTATATAAAATAATAAACAACTTAAGTGAAGTGAAATTTATTAATATAAAATATATGAAAAAATCTTATTTAAAATTTGATATTTATAACTATTTTTTAATTTTTTTTTTCTTTCAAAGTACGTAAATATTATAAAGTATTTATAATATTTATGTACTTCAAAAAAAAAATTTAAATAATAAGGGTGTAAAGTCCTATTAATTATAACTATTAATAATTAATAATTCTTATTTAATAAGTATTAAAACAAAGAATTTATAAAAATAGGCTACATTAGACATTATTTAAAGCTTAATCTTTTACAATAAAATATATAATTTTTGCTATTGTTTTAGTCAACTAGCAAAATCACACATTTTATTTGTCTGTACACTTAGGAAAAAAATACACTTCTGCATTAATTTAAATTAAAAATAAAAATAAATTCGAAGAATTATTAACGTTTTTCATTTAACATTTTTATTATTATATATTTAAAAATGAAATAAATTAAACTGAATATTATTGTAAGAACCATACATAGCATGCTTGCATAGCTCTATGATTTATTTTATATAATAAATTCATAAGAACATTAGCACGTATCAGCATAAACTCAAGTTACAGCATACACAAATATAATTCGATCAAAAACACGTTTATTTAGGTAATACGATTTACGACTCATTATGAGATTATTAGCACGATGAGAAATTAGTGTATAATTATGCTAATACTGAAAACTCGCACCGAGGTGTATACCTAATCTGTGAAAATGTTCTCTGGTTATTACAAGCCGCTGTGCACTTAACAATTTATGTGGATCAGTAAAAGTGGCTTAATTATTTAATCTAAGAGTGGCTAAAACATTTCCCTCTCAATTCATTCTCAGCGTAAACAGCACAATTTTTCATTTTTTGATCCATAATTTTACGCTTAAAGCTCCGTCACGCTTTGCTGGGATTCGAGATTTAATTCATTAATTTGTGCCCATTACGGCAAGCGAGGTAACTCAGTTCTTTAATGAATGGGGCGTGGCGTAATTTTTTTTACCATGTTATTCTTACAAACTATGCTACTGTTTGGGGATTATGTAGCATGTTTGACCTAAAGCTAAAGAAAGATTCACGAATATTTTGAAGCAATATAATTAAATGATAGTTTTATATTATAGATTTATTATTTCTCGATATTTAGCATACTGATTTATGGTCACTTTAAAAATAGTAATCATGTGATATGAATTTCAAACTAAATTCAATATATTAAATGATATAATCTATAAATTATATATCTTGTAACTGTAATACATATTTAAATTAATTATATTTTTATATCATTATTTTTAAATTGTTAGGTTCCTTTTGAAGTTTTAAGTCATAGTGATTACAATATTATGATATGCAAATTGACGATGGTATAGTATTTATCAGTAAAGTTTTTAGAAATAATTAATTAATTAGATTGTAAAATATATTTGTTACTACTTGAAATTGACGATGAAATCATATTTATCAAGTAAAGTTTTCAGAAATAGTTAATCAATTAATTGGGTTGTAATTAATTAATTGTTGTAGTTAGTAATTAGTTGTTGTAGTCAGTAGTTAATTGTTGTAGTTAGTTAATTAATTTTGTTGTAAAATATATTTCTTACTACTTGAAATGGACGATGAAATGCTATTTTTAGTGAAGTTTTCAGAAATAATTAATTAATTGGATTATAAAATATATTTTTTCCGATTCTAATTTATATTTATCAGTAAAGTTTCCAGAAATAATTAATTAATTGGATTTTAAAATATATTTCTTACTACTTGAAATTAACGATTAAATCATATTTATCAGTAACGTTTTCAGAAATAATCAATTAACTTGATTTTAAAATATATTGCTTACTACTTGAAATTTGCAATTATATTTATCAGTAAATTTTTCAGAAATAATTAATTAATTGAATTATAAAATATATTTCTTACTACTTGAAATTGACGATGAAATCATTTTTATCAGTAAAGTTAAAAAAAAAAAAAAAAATCAAAATAACTTCTGTTGTTTAAGTTTAACTAATATAAGATAATTTACTTATAAATTATCTTATAAGTAAATTTATCTTATAATATTTTACATTTTTTGGTGAGTTTATCATTTTTTTTCAATCTATTTAATTCTACGCTACAGTAATATAATCGAATATCTAGTTTTTTTAATTAACTTTTATGCACTTAAGCAATAAAATTATTCAAATTAAGTTTGAGAAGTTAGTTTGACCAAATTCTAAAGTAAACTAAACCAGTTCGTATTCCTCAATTTAACTATTTAAATGAAATAAATAATTTACAATTCGATTTAATATTTAATTATACAAATAACACTTAATATGATTGAAATAAAAACTTTAGTAACGAGATGTTACTAAAAATCCTTGAATTTCATCATAGACCTTCACAAAGCTATTTAAATTTAGAAAGAAGATCGATTGTATAAATGCATCCTTATATGGTTTTAGATTTGTTTTTCTATTGAGTACCTATTGATGTACATTGTTGTAAAAACTCAAGGTGCGAGTATGATTTTTTTCTGGCAGATTGCCATTTCTTTCATCAGTTAATTATTTAGAATATTTAAAACTGTTAATTAGTTTTACATCAAATGGACAATCAATTGACAGGTAAATATTTCATAACGTTAATGAAATTTCCATATGTCGATATTAAATTTAGCATATAAATTGCCTTTAATTCCATTTAATTTTATTATTCAGTTGTTGCTGCGTCGCTGATATATTTTACCGATTTCGAGATGTCTCGAGATACTTGTGAATTAAAGATTAAACATCCATGTCATCTACAGTGGGTTTAGTAACATTGAATATAAGTTGACATGACACTATTTACAGTTGATTTATCCTTAATATGCCTTATAAGATCTTAATTAAGGATTCTGACAAAGCTATAATTAAGATCACCACATATATTCATTTTTTCTAACCTACACTCAGTGTGGGCCGCTCAAATTATTACATACGTCAAACATTATTATTATTCTTTCAATGTATTACTTATACTAAAGTACGATGTATTACTTTTTATGTACTATTTTTATTTTTATTGAAAGGTATTTGTAAAGAATTGCTTGAAAAAAACTTCAGTGAAGATACTTCGCAAATTGTTTCCTTATTTTTTTTATCCTTAATGTAATTTATAAGGTCATAATTAATGATTATGTCAAAGTTTTAATTGAGATTGCCACATATATTCATTTTTCTAACCTACACCTAATGTGGGCCGTTCAACAGTATGCTATTGTTTATATATTCTTGAAATGCAACCGTTTTATTGTACTTCTTTTATTAAAATAGAGTTACACACTTGCTTGAAAAAAGATGTTACATGCTTGCTACATGCTATTATTTATATATTCTTCTAGAAATGCGTCCAGGATTCGAACCTGGAGGTGACATGTATATTTGTTAGTGGTTCGGAATCCACGTTAAGCTGTAGGTCCCGGTCTGTTTAGCCCTCGTGTGCACAAGATGAACCGTAGAGCGACAAACCAAACCAATGTTGAAATGCGATTCTTTCAATATACTACTTTTATTAAAATTGAATTAAAGACTTGCCAGGAAAAAAATTTCACTGAAGTAACCTAACAAACTATCTCTTTAATTTTTTATCCTTAACGTATCTTATAAGGTCTTAATTAATGATTATGTGAAATCTATAATTGATATCGCCATATACATTCATTTTCTAATGTACACATAATGTGGACCTTTCAACTATATGCTATTATTTATATATTCTTCTTAAAATGCGATACTTTCAAGGTACTACTTTTATAAAAATTGAGTTACAGACTTACTTGAAAAAAAAAAGGCTTAAAGAAGTAACCTCACAAACTATCTCCTTATTTTTTATCCTTAATGTACCTTATTTATCCTCAATGTACTTTATAAGATCTTAATTAATGATTATGTCAAAGCTGCAATTGAGATCACCATATATATTCATTTTTCTAACCTGCACCTAAAGTGGACTATTCAACTTTATTATATATTCAATTCTATTCAATTCACTGGTGTTATTTACATATTCTTCTTAAAATGCGATTCTTTCAATGTACGGATATTAAAATTGAGTTAAAGAATTGTTTGGAAAAAAACCATTCATTGAAGAAACTTGACAAACTGTCTCCTTATTTTTTATCCTTACCTAATTTATCCTCAATATACCTTATAAGATCTTAATTAATGATTATGTGAAAGCTATAATTGAGATCACCACATATATTCATTTTTCTAACCTACACCTAATGTGGGCCGTTCAACCGTATACTATCGTTTAAATATTCTTCTTGAAATGTGATTCTTTCAATGAACTTCTTTTATTAAAATTGAGTTACAGACCTGCCTGACAAAAAAAAAAAAAAAAAAAGCTTCAATGGAGAACCCTCCCCAACTGTCTCCTTATTTTGTTACTCCACTCTTAAACGAGTTTTCTCCCTCATTTCTCTTTATTTTAATCTTCACGACACCATTCAACCCGACTCCCTACTTGAAGATAAAAAAAAAAACAGCAACGTATCCCCAGAAGAAAAAAGAAGTAAGAAAAAGAGTTAAGGAATGAAAACCGACAGCCACTAATGGGCAATTATAATTTCATCTTCGCCTGAGGCCTAAAAGTAGCAACAGACTCTTCCTCCCACCCCTACCTTGTTGGTGGTGGTGCACTCCCTCTCAAGAATTCTTGCACACCGAACCATTTTTCATCAGGAACAAACCCTTTGCAAAAACAACACCGCTACCTAGCAAATTCATAAATCCGAAAACGAGGAAGAATATGATGAACCTGCTTGAGAAATGGAAAAGAGGAGTTCCGGTATGCTGCTATTCAGAAGTTCCTTTCACCCTTCTTTAAAAACAGAACAAAATACGAAAAAAAAAAAGATGTGTTCCAATGAAAAATAACGAGCTGTTAGTTATCATTTGTCGCATCCTTGTTGAGGGTGGTGGAGAAAAAGTAATTTCTTCTGCTCATCTTCGTTCTTAACGAGGTTCCTTTCTTCCAGAATTGCCCCGGAGGACGCCCACCTACCTGCCCTCCTTTCGCTTTAACTGCCGAGCAGCCGATTTACACCTCAACCCCCATTTCGGAATTTCTCTTGATATTTGTTTGTTTCTTCTTTTGCCGTTGCGCAAAATGTCGTTGACCCCCCCCCCACCCCACCTCTCTGCAGGAATGTTGACTTGCCGAGTGTCTCTCCAGTGAGTTGCTGTTTCCTGGTCTCATCAACTATTTGTCCCGAATTGAGAGATGGCATACAATGTTAGAAATGGCTGTGCAAGCGGCCAAGTGAGCCATTATTTCGTTAGCTGAAATGCGACTTAGACATTCCTGTAGAAAATAAATGCTTAGTATTAAGATATTTTCTATTGTGAAGAAATTCTTGCTGTTCCACATTTTGAAAAATTCCATTCAAAAAGATCAATACATATTACAAAATCAGGAAAGTTTTCAATTTATCTTGTCAAAGTTCTGAAATTTTCTTGTAAAAATTCAACAGCTCCTTCAAATCACATCATATATTATGATATATGCCAGATATTAAGATAATTAAGATGTTTTCTATTGTGAAAAGCCTTGCTGTTGCACATTTTAAAAAATTCTACCCAGAAAGATCAATACATGTTACAAAATTCGCGAAGTTCGAAGGAGGAGATTACTCCTTACAATTAATGAAGACATTACTTATGGTAAATATATGCTTATGATTATTAATACTTTATAATATATATGCCAGATACTCCTTACAATTAAGGAGGAAATTATTTATGGTAAATATATGATTATAGTTAATATTACTTATGGTTATTATGATTAGGTATTACTTATGGTTATTATAAGTAGGAGAATACTCTTTACAATCTTCTCTTTACCGTTTGTATACGTCTCACGACGGCTTACTGGAAAGAACCTCTCATAGATGATAGTTGATGCACGTGTTTATAAAGGTTATAGCAGATGGCAAGTACATCTCCTCAGACTTGCTCATGTATCTTGCAATATCCATAGCCAATAGCTTCATGTTTGTATGATCATCCATTCTTCTGCCACTCATCTATATGTAAAGTGAAGGAATTTCTACAAGAATACTTGAAATTCTCACGCTAATGCAACGCCATCTACCATGTCTGAAAAACATTTTCGACCCAGCTTTTTTATGTGTTTCTGAATTGTTTATGTGTTTGCCCTTTTAATTCTTGTGCTGAAGTTATACCTAGTTATACCTGGCTTTATACATGATATAGTGTTTCAGATGAAGCTGATAACAGGAATTTTCAATGGAAGCCAGGTATAACTTAATGAAATATTTAAAAATTTCATAGCTATATTAATCAGAACCTTATGAAATAGTATAAAAAATATCTTCTAATGGTTCTGTAAAACGAAAGAAATAGTTTCATTTTATCAAAATAATAAGATTCATTCTATTAACCGCGTAACACCCACTTTAAAGCCACATGGGCTCTTATGTAATTTTTTATTACATAATGGCTGACAAAATTATTCCATCTTTTGAAAAATAGATCGTTCTTTAAAACACAAATTAGTATTTCCGGCAATTATGCTTCTAGACATTCCAGACGCCTTCCAAGAGAGCTATTTCTTGGCACATCGTTCTCTAGCTGTCTGCCTTGTAAATCCGCGATTTTTTTTTTGTCCAATCTATTACCTCAGAGTAAAGAAGAAGAAAAAAGAAAATCTTCTCTTTCTTTTACTACTCGTCCTAGCTTCCTTAAAGTCAGGAATTCTTTCGCTTTCTGCATGGCACATGCCATTTTCCCTCTTCATCTACACGACAGTGATAAGTAATAAATCAAAAGCGTACTGTTAACTGTGCGCTCATCTCTGGAAGCGTGCGTGTACTTTTGTGACACGTGTGTCTTTATTATTATTATTTATTTTTTCTTTCATTTTACTTTGAGTTGTTTTCTCTGGGGCTTCTCCCATCCCTCCATCCCTGTCGTGGTCCAGATTCTCATTTTATATTTGTATCAACCATGTCGTCTGGAAGGTACTAGAAAGAAAGACATTTTTTTTTTCTTTTTAGTGAAGAAGTGAAATTGTTTGTTTTTGCTGTCTTATCTTTGAAGCTGTTTCTTCGAAAACACAGTTACCGAAAAGTGGAACTATGTTTTTATTTTTTTTATTCTTTTTTACTGGAGCTGTTAACATGCTTGTTGCCCCAGTGTTCGTTGTCACCATTAACATCTATTAACAGAAATCACAATTTCTTATAGTATTTTTGATATTTCTTCATGTTTTTTTATATCTTTTCTTCTCTTTTGATACTGGAAAGCTTTGAATGCAGGATTTTGTATTTTTTAGTATATTAGATAGTATTTTTTTTATTATTGTTTTTCAATGTACTCATTTTCGATTTCTTGCTATGTACACGTTAAGATTCTCTTCAGAATTCATTCATTTCATTCTTCAAATTTTCCTTTCTTTTTTTTATACACATAAATGATTTAAATATACAAATATTTCTTTATCTATTTCTGTAGTATTTTATCTCCCTTTGATATTCCCACTAACCAAATCTAAGAATTTTTCCTTTTTTTTTTTCCAATTATTATTTTCTTTTTGTCTATATTCGCACCAGCATGGGTATTCAGATTTATTATTTATTTTTTTACCCTATTTCTTTTCTTTCGATATTAGCACACTTTGAATGTAGGGTTTTGTCAAAGAATTTATTTATTTCTTCAATCGTTTTAAAATTCATTCATTTCTTACTTCACATTTTTCTTTCTTTCTTTTACATATATGGATGGTTTAAATAAACAAATTTTCTTTCTTTCTTTTTGTGGTATTTTATGTCTTCCTTTGATATTCCCACTAAGCAAATCTAAGAATTTTTCTTTTCTTTTTTATCCAATTAGTATTTTCTTTTTGTTTATACTTGCAACAGCATAAATATTCAGATTTATTTATTTATTTATTTGTACAATATTTCTTGTCTTTTGATACTGGAAAATTTGACTGCATATTTTGTCAAAGGATTTTATACTATATTTTTTCAATGTCTTAAAAACTAATTCATTTCTTTCTTTACATTTTGCGTTTTTTTTTATTAATTGGTTTAAATATACAAATTTTCTTTTTTTTCTTTCTGTTGTATTTTATGTCTTCCTTTGATATTCCAGCTAACCAATTCTAAGAATTTTTCTTTTCTTTTTTAATCTAATTATTTTCTTTTTGTCTATTTGCACCAGTACAAGTATTCAGATACATTTAATATTAATATATTAATGCAATTCAAATTAAATTAAATAAATAAATAAAACACATTGAATTAAATTACTTAATAAAAATTAATATAATTATTAGATAAACATTTACAAAAATAATTAAATTAGTTCAATTTAAAATTATTTACATTGAATTGAAAATTAAAATTAATTACATTGAATTAAAAACTAAAAAAATTGCATTGAATTAAAAATTAAAAATAATTACATTGAATTAAAAAATGAAACTAATTACATTGAAAAATATTACATTGAATTAAAAAATGAAACTAATTACATTGAAAAATATTACATTGAATTAAAAAATGAAACTAATTACATTGAAAAATATTACATTGAATTAAAAAATGAAACTAATTACATTGAAAAATATTACATTGAATTAAAAAATGAAACTAATTACACTGAAAAATATTACATTGAATTAAAAAATGAAACTAATTACATTGAATTAAAAAATAAAAATAGTTACATTGAAAAAAATTACATTGAATTAAAAGTTAAAAATAATTACATTGAAAAATATTACATTGAATTAAAAATTATAAATAATTACATTGAAAAATATTACATTGAATTAAAAATTATAAATAATTACATTGAAAAATATTACATTGAATTAAAAATTACATTGAAAATAAAATTAAATGAATAAAAAATTATATTCAAAAATGTTTAACTATATTTTACTAAATCAGATATATTCAACTGCTTGGTTTAACTATATTCAGTAAAACTTAAATAAGCAAAAATTGTTTCTTTAACTGTTGAAACTCTTCCATTATGTTCTTCTTTCCATTTTTATTTCTCTTTTCTTTTTTTCTTTTACTGGATTGGAAAAGTGCTTTATGCCATAAATGTTTCACTGGAAGGTGAATAATATTCCTTAATCCTCAGTTTCAATTTATCTTTTTAAAAGTTTGTATTAAAATAAAACATACCGTTCTGCAACTCATCAAACAAATGTCTGTTACCAAAAATAAATATTTTTTAAATGTTATTTCAAGTGGAAAGATTCACTGAGTCATCTTCATACACAAAAAAACTTCATATAAAAAATAAAAATTAAATCTTTATGGAAAAAACCCATCATTGTACGTAAGAAATAAGATAACAAAGTAAAAAAAAAAAGGCAAAATTAGATGTCATATTCCATGCTGGATAGTAATAATAAACTCTGGTTGAAATTGTTTTTATAATGTCTACATCCCGCAAACATCAAAAGCCACTTACACTATCACGTTCCAACGTTCCATACAACAGTGAAATCCAGGGCAAAGTTTCCTCCAGCGTTGTTGGGTTTTAATGATTATGACAACCTTTGGGACCATTTGACATTGTGATCTTTAAGTCACGTACTACAAGAACTCGGATAGGATCATCTCAAAAATAAAAGTAGAAAAACTATGTACGATCGGTATTTGCATATGTTAAGAAAATAAACAAAATTAAATTCTGACATTTATCTTTTCATATCTTAATTTTTCATAATTTTTTATTAAAATAAACTCATGATTGACACATTTTTTTTTCTTATGTAAATGCCTATAACATTAAATTGTCGTGAGTTAAATAGATTTTTTTCATTAAACTAAACTGGCGATTGTGTATAAGGAATTTGTAATGAATTTATTTCATTTTGTATCTTTAAAATGATTGATTTTTAACTGTCACCTTTTCAATATAAGGTTACATAACATAATTTATATATTAGAAAGTATCAATGTGTATTCTTTCTGAGTTTCAATGTAATAATTACAAAAGCAAAACAGTTTTAAATACTTTTGATTTTTATAAATATTGAAATAGATATGTTATGAATAGACAAAAAAATGTTTTCTATGTATGATTCTATGTATGATTTTTCTATTTTCTATCATTAATATTAAACTAAATTCTAAATTACGGAATATTGTTTCAAAAGATTTAAATTAAGAAAAAAAAAGTATTTGAATTATGAATTTAAAATCTTATTCGATGTTGTTATAAGAAAATTAACTTCATAGTCAAATTCCAAAAAAATTCTATCACTTTCAACAATCAAATACATTGACCTACCTTTATAGAATTACAAATACGTAGCAGATTTAGCTCCGCATAGAATGCACCATGGGTTCTGTTACATTGCACCTACATTTTATTACCACAAGTTGCAACTAATACCCTAAGGAGAACTGATCATTGAACTAATGGAATGGAACCATTTTCATTCAATTAATCAGGGAAGTAATGGAATGAAACCAAGGGAATTAATAACCTAAGGGAAGCTGATCAGAGAGCTAATGGAATGGAACCAAGGGAATTAATAACTTAAGGGCAACTGATCAGGGACATAATGGAATGGAACCAAGGAAACTAATACCCTAAGCAGAACTGATCAAGGAACTAATGAAATGGAACCAAGGAAACTTATAACCTAAAGACAATTGATCACGGAACTTATAACCTAAGGGTAACTGATCAGAGAACTAATGGAATGGAATCAAGAGTACTAATACCCTAAGGGGAATTGTCAGGTCTACACTCTTCTTTCCTCTCCTAGCGGCCTGATGGTCAAGTGGCTAGCTCTCTGAACTTTGTTCCATGGACTTCACCTTCGAATCTTGATGATAGCATGGATATTTGTTAGTGGTTTAGAGTCCACTTTAAACTCTAGGTCCCGCTCTAATTTCTAGTTAATCTGTTAATTGGTTAATCTGATTAATTAGTTAATCTTGTTAATGGGTTAATCTGTTAATCTAGTTAACTAATTAGTTTCTAGTGTTCTAATTAGTTTTTAGTGCATAAAAATGACTGTTAAGTGACAAACCAAACCTCTTCTTCAAGAACAATGGAGGGATATTCTTTCCCTATTGATGATATTCATTGAAGGTATTCAAACTTAATTTCTACAGTTCACAGAAAAAACGCGCTCTCCACCAAGCCACTAATGGCCACTAATTCCTTTAATAATTCTCTTTTACTCTTTTAATTCCACTAATTCATAATTAAAAAATAAAAAAAAAAAAATGCGCACGTGTATTTCATGTTGCTACTCATTCCCAAAACGAAAGTAAAAACAAAGCTGTCATAATCATTAACATTTTTCCCTTCCAAAGGCTAAGAACCTTAAAAGAATTTAAAGGTGTAAACTTCTGCTGTGAATCGTTACATGAACTAAATAGATCTTCATTTCCATCTACAATTGCCTTCTGAGCCCTAATTTCACAGATAATTTGGAGTCGAAATGAGAGAGAAAGAAGACATTTTCTACGAAAAAAACTATTTTTATGTGGTCTCCCCCACTGGGGCAACCAAGTACATACTAGAGCAAAAAAAAGACCTCTTATATTAATAATGTGTCAAAACACTTCCTGCTTATTGAGGAAAGGTGGCGAAATTTATTGGCAGAGAGTGCAACAAAGCATTCAGAGGGAACTACCGTTCCTGTTATTTACCCAGAGAACGAATCTCCAGAATCTTCCACATAAAATAAAAGTCGAGTCTTTAAGAAACTCCTGTCCGTGTTAAAGTGAATAATACGCGGCTGAATGTGTTTTAAGGTTGTGTATCGTTCATCACGATGTGTTTGAAGTAAAAACAAAAACGTAAAGTGGGAAAATATAAAGATTGGTTTCTAGAAATAGAGCTGAGATTTTTTGCGTGGAAAAGCTGACGTGGCTCTCCTTTTTCAGGAAAAGGTGATGGTAAAATTTTCAGGAATTGCAAAAATAACTAAAAAAATTTATTTATTTGTTTTAACATTAGGGAGAATTTGTTAATAAGGTGTCAGAACTCTGTCATAGATTGTATTGAGTATTTACTTCGAATGCTGATGTGGTCTTCTTTTTCTGGAGATCTTAGAATTATAGTAAAGCTTCCAACAATTCTTAACATAAGCCAAAGAGATATTTTAAGGTTATTTTTTACTTATCGTTAAAAATAACCTAAAAATGTTTTTTTAGACATTGATGATAAAATATTAGGAAAAGAGAAATGAATAAAATTAAAAATTATTTACTCAACTCATAGATTGCATTGAGGCTTGACATTGAATGCTGATGTGATCTTCTTTTTCTGGATATTTTAGAATTATAGTAAAATTTCCAACAATTCTTAATATAAGCTAAAGAGATATTTTAAGGTTTTTCTTCTTATCGTTAAATGTAACCTAAAAATGTTTTTTTAAGAGATTGATAATAAAATATTAGGAAATGAGAAAGTAATAAAATTAAATGGAGTTATTTACTCTAACAGACTGTATTAAGGATTTACCTTGAATGCTGATGTGATAAGAAACAACAACAACAACAACAACAACAGACTGTATTTAGGATTTACCTTTGCTTTTTCTGGATATTTTATTAGAAATATCCAGAAAATTATTATTTTATTAGAATTATAGTAAAATTTCCAACAATTCTTAACGTAAGCTAAAGAGATATTTTAAGGTTATTTTTACTTATCGTTAAATGTAACCTAAAATTTTTTTTTTTTTTTTTTTTTTTTTTTTTTTTTTTTTGAGATTGATAATAAAATATTAGGAAGTAAGAAAAGAATAAAATTAAATGGAATTAATTACTCTACTCACAGATTGTATTGATACTTTACCTTGAATGCTGATGTGGTCTTTTTCTGGAGATCTTAAAATTATAGTAAAATTTCCAACAGAAACTAAGTAAATATTTTAAGGTTATTTTTTGCTTATCGTTAAAAATAACCTAAAATAGATTGAGAATAAAATATTATGAAATAGGAAAGGAATGAAACTAAATGGAGTTATACTTTATAAGTTTGATATTTTTCTAGAAGCGTGCTCGGTTTGACATGACCCTTATTTGCAAAGAATTATTTCTGCTTTACATTTTAGGTAGTTAATAAAAATTTCAGGAGGCGTGAAGATAAATTAAAAATGTTTTTATTCGCATAACAAAAGAGGATTTGTCATAAGTTTTTATCACAATGCGTGAAAAATAAAAAACAAAATGTGGCCAGATATAAATTTGAAATTTTCTTGGTAGCTGATATGATATTCCTTTTACTGAGTGAAAATATATTAAAGAAACATTTTTATGAATACAAAATTATATAAAGTCAAAGAGAATTCAATGGCTACGACACAGAGAGAATGGAAGATAGCAGAAGTTCTCAGAAGATTTTCAAGGGTAAGTGCCAGGGCTAAAGAAAATAGGAAAGGCGAAAAAAAAATAAGAAGAAAAAAAAGAGAGAGATTGATTGATGAAGTGGAAAAGAATTTGAAGAACCTAAAGATCACAAATTGGAAAACCAAAGCTCGAAATAGACGACTTTGGAGTCGTATTGTTAGAGAGGGCATGGTCCAATATGGAATGTAATACCGGGGAGTTAGTTTATGACTTTGAAATTTTCTAGTAATTAATAAAGAGATACAAAATCAGTAACGGTTAAATCTTAATTGAATTACACGAAAAGATTTGAGATTTTTTAAGAAAAGCTGCCTTCGATTCTCCCTTTTCTGAAAACACTAGAAAAAAATAAATCCTAATTTTAAAAAAATTCTATTTTCAATTTACATTAAGTGATTAGAATACTATTAGGCTTTAGATACTAACGAAGTATTTAGCACAATATGAGAAAGACGTTAAAATTAAAATTTTTCTAAAAATAGATTTGATTAATATTTTGAAAAAAAAATACAAGCAAAGGTTTTAGGAATTTCAAAATTAAATTTATAAGGAAATATAATATTATTTTTCTTTTCTGAAAACTTGGTATTCTAAAACATTTTTTTAAGATAAATAAAATTAAATTGCAGAAATGCTTTTCATCATTTAAAATAATAAAAAATGTTGAAAAAGTAGTGTAAAGAAAATGCATAATGGCGAAAGATTCATAAGTGTAAATGTTATGATGTAAGAGTTATTTTATCAGGCAAATCTAATACTGTATTACAAACATTTTTTAAGATAAATAAAATTAAATTGCACAAATGCTTTTCATCATTTAAAATAATAAAAAATGTTGAAAAAGTAGTGTAAAGAAAATGCATACTGACAAAAGATTCATAAGTGGGAGTGTTATTTTATCGGATATTGTTTTACTTTTCTGAAAACTTGAGATTCTGAAACATTTTTTTTAGATAAATAAAACTAAATGATGCAAATGCATTTCATCATTTAAAACAATATAAAAAAATATTAAAAAGTAATGTAAAGTAAGTTAAAAAGTAAAGTGTAAGTAGTATAAAATAAGTAAAGTAAGTTTCCTAAGTGGGATTGTTATGAAAATCATACACCAAAGAAAATCTTAAAAGCAAATCTGATGTTTCCTATCGTCATTGAATTCTGAAAAATATCAAAATGTTTGTTCCTCCTTTAAAAACAAATTTATTATCTTTATGTCATATTTTAATATTAGCTAATTAAGATTTTTTCCATAGACATTCTTGAATATTATGCATAAAGCTCGCTGGTCTTTCAAGCTTTCTTTATTTAGGACAGTAATTTTTTAATGTACCTAATAATGTGTTAATACGTTGTGGAATTAATAATAAATATTCAGTGTGATGTTGTAATTAATCAACCCTGTAATTAATCATCAAAGATCTAAAAGGACAATGATTAATTAAAGAAAAATGATAGTGAGCGATGTGTAACATCAAAGGAAAAGAACCGAAATCGATTCACCTTTACAGTATACAATAATGTATTGATTTTATCAGCCTACTGCTTTGCTTATATTGATATAGGTTTCACTTGTGTTCCCTGTTGAGATGGTAATCATTCTTCATGATAAATGGTTTTGTCAGGCAGCCTTTACTTCCAATTCGGAATTCTGATCAGACTTTACATGAAAATCGACACAAGTGAAGAGTTTAGTTGTATTTTACACCTTGGAGAAAATTTCCAGTTCATAGTTTTTCTATATATACTATATATATTGTTCCGCTCGTGCTTGAGAACTGCTGTTTCACGTATAAATCTCCAATGTTCAAGGGTTAGTTATAATTGTTTTATGGGACTGGGGGAGACGATTTAGCAGTAATTGATCCGAATTTACTTGTCGTATGGGGAAGAAAAATTTCCCACCAGCAGCCTTTACTTTTCTTTACCCCCACCTTATTACTGTACCCAGTGCAATATAGCTAGTCCCTTAGTAGTTGGCGAGTTTACAAGAAAGGCAAAGATTGAAAAATAATAACAACATAGTACTTAACTTCACACCTCACCACTGTGCCCAGCGGCCTGTTGGCCAATTGGCTAACGTTCTGACCTTTGGTAGCACAGGCTTTAGGTTCGAATCCTGGCCTTGGCATGATGTTTGTTAGTGATCGGAATCCACGCTTGATTGTAGGTCGTGGTCAAATTTGCTTAAAGTGTGCACAAATTGACCCTAGAGTGATAAACCAAACCAAATCGCCAAACTAAACCACACAAATCACCAGTGCAATGTAGCCCCTCACCAGTTAGAAAGACAAGGGTTGAAAAATAATCTAACAATACTTTACCCCACATCTCGCCACTTTAGGGGTATGGTTTCTAGGGATGATTTCAATCTGGATTATTGGTTGTAAATTATATTTCTGTGCCTCTGAATGTAAAAATTTGAGAAGGGATTTTAAGATGTCATGATTCTGTAAGAAGACAAGTAGTTGCGTAGTGGAATGGTTCTCCAGTTTGTCCACAGGAACAGAAATCATCTTCTGAAAGATAATCTTTTGAGGTATGTCCTAACAGCAGCTTGACTGTAGATGCAAGACGCTTTCATATGCAGTCACAATCACCTTCGAGTTTTTCCTTTTCTGAAAGCAGTAGATGTAGGGCATCAAATAAGAGGATTCGAATCTTTATCGTTCTACATGGGTTTGATTTGTCTTTTTACGGTCATTTTATGCACGCTTTAAGCTAATTAGATAGGGACCTACAGTTTAACATTCTCTACATGGAAGATAAGCACATTACCAGGCGGAGATGGGACGGTTGGTACGACGAACCTTAATCGTTTCCTGATCACAGCTTCGGTGATTAGGAACTTTGGAACTTTGTGTTTATTGAAACTTGATATTATTAAGGATTAGTGATAACACACTTGCCAAAAAATTTAATTTATATAAAGTAGCAAATTAAGAGGTTTTTTTCAAATCTTTTAAATTATCGTTTAAATTTCTTTAAGTTTCCATTAAGTTCTAGGTTCTTAATCTTTTTTGGGGGAATATAATCTTAATCTATTTAGGAGGAATTTATTCTTAATCTTTTTTTTTATCGTAATTTACTTGTCGCATGGAGAGGAAAATCTCCCACCAGCAGCTTTTACATTTCTTAAACCCACACCTCACACCCAATCTTTACTTTATTTTACCTTACCCCACACATCACCCCTAACCTTTACTTTACTTTACCCCACATTGTACTCACTGCAATGTAGCACCTGACCAGTTCGAAAGACGGAGGTGAAAAAATAATGATAATAATATTAATAATAATAAGGAAAATGAGAATATTTTAGCCTCTATAGAGTAAAGCAGATCCAATATCTGGTGTATTTATTTATCGTGGATATGTATGCCACATGTGTATCATTGCTTCATATCCACGTGTGTGTCATTGTAGTACATCCACGTGTATGCACTTTTTTGCTGTACAGTTTGTAGAGATCTGCCACATGCTGGAATTTTTTTTGTGACTCAGATCTCCAAAATGATGCGTACTCGTGGAGTGCAACGAAAATTACCTCCGCCTACAGATCTAGGGGGGAGACTTGTTGACGACTGCAGGCACCGGGACCTGCCCACAAATAAACACTCGTCAGGTTGACGATGGAGCGTCTTCTTTTTTTAATTCTGCCCTTCCAAAATAGAGAAAAAGACACCCAGTGGAGTGTATCATTTTCTTGGCAGGGGCCTGTATCATTCTGGAATCAGGAAACCGGCATTATACATTTTTTGTTTGTCTCCCGGAGTTTTTGTAAATTTTATTCTGACGGCTGTTCCTGCAGCTCTGATGGGTCTTCTCTTGTTGTGACAGGTTGCGATCGTCGCCAACTTTGTCGCCACGAGCCTGCCTATTTCGTTTCGCCTTTGTTTTGCAGTCTTCTCGCTTGGCTGCCTTTTTTCCATCACAAGTCGACGGCGCTTTTGCTAACTGTGAAAGGCTTATAGAGATCAGATGCCCCGGAACGATTGAGCCTCTTTAGATCCATGGTGATTCAAAGGGATCAAGTGATTTGGAGCGAGTTTGGATGATATTCGAAGCAGCGTTTTCAATGAACATTGAAGTGAAATGTCTAAAAATAATTTAAACAAATTCTGACTTGTTCTTTTGTTGTTATTTAATTTACATCGTGCCAAATAACACTATCATGAAATTGGGGAAAAAAAGCATTTTGTTCTTTATATTAATTATTGCAGTTAAAAACAGTAGCACATTTTGAAATAAATTTTTTAAAGACGGGATTTTTATCATGGCTGTACATGATTTTTATGGGAACCCTGTACTTTTATTTTCACTGGTAATCAGTGTTTCATAGTATAACTATAATAACGACAATTAATATAAATTTTAATATTTTTTATTTGATAATAATGGAACTGAAATTTCAAAAAAATACGTTAAATTTTTAACTTTTGACTTTACATTTGGGAAAAATAATTGTTTTTAAAATACTTGTGATGATGTTGAATGATGTTGAAGCAGTGTTTTCAATGAACATTGAAGTGAAATGCCTAAAAATAATTCAAACAAATTCTGGCTGTTCTTTTGTTGTTATTTAATTAACATCGTGCCAAATAATACTATCGTGAAGTGAGGGAAAAAAGCGTTTTGTCCTTTATATTAATTATTACGGTTAAAAACAGTTAGAACACTTTGAAATAATTAAAAAAAATACAGATTTAAAGGCTTAAAATAGATTTGAGCATGGTTTTCATGGAAACCTTCTTCTTTTACTTTTGTTCTTAATCAATGCTTCCTAGTATAACCATAATAACGACAATTAATATAAATTTTAATATTTTTTATTTGATAATAATGGAACTGAATTTGCAAAAAAATACGTTAAATTTTTAACTTTTGACTTTATTATTGGAAAAAATAATTAAAATACTTGTAATTATATGTATATATAATTAACTTTTAAAGATTTTTTTTTTTGCATTATGTATTCTGGTTTGTTAACATTGCTTTTAATTGTTACAAAATGTATTATTCATATTTTGATGTGTCTACATATGGTAAATACGCTTCTATAACTATACTAAAAGTTTTCCATTTTAAAATTTACTTTTGATTTTACTATTGATAAATTATCATATTTTTAC
Source organism: Caerostris darwini (assembly GCA_021605075.1). Taxonomy (NCBI): domain Eukaryota; kingdom Metazoa; phylum Arthropoda; class Arachnida; order Araneae; family Araneidae; genus Caerostris; species Caerostris darwini. The sequence continues at coordinate 314,751 of BPLQ01007128.1, forward strand.
ATACTTATTTTTTACATAACACACCAAACACACAAACATATATATATATATATATATATATATATATATATTTGTGTGGCCAATTGGCTAGCCCTCTGACCCTTGGTACCACAGGTTTTAAATCCGAATCCTTGCAGAGCCATGAATGTTTGTTAGTGGTTTGGAATCCACTTTAAACTGTAGGTCCCGGTCTAATTATCCCAAAGTGTGCAAAAAATTACCGTAGAGCTACAAAACCAAACCAAATCCTGAAATATATATCTTAATGCACGTAAAACTAATAATTGAATACGCTTACATTTATATAATTTACGTAAAATAATACCATATTTGATCAAAAAGAAAAAAATAATTCCGATAATAATCTATGTTAGAATATGAAACCATATTAATGCAGACATGTTTTTTAGACGGTCTCAATAAAATTGTGTTTGACATATGCAAGATTTCAATTTAATATAATAGATACGTGCATCTGTAAATTTCGTTAAAAAAAGATTACATTTTTATGAAACCGTCACGAATTTCTCTGTACCAATTTTTCGTATCTTTTTCTTCTTGGAAAATGTTATATTTCAAAGAGTGCCGTGTATTTTTATTACACTTTTTTTAGTTTGATTTCATAATTTGGCACTTTTTTAATGTAATTATATTCTTTCGTATACAATCAACTTTAGTATAAAAGCGTGAGATAGCACTTAATACGTAACGCCATAAATCGCAGTGTTAAAAACGAGAAAATAAACTTTTTTATGTATAATTGCCTGGACCATTTTCATTCGCTTATTATTTATTTTTTCATCAATGATTCGATTGCCCTGTAAAATTATTTAATATCCAGAACTTAAAGGAAGTAAGTTGTCAGGATATCAGAATGATAAACTAAATCAGAAATAACAAAAATTAGTTTAAAAATGTGATATGTGCTGTCACGAACGCCATTTAGTTACCTTTTCTTTAAAGCAATGGTTAAACAATATTACTGAACCATGAATCTGGTCGTTGCCGGATTTGAAGAAATATATTCGTTTTTTAAAGTAAAAGCCAATGGAAAATTTCAGAATTCCAAGGGGAATCCATTCCAAGACGTTTTCCTTTGTATATTAGGGACATTGTGTTTCAGTGATATATGCCCAAACTTCCAACTCATGAGAATGGAGATGCTATGCTTTCAATAAGAACTACCTGCATTTATTTGGCATATGGAATAAATCCAGAATATTCTCAGCAGCAAGTAAGAATGATTGTTGATCTGAAAGGCTCTGTCACAATCGCCATTTAGTGTCTTTGTCGCCAATTTCCTTGTTCAATCGCAAATTAGTTTGGGAACAATTATTGTTTTGCCTTTATCATCAGAATCATGAAGATTACCATGAATCAAGTAGCTACAGGCCATTACTAGACTTTTTTCTTTGTATACCCGAGAATTTACTAATATATGCCCTTGTTAAGTGATATGAATGGAGATATTATGCTTTCCACAAGAACCTATAGGGATAACTAACATATTTGACATATGGTATAAAGCCAGAATACTCTCACTAAAGTAAGCTTGACCGGCAGTCAAGAGTAAGTCATGTTGTTGTTGTTTCTTATCCCACTTGGCTGGCCAAGCCCACGAGCCCATATGGACTCATGATTGAAGGGGAAGGAAGCAGCTTCTGTTGTGATGGAGCACCCCGTAGGTAGAAGCCTGACTTTTGCTCCGTGACGCTCTTACAGTCATAGGAGACCGGGACCTACGGCTTAAAGTGGATTCCGAACCACTACAAACATCTATGGCACCGCCGGGATTCGAACCTGAAACCTGTGACACCGAGCGCCAGAGCGCTAGACACTCGGCCATTCAGGTCCCAAATTTGCCAACGGCACGCAGTGTTCCCAGGTGGTCACCCACCCAAGTACTGACCGCGCCCAATGATGCTTGAAAGAGTAAGTCATAAGAGTAAATATGACTTGCTTACAATCGCCATTTAGTTTCTTAGTCCAATCGCCAATTAGTTTGAGAGCAATTATTTTTTTTTACATTTGAATCATGAAGATTACCATGAGTCAGGCAGCTTCAGGATTTAAAGATAGTATTTCGTTTCATCAGAAAAAATGAATAAGTGATAAAGTATAAATTAAACATTTTTCATCTAACAGTATCTATAATAATTACATTAAATATGACTATTTTCCTTTTGTCATGGCTATCTGCTGCTATTATTTTCATGACCATATCTGAAAAATATATTAGTTTTTACCAATCTGTTTATTTTCGAATAAAACATTTTATATTATTTTCTTCATATGAAGATCAGATACTAAATGACTGTTTTTAGTAGCTTAATATTTGAAGCATTTCAATTATAAATCTTTCATCTAACAGTATCTATAATAATTACATTAAATATGGCTCTACATTCTGTCGTGGCTATCTGCTGCTATTATTTTCATAACCATATCTAAACAATATTTTTGTTTTCACTAAGTTGTTTTATTTTCGAATAAATCATTTTCTATTATTTTCTTTAACTGAAGATCAGGTTTAAAATGTCTATTATTAGTCACTTAATATTTCAAATACTTTTTTTTTTAAATTTCTTTATCAGTCAAGTTTTTAACTTGCACTCATTTATGATATGTAAACTATGATCTAAGGAGTAATTTTTTTTTATTGTTTGTGAAATGTTTTTCTGTCGTTACATCATTTTCAAATGCAAATTACGTATCTATTTTTGGGAAACATGACGGGCTTATCATTCGTTTAAAACAAATTTTGAGTAGTTTAGGTTCTTATCTCCAATTTAAAAATGATGTAATAGGAGAAAACAACTTCAACCACTTAAAATTTTATTAGTTCAGCAACTTCGTATCTATGTGCATTGCATACTGAATAATTTTTTTAGGGAAAAATATGTTTTTGAGTTAGAGATTGCGATTATTTCTTATCAAATGAAATACAAACAACATGAAATCATTTTGAATTTTCATGGTCAAGGTCACAGTGTTTAAATAAATGTGTTGAGTAATCTGAAACGTGTTTCTTTGTATTTTATTTCTTATCATCGTTATGTTTCCGAGAAAATATTGCTCATAAAAATAAGTGAAACTATTCGTATGCTATTTATTAATTATTTTTTAAATTCATTTCTACCAAGTATATAAAGAATAAGAATAATAACGTATTATTTATTAATTATTTTTAAATTCATTTTTATTTTGTATTTTACCAAGGGCTTAAAGAACAATAATAATAATAAAGTATCATTTATTAATTATTTTTAAAAATTTTTTTATTTTGTATTTAACCAAATGTATAAATAATAAAATATCATCTGCTTTACCAATTTTATCACAGAGAGAATATTTGAAAAATAAGTTTGTATTAAACATTTTCTATATAAGTTATATACTTTTCAGCTCTTATGGAGGTACTAAAAGGATTTGTTAGCAACATAAAACAATGACATTAAAATTAGACTCGGAAAAGTTAACTTCTCATGATATTTAATACATTTATAATGATTAAATTTACATCACTGCATCATCATCATCATCACTACTACACTACTACATCATTTACATCATATCACCATCATTTCTTGCTGTTATTGCCAGAGTGATTCTTGATAGTATTTCGGTTAAGTAATTGCGGCAAAACGGATGAGAAATCGACATTTGTTAAATATTGTCTAACTTATATCTTATGAAAAGATTTTTAAAAATTGTTCTTATTAAACAAATAAAAAATGAACTATAAATAATGACAATAATTCTCAATTATTCAAAATCTAACTCAGAATTTTAATTATAACCATGATTATTTATTATGTGCCCCACTCGTGAATCAGTGGCAACGCGCGTCGCTGGTGAGCATTAGGGCAGAGGTTTGATCCGCGGCTTTGTTGTAGAAACTGTTTCAAAAAAACGAGATGACTCGATGTCGCGTGTGATGTTCAGCATTCTTGCGTCGTTAGTCGGACTACCTGGTGGGAGTTTTCCGGGTTTTCTCCCATACGATAAGCAAATGTGGGGTAGTTACCCCTAAAGGTTCTCCCGGAAATCACTGTCCTCCTTCTTCAGCGTCACGGAGCCAAGTCAGATTTCAAAGAAACAGAATTTCAGATTTCTACTTACGAGTGCTCCAACGTAACGGAAGCTCCCTCCACCCCTTCCATGGTTCCACCTGGGTTCTTGGACTTAGTCAAGATGTTGCTGTCTACCAAGAGGGATAAGAAAAAAAAATATTGTGTGGAATAATATTCTTATTATTTGTTGGCAAATGGCTAAATGCACGACAATCATCATCGTCATTATCATTATCGCAACAGCTCCATGATGGGCCAAGGCCGTCTGCCTAACGAAGATCTCTAGTCAGATGTTTTCTCTTTACGAGGTAGGATTGTCCCCCTATTCCCACCGCTCTATTGTCATAAGAGATCAGGACCTACGGTTTAAAGTGGATTCCAAACCACTACAAACATCCATGGCACCGCCGAGATTCGAATCCTAAACCTGTGGCATCGAGCGCCAGACGAAATGCATGATAATACTGTTTTAAATTTCAGTATGAATTTTAATCGATATACGTTGTGCGAAAATGTATCAAAAAACTGCTTACTCTATCAATGATATAAAATTTTCCTCCGTTATTTACAAAAATTGGATTTTTGTCCGTGATATTTTCAAGAACCACTTAAATTTTCGCCTCCAGTCTCGGCTTAGACGACGTCTACAATAATATTTTCTCAGTTATCAGTCACTGAGTAGAACTATATTATTATTTTTCCAAGCTTTCGGGTAACTGCGACCGTGCGTATGTGACAAATGACGCATTCGTTACGAAGGTTGTGGTGGCTTAGCGTAAGATGGATCATTTGGATTGGAAAGTCCCCAAACTAGTGATAGTTTGGTATAAGATCTTTTTCCGTATATTTTGTGGAGTTATTTTGGGATCAGCGATTAGTCACAGTGATAATTTATTCACTGTTCATGCATAATAATAGCCAATTTTCTAGATTTATATTTTGCTACCGATTTAATACTTAAGAATAATATATATTTGCAATATATTTAATTTAAATAGGTAGTAATGAAAATATTTTTGCAGCAATTTCATTCATGATTGTGCATAACAATCATTTAGCATAATTCAAATAATTGTTAATTCTTATTTACTAATTTTATTAGAAACATTATAATTATTATAATTATAATTTTCTTTCAAAATTTTGTTTTTAAAGTATTTTCTTTTCTTCTTATCTCACTTGGTAGACAGCAACATCTAGACCAAGTCCAAGAACCTGTTCTCATGGAAGAAGGGAAGGGGGGCAGCTTCTGTTTTGATGCAACACCCGTAGGTAGAAGTCTGACTTGGCCACGTGATGTTGAAGAAGGGTCAAGGCTTTCCGGGAAGGCTTTTAGGGGTGAACTATTCGCATCGTATTTAAGAAAACCCGGAAAACCCCTACCAAGTTGTCTGAGTAATGATGAAAGATGCTGAACGTCTCAAACGCTATCGAGTCTCCAGGTTTTTTGAAACAGTGTCTACAACAAAGCCGCCGGCGGGTGGAACCTCCGCCCTAATCCTCAGCAGCAGCGTGGGTTTCCTGTGAGCCATGAATCAGGCTTTTTCAAGTAATAATTATTATATAAGGAGACATTGATGATTGGACAGGATGTGGAATATATTAATTGACCTCACAATAATAGGCTATATTTTACTATATTATTATTTAATTAAATTAATGTTGTAATACAATAATAACATTTATAAATTTAAAGCTATTTATAATGAAATATATATCACTACAATTTTTAAACCCTTAACAATAAATAAAGATAAGTATAAGGATAAAAATATTCAATTACTCAAAAATTCATTTACATTTCTTAATTTATTATTAAATTAAAAATCTAGTCATGCCTTGGTTGTCGACAGTAATTCTTCGCAGGAATACCATCATTAGCCAAAAATCGTCGTTATCCAAGGCGAATTGAAATATAATTAATTCGTAACGGCATCTCCCTATAACCGTAGTACGTATTTAAAATGCAGATAAATCTAATTTAAAATATGATTCATAATATTAAATTTGACAAAATTAGAAGGAATAAAATTATGTATTCATGAAGGCAGTATTTAGTTCTCAATTGAATATTAAATAGATATGGTATAATAATGGTGGAACATTAAATATATATGGTATAATAATGGTTGGACATCGAATAGATATGGTATAATAGTGGTGGAACATTGAATAGATATGGTATAATAGTGGTGGAACATTGAATAGATATGGTATAATAATGGTGGAACATCGAATAGATATGGTATAATAATGGTGGAACATTGAATAGATCTGGTATAATAATGGTGGAACATTAAATATATATGGTATATTAATATTGGAATATTGAATAGATATGGTATAATAATGGTGAAATATTAAATAGATTTGACCTCAAATGTGTTTGGATTTCATTTCATAGCAATATCTTGAATTTCTTCCTAATTTTAGAAAGTATAGAGATTCAAACATTTAAAAATCGTTTTAACTAATTAAATCCTATGTCGTTAACCAAGAGATTTTTTTTTTACCTTGCTAGCACTTGTGGTTTTTGAAGTACACCGTTATCCGAAGCCGTTGTTAACCAAAGCAGTACCATATTAATATGGTGGTACATTTTCATTTTTTTTTGATACCCTTAGTTTCACTTTTGCTCTTTTTAAACTTTAAATTCACTTCTAATTAGAGTATTTTCTTTCTAATATACAGCAGTTTTCCACCTCGTTATTCAATGTTTTAATTTCAAGCCTCCTTCCTGCTGTGGTAAAAAAAGATAAATAGATATGGTATAATAATGGTGGAACATTAAACAGATATGGTATTATAATGTTGGAACCTTAAATAAATATGGTATAATAATAGTAAAGCATTAAACACTCGTAGTTATAGCCTCAAATTTGTCTGGATTCTATTTCATAGTAAGGTTTTAATTTCTTCCTACTTTTAGATAGCATAGAGATTCAAATATTTAAGAGTCGACTAAACTAATTAAATCCTGTGTCGTTAACCAATAGAGTTTTTTTAACTTGCTACCATTTGTTGTTTATGAGGTACATCGTTATCCGAGACCGTTGTTGTATATTTTTTTTTCTTTTACTTTTGTTCTTTTTTTAAGTTTAAAATCACTTTCGATTAAAGTATCTTCTCCCTTCCAATATACAGCGGTCTTCCGCCTCTTTAGTCAATGTCTTAAGTTCACACCTCCTTCCTTCTGTGGTAAAAAAAAGATTAGGGTATAATAATTGTGGAACATTGAATAGATCTGGTATAATAATGAACATTGAATCGATATGGTATAATAATGAACATTGAATCGATATGGTATAATAATGAACATTGAATCGATATGGTATAATAATGATGGGACATTGAATAGATCTGGTGTAATAATAGTGGAACATTGAATAGATCTGGTATAATATTGTGGGACATTGAATAGATATGGTATAATAATGGTGGAACATTGAATAGATATGGTAGAATAATGGGGGAACCTTCAATAGATATGGTATAATAATGGTGGAACATTGAATAGATATAGTATAATAATGGTTAGACATTAAATAGATATGGTTTAATAATGTTAGAACATTGAATATATATGATATAATAATGGTGGAACATTAAATACATATGATATAAAAATGGCGGAACATTAAATTATGGTATAATAATGTTGGAACATTAAATTATGGTATAATAATGTTGGAACATTGAATAGATATTGTGGAATAATGTTGGAACATTGAGTAGATATAGTATAATAATGGTTAGACATTAAATAGATATGGTTTAATAATGCTAGAACATTGAATATATATGGTATAATAATGGTGGAACATTAAATAGATAGGATATAAAAATGGTGGAACATTAAATTATGGTATAATAATGGTGGAACTTTGAATAGATATGGTATAATAATGTTGGAACTTTGAATAGATATGGTATAATAATGGTTCGACACTAAATATATATGATTTAATAATGGTGGAACATTGAGTAGATATGGTATAATAATGGTGGAACATTAAACAGATATAGTATAATAATGGTGGAACATTGAATATACAATGGTTCAAAGGCAACGGTGCAAAGGTACTACTCTATTAAAATATATATATACTTTATGCTGCTATGTATATGCTGCTTATATATATGCTGTATACTTCCTTTTTTTCACACCCTTGCTTTTACCTTTGCTCTTTCTTTTTCAACTTTAAATGCACTTTCGGTTAGAGTATTTTCTCCCTTCCAATATACCAGCGGTTTTCCACCTCGTTATTCAATGTTTTAAGTTCACGCCTCCTTCCTGCTTTGATAAGAAATAAAAGCGTCTGAACTCTAAAAATAACCCTTCCCTTCCTTTTTTCTTTCTTTTTTTGAAAAGGGTTTTATTCTTCTTTTTATTGATTATTTAAAACTAAAAGTACGAGCGGTCTTTTATTGTGCGTATTTTCACACCTCTGTGCCAAACGTTGCTCATGCGTTTATTTTCAGAAGTCGTGTATCTAAAATTTATCATTCCCCCCCCCCCCTTTCTTTTTCTTGGTGGATCCTCCTGCGAAAAAGAAATCGTATTGTCTTTGGCCCCCGAAGAGTTTGTGTTCGCTTGTTCTTGCTGTAGCATTGATGGCATGTTTTTCTGTATGCAAAGGCTTCATGCCAAGGTTAACTCAGAATTCCCGCCATTTGTTCCAATCCAACATTTTGCCGCGATTTATCGCTAATTATTTTGTGGCCCGTGTTTTATATACCTATATATTTTGCCCCCTCCACAATGTTTTTTGGCAGTATTATTTTTTTTTTTCCTTTTCAAAATGTTTTTCTTGCGGCAGATAATAAAAAAGTATGAATCATGTCAATAATAACTGTCTTCACTGTTTTAACTCAAATAGAGTCTTCATCATGAGATTCATAACAAAGTCTTGATTTTATATTGTACGAGGGTTTTCCTGAACCTCTTATATTCTTGGATTTTATAGAGGTTTCAGGACTTGTGGATTTGGTCTAATAGCTAGACCATATCATATATTCGATTGTTCTTGCTGCAGCATTGATGGCATGTTTTTCTGTATGCAAAGGCTTCATGCCAAGGTTAACTCAGAATTCCCGCCATTTGTTCAATCCAATATTTTGCCGGATTTATCGCTAATTATTTTTTTGGCCCGTGTTTTATATACCTATATATTTTGCCACCTCCACAATGTTTTTTGGCAGTATTATTTTTTTTTTTTCCTTTTCAAAATGTTTTTCTTGCGGCAGATAATAAAAAAGTATCAATCATGTCAATAATAACTGTCTTCACTGTTTTAACTCAAATAGAGTCTTCATCATGAGATTCATAACAAAGTCTTGATTTTATATTGTGCGAGGGTTTTCCTGAACCTCTTATATTCTTGGATTTTATAGAGGTTTCAGGACTTATGGATTTGGTCTAATAGCTAGACCATATCATATATTCTATTGTTCTTGCTGCAGCATTAATGGCATGTTTTTCTGTATGCAAAGGCTTCATGCCAAGGTTAACTCAGAATTCCCGCCATTTGTTCCAATCCAACATTTTGCCGCGATTTATCGCTAATTATTTTGTGGCCCGTGTTTTATATACCTATATATTTTGCCACCTCCACAATGTTTTTTGGCAGTATTATTTTTTTTTTTCCTTTTCAAAATGTTTTTCTTGCGGCAGATAATAAAAAAGTATCAATCATGTCAATAATAACTGTCTTCACTGTTTTAACTCAAATAGAGTCTTCATCATGAGATTCATAACAAAGTCTTGATTTTATATTGTGCGAGGGTTTTCCTGAACCTCTTATATTCTTGGATTTTATAGAGGTTTCAGGACTTATGGATTTGGTCTAATAGCTAGACCATATCATATATTCTATTGTTCTTGCTGCAGCATTAATGGCATGTTTTTCTGTATGCAAAGGCTTCATGCCAAGGTTAACTCAGAATTCCCGCCATTTGTTCCAATCCAACATTTTGCCGCGATTTATCGCTAATTATTTTGTGGCCCGTGTTTTATATACCTATATATTTTGCCACCTCCACAATGTTTTTTGGCAGTATTATTTTTTTCCTTTTCAAAATGTTTTTCTTGCGGCAGATAATAAAAAAAGTATCAATCATGTCAATAATAACTGTCTTCACTGTTTTAACTCAAATAGAGTCTTCATCATGAGATTCATAACAAAGTCTTGATTTTATATTGTGCGAGGGTTTTCCTGAACCTCTTATATTCTTGGATTTTATAGAGGTTTCAGGACTTATGGATTTGGTCTAATAGCTAGACCATATCATATATTCTATTGTTCTTGCTGCAGCATTAATGGCATGTTTTTCTGTATGCAAAGGCTTCATGCCAAGGTTAACTCAGAATTCCGCCATTTGTTCCAATCCAATATTTTGCCGCGATTTATCGCTAATTATTTTGTGGCCCGTGTTTTATATACCTATATATTTTGCCACCTCCACAATGTTTTTTGGCAGTATTATTTTTTTTTTTCCTTTTCAAAATGTTTTTCTTGCGGCAGATAATAAAAAGTATCAATCATGTCAATAATAACTGTCTTCACTGTTTTAACTCAAATAGAGTCTTCATCATGAGATTCATAACAAAGTCTTGATTTTATATTGTGCGAAGGTTTTCCTGAACCTCTTATATTCTTGGATTTTATAGAGGTTTCAGGACTTATGGATTTGGTCTAATAGCTAGACCATATCATATATTCTATTGTTCTTGCTGCAGCATTAATGGCATGTTTTTTCTGTATGCAAAGGCTTCATGCCAAGGTTAACTCAGAATTCCCGCCATTTGTTCCAATCCAATATTTTGCCGCGATTTATCGCTAATTATTTTGTGGCCCGTGTTTTATATACCTATATATTTTGCCACCTCCACAATGTTTTTTGGCAGTATTATTTTTTTTTTTTTCCTTTTCAAAATGTTTTTCTTGCGGCAGATAATAAAAAGTATCAATCATGTCAATAATAACTGTCTTCACTGTTTTAACTCAAATAGAGTCTTCATCATGAGATTCATAACAAAGTCTTGATTTTATATTGTGCGAGGGTTTTCCTGAACCTCTTATATTCTTGGATTTTATAGAGGTTTCAGGACTTATAGTTTGGTCTAATAGCTAGAACCATATCATATATTCTATTGTTCTTGCTGCAGCATTAATGGCATGTTGTTTTTCTGTATGCAAAGGCTTCATGCCAAGGTTAACTCAGAATTCCCGCCATTTGTTCCAATCCAACATTTTGCCGCGATTTATCGCTAATTATTTTGTGGCCCGTGTTTTATATACCTATATATTTTGCCACCTCCACAATGTTTTTTGGCAGTATTATTTTTTTTTTTCCTTTTCAAAATGTTTTTCTTGCGGCAGATAATAAAAAAGTATCAATCATGTCAATAATAACTGTCTTCACTCATTTTTAACTCAAATAGAGTCTTCATCATGAGATTCATAACAAAGTCTTGATTTTATATTGTGCGAGGGTTTTCCTGAACCTCTTATATTCTTGGATTTTATAGAGGTTTCAGGACTTATGGATTTGGTCTAATAGCTAGACCATATCATATATTCGATTGTTCTTGCTGCAGCATTAATGGCATGTTTTTCTGTATGCAAAGGCTTCATGCCAAGGTTAACTCAGAATTCCCGCCATTTGTTCCAATCCAACATTTTGCCGCGATTTATCGCTAATTATTTTGTGGCCCGTGTTTTATATACCTATATATTTTGCCACCTCCACAATGTTTTTGGCAGTATTATTTTTTCCTTTTCAAAATGTTTTTCTTGCGGCAGATAATAAAAAAGTATCAATCATGTCAATAATAACTGTCTTCACTGTTTTAACTCAAATAGAGTCTTCATCATGAGATTCATAACAAAGTCTTGATTTTATATTGTGCGAGGGTTTTCCTGAACCTCTTATATTCTTGGATTTTATAGAGGTTTCAGGACTTATGGATTTGGTCTAATAGCTAGACCATATCATATATTCGATTGTTCTTGCTGCAGCATTGATGGCATGTTTTTCTGTATGCAAAGGCTTCATGCCAAGGTTAACTCAGAATTCCCGCCATTTATTCCAATCCTACTTTTTGCCGCGATTTATTGCTAATTATTTTGTGGCCCGTGTTTTATATACCTAAATATTTTGCCACCTCCAACGTTTTTTTTCCATTTTAAATATGTTATTTTTCTTGCGATAGACGATAATAAAGTATGAATAACTATCTTCTTTGTTTTAACTCAAGTAGAGACTTTATCATGATAAAATCTTGATTTTACTTTGAATCAGGGTTTTATAAACGTCTTCTATTCTTGGACTTTTTACAGGTTTATGAACATTTGGATTTGGTCTTTGGATCTTTTAACTTATAGATGAGATCCATGATAAAGTCTTGATTTTACATTGGACGAGGGATTTTCTGAACCTCTACTATTCTTGGACTTTGGGGTTTATGGGCTTATGGATTTGGTCTAATAGCTTGACCATTATGTTCGATTGTCCTTGCTTCAGCATTGACGGCATGTTTTTATGTATGCAAAGGCTTCATGCCAAGGTTAACTCAGGTTAACAGACAATAATAAAGTATGAATCATGTCAATAATAACTGTCTTCTCTGTTTTTAACGCTTCTTACAGATGAGATTCACGATAAAGTCTTGATTTTACATTGGATGGTTTTCGTCGACCTCTTATGTTCTTCGAACTTTTTAGAGGTTTATGTGCATATGAACTTCATACCAAGGTTAACTCAGAATTCCCGCGATTTATCGCTAATTATTTTATTTATTATCGCTATTATTTAGGTTTATGTGCATATAAACTTCATGCCAAGGTTAACTCAGAATTGCCGGTATTTATCGCTAATTATTTTGTAGACCGTGTTTTATATACCTATATATTTTGCCGCCTCCAACGTTTTTTTTTCTGGTTTTTAAAATGTTGTTTTTCTTGCGACAGACAATAATAAAGTATGAATCATGTAAATAATAACTGTCCTCTCTGTTTTAACGATTCTTACAGATGAAATTCACGATAAAGTCTTGATTTTACATTGGATGGTTTTCGTGAACCTCTTATATTCTTCGACTTTTTAGAGGTTTATGTACATGTGAACTTCATGCCAAGGTTAACTCAAAATACCCGCCATTTGTTCCAATCCAACATTTTCCGTGATTTATTGCTAATTATCTTGTGGCCCGTGTTTTATATACCTATATATTTTGCCACCTTCAACGTTTTTTTACCTTTCCAAAATGTTGTTTTTCTTGCGACAGACAATAATAAAGTATGAATCATGTCAATAATAACTGTCTTCACTGTCTTAACTCAAGTAGAGTCTTTATCATGAGATTCATAATAAAGTCTGGATTTTATATTGTATGAGGGTTTTCCTAAACCTTTTTCATTTTTGCACTTTGAGGTTTATGGACTTATAATATTTTGTCTAAGAGCTAGAGCATATCTAATGTTCGCTTGTTCTTGATTCAGCATTGATGGCATGACTTTCTGTATGCAAAGGCTTCAGGCCAAGATTAATTCAAAATTCCCGCCATTTGTTCCAATCCAACATTTTGCCGCAATTTATTGATAATTATTTTGTGGACTGTGTTTTATATATCTATATATTATGCCACCTCCACAATTTTTTCTGATATTATTTTTTTCCTTTTCAAAATGTTGTTTTTCTTGCGACAGATAATAATAAAGTATGAATCATGTCAATAATAACTGTCCTCACTGCTTTAATGCTACTTACAGAGGATATTCATGATAAGGTCTTTATTTTAGGGTTTTCCTGAACTTATTCGACTTTTCAGAGGTTTGTGGACATATGGATTAGGTCTAATACCATATCATATGTTCGCTAGTTCTTGCTTTAGCATTGATGGCATGCTTTTCTGTATGCAAAGGCTTCATGCCAAGGTTAACTCAGAATTCCCGCCATTTGTTCCAATCCAACTTTTTGCCGCGATTTATCGCTAATTATTTTGTGGCCCGTGTTTTATATACCTATATATTTTGCCACCTCCGACTTTTTGTCCGACTCAAAATGTTGTTTTTCTTGCGGCAGATAATAATAAAGTATGAATCATGTTAATAATAACTGTCTTCTTTGTTTTAACGCTTCTTACAGATGAGATTCATAATAAAGTCTGGATTTTACATTGGATGACGGTTTCCATGAACCTCTTATATTCTTCGACTTTTTAGAGGTTTATGTACATATGAACTTCATGCCAAGATTAACTCAGAATTCTAGTCACTTGTTCCAATCCAACATTTTGCCGTGATTTATCGCTAATTATTTTGTGGACTGTGTTTTATATACCTATATATTTTGCCACCTCCACCGTTTTTTTCCTTTTCAAAATGTTCTTTTTCTTTCGGCAGATAATAATAAAGTATGAATCATGTTAATAATAACTGTCTTCTTTGTTTTAACGCTTCTTACAGATGAGATTCATAATAAAGTCTTGATTTTACATTGGATGACGGTTTTCCTGAACCTCTTATATTCTTCGACTTTTTAGAGGTTTATGTACATATGAACTTCATGGCAAGGTTAACTCAAAATTCCCGCCATTTGTTCCAATCAAATATTTTGCTGCGATTTATCGGTAATTATTTTGTGGACTGTGTTTTATATACCTATATATTATGCTGCTTCCAAATTTTTTTCTGGTATTATGTTTTTCCTTTTCAAAACGATGTTTTTCTTGCGGCTGTCTTCAATGTTTTAACGCTACTTACAGATGAGATTCATCTTGAAAAAAAATCTTCAAGGTTTGATTTTTACATTGGACGAGGGTTTTTCTAAACCTCTTTCATTTTTAGACTTTGAGGTTTATGGTCTTATAATATTTGGTCTAATAGCTAAACCATATCATATGTTCGATTGTTCTTGTTTCAAGATTGATGACATGTTTTTCTGGATGCAAAGGCTTCATGCCAAGGTTAACTCAGAATTCCCGCCATTTGTTCCAATCCAACATTTTGCCGCGATTTATTGCTAATTATTTTGTGGGCTGTGTTTTATATACCTATATATTTTGCCACTTCCACAATGTTTTTTGGCAGTATTATTTTTTTTTCCTTTTCAAAATGTTTTTCTTGCGGCAGATAATAAAAAAGCAGGAATCATGTCAATAATAACTGTCTTCACTGTTTTCACTCAAGTAGAGACTTTATCATCAGAATCATGATAAAGTCTTGATATTACATTGGATGAGACTTTTATAAATCTCTTATATACTTGGACTTTTTAGAGGTTTATGGGCTTATGGATTTGGTCTAATAACTAGACCATATCATATGTTCGATTGTTCTTGCTTCAGCATTGATGGCATGTTTTTTGTATGCAAAGGCTTCATGCCAAGGTTATTTCAAAATTCCCGCCATTTGTTCCAATAAACAACATTTTGTCGCGATTTATTGCTAATTATTTTGTGGGCTGTGTTTTATATATCTATATATTTTGCCACCTCCACAATGTTTATTGGTGGTATTATTTTTTCGCTTTCAAAATGTTGTTTTTCTTGCGACAGATAATAATAAAGTATGAATCATGTTAATAATAACTGTCTTCTCTGTTTTAACGCTACTTACAGACGATGTTCATGATTTATATTGATTTTATATTGCATGAGGATTTTTCTGAACCTCTTCCATTCTTGGACATTTTAGAGGTTTATGGACTTATAGATTTGGTCTAATAGCTAGACCATATCATATGTTCGCTTGTTCTTGCTTCAGCATTGATGGCATGTTTTTCTGTATCAAAGTTTTTTATGTATTATTTTATTATTTTTCAAAATGGTGTTTTTCTTGCGACACACGATAATAAAGTATGAATCCTGTCACAGTTTTAATGCTACTTACAGATGAGATTCATGATAAAGTCTTAATTTTACACTGGATGAGGGTTTTCCTGAACCTCTTGAACTTTTTAGAGGTTTACGCACTGATGAATTTGGTCTAATTGTTAGACCATATCATATTGATTAGATTAGATTGTTCTTGCTTCAACATTGATGGAATGTTTTTCTACATGCAAAAGTTTCAGGCCATTGTTTACTCAAAATTTCCGTCATTTGTTCCAATCCAACATTTTGTCGCGATTTATTGCTAATTTTGTGGACTGTGTTTTATATATCTATGTATTTTGCCGCCTTCACAATTTTTTCTGGTCTTTATTTTTTCTTTTTCAAAACGCTGTTTTTCTTGCGGCAGACAATAATAAAGTGTGAATCATGTCAATAATAACTGCCTTCACTATTTTAACGCTACTTACGGATGAGGTTCATGATAAAGTCTTGATTTTACATTGGATTAGGGTTTTCGTGAACTTCTTCCATTCTTGGACTTTTTAGAGGTTTATGGACTTATGATATGGTCTAACTATAAGACCAAATCCATAAGTTCAATTTTTCTTGCTTCAGCATGGATGGCATGTTTTTCTGTATGCAAAGGCTCCATGCCAACGTTAACTCAAAATTCCCGCCATTTGTTTCAATCCAACGTTTTGCCGCGATTTATTGTTAATAATTTTGTGGGCTGCTACCTATATATTTTTCCGCCTCTAACGTTTTTTCAGGTATATTTTTTTTTTTCCTTTTTCAAAATATTGTTTTTCTTTCGACAGACAATAATAAAGTATGAATCATGTCAATAATAACTGTCTTCATTGTTTTACAGATGAGAATAAAGTCTTGATTTAATATTGGATGAAGTTTTTATGAATCTCTTCTATTCTTGGACTTTTTACAGGTTTATGGATTTATGAATTTGGTCTAATAGCTGGACCATATAATATGTTAGCATGGTTCGCCACAAGGTTTGAGTTCGAATGTTTCACGTGCAGGTTTCGTGTTCCATGAATGTTTATAGTGTTTCGGATTCCACTTAAAACCGTAGGACCGGTCTAATATGGCACTTCTACCCTGCAAAACGGAAACATCCCCTCACTCGAAATTTGCCAGTAAGCATATGGCTCATCATGGGACTGTTCCGCCAATAAAGAAGAAGAAATATTAGTTTTTCTATCTCAGTACTTTAAAAAAATTAGCTCCCTTTTTTCTCATATAAAGTAGAAATTCAAGGACAGAGCCATGGATGCTTGTAATTGCTTATAATCTTCTTTAAACTGTAGGTTTCGGTCTAATAAAACTGTAAGACATTGGGAATAGGGCTGACAACTGCCAGGAGGCAGATGGCCTTGGCCCACCATGAGGTTGCTGCGCCATTGAAGATTGGATTGATTTGGTTTGCCGCTCTACTACCATTTTGTGCACACTTAAGACTAATTAGAAAGGCACGTACAATTAAACGTGGATTCCGAATCACTAAAAAACATCTATGCCACCTCAGGACAGGACAGGCAAAACAGGAACAGGATTAAACAACAGGATTAGAACCTGAAGCCTGCGGTGCCAAAGGCCAGAGCGCTAACCAATTGGCCGCGCCTTTGAAGAAGAATATACGGTTAAATTAAAACGAAATTTTGAAATAATTATACCCCATTTATAATCGCTCATCTATCTTCTAGTCATGCTTAACATTTTTAAATTTTTATTTAATTAAAAAAATTATTATTATTATTTATAATAAATGTAATTAAAATTATAATTTCCGATGTCTTTATCATGCACAGGTTTATTCCCAATTTCCCATAACAAACAAGAAGCCATTTTTTTCAGTTGAAAGATTAACACAGCCAGAGACTTTCCAAGTCTGGATTGAAAGTTTCTGCCAACCATCCTTAAAACAAGCTCGTCATTAAACAACTCTTACATTCACCTGGATTTAAATTGAAATGTAGGCCATAAACAACCTCCCGTTTGTATATTCTTCTTCTTTCTTTTTTTATTCGCCTTGGCAGAAGACAGGTAGGGTGTTCACGTGCTCTTAATTAGTAATGGTTCCAATTTTAGTTTTCCCCAAGATCGCTACAATCTTTGAGTAAATACTGGGGAGAAGGTCGCTCGCTCAATGAATTTATTCTCGGAAATTTGCCTTAGATTCAATGGCAGCGGAAATAAAAAATTGAAACATTTTGATGTCTTTGAATTCTCTACGTTTTGCATGCTCATCAGTGTGCGAGTTTATTTCAATGCATCAAATGAACATGGGTGCTAGGACTTTTATTGTGATGCTTTTAAAACGGTTGGAAAGTTTGGACGGGATTTTCTCGTTGTAATGGAACTGCTTGGATTTTAGTGTTTCAGAAATTAATTGTAAACTAATTAATAAATTCTAATTTAAGCTTTAAATCTTGATTTATGAACCCAATTTATTAATAACTCAATTCGTTCTCTTTTAATGTCTGAAGCCATTGCTGGGATATGTAGGGTAAATAATATATAAAAAGTGAGTTGAAAATTGCTTTTAATTTTGAAATCTATATAAATGTAATACGACGTAGAGAAGATGAATAATTATTAGAATAAGTCTCTAAAACCGTATTTATATTTATACATCTTCTTCTCCTTTATTGGGTGGCCTGAAGGCCAATTGGCTATCGCTTTGGCCTTTGGTATCACATTCATCAAGTTCGAATCCTGGCGGGGATATGAATGCTTGTTAGTGGTTCTATTTCCACGTTAAACTATAGGTCCCAGTCTAATTAGCCCAAATTGTGCATAAAATGACATTAGAGCGACAAATCAAACCAAATCTTCTTCATTGGCGCAACAGCTCCTTGGTGGGCCAAGTCCGTCTGCCTACTGGAAGATTTCGAGACATGACATGCTTTATTTTTACAGAGTAGGGTTGTCAGTCTTATATACGAATGTTTACTTATTAATTTCCATGAACTATAAATGGCATCGCCACTCTATATATTATACTTCATATGTTGGTAAAGGAAGTAATCGTTGTTGGAGCCATGGAGGAATACTGTCTGTATTCAATAGTTAACAGATTATAAAACTGTTATTGCTTAAAAAGTACCTTCCTTTATTGAATCATTGTGAACTCACTCCATATATATATATATATGTATCGAAACTGAACCAATCATTGCTTAGAAATTTTAGAACTTTCAACTAGATTAAATAGATTTTTTTGAAATATATTTTGGCATGTTAAACTATCTTATGGAAGATTAAATAGGTTGTTTAATCTACAATATAAAAATATTGATTAACATATATTTTTTCTCATAAAAGTGTATAAATTAAAAATATTGATCTTATTATTGCGCCCCAGAACTTTAAAAAAAAAAAAATCTATTATATTTTCGAAATTTATCTGATTTATAATAATTATTTATTGAAATTTCCTTTATAATATTACCTATCATTTTCTTTTTATTTATATTCTCCTTGATATATTTTAAGGCTCAAATAAAAAAAAGCATTTATTTACTGAATATATTTTTTTATTTTCATCTCTTACAGATAAATTAATACAAAAATAAACACCAAGGTGATGTTATTAATTATTATTTTTTAACTATAAACCATATCTGAATCATAAACAATATCAACAAATATAAATCCCTCCGAACGCAATGTTTTTTTACCGTGTTTCTTTCCATCATAAAAAAAAAACTGGGGGGAAAAGATTTAAATCTATTATATTTTCGAAATTTATCTGATTTATAATAACTATTTATTGATATTTCATTTATAATATTATCTATCATTTTCTTTTTATTCATATTTATATTCTCTTTGAAATATTTTAGGGCTTAAATAAATAATAAAAAAAAAAAAAAACATTTATTTAATAAATGCTTTTTTTATTTTCATCCTCTTGCTGATAAATTAATACAAAAATAAACACCAAGGTGATGTTATTAATTATTATTTTTTAACTATAAACCATATCTGAATCATAACAATATCAACAAATATAAATCCCTCCGAACGCAATGTTTTTTTTTTACCGTGTTTCTTTCCATCATAAAAAATAACTGGGGGGAAAAGATTTGTTTACTTAAGCGTTCCCAATGTAAACAATATCCTTGTAACAAGCACTCATCAAAAAGAAGGGGAGGCTATATCTATTTATTGTTTTCGTTCTTATCTTCCATAGCACCCTCCCAGAAATCGTTTGCGGAAGTGATCCGAGGGCATTCCGGAAGTCATTTAGGTCTTCTTTCCACGCCAGGGTGAATCTTCTTCTTTCGCTGTCTTTTGTTTCTTAACTTTTTATTTTTATTTATTTATTTACTTTTTTTTTCTGTTGGCAGCAAGTTTTTTTGTACTCCCTCACCCAAGTTTCAAGCTTATGAAAAAAAGAATTTTCTTAAATACTCTGTGTCTCCTTCTATTCGACCCTAACTCCTTTAGACATGCCTGTCCTCGGAAGGATCGTTTTTTATTTTTCGTCTGCTGCACCCTCTGAAAAAAAATTTTTTTTTCTATCTCCACCCCAATTTTTTTCCCTTTTTGTCGGGAGTGTTGAACAAAAGGTGTGGGTGCTGAAACGGAAAGTCCTTCCGTCCCCTTTTGGATTCTGCAGACGATGTGGAGCGTGGAAAAGTAGGGTGGTGTAAATTTTTTTTTAACTGTAACTGTCACATACGAGTTCAAATATCTCAGACTGTGTGTTCTGTGTATTTCTTTGTGCATCTTTTTTTTTAAATAATAAAAAAATCACACAAAAGACGATGGTGTGAAGTTGTTATAAATAACACGTGTGATACCTTAAGGAAGTACAATGAATCTTTGACACGGAATTGGACTTTAAAAAAAGTGAAAACCTCGATGACCTCTAAGAAAAGCATTTAGGGCATTGTAAATCATGCCGTTCTAACGTGCTTGTGGCATTTTCGAAAACAGTTTAAGTTAGTGACTTGGCAAGGAAGCCATGTGTCTTTTACTGCTTCAACGTTTGTCACCTTCAAGGTGTGATATATGATTGATGATAAATGTTTAAAATATATACATTACGTTAAATATATGCACGAGACAAATTAACCACCATTTCTTGACTTTCTTTGAAGGCTTTATATAAATCATATGCTTGTGTATTCTACATTCACTCTTCACTGTAGTTATTCTGCAACATTTTTAACGATTCAGCACACAAAATTTCTTTTGTAACACAAAATTTAAGGCAAATTGTTTGTTCAATTGATTTTTCCACTGTAAATATTATCGCAGATTACACATTTTGAGTAATTACAAAAGTAGCTGCTTTCGTAGACTATACAACTCGGATGCACTTCGCTCTGTACTTCTAGACAGCTGCCACTGCCACTGCCTTGGGAACATCCTGCCAAAACATCCATTAGATCTGAGGTGCAAGCCAATTTACATGGCCGCCAAGATCGATTCTCGCGCCAAATGCTTCCTTCGTTTCGTACATGTAGAAGCAATATAGCAGTAGAAATTCATCGCAGAATGAGCTGCTTTTATGGTTGGAATTATTTTGGATCCATGGCCGCATTCTGCTATCGTAACCAAGCATCATTTTGCACAATTTCGATGTGAAATATTTGATCTCCAGCGTACAGCTCAGATCTGGTATCCAGTGACTTTCACCTCTTACCATACCTGAAAAAAAAAGGAAGCGAAAGCATCGCTGTTTTCCCATGCAGACATGGGAAAACAGCAAATCGGCATTGAAGACTTCGTGGAGACCTGCCTCAACACTTTAGTGACAACTAATTAGGAAGACGGTATTGAATAACCCACCCACAAATGTCTCTCTATGTTCTCTTTGACTATGTTAAAAAGTAACATTGACTGTACTTGACTTCTGGTGATAAAACCATATTGTTATTCATACTTGTCTTAATAAAGACAATTCTGGCCCATCAGAGGCATAAAGACAATAATAATAACTTAAAGACATAATGACCCATCAGAGACATAAATAGAATAATAAGAACATAAAGACATACCCATCAGAGACATACAATAATAATAACATAAAGATATAATGATTCATCAGAGACATAAAGACAATAATAATAATATAAAGACACAATATCCCCTCCCCCAGTTATGATTGAAAAAGAGATAACCCTTGTAAATATAAGAGTTAAAGAATCGGCATATGACCCTTTTTGAAATAATTTATTCCATGGAATTTTCTCTCCTTTCTTTAAGAACTAAAACTACGTAAAGCAACTAATTCAACATAAAGAAAAAAAAAATGCTACTAAAAATGAGTTGAACGAAACATTTTGTGGCGGCATCCTTCTAACAAGGGGCTGTCTTCACTAAATCGCAACTACTCCCAAGGGTACAACCATCGTGATCAATTCTTCTGCTGAGTTACAATAAAGTTGCACCAGAGACTAAACACACGCAAGAAAGAATGATTCTGCTTTGCTTTTTCACAATGTAACGAGGAAAAACGGATTTTGTATGTACGTGACTAACTCACTCACTTAACCCACTGGAGTCTTTAAAGTTAATATTTGAAAAAAGAAAGCCTTTTCTATTTTTAGCCCCGAAAAAAAAAGAAGAAAAAAATAATGAAGCGAAAAAATATCCTAAACTAGCTGCCTGGTATACGGAAACGGGTATTTTGTGATGTCTGTCCGTTTGCTTCGTATTTTAAGTAAATAATATGAGGGAAGTTGGAAAAATTTAAATAATCTAAATGAACTACTCCAAATAGAATACATTGCTTGTTTAATGTATTACAAAGTTTATTTATAAAATAAATAGTTTCTTTAAAAAAGTCAATGCTGGTCACGTTTTTTGGTCATACTCCATCAATATGATAGAAATGCAGTATTTAGGTGTGTGACCAGAATTTTTTACATTTCATTTTAAAAATGAACTTTTATCCACACTTTTGGCGCAATTTTATAATTCGCCAAATTTGGCGCATTTACGCATTTTTCCAATTTCGAAATAGGCGAAGTATTATATATTACTTATGCCAAAAACTAAACTATTTTAATTGGGCTACAGAAAAATTGGGGTATTATAATATTAAAGTGGCTAAATGTGGTAAAAGATTGGGCGCATTATTCCAAATTTAAAAAAAAAAAAAAAAAAAGAATCATCGCCAAAAAAATATTAAACTGTATTCCAACCCATTTTATTTACATGTCTGCTAAACGACAATATTGCTTCTGAAAATTCTTTCAAAAGTAACTGGTTCATATTTACACGATTTGCAACTTTGGATTCGCCTAATAAATGGCATACTTGGATTTAATGTTAAAAATGAAATTTTATCCACACTTTTGGCGCGATTTCATAAATCGCCAAATTTGTCGGATGTATGCATTTTTTCAATTTCCGAATAGGCAAAATCTTAGATGTTTTTTTCTTTTTTTAGACTTATATCAGGAACTAGAGTATTTAAATTGTATACTGAAAACTATTGCAGACTTCTTACTATAATATTAAAGTGGCTAAATGGGACAAAAGATTGGGCGCATTATACTAAAAGAAAAAGAAATCATCGTCAAGTATATTAAACTGCATTGCAACCCATTTCATTTACAGGACTGCCAAAGGACAATATAATTTCTGAAAAGATTTCAAAAATAATTGCCCCACATTTGCATGCTTTAAAAATTTGGTTTTGCCTTAAACATGGTAAGGATTATGCCTCAAATGTTTCTAAAGAAAGGAATTTAATAAATAAATAAATAAAATTTGTAATACTTTTAATTTGTTAAATTTTTCTTATCTTGTTTTTTAACAAAATAATTCTTTTTCAGTAATATTATATATTTATAGCACAAATAATATCATGTATTTTTAACGTTAGTCATATTAGATACTTTTAACATTAGAAATATCAGATATTTCTAACATAAATAATATTATGCATTTTTAACATTACTAATATTACATATTTCTAACATAAATATTATCATGTATTTTTAACATTCGTAATATTAGATATTTTTAATAGTAATAAATATTTAAATTTATTCCTTGAACTAGTGAATATTACATCGCTTACAGAAAACTATTGAAGAGTTCGTAGTATAGTATTCTAACTACCAAACGATTGACATTTGCAAAATAAAAGTAATAATATTTTCAAGGAATTGTTTTGCATGTTCTTAAGTACTTAAAATCTACAATGTATTTTTAAGAAATCTTGAAATGACTAGAAAGAACTATAAAAATATTTATTCTGAAGGACATCAAGAAATTATATTGGGCGTGGTTCAAATATACAATAACAGAATAGTCAATTAAAAAAAAAATTTAAATTTCAAATCCTTGCATTAAAATTAATCCATTTATGCAAAAGTGATGTGGCATTTAGACAAATAGTGAAGAAGTTTTTATAATAACAGAAAATACTTCCCACCTACGTACATTGTTCTTGATTGCTTATAAACAAAATGACATATTCAATAACTGATTGACAGAGATGGTAGTTTAAGGAAAATGTCAGACTGATTTTATAGTATTGAATAATTAACAAGTCATTGTAGAATGATTTTCGATTGTAAGCGTATTAAATTATTCTTTTGTAATATTTTGAGAGGTTTTCTTTCTCTTATATATATATTTTTTAGCATTTTAAACAATTGAGTAGAATCGATTTACTGAGATCTAAAGTGAATAAAAATGAAGCTTAGAATAATCGATAAAATGTTTGTAAAATATGCAATAAAACATCTTCTGAAATCTTTAAATTACTAAATCTTTGGTAATTTTAGCTTTTGTAATTAAAGATTTATGTTATCCATTTTCAACTTTGGCTTTAGAATTTCAAAAATGCATTAAATGTTAGACATTTATTTTATTATTATTTTTTTTAATTATAAACAATGGAGTAGAACCTCGATTTATTGAGATCTAAAGTGAATACAAATGAAGTTTAGAATAATCGATAAAATGTTTGTAAAATATGCAATAAACCATTTTCAGAAATCTTTAAATTACAAAATCTTTGTCTGACTATGGTAGTTTTAGCTTTTGCAATTAAATATTTAGGTTATCCGTTATCAACTTGGGCTTTAGAATTTCAAAAATGTACTAAATTTTAGGTATTTATTTTATTTATTTTTTTTAATTATAAACAAGGAGTAGAA
Organism: Caerostris darwini; assembly: GCA_021605075.1. Lineage (NCBI taxonomy): Eukaryota > Metazoa > Arthropoda > Arachnida > Araneae > Araneidae > Caerostris > Caerostris darwini. The sequence goes on from BPLQ01007128.1 coordinate 339,812, forward strand.
TCGATTTATTGAGTACTTGATTGATATCTAAAGTGAATGCAAATGAAGTTTAGAATAATCGATGAAATGCTGGTAAAATATGCAATAAAACATCTTCTGAAATCTTTAAATTACTAAATCTTTGCCTGACTGTGGTAATTTTACCTTTTGTCAATAAAGATTTAGGTTACACATTAACAACTTGGTCTTTAGAATTTCAAAAATCTATTAATTATTAGACATTTATTTTTACACAAAAAAAAAAACTTATTTCATTTAACAGTTTATATTTCTCTAATCTCATTTTCATAATTCCTTTAAACGTTTCTTCAAAACAAATTTACATTTTTATAATTTTATATATTTTCTATTCATTTTCGTGCACATACATTAAATATTGTACTAATCCTGACTGTAGCATCCTGTGTTTCTACTACTAAATTTTCTAAATATATAGGGCCCATGGGATTTTTCAAAATATTATTTATGTTATAATTATTTTATCCTTTAATAAATAATAGATATCTTTTATGCAATAATCGATATATTTTTTATAATTCGTACTCTATTTAGTTTCGTACAAATACATAAAAATGTTGCTCCAACTTAAATTGTAGCACCTTGTGTTTCTACGAACAATTTTCTAAATGCACAGGTTCATGGGATTTGTCAAAAATGTTATTTTAATTTATAATTACTTTTTAAGTTATTAGACATTAGATCTCTTTTATATAATATTCGCATATATATATATTTTAAATCTGTACTCTATTTATTTTCGTACGCATACATAAAGTATTGTACCAACCCTGACTGTAGCACCCTGTGTTTCAACAACTAAATTTTCTAAATGTACAAGACCCATTGGAATTGTGCAAAATGTTATTTGATTTTCAAACTATTTTTACGTTAGTGGACATTAGATCTCTTTTACATAACATTCGTATATATATATTTTTTTAATTTGTACTCTATTTAATTTCGTACACATACATAAAATGTTGTTCCAATCCTAACTGTAGCACCTCGTGTTTCTATGGTAAATTTTCTAAATATACATAACACATGTGATTGGGCAAAATTATAATTTTAATGTCTCCATAAAGAGTAATTATATTTCTTTTATGAGATATTTGAGCATAAATCTGTGCACTTTTCATTTTCGCAAAAATACATAGAGATGTTTTACCAACTGACTGTAGTACCTCGCGTTCCTGTAATTTAAATGTAACAAATTTAATTAATGTAATTTAAATGTAACCTGTTAGCTAATGTAAATAAAACCCGTGCAAATAAATGTAACCTGTTAGCAAAATAAAATGCAATTTAAATGTAACCTGTTAGCATCTTGTGTTTCTATAATTAAATTCTTTAATTGTGCATGGCTCATAGGATTGGGCAAAAATGTAATTTTAATTTAAATTTCTTCATAAATATAAATTATATTTCTTTTATGAGATATTTGAGTGTAGTAAATCTGTGCACTTTTCATTTTCGCACAAATACATAGAGATGTTGTACCAACTGACTGTAGTACCTCGTGTTCCTGCAATGTAAATGTACGTGTCACATGGGGTTGCCACTCAACCATTTCCATATGAAAGATAGTGTTTGGAACACTTAATTTGTTTCACCAAGCTACTAAGTACCACCTCCTGGTCCTCTTTTCTCCTGCTGTTCCCAAAATACCCTGTTCTCTGTCCCTTGGCAATCAGAGCGCAAACACCTCCTCTAGTTCACGGTAGCTGAGGCAAAAGAAAAAGAAAAATGACATCTCTTTCTTTTTTAACTTGCCCCCTCCCTTCGGAAAGTCCCGATAATTACCGGATTCAGAGCACACGCATTGTTATAACACAGCTGTTCCCGATTGTTTAGATTGCGTTTATTATTAACACTCGGCCACTGCCGTGTCTTCCATGCTGTGGGCTCCGTTTTCTTTCATAACACAACTTGAAACATAGTTTATACATGGTGAAATGTAAATGTTGTGTATGTTTTTTGTACTGTGGAAATAAATATTTGATATGAAATTCTTGGAAAAATAAATATTTGATAAAATTAAAAAAATTCAGTAATAATAATAATAATAATAATAATGATAATTGATAAAAATTAAAAAAATTCAGTAAGAATAATGATAATGATAATTGATAAAAATTAAAAAAATTCAGTAAGAATAATGATAATGATAATTGATAAAAATTAAAAAATTTCAATAATAATAATAATAATATTCGATAAAAATTACGTTAGTTTTTCTAAAAGTAAATGTTACATAAATTTTAAAAAGAGGTTTTTATTAAAGGCTGAAGTTGAAATTAAAAAGAAAAATGTTAATACGATAATATAAAAGGAAATTAAAATGAAAAATATAATGGACATTTTAATAAGATACAAAAAATGAAATTAAAAAAATAAAGGGACATTTTAATAAGATACAAAAAATGAAATTAAAAAAATAAAGGAAAATTAAAAAGAATAAAAGGAAAATTTTAATAAGATAAAAAAGGAAAATTAAAAAAAATAAAAGGGAAAATTTAGTAAAAAAAAAAAAAAAAAACAAAAAAACAAAAAAAAAAAAAAAATAGAAATTTAAAAAATTAAAAAGGTAAATTTAAAAAAAAAATACAAGAAAATAAAAGAGAAATTTTAATAAAATAAAAAAAAGGAAATTAAAAATATAATAAAAAGAGAAATAAAAGAATAAAAAAAATAATAATAAAAGAGAGATTTAAAAAAAATAAAAGGGAAAGACTTTCTTTATAGTCGAACTACATCAATGTTTATGGATCCAATAAATCATAGATTCCCTTTGTTAAATTGGGATTATTTAAAAAAGGATTGCTTATTTATGCTGTAATACAAGAGTAAAACATGTATATAGCATGTTTAAAAGTTTGGAAGGAGTTGCCTTTTGATTGCTATAACTTTATAATTTAAATTGTTTTTAAATAAAAATAAATATGTCAGCAACAACAAAAGTTTCAATGGTAAAAACATTTGTGTAAAGTCTTGATGGATCACTTTATGAAAGCACGCAAACTTTCACCCCATGAATCTTATTCAGTCATCTCAAACACAAAAAAACGAGGTGTAAGGGCCTCCTACTGCTATTTACCCTTTTTATTTTTGATAAAAATACAAAATAACAGCACATAGTAACGCAAGTGCAAATCATATACTCATTTTTAACAAAACTAATGCTCACGTCTTTATACTAATTTTACTAAAACTGGTTTGTGTCTTTTAGCATCTTTTTAACTTATGAATCTTAATAAAAAAGATATATTTGTAAGAACATTCATGTAAGATTAATCACAATACACCTGACAAAACTGATTTTTAATTATTATTAATAATTTTTTTACTAAAGGGATTTTCAAAATATCTGACATATTAATTATAAATTTAATAAATTTTTTTATTATTCTATAATTGTCTGGATTTTGAGTTTTTCTATAAATTCCACTTGTGTACCTAAAAGCAAGTGTTTTTAAAATTTTAACAAAATACATTTATCTACTCACTGGACATTATAAGGTTATGTTTCAAAATATTTTAGAACAGCAACGGTCATATATGATATTTCAGTTGCTGCATAAACAAGTGCTTTTAACTATTTATAGTACAGTATGCAAAATTATAGATATTTTTACTATAATGATATCATTTCTACGTTCATCTCTTCATCTATTTTTCATGTTTGGCTATTAGATTGTTAAGAGATATCCACCAAAAATTACAAATTTTATTTGAGACAAATTCTGGAAAAGACAACTGGGTTTTGGAATAGATACTCATGGCCTTTTTCATAGACATCCACTTTTGATAGAATAAACAGAAAATATCTCAACAAAATTAATTGATCTTGTAATGGTTAGTGTGAAAGTACTAGTAGAAATAAATTTCTAAAAGACTTCTGGGAGATGTTGAATATTCAAACCGAATGCCTTTCCTTTTGTTCAACATCGTTATAGCAAGAATCATCCTTCGTCAATACGCGTGGAAATATTTAAACCGTTTAACCTTTTATAATTGTTGATGCTGTTGACATTGTTGCAGAACCAACTTTTCTTTAACCGTGACATTCACTACTCTTGAGAAGACTACTAAACGTATGGTTGTGAATGAATACGAAATGAAATACATGGAAAAATGGAATCAAAATGAAATTCAACAGAAAGACTTATTATCTTCTCTTCTGATCAACATCGTTATAGCAAAAGTCATGCATGACAAACGAGTGGAAATATGTCCTTTAAATCCATTCAACTTTTGAAAATGTTGATGATGGTTGGCATTCTTGCCAGAACCGATCCTTCTTTAGACGTGACATTCACTGCTATTGAGTAGGCCAACTGTAGGGATCTGGTTGTGAGTGAACACGAAATAAAATACATGGAATGAAATGGAATCTAACAGGAAAACTTATTGTCTTCTCTTCTGATTAACATCGCTATAGCAAAAGTCATCCATGGCAATAGTGGAGATATTCCCTTTAAATCCGTTCACCTTTTCGAAAAGGATGATGATACTGACATTATTGCCAGAACCAACCCTTCTCTAAGTGGGACATCCACTACTATTGAAAAGGTTGGCAATCGTATGGATGTGGTTGTGAATGAACACGAGATGATATATTTGTGAGTTCAAAGAGATTTTTGTGAGATATAAACTTCTTTACAAATTGACTCTCACCGGTAATCTGTAAATTCTTTTGTCTACCTTAAATCTCTAATTGGCACAGACAACACAATTATATCTGATATTTAAAATAAAACTATACTTCTTATGATTTAAGATGCTTTTCAAATCACACTTTTTCTTAAAAAGTAAATTTCTTATTTATGTCTCTAATAAGACCTGTATTAATTTATGTTTTTGAAATTGACCTTTGACGAAAAAAATGAAGTAACTAAAATTACTTTTTTTGAAAAAGGGAGATTTTTAAAAGTGTGTTTGATTTGGTTAAAATTTAATGTTTCTTTTGGATATGATTTTATAAATATTGAGAGAAAAGACTGACAAACCAATTTCAAACATTGGCAATAGTAAAAGTAGACCCTGATCCACTTTAGGCTGTTGGGAGAATTATGATCAAGATGACTGGTTTTCACAATTAGTGCAATTTGCAAGTGATGAGATTGGTATCTAAACTTAAATAAAAAAAACGTATAGTATAAGGTCTTCATATTTCATTATTTATAAAATATCATTATTTATGTCAAAATCAAAACCACCTCGTGGTCAGAGAGGCATTTATTAATGATAATTATTGGAACACATAACGTTCATATACTTTTAACATATGCGATAAAAATCAATGTTTTAGATATAATTTGAATATGTAAAACTTATGTTCAAAAGTATTTCGATTCTTATACCTGATAAATATATTTACAGTTTGATCTTTCTAATGAATATTTTAATACTGTAACATTTCCTATTAAAAAAAGGTATTAAAAAAAAAAAAACTTAATAATTATAATAAAAAAAAGTTGCGCCACAAGCCAAAGTCATCCTCTTTTATCAAATCATCGATCTTGGTACTATCAATCAATTTCAACTGTCATTTGCGTCTCATTCATTTTGATAAACCAATTAATAACTTAAGGCGGACTTTTTTTAATCCACTTCGTTCCTTTTGATGCCTGTAACTCTTTTTTTTTTTTTGTTCTCTTTATACCTTTCCAAAGATTTTCACTCGTATTAATAAGTATACAGAAGAATCGACGAGCTCTTGTCAACCCTGTAGGTAATTACACGAAATTAACTTTTTAATCACTTTTATGTGGACTATTTATCGTGTTCACGACTTCGATGAATGTCCTGTTAGCTTGGGTGCCTTGGCAGTAATGAGCTTCAGCCAAACATGACCTTTTTTGAATTTTGGCTGTCCAATCTTTGGATTGCTAATTGGAGTAATCAATACACGAGGGGTGCTTGAACCTTTTCGATGGGTTTTCCATTGCATCCTCATGAATTCCGAATTGTTTTTCATTATGTATGATATTTTTTTATCATCATGCAAGAATATTATGCATATGTAAGAATTTTTTATGAAGGATTAATTAATTTTTCGTATAGATGGTGGATGTTTTTGGTATGTAATAAAGAGTTCTTTTGATACTTCCTAGAAAACATGGTATCATGATATTAATAAGCTTTAAAAGATGATGGCTGTCAATGATGATGGCCTTTTAGGTTATTTCTAGCAATCAGAAGACTCATTAACGTTAGGTTCCCTTAATCACTACTCTCACATCATTAGGTCCCTTTAATGTATTATAGTTAAAATGATGGTAATTTATACTTAATTATAATTATAATACGAACATTTAGGTAGTTTCGCAGATAAAAAGTGATGTGATGATGATGATAATGAAAAAGTGATAAATGATTCCTTTATTATTATATTTAGATAAATGTTTGCAATTTATTTATTAATAAAAGCCACATTATGAGTATATGCTAGTTAATAATATAGTTCTTATTTATTTTTGTATTTAATGGAAACAATCAATGTGTTATCATTACTCTAACATTAGGTCTCTTTAATAGTAAAAATCATTAAAATTTATTCATAATTATAATTACAATACGAACATTTTGGTGGTTTCGCAGATAAAAAGTGATTTGATGATGATAAAATGACACGAAGTCATTCCTTTATTTTAGGTTTTTTGCAGTTTATATATGAATAAAAGTCACATTATGGATATATGTTAGTTAATAATGTAGCTTTTATTTATTTATTTATTTATTGTATTCAATGGAAGCAATTAATATGTGATCATAACTCTCACATCATTAGATCTCTTTAATGTATTATAGTTAAAATGACTGTAATTTATTCTTAATTGTAATTATAATAAAACATTTAGGAAGCTTTTATTAATTAATTAATTAATTAATAAAATTAATTACAATACAAACATTTAGGTAGTTTAGAGATAAAAAGTAATGTGATGATGATGATAAAGTGACGCGAAAAATTAATTTATTTTTAGGTAAATGTTTGCAATTTATTTATTAATAAAAATCACATTATGGGTATATTTAGTTAATAATGTAGTTTTTATTTATTTTTGTACTTAAAGTAAACAATTTACATATAATTCGAGTATATGATTCCTCAAGCATTCCTCAAAATTATAAAATTTCATTTGTATGCTAATTTTATGAAAATATAAAATGCAATTTATATCTCATCTTTTTCATAAATATTGTTATTAATAAATTTCAAGTATTGCTTTTAATACTTGGAATAACTTTAAAAATATTTTCATTTTTAAAGTTATTAGATAAGGCCCATCAGAATTTTTTTTTTACAAATTTTCTATACAAAAACAATAAATTATTTATATTCAAATGTTTTTGAGGCTCAAAAAGTGGAAATATTTCTCTCTAAAACATTTTACAGGAATATTTCGATTATAAAAAAGATTACAATTTTAGCAATTAGCAAAGTCTAAGATGATAGATTATGTACAGATAGATTATTTTTTTTACAAATTTTCTATACAAAAACAATAAATTGTTTACATTTAAATGTTTTCGAGGCTCAAAAAGTAGAAATTCGTCTCTCTAAAACATTTTACAGGGATATTTCAAATGAAAAAGAGATTTCCATTTTAGCAATTAGCAAAATCTAAACTGATGTATTATATTCAAATTATGTTTACATCATGTTGGCGAACAAAAACAATAATATATTAATCTTCATAAGTACAAAAGCAATAAAAAAAGACAACCAAATTCGCGTTCATCCTTTGAAATAAAGTGGGTGATAACAAAGTATCTACAATTCCCAACATAAATCTTTCTTTTAATCATCATCTATAATACAGAAAGAGAAAAAAAAACCCGCTTCGTTTTGAAGCGAATGTAGTTTGAAATGTTTTTGAAACTCAATTAAACTTTTTCGAAAAAAGGAATCTTTCCACAGCTGCCGTGATCCTTCATTAGTGTTGAAACTTACCCAAAAATTTGAAGCTCGAGGAAAAAAATATTTGTTTAACGTGCTGTTATTTCAAAGTCGGTCACTCAAAACGAACCATTCTTAACTGTCTTTCAAACTTTCATTCTTATATTTCAGTTCAAAATCTAATTATACCTTTTTTCTTTTAGCTCCTCCGGTTGATTTACAAAACTATTTATTTTCAATTAATTTGTTTGGTAGGTGTATTCCCCTCACATTAAAATACATATACGTGAAAAGTATTTCAAGGTATTTCAGTTTGGATTTTTCAATAATCTATCTATATTTCAATATTTCAATATTTTTCAATATGAATTTAATTTGGGTGTCAATCCTTTCAATTTGGCTTTCTCAATATCTTTTCAATCTAGCTTTCCCAATATCCTTTCAAGTTGACTATTTTAATATCCTTTCTATTTAGCTTTCTCCATATTTATCAATTTGTTTTCTCAATATTCTATCAATTTGGTTTGGCTGCCAATCCTTTCAATTTGGCTTTCTCCCTTCAATCTGGCTTTCTCAATATCCTTTCAAGTTTACTATTTCAATATCCTTTTAATTTAGCTTCCTCCATATTTATCAATTTGGCTTTTTCAATATTCTATCAATTTGATCTGGCTGTCAACCGTTTCAATTTGGCTTTCTCCCCTTCAATCTGGCTTTCTCAATATCCTTTCAAGTTCACTATTTCAATATGCTTTCTATTTGACTTCTTCAATATTTTATCAATTTGACTTTCTCAATATTCTATCAATTTGATCTGGCTATCAACCCTTTCAATTTGGCTTTCTCAATATACCTTCAATCTGGCTTTCTGGACATCCTTTCAAGTTGACTATTTCAATATCCTTTCTATTTGACTTCTTCAATATTTTATCAATTTGACTTTCTCAATATTTATTACGCAGATTCTTTCAATTTAGTTTTGTTATATTAAAAAGCAATGTAGTCACAACTTTTACCATTAATCTTAAAAAATTTAAAAAAATGTTGAAAAGTTACCGTGCCCCCTTAAAATAATATTTCTAATAATATTGTTTGTTGTTTTCAATTATTTGTTCTTAATCATTGACCATTCTTCTTCTTCTTGTTCCTCGATGCAACAGCCCTATGGTGGGTCAAGGACGTTTGCCTACTGGGTGATTTTGAAACATGAGATGTTTTCTTTTTCGAGGTAGGGATATGTCAGTCCTACACTCAATCCTCTATAGTCAGATTGAGACGTTTTAAAGTAGATTCCCGAACCACTAAAAACATTCGTGGTCACCGAGCGCTAGTCACTCGGCCATCAGGCCAAATCATTGATCATTAATTTTATAAGAATAGATCGATGGATATTATGATAAACTGTCTTTCATACTGATCTTTCTGCTTACGTTTTCATAGATTTTAGGCAGAGAAAATACATTTAAATTCCTTCCAGAAGATATTACTCCCCCTCCATTTTCGTAGAAATCAATTCAGACTTACTTAAATGATGATTTCCATTATGAGTATATCAATAAATTATCGAATTCTTGGGCCATGTGGGGATAACATCGGATTAAAACAATCTATTTTAATGATTTAACAAAAACACTTTTAAATTAAATCTCCAAATAAATGTATATTTATTCTTATAATAAATGTTAATTTGTTTTTACTGGCATTATTAGCCTTCTCTTTCCACTATTGTCCTATGATGAAGCATTGGCATACCTAGATGATGATTTCCATCATGAGCATGTCAAAAAAAAAAAAAAAAATGCTGATAGCATTGGATAGAAAAAAAATTTTACTTTGATAAATTGACAAAATTTAAATATCAATTAGGACACCCTTCAACATCGGATTAAGCATTCGGATATCATAGCATCGGATTAAAACAATCTATTTTAATGATTTAACAAAAACACCTTTAAACTAAATCTAAGGATAAATGTCTATTTATTCTTAATGTTAATTTGTTTTTACTGGCATAATTCATCTTCTCATCCCACTACCGTCCTAAGAAGAAACATTGGCATATCTAAATAATGATTCCCATCATGAGCATGTCAAAAATGTCTGAAGGAAAAAAATAAATTGACAAAATTTAAATGTCACTTCTGACATCATTGAACTTAATCTCAAGAAAAATGTTTTCCCATCCGCAATATTAATATTATTTATACTGGCACCCTTCTAAAAATAAATATTTTTCAATTACATTTTCATATTTGCAATTGTTCTGACTCGGTCTTATCACTCCAAACGTCTAGCACATCTTTTTTATTCTTTTTGCACCCTATGACATTTTTTTCTTGCACATAGTTACGGGGGTCGAACACCTCGAGCCTAGACCAGACATTCCCATTTTTTCTTTCTCGAAAGCCACATACATTAAATTAAATTACGCCGGAAAAAAATATAAAGAAACTGAAGATTGAAGGGAGAGCGAAAAATGTGTGGCTGTTGGCAGAACTGATGCTGGAATAGCACCTTCCTCCAGCGCTGGCAACGTGCCCCCAAACGATTTTTTTGAAGGTCAATCCCTCCCCTTGCCTACCCCCACTCCTTCTGGTCTTTATGTTTGTTTGTTTGTTAGAAATGTTTTATTTTAAGGCGTGACTGCCGGATTGAAAAATGGGGGCTTACTCTTAGGCACAAGCGTTGTCTTAACGTCTTCCGTAATTTTTTTTTTTTTAAATTTTCCTGTTTTTTTAATAACCATTCATTTTCGAATTCGAATGACTGTTATTTATTTTAAAAAAGAGAGGAAAAAATGTGTAAATAAATTTCTTAAAAAAAAAATAGTACGGAATCCGTCTGATAGAGGTTGCCAAGAGAGATGATATAAAAGAGAAGTTGAGAAAAAAAAGTCAATCACCATCTTTAAAGGGATCATTAGCAGTGGGATTTTATTATGGGTAACTGCAAGTATTTAGCAGGTCCAGAAAAACCCAAGATACACCACAAGGGGGCATTTCAGTACTTTTAATTCGAATGTTATTCAATATTCATATTAAAAGTACCAATAGTATTAATACCATTTTTTATTAATTTTACAGTTTCACAGGTTTTTAGAGTAAACCTATTTTTTATGAGTCCATATTTATTTGTTCTTTCTTGTATTAATATAACGTGGGGAATATTTTGGTTTGGTTTGGTTTGCCTTTTTACAGTCAGTACTTACACAATGAGCTAATAAGACCTGGACCTACAGTTTAATGTGGATTTTTAACCAATAACAAACACCCATTCTACTGTTAGGATTCTAACCTGAAACTTGTGGTACCAAAGGCCAGAGCGCTAGCCAAGGTGGGGTTGATAAGTTCCTTCAAAATAATATGATGGGCAATGGCATGGTGGAAAGGTTCTTTAGAATTGGCGTAATGGACAATAGTATGGTGGATAAGTTCTTTAAAAATAGCATGTTGGATAAGAATTCTTTCAAAATGGCATGTTGGACGATGACGGTAGATAGGCTTTTTCAAAATGGCATGTTGCACGAGGGCGGTGGATAGGTTTTTTCAAAATGGCGTATTGCACGAGGGCGGTAGACAGGTTTTTTCAGAATGGCATGTTGGACGATGACGGTGGATAGGTTCTTTCAAAATGGTGACGATGGCGTGGTGGATAAGAATGGTAGGGTGGACAATGTTCATGATGGAGATGTTCTTTCAAAATGGCGTGGTGGATAAGTTCTTTCAAAACGTCTTGGTAGATATCTTCATTCAAAATGGCGTGGGGGACAATGTCGTGGTGGAAATGTTTTTTCAAAATGACACATGTAGGCTATGCGTTGGGTTACAAAACCAGAAAAGAGAAACCGAATAATAAAATTTTATTTGCTTATTGTAGGATTGAGAATAGCAAATGCATAAGAAAGAAAGAAAAAATGTATTAAAATGCTTTCACTGGATTCGACGAAATTTAACAGCCTCCAGATGCATTTCTAGGAAATAGGAAATATTCCAAAAAAACACTACACTAGGAAATATGTGTACAAAAATTGTTGTGGTTTAATGAGACTGCGATGTTGCAAGCGCCCTGTGTTGGGCTATACTTGCTACAAATCTATCATTCTCTTGTCAAATAATTCAGACAAACCTGCCTTGTATTCGAAAGAAAAAAAAACCACATCCGAAAGTCTATACTCAAAATACATTCTATTATCTAACGAAAGTGCCACATCAACGATTAGTTGTTATGAAATAAAACATCATATTAGTTAATCGATAACGACCGTTTAAAATCTTAAGTACATGAAAATTAAGTAATTGAACTCATTATAGTTTAACAATAATCTTTCATAGGATTCTTAATCATCAGCTATTTCTAATAAAGTTTATCGCATTCCATATATTTAAAACTCCAATTCTACTTTTCCTAATAAATTATTTATTTCTTGCAATAACTTTCAAATCAATTTACAAAACTGCATAAGCTATTTGCAAATAAATCAATTTTCCTGAACAGTGTCTATTACCACCCATCATTACAAAAGCTGGGATATGGTAATTAAAGTGAACGTCGATGATTGGTGATGTTGTTTCAACTTCATAATGATGATTACCCATTTTAACCGTGTTTGTTACAAAACCTATTAAACATATGCACACGTGCAACTGAAGCTATTACTCATGCAGATCTGAAAAATCAGTTGTGTCTCATGACCCTTGAACATATTATTTCTACCGTGGTCAAAAGTCACCATTTACTTCCAGTAGTCACGAAATAAGTGACCAGTCACGCAGCAAGGTCACCAGTAGATCACTTAGATGGGTGACTTACTTGCTTCTTCATTTTACTCCCAGCATAGTACTGACTAATTAATCATAGAGTGAGAACCTTTTTGTTGTGGTATATATATTTTTTGTTAGCTTTCTGTTTTTTTATGATAGAAGACGTTGAAAACTTGGTTTCTTGTACCCAAAGGTAACTTCATTAATCAATGGGTAGTTAGCTTTTTATTTTTGTGTAAAGAGTAATCTTTTTTAAAAAAAAATGGAGTTTATCCTGAGGTCTAATATATGCTGGTTTTTTATTCATAATTTTACTGGATAGCTGCATAAAAAAAGGGTAAAATAAAGAAAAGGTCTAAAAGAAACAAATTTAAACAGTAGTATGTATTTACGATGTTTTAAGACAGCAGCATCAATTTTAGTGAGCACTTTTGAATTATTATTATATTTACTTAACCACAGTAAAGTTTTTGATATATATATTTTTTTACTTGACTTAATTTTGAAATTTATGTTCGCCAGTTAGCTGCTTTATTTCGATTTATTCAACTGCTACTTGGCGAGTAAAAACTAAATTCATTGGGTTAATTAACTTTCAAAATTCACATCCATATCTGAAATTATCAAAATATTTAATTAATTTTTTTTAAATAATGATACGAATTTTAGTCTTTTCAAAAGTAAATTTCTAAAAATGCAGAAAAACTATTTTTTTGTTTGTTATAATTAAATTTTTATGTTTTAAAACTATTCTTATAAGCGATACAACAAGAAATAGTACACTTAATAATAAATATACAGATAAATAATATCCACATATGAATGAGTCAATGCTAATACATTCAAATCATATATGTTAACATTAGAATCCTATTATCCTTAGAACATTTAACTTGTTTTTAAGACTTTTTTGGTTATTTTTGTTCGGTTTGTCTGGTCTTGCTTTGTCTTTCTTTTGTTTACAGGTTCTTTTTGTTTCTACGGTAAGTGGTCAAATTTGTATGGATTGGGGGCTCTCAACTGATATACCATCGGTCAACCTAAATTGTAACATTTCAAATACCTAATAAAATGTAATACTAGTCTCATAAAATAAAATGCTAAATTTAATTTAACAATAGTTTGTTAGTAATTGTTTTATAGAAAATGATATTAACACCAAAATATAGTTATATTTCTCTTATATATATATATATATATATATATATATATAAGAAATGTAATTCATTCACTGGCATTTCGTCATACTGAAGAAATATTTATCTCTGAGAAACCGAAATTTTTTTTCTTTTAACAAATCAGAATTAATTTGCTGTGTATTTTTTTATACAAAGGGTTCATAGAAGGCACCATATATAGTTTTATCATATGATGAATTTATAGTATAACTATTATTTATACCATATAGTAAAATTATCACATCTAAAATACATTCGGTTTCACGAGGTCTCATCTATTATAAGATAAGTCAGCCGAAATAGTAAACTTGTTTCTTTGAAAATGGAATGAAAAAAAATCGAATTAATAATTGTTTGTTAATAGTTAGTTGTTTCATATACAGTGGGCCACAAAATTGAGTATACACTTTAGAACTCAGAGACTTTTTGCAATTACAAATTTAATTTTTTCTTTAATATGATTGAATTTTTTACCTTATATAATTTAGTCTATGCTTTACCGTACAATACTTATAAAATTGTTACGTTTATTTATTTTTTACGAAAAAAAAAATAAAAGATCTGAGACGAGAGGAAAAACAACACCACAAAAATAATTATACACCTTTATTAATTTCCTTTTAACGTACAAATTAATATTTTGTTGCATAACCTTTTGTTTGAATTACAGCTTGTAATCGTCTGGACATAGATTCTACTAGTGTTTTAGTGGTTTCAACAGAAATTTTAGCCCATTCTTCTCTCAGAACCTTCTTGAGAACTTCTTTGCTTGTGATTTCGTGCTCATGTACAGCTTTCTCTAATTGCGACCACAAATTTTCGATGACGTTTAGGTCAGGAGACTGGACTTAAGTGTGTAATTGCTTCTTGCAATGGTACAGCAAGTATAACTGCACAATCTTCGCTGTATGCTTGGGGTCGTTGTCCTGCTGGAATATGAAGCTTGACCCAAGCCCCAACTTACTGGCACTTTTTTTCAAGTTATCATTTAAAATCCCCAAATATACATGTTTGTCCATAATACCATAAATAAAAGGAAGCTCTCCAACTCCTCCAGCCGACATACAACCCCAAACGAGGACAGATCCACCTCCGAACTTGACTGTCTTAATGGTGTTTTTAGGTGCCAGTGCTTTCCCAGCTTCTCTCCATATTTTAAATCGTCCATCGCTTCCGTAAAGATTAAACTTACTTTCACCAGAAAATATTACAGTGTTCCAGAAATAAATAGGCTTTAAACGATGTTCTTTGACGAAAATCACTCTCTTTTGTCTATTCATATACTTGATGAGTGGCTTTCGTATTGGTGTACGGCCATAAAACCCATATTGGTGAAGGGTACGTCGAATTATTTCAACTGAGATCTTTTTCCCGATTGTAGAGGACATCGATATAGCTAGTTTAGAGGCACTCACCCTTGGATCTTACTTTACTGAGTGAATGATCTTCCTCTTCGTTGTAGTACTCAGTATTTCTTTACGTCCTCTTCCAGGAATATTGGCCACAGATCCAGTTTTTTTATACTTCTGTAGTATTTTTTTGGACACAGCTATGAGTTACATCAATCAACGAAGCGATTTCTAGAAGAGATTTGCCCTCTTTCGATCATTTTACAACCAATAAACGCTCAGATTCAGTAGTTTCTTTACAAGAGCTCATTTTACGATTTTTAATGAGAAAAAATAATATTTAAAAGCGTTGAAGTGCAATAGCGCGTGATATAAGCAGCAGCTACTCCTGAAACTCTTTAAAGAAAATTTGAAACTAAAAAAAGTGGTGGCATAATTTACAAATATAAGAAGTGTATACTCAATTTTGTGGCATGGTTTTCTATCTTTTCTTCGAATCGCTTAACTTTTTTCGTAATAAATAAGTTAACTATAGTATTGTGTTATTATAGGATGGTAAAGCAGAGGTTAAAGTATCTAGGATAAAAAAAATCATCCATTTAAATCAATATTTAATTTGTAATTGGAAGAAGTCTAAAAGTTTTAGAGGTGTATACTCAATTTTGTGGCTCACTGTAAATATCTATTAAATGTTAGCTCATCTTTTTATTTTATTGAGGATGTTTGATCATCACGCTATAGTGAAGTGATTGATTGCGATATTTACCAAAGACATTTTCTATGTAACAAACTAGAAATGATTTACTAGTATGGTGTATATTTGGACATTGTAGATTTATAGAAGGCATGTTTATTCATTACATAGTAAAACCATCTTTAAAGAAAAGCCTAGGATAAAGTAGTACTAAGTTATTACTTAGTATTAATAAGTTTAATCCTATGCTTTTACACTGAGTTGACAAAAGTCATGGGATACCTCTTAATATCGTGTCGGCCCTCCTTTCGCCCGGCGAAGTGCAGCAACTCGACGTGGCATGGACTCAACAAGTCGTTGGAAGTCTTCTGCAGGAATATTGAGCCATGCTGTCTCGATAGACGTCCATAATTGTGAAAGCGTTGATGGTGCAGGATTTTGGGCACGAACAGACCTCTCGATGAGGTCCCATAAATACTCGATGGGATTCATGTCGGGCGATCTAGGTGGCCAGATCATTCGTTGGAATCCCCAGAATGTTCTTCAAACCAATCGCGAACAGTTGTGGCCCGGTGACATAACGCATTGTCATCCATAAAAATCCCATCGTTGTTTGGGTACATGAAGTCCATGAATGGCTGCAAGTGATCTCCAAGTAGCTGAACATAAGCATTTCCAGTCAATGTTCGGTCCAGTCGCACCAGAGGACCAAGTCCATGCCATGAAAAAACAGCCCACACCATTATGGAGCCACCGCCAGCTTGAACAGTGCCTTGCTGACAGTTTGGGTCCATGGCTTCGGGGGGGTCTGCGCCACACTCGAACTCTACCATCAGCTCTTACCAACTGAAATCGTGACTCATCGGACCAGGCCACGGTTTTCCATTCATCTAGGGACCAACCGATATGCTCACGTGCCCACGAGAGTCACTGCAAGCGATGTCGTTCTGTCAGTAAAGGCACTCGAGTCGGTCTTCTGCTGGAATAGCCCAAGAAAGCCAAATTTCTCCGCACAGTTCTAACAGACAAGTCCTTTGTACGTCCCACATTGATTTCTGCGGTTATTTGACGCAGTGTTGCTTGTCTGTTAGAATTTACGACTCTTTGCAGACGTCGCCGGTCTCGGTCGTTAAGTGCAGGCGGTCGACCACTGCGCTGTCCATGGTGGGATGTTATGCCTGAAATTTCATACTCTCGGCACACTCTTGACACAGTGGATCTGGGAATGTTGAATTCCCTAACGATTTCCGGAATGGCATGACCCATGCGTCTAGCTCCAACTAACATTCCGCGTTCAAAGTCTGTTAATTCCCGTCGTGCGGTCATCATCACGTCAAAACCTCTTCACATGAATAACTTGAACAGAAATGAAAGCACTGCGCATTTATACCTGTTCTACGCGATGCTACTGCCATCTGAAAATTTGCATATTGCTATCCCACGACTTTTGTCACTTCAGTGTATTATTTTATATGTTGGCTCAACTTTTTATTTTATTGATTATGTTTGATCATTAATTGAGATATTTACCTAAGAACTTTTCTATATAGCAAATTAGAAATAATTTATGGTGTATATTTGGACATAGTAAGTTTATAGAGGATATATTTATTCATTACATTAAAACCATCGTGAAAGGAACACCTGGTATGAATAAGTACACATAATAAATAAATTTAACCTTATACTTTTTTATTTAATATTCTAGCTCATCTTTTTATTTTGTTGATCATTACACTGTAGTGAAGTGATTAATTGAGCCTTTTTCTATATTACAAGCAAATAATTTATGATGTATATTTGGACATAAAATGTTCATAGGGGACATTTTTATTTATTACATGGTAAACCCTTCTTGAAACACATGCCTAATATGAATTAGTGCGCATAATAAATAAATTTAACCTTATACTTTTATTATTTCATATGTTAGAGGACATATTGGGTTCATAGAGGACATAGTAGGTTCACAGAGAACTTATTTACTCATTACATAGTAAAACCATGTTTAAAGAAACGCCTAGAATGAAGTAGTACGCATAATAAATAAGTTTAACCCTATGCTTTTATTATTTTATATATTAGCTCATCTTTTTATTTTATTGATCCTTAATTGAGATATTTACCTAATACGCCTTCTATATATCAAACTAGAAATAATTTATTGTGCATCTTTGGACATAGAGTGTTCATAGACACATACGTGGTAAAACCATCCTTAAAGAAACGCCTAGGATGAAGTACTGCATATAATAAACAAATTTAACCATCTGCTTTTATTATTTTTTTCCATTTATTCACAACAATTTTAACCATTTCATGAATTAAGGGGTTTTTGTGATTGTTCGACTTGACGGTTTTTTTGCCCACTCATGTTCGACAAAATTATTCCATGAAGAGATAATTCCATTTGGATTCACCTTTTTGTAATCAATCGAACCCGGAAGATTGGTGTCTTATCGAAAGAAACGTCTATGATGAAGTAATACACATAATAAAAAAAAAATTAAAACTTTTTTTGAAGAGATCATTCCATTTGCATTCACCCCCTTTTTTTTTAAATCAATCTGGAAGATTGGTGACTTATCGAAAGAAACGCCTAGAATGAAATAGTATGCATAATAAATAAATTTAACCATCTGCTTTTATAATTTTTTCCATTAATTCCCAAGAATTCTACCCATTTCACGAATTAAGGGGGAAGTAGGTTTTTGTTATTGTTTGCCATGACGCTTTTTTACCGACTCATCTTAATCAAAATTTTATGAATATACTAAATTGTTGATGCAATAATTTGGATTCACATTTTTTTTAATCAATCGAACCCGTAAGATTGATGTCTTATCGAAAAAAACTCCTAGGATGAAACAGTACACATAACAAACAAACGTAACCATTTTTTGAAGAGACCATTCCATTTGGAATCATTTTTTATAAATCATTCGAACCCGGAAGATTGGGGTCTTATCGAAAAACACTCCACAACTTTGGACATATAAAGTTCATAGAGGACATATTTATTCATTACATGGTAAAACCATCTTGAAAGATACGTCTAGGAGGAAGCAATACACATAATAAATAAATTTAACAATTTGCTTTTATTATTTTTTTCCATTTATTCGTAATAATTCTAACCATATGAATTAAGGGGAAAGTAGGTTTTTTGCAATTGTTTGCCGTGACGCTTTTTTATTGATTCGTCTTCGCCAAAAATATTTCATGATACGAAATTACAGATAAAATCATTCGGATTCACCTTTTTTTTTAATCAATCGAACCCGGAAGATTTGGGGGTGTTATCGAAAAAAAAACCGCTCCATCCCTCCTTAAGCGCTAATTAGCCAGCGATGGTAGAGAAGAAGAAGAGGCGCAGGAGAAGAAACGGGACTTGAACGTAATGGATGGATGGGTGAAGTCCTCTTCTCCAGGTCTGATGCTATTCCTGGATCCCCTCCCCTCCCCCTCTCCGCACAGCACAGGCAGTGGTATGAATCAGCTGCTTACACTACTTTCTGTGCTGCTCTCTGGGGCCACACCAGCATCTCAGACGCCCATCTTCACTGCGACCGTACTCGCACCAGCACGTGCATCAGGAAAAAGTTTGTTTATCGCCCGCTGCCCCCACTCTGTGCCTATCTGCTGCTCTGTGTGTTGCTCCGATTCGGTCTATATCTATCGTTTTATTGCGTCCTATTGGTTCATCGAGTGTGTTCGTGAAGACTGGACATTGTTGTTTGTGTTTGTGCAACTATAGACAGATTGGTCAGTTTGTTTAATTGTGACTGTTTGCTGTACGAATTCTTTTAGAAGATTGTTTTGGGGTTTTAGTACATCTTCATTGGACAAGCTGAGAGAAAATTATTTTAAAATTGACATATATATTTATTGTAGATATATATATGTCTATATGTTGACATGTAGATATACAAAAACAAAATCGAGTTAAAATTTCGATATCTTTCTGCCTTCAATGCCTTCAATCCATATTTTATAAAAAAAAAAAAAAGAAGTCCTCTTCTATTTGATCAGAAAGCTTTAACTGCTGATTTTTCAAGATGAAACGATAAATATCGATGATATCGAATTTGATTTGTGTTGCCTCAAAATCGTCTCTGAAGGAAATAGTGTCTGTAGTTTTTTATTGTCCGAACTGCTTGTTTGAATAATTGTTAATTAATAATGCATATTGATATGATTAGTCTGAACTTGTTTTGTGTTTCGAGTTAAATTTGTTTCACTTGGCTCTCAGAAACGATCGCCTCAAAACCGCAGGAATTATTAAAACTTATCATCCGCCATTGTTTTTTGCATGCTTTTCTGTCTGTTCTGATTGCCTCAGAGGAACCGGAAGAGGTTCAAAACAAACAGTCTCTTCAGCTAACAGGCAATTCAAAACACATTGTCAAACATCATAAACATTACGATGGTACAACTGGTTGGCGGATTTGTGCACTGCTTTGGTTTATATTTCTGGATGAATGTCCACGAAATTCATGACCAGTCTATATTGTGTCCCCATAATTATCGCCTCAGATCTACAGTGTAGGAACTATTAAAATCATGTGTCCAGCAATGTCGTGAACGCTACCTGTCACATTCCCAATTCTGTGGACCAAACTCTTGTTTGAACGTTTGACAATAAGAAAACTGCTCACTTTCTATTGAATCATATCATTCTTAATGAACTAGTAGTGTTGGCGAACTTTATCTTCTTGGCGATCCTTGTTGATGCCAGACCGAGAGGTGACGGCCATGTTGGACTGTGAGGACGGCGAGAAAGATAGGAACTCCAATTGCAAACACTGCCAAGGTAGGCGACTTTTTGCTCAAAAAAAAAAATAATAATAATAATAATTATCGTTTTGAAATCAAATCTGAACTTTATTAAAATATTTATTTAAATAATGTCTTTTGTTATAATAACCAATATATCAGTCATGCATTTCACAAATTTTGTTGATTTATATGGCCATTATTCGAGTAAAATATTTTTAAGTTTATTAAAAAATAATTACATTGTACTTTCAAGGGATGATAATGAAAAACATTATTTATATTTTCTACTATGTTTACAAATAAAATTTATAACTAGACGTTTGTTTTATATTTAAAACTAAGACAAATTAAAATTTTTTGGTAATATAATTTTTAAAAAATTATATAAATACTATCAAGCAGTTTTAACTAAATCATCGCCTATGTGCTATTAAACATAAAATATGTTTTTGTGTATATGTTAACGCTATTACACATAACATGTAGTCCTCTATTAAAAATAAAATATATTCTGTCTAAAATGTTTTTAAAATCTTACATTAATAATGGTTATAAAACTCCCGTTTTGTCATTTGAAGAATGAGTTACAAAAAATAGTATTTTAATTAGTAATATTTTCTGAGCAATTTCAGAAAAAATTATATATTTATTTAATACTTTTTTTAATATCATCTTACTTTACTGGCAATCCGTGCAAATTGTTTATTTAATAATAAAATAATGTTGTTAAAGTATATTAAATATCTTTGAAAATATTCGTTTTTGGATTCTCCTGTTGAAACCATGCTTTAAATGTTTTAATAAATAAAATGTTTAATGTTGCATGTTTTAAATGGCTTAGAAATGTAAACATGTGTTGTACTTATTAAATATGCAAACGAACAATGCATATAACAATGCATATTTACGATTTTAATAACAGTTATTATTTTCTGAAAAGAAAAAAAATATCAATTCTTTAATTTCAAATAAGTTTAAAATTATATATTATTTTGAAATTAATTTTCCTAGACAATTTTTAATTAATTAAAAAAATACATAAAATGTATTTGTTTTCTTTTTTTATCAATTAAATAAACTATAATTTGCTTATTATTCAATTATCTAAGGCATAATCAAAGAAAATTGAGTTTAACATGTTTCATCTGTTATCATTTTTCTTAATAATATTTAGGCAAAAATCTTAAAAGATGTTTAGGACATTTCATTAACTATCAATTTATTTGTTTGGAAGTTTCAATCTAAATATAAAATAACTTAATTAATTTACTTTTATTTTGCTTAAATTAACATTTTTGAATGGGACCATGTTGCATTGTAAAACTCATAAATAAATTACTATACAAATATCATTGGCCATTCAACTTTAGTAAAAAATGATGTCCTTTTTTTTCAATTTCTTTTAGTGCTATAGTTTAGTACTATATAGTACTGTTTATAATACTATAGTTAATTATTATTTAGTACTATAGTTTAGTTATTGCACATATACTAATATACTACTAATAATCAAGGTTTTTGTAGCTGTTAAATTATGTTGAGCTGTAAACTCGTAAATAATACAATATCACTGGTACAATATATATATATACATTGGTACTATACAATGCTATTCAAATATCATTGGCTATTCAACTTTTAGTAAATAATGTCCGTCTTTAGTAAATACGTCCTTTTTTTCAATTTCTACCATACATATATATATATATATAATACTATTTATAGTACTGTAGTTAATGACTATTTAGTACTATAGTTCAGTTATTAAACATATAGCACTGTACTATTAATAATCAACGCTTTTGAAGCTGTTAAACTATGTCGTGCTGTAAAACTTGGAAATAAACTGCTATACAAATATCATCGACCATTCAACATTAGTAAAAAATGGTGGTGTTCTTTTTTCAATTTCTTTAGTACTATAGTTTAGTTATTACACATATACCATTGCACTATTAATAATCAATGTTTTTGAAGATTTTTAAAGTTGTGCTGTAAAACTCGTACATAAACTGCTCACAAATATCGTTGACCGCTCTACATTAGTAAAAAATGATACTATTCTTTTTTTTTTTTTTTTCATTTTATTTTCACAATAATTCAGCATCAAATAATGATGATTCCAATAGAAGTGGTTTATAAAAAATGCAACCATTTATTATTTCTTAATAGAGCAAGTTAGTAACTCTTGTTAAGCAAAAGTTTTAAAGTTTACCAAACTTTAGCTGCTAAAGTTTGCTAAACTAGTTAGCAAAAGTTTGCTAACCCATAAAAAATATTTTAGTGAAATATTTCCAAACATTTCTTTAAGGGATTGACACTAAATTATTACACATACGTCACTGTGCTGTTACTAGACAAAAAATTATATACTAGCAATGAATTTGACTATTTAAATATTTTAACTTTTTAATTTTTTAAAAATTTCCTTTCTGAAAAAACCGCATATTGAAAATATTTATTTTTGAAATTGATAAGTTTTGCATGCATAATTTATTAATTTTATTTTTCAGTACCAATTTTGTTACAATTTGGTTATCCAGCGCGTATTTTCATCAGAAAATGAAGTATTTTCTTATTTTCACGGCTATACCATAAGGTTCAAAGGGTGGGGGTGGGGGAGGACGATTCATCACCCAGTGAACTTATGCCAGCTACAACCGCCTAGGTTAAATATTTGTCACTTTCATTTTGATGGAGCGAGTTACTTTTCTTGTCTGATGACTAAATTAAAGTTGGCTGCTCGTAGGAGGATTGCTATGACATTATCACAGAAAGCAATTTCACAACAGAAAACGACGTGCTTCATTTTTAAATCTCATCTATACATGCATATATATATATAATTGAAGCACGTCTTTCTCTGTTGTGAAAAATGCTATCTGCAATAATGCTATAGCAATCATATATATATATACATGTATCTAGGATTGCTATAATATTACTATAGATAAAAAATTTCGTAACAGAGAACGACGTGCTTCAATTATATATGTGTGTGTGTCATGTATATGTATATATAGATATATAGGTGTGTATTATGGTTTGTTTTTTATTAATCAGATGGCTTAAAAATGTGTTGAGCCTGAATGGACTGAATGGTCGTGTGTCTAGCTCTATGGCGTGTTCTGTGCGAAAGGTTTCGGGTTTGACACCCGGCGGAGCCATGCATGTTTGTAGTGGTTCAGAATCCATTTTAAGCCGCAGGTCCCGGTCTCATATAGCGGTAGGAGCGTAACTGAGCAAAGTCAGACTTCTACTTACAAGTGCTCCATCACAACAGAAACTGCCCCCTTTCCCTTCATCCTTGAGTAGATTATTCGTGGGATGTCCATCCCGCATTGCAGGACAGTGAGGTTTGGTTTGTCGCTCTTGGTCTACGGTCATAGTCATATTGTACACACGAAGGCTAAACAGACCGGGACTTACAGTTTAAAGTGGATTCCGAACCACTAACAAACATCCATGCCACCGTCGAACCTGGAATATGTGATACCAAAGGGCAGAGCGCTAGCCAATTGGCCATCAGGCCGTAGTAAGACACTGAGGATTAGTTATAACATGCAATAACTCAAAAATATATAGATTTTTTTCTTTTTATATTTGTTGAAATTGCTTTAGAAAAAATCTATTGTATCATTATATTTTACTTCCTTATACAAGTACGAAATTTTATTATAAGGTTATTGGCATTTGTATTCTTTCTATATTTATTCCTTGAATATAACCTATTACATAATATCAGTTATTTTAACAACTTTAATTAGTAGTTTATTAACATTTTAGTGGTAATTTTTTTTTTTTTTTTTTTTAGTTTGAATTTTTATGATATACATTTTTGTTCTAGTTTTTAAAAATTGGTTTCAAATTGAGAAAATAATTAATGCTACTGTGAATTTATATTCTTTTACATTAATAAAAGTTAGAAAGGTTTGCTTCGATTTTTTAAAAGATAATAATGCTATATTTAAAGTAATTAACTTTTTTACATCTGGTACTTCAGAATATATACAGTATAATACTATTAGACTAATGAGTGAATTAAATAACGCTATTAAGATTTTAAAAATTACTGTCCTGCATTTAGTTTCTAGGGCAAAACAAAGATCTAACATCAGGTAGTTCGATGGTCCGTAAGAGATGCTTAAATACTTTTTCACAATTAGCATTGAGTCTTCTTGTTTCTAAAAAGTATGACTGTAACGAATATTAACAAGGGAGAATAGAACTTTTGATCATTCACAAGCTAGTTCAATGGTCCATAAGAAATAATTTTTCACAATTACCATTGATTTCACTTGTTACTGACTTGACTCCATTCCTTGATACTGTGATTATAGCGAATATTCCCAAGAGAGTATAAAATTCACAAGTGAATAAAGAATTTTTGATCATTCACACGCTAATTTAAGGTCCATAGAAGATGCTTAGATACTTTTTCACAATTACTATTGAATCTCCTTGTTTCTGAAAACTGGGACTGTAACGAATATTAACAAGGGGGAATCGAATCGAACTTTACACATGCTAGCATGCTTAAAACTGAAATATATAAAGAATATAGGAACTTATCATAGTTACCCCAATACCATAAAATGGCATAAATGTTACAATGGCAAGAATGCTAAAATAATAATGGGAAAAGGGAGGGGATAGGCAAAAAACAATATTTAATTAGAACAATATTAATAAAATAAATTATAATAATTACCTTCATTAATTAATATTTAATTAAATAAAGAAAGCATTTAGTGGGAGGATATAATTAAGTTTTTACTTATTGCATTTTTTCAGCTGCAACTTTGAGACCAATAATATGTGCCAAGAAATTAAGGAAAACACCAACAAAATTCAGTAGCAGTACACATACACGCACATGTCTACTAAAATCATCTATTTAACTGTGTTTGAAGCAGGCCATCATTCCCATCAAACACAATTATTACACAGCATCATTAAAACCACAAAGCACTTTACATGCCTTACACCTACATAAAAAAAAACTTTGACACCAATGATATGTGCCCAGGAATTATGAAACACTAACAAAATTCAGTAGCAGTACATACACACACACACACATGTCTACCAACATCATCTATTCAGCTGCGTTTGAAGCTGGCCATCAGACACAATTATTACATAATGCC
Source organism: Caerostris darwini (assembly GCA_021605075.1). Classification (NCBI taxonomy): domain Eukaryota; kingdom Metazoa; phylum Arthropoda; class Arachnida; order Araneae; family Araneidae; genus Caerostris; species Caerostris darwini. The sequence continues at coordinate 365,628 of BPLQ01007128.1, forward strand.
ATCAATACCACAAAGCACTTTCAACAGCATTTGATTGCATAACAAAACAAAAAAAACTTTGAGACCAATGATATGTGCCAAGAAATTATAGAACACCAACACAATTCAGTAGTCATACAAACACGCACACGTCTACCCTCATTATATATTAAGCTGTGTTTGAAGCTATTATATAGCATCATTAAAACCACAAAGCTCCTTCAATAGTATTTAATTACATGAAAAAAACAACTTTGAGACCAATAATATGTGCCAAAAAATTAAGAAACAATAAAATTCAATAGCAATACATACACACACCTTTCTACCAACATCATAAATTCAGCTGTGTTTGAAGCTGGCCGTCAGACACAATTATTACATAGCACCATTAAAACCACAAAGTATCTTCAACAGCATTTAATTGCATAAAAACAACAACTTTGAGACCAATAATATGTGCCAAGAAATTAAGGAACACCAACATAATTCAGTAGCAGTACATACACATATGCACATGTCTACCGACATCATCTATTCAGCTGCGTTTGAAGCAGGCCATCATCCCCATCAGACGCAATTATTACCACATCCCACAAAGCACCTTCGTCAGCATTCTTCCATAACGAACCCCTTAACTAGGCCATGTTGTTTTTCCGCTGATTGGTGATGTTTACTTTTTTTTTTCTTCCTTCCCCTTCCCTATCACCCGTGGGTCAAAGACCTGGGGAGGATTAGAACGTTATTAGTCCTAGTTTTTAATAATAATAATAATAATAAAAAAAAGTGCCTTCGCCGGTGGAAATTGGGACTGTTAGGTAAGAAAGGCAGCAAAAAAAAAAAAAAAAAAAAAAGGTGGGGGGTGTTGATGTGTATTTTTAACCCACCCGTCTTTTCTCTCCCCCTCTCAATACGTCATTGTCTCATACAGAAGACTGCGTGAGGTCCAACTGCCGTGTTTTTAAGAAAGAAAAGATTTTTTTTTTTTTTTTACTAAAGGAGGTATAAAAAAAAGGATGAAAAAAATCCCCCTGCGTCCCCTTTTCTTTTAGAAAGTGTACCTGAAGATCGGAAAGGAAGTTTCCATCGTGGCCAGGAGCCAAAGCGAAGAATAGCTTGCAGGTTACACGTGCTATTTCAATCGATTATCCGAACGATCTTCGAATTCCTTGAATTGAAATTGATGTCAGTGTGAAAATGCCGAGTTGCAATAAAGTTGCTTTGTTCTTGCCTCTTTAGATTTAAAATTAACACAAATATGAATGCAAGTACTGTTGCTGAAAGAAAGCAGAGCAATAAAACTTGTAATAAATAAGTTTCAATTGCAAATTAAAGTTTTCTAAAAATTATATGATTCTTGTAGATGGAACTTTAGTAAAGTTTTAAAATTACTAGACCATTTGTTCTCATTTTAATGATGGTAAATTATTACATCATTAAAGTGAATATTAATCATTAATTACATCATTAATGTGCATTTTTTGGGAGCATATGCAAATCTATGCATTGAGCACTTTTTAGGTGCATATGTATATCTAAGCAATTTGCATTTTTTGGGTGCATATCTAGGCAATGTGCTATATCTAAGCAATGGGCATATACATTTTATGTATTTAAACTATGTAATGTTTTTCATACTGTTACAATAACATAAAATTATTAAATTTTATTTCGTACTATGTAAACGTTTATTTCGTTGAACACATCAAATTAGTGTTACATTAATGATATGCAGAAGGCATATCATTAATGTAACACTAATTTGATGAAGACTGCCACTAAAAATTAAATGTGCATGCATGTAAGATTAAACATAGTTTTATTAAAATTATCACTGTCTCTTAGGATTGAATGAGTATCTGGTGTTTTTGCCACGAAAATAATGTTTTCTCGGAATGCCAGCAAATTTTGGCATAAGCTATTCACTACGACAACGACAGAGATGTAGATTCAGCGTTAGTCATGGGGAAGTACGCAGAGCTTGCTACACTGCAACCTCATTATTCTACTGCAATTTTGAACGAACACTTCCAAGGATTGGATCTGACTCCTACCAACTTCTCCTCTTCTAACCCAACAAAAAAATTTCCAGCCGTCATATTTATTGTTCCCAATCCCAGCACAGATATGGATTACATTTTCAAAATGACATTAAATGGCACTAATTTTTAGAATTAATAATTAATAGGCCTTTTGCTTCACCGTAAAATTAATGAAATCATCGAATTGTTTAACATTGATGTGCAATTAATACTATTGTTTTTTCCTATAACCTTTCGTAATGACTTCTACTTCACAGTAGAATTAATGGAATCACCGAATATGTTTAACTTTGATGTGCATTGAACGCTAATGACCAAGTTTCTTTCCCAAAATCTACCGTAATGGTTTCTGCTTCACAGCAGAATTAAGGAAGTCATCGAATTTGCTTAACTTTGATGTGCATTAAACACTGTTGACTACCTTTCTTTCCCAAAACCTACCTTAATGGTTTCTGCTTCACAGTATAATTAATGAAATAATCGAATCTGTTTAACTTTGATGCGCATTAAACACTATTGACTAGCTTTCTTTCCCATAACCTGGGATTCCCATTTTAAGAAATAAGCTTTCTTTTCCCATAACCATTTCACATTCCCCCATAGTCTCTGCTTCACAGTATAATTAATGAAATAATCGAATCTGTTTAACTTTGATGTGCATTAAACACTGTTGACTACCTTTCTTTCCCAAAACCTACCTTAATGGTTTCTGCTTCACAGTATAATTAATGAAATAATCGAATCTGTTTAACTTTGATGTGCATTAAACACTATTGACTAGCTTTCTTTCCCATAACCTGGGATTCCCATTTCCAGCTAGCTTTCTTTCCCATAACCATTTCACATTCCCCATAGTCTCTGCTTCACAGTATAATTAATGAAATTATCGAATTTGCTTAACTCTGATGTGCATTAAACACTATTGACTATGTTTCTTTCCCAAAACCTACCTTAACGGTTTCTGCTTCACAGTAGAATTATTGAAATTATCGAATTTGCTTAACTTTGATGTGCATTAAACGCTATTGTTTTTTTTTTTTCTAACCGTAAAACTTACCGTAATGATTTCTGCTCTAGTAAGTCCAATCAACAATCATAGTAAAATGATGATATAGGTATGTCTTCTTTGCTTTGATGAAAGTTGTTAGTTGATTAAAAATCTCCATTGAATTCGTTACGTTGTGCAAATGTAGAAAAAGTTTTGAAAGCAATCAAAATTTCTTGAAGATGATTTAGAAAATAATAATTATAATAATAATACTAATTATTACAATAATAATAATTATTATAATTATAATTATTATTATGGCAATAATAATAATTATTATAATTATAATTATTATTATCATTAGACATATTATTTTAGGAAGTTTAATCGTCATTTAACGAAAGTGAAAATTTATACTGCCACACTGATGCATTTATCAGTAGATATTTGTATTGAAAACTATAGCACTGAATTCTATTGTTGTTGAGGAAGGCTTCAACAGAGAAGAAGATTCACCTGCATTCCGGAACGGGAAGAGTGTGCCAAGGCCGGGAGATCCTCTGACGTCCGAGGCCTCCTGCTCAGCGTCTTCCTTCCTTCGTTCCCTGGCTGACGCCGGACAGCTGGCCGGCTGCACTTGCACATTTCTACAATTTTGGGGGCCTTCTCCCTAATTACAGCATGTAACTCTCCCGTTGCAAAAATTAGACTGAAAGTTGCATCTAATTATGAAGGCCATATAAAGCTGAATTGGAATTTATATCTGTATTTATATTTTGTTTTTGTTTTTTAAATGTGGACACTTTGACCAGAGGTCACTTGCTAATCGAGTTGAGTAATTTTAGCAGTCCCAGCATTATCTGGGTCGCATTCTAAAAGGTATGCGCAATTAAATTTGCCAACATAATTTCGAATGAACATCCTTCACAGGGGTGAAATTTATAGCCACCTTAAATCAAATGAAAGAACTTTCCAACCTATATATTTATCGTGTCCGTTCCCGGTCAATATAGGGGAACTTTGAGTTTGGCATCACTAGTAAACTAGCTTCGACCTAAACTACTTCAGTTAGGCTACCCAATGAATCATTATCCCTCCACCACGGGGTTTATTGAATTTTGTGTGCTATTCTCAATTTAAGAGGGGTTTTTTTATTGTTGTAGTTAACTGTATTTAACTGCATTTTACCATCAATATTAAATAGAAAATAACTTTAAAATTTTCTAAGAATACAGATAATTTAACATTAAATTTGGTATCAAATAAATATATTTACCTTCTAGGATTGTTTCAAATTCCTCTGTTAAATCATAGTTTTGATTGTCTGATAGTCTTAGTCAGTGGACTTTATTCCATGATGAGAATGAATTTAAATCTGCCAATACAGTTAAATCAACATTTAATAATTTAATATTAACGAATTTATGGTATCAAATAATAATATTTACCTTCTTGGATTGTTTCAAATCCCTCTATTAAATCGATATTCTGATTGTGTGATATTCTTAGTCAGTAAACTTTATTCCATGATGAGAATGAATTTAAATCTGTCCATACAGTTAACTCAGCAATCAATAACTTAATATTAACTAGTTTCTAAACGGTTGATTTGTATGGACTTATATATTGATTGTTTGTTTTTGTTGGAGCTTAATAAATTATATTTTTTAAAGATAATTCTGGTAAATAGCCAAAAAAATTAACTTGTCAGAACAGTTTAAAACAATATTATGAACCAGTGAACAAACACATTACTCTAATGAACTTGAACTTGCAATGTGAAGAAAACAACATCCGTTATCGCCCAACTCTTTGCAAAACTTAAGTGATGGCTGCAAACGCAATATGACGAGGCTCCCTTTAAACCCATCATTGGGAGATAATGGGTGCGAGTAAAGGGCTGGTGAAGAGTGTGTTCCAAAACCCCATGTGTCCCTCTTTGATGCGCGTGCCTCCTAATCGCATCTTATTCTTTATGGATGCTCGGCCGCTTAGTCATGCCTTTCGGAGCTTTTCTTGGAAAGGGAAAAAGTCGTCGGTGGACGTAAGAAGGGGGTTACATCTACATTGTTGTGGCGGCAGCGGCAACTTCCTTGGTGGGGGTGGGGGATCATCGAGCGAGAAAATAAAAGTGTTGAAAAAGCGATTGCATTGCTGAAGAAAATGTGGTGCTCTTTTCTTTCCTTGTTTAACTTGGTCCCTGTCTTCACTGTAAAACGCTTCCGGTTTGTTGCATTGTGTGTCTTTCCTTCTTTTTCGCAGATCTTTTGCTCTACGTTGTATGCAATCGTTTCGTGATTTTAATGTGGGGAATGATGCCTTCCACGTGGATTTTCATACATTTGCATGTTATATTAAATATCCCCAAAAGGTCTCGTTGTTGAGTTATCCGTCGTCATATTGTCAAAAACGCCATCGAGTCTCATTATTTTGGAAAGCAATAATTATAACTCACACTGCAGTTAGGAAATGAGCCTTTGTCTAATAGACAAAGGTTGATTCCTAAGTGTTGATTTGCTTTAATGATGAAAACTAATACAAATTAAGGGTGTTCATGAAATATCTTTAGCATTTAAAAATGTATCACAAAAGCAAATGAAAAGACAGATAAGTGAATGCTACAAAATGATGCCATTATATTAAAATGATGCCATTATATCCCCGCATGCAAACCATTAATCGCATGAAGCACTCGATTTCTTGCCATATTCGCTGCAGCATACTCTCATCAATAGTGCTAATGCCATCAGTTATCATCTGCTTTTTCATCAACATAAATCGACAGAAAGATATCTAAGGAAGCAACATCATTTATACGAGGTTTCCAGTGACATGTTAAATATATCTGCTGTACATGATGAAAGGTGCGGTACATGACTAATGTTACATGGTACATGACTAATCTAAAGCAGAGTATCACTGTTTAATACTATTAGTTTGCTTACTACGAGTAACTGTTACCACTGTTTGTTAGCACATTGTTCCATGTTGAAAACATTAAGTTACTGTTATCTAAGAAATGAAGCTGATGACATTGCTACCATCAATTAGGCCACGGCTAACATGGCAAGCAATCGAGTACCATCTTGATGTACTTCTTGCAACTAATACTCTCATATTAAGATGGATTAAATTAAATATTTAAATTGAACAAGACAAACAAAACTTAAATATATATGTCTCATTTTGAAATGATTTTCACTTATTTGCCTTTGCAGAGACCTTTTAGGCACCCCGTTGTTTGGTAGTCAATCTTATAAATAAAAAAAGGTGGAAGATAAAGCAGATTTCTAAGCTGACAGCATTCAATTCCAAACTTCAACAAGCACCATTGGATAGTTTACATAGGTTGACAATGTAACAACTCGTTATATTTATAAGCCGAAATGATCCTCCATATGGTTTACAAAGGTAGGATAAGAGTACGAATCCCTCATTTTTTATATGTCACCTTTGCAAATTTTCTTGCATCGCGGTAGATCAAATGAAAGCTTCATCCCATCTTTTCTATGAATATGTCCTTTCCTCTTTTTGTATTGGAATATGTGCTGCTTCAATGATAAAGGTGTTGACCTAGTAATTTGTCTTCCTCACCTATTCCTGATAGAAAATTTTCATATTTGATACTATTCATTTTTGATAGTTGATGATTTTATATCTGCCCTTGAAGGCATCATTTGTAGAATACTTTTTGCTGAATCACAATATGCATTTTGAGATATTTATATTTACATGTTGAAGATCTTGTTGTTTCAAGAAATTTATATAAAACATGCACGATACATCGATTTACTACATTCTTTAAAACTCATTAGAAAAAGTAAATTGTTCTAAACATTAATATTAACATTGAGTTTTGATTTAATATTTTATTCTAATGCAGTTGGCATTACTAGTCAATTATCTTTATGCCATAAGCAAGGGCTGTACCACTGTTACTCATTTAGCACTACGCGGTGGGCACATGTAGCTTGAAGATACGCTACAGACTCGAGTAGCATTACCCCCACAACGCTTTACGATCCTATTAGACCGGGACCTACGGTTTAAAGGGGATTCTGAACCACTACAAACATCCTAACTTGGGACTTGGATCCATCCGGAACTCGAACCTGAAAAACTTGTGGTACCCAGCGCCAGATATTTAGCCACTTGGCCATCAGGACCGCAGTTTTAATTTAATATAAGCGATAACATTCATGTTGAAAAGTCTAAAAATAAACTGAAAACATTTTTGCATATTAAAAAACTGCTTCAACATAGAATTCATTGTTAATAGAGAAACTAATGAAATGATAATAACTGGTAATTTAGAAATTTTATCAGTAGTTTTAAAACATATTATTAATTTTGAAGTGACTTTTATGACTCTTAATCTCCTCTTCATTTAATTTTTCTCTTTTTTTATCTACAAACGCTTACGTTTGCAATCAGCTAAGCATTAAATTTTCACCACCACATGTTACAACCGGCTTAAATTTAGAACTTGATAAATAGCGCTATTTCAAGATAAAAATCTCAACAACTAAGCTGGAGCAACTATTTCCCTTGCGGCATACCTTTCTTTTACCACCGGTAATTAAACCGAATTTTGTACCGCGGTGTACCAACCATAACCTTCCTGCAATCTACAGCAGTAGCGGTTATCTTTTAAATTTAGTTCTCCTACCGTAAGCATGACAGCAGATTGTAAACGTGTTAGATATGGTTGAAATATATACAACGGTAAGCTCTTCAAAAAATACGGGAATGCCGTGTCTAAAAATTTTTTTCTCTCTCTATATTTCTCCCTTCAACACTCTTTCCAACTGCAAAACTTTTTTTAATACCTGGTAGAATCCGTCAAAAAAAAAAAAAAGTCTCTTATCTGTCATGGATTGTGGATTTTTTTTCCCTAAGAAGTATTCGTTGTAGCTGACTATAGTGTTTTCGTTTTTTCCCCTTAAAAACGTAGTGGGGATTTTTTTTATCTTCCCTTGTATCTGCTTCATCTTGATTTTGTGTGTACCTTTTTCCCTGTTCGCTCTTCTATAGTTAATTATCTGTCTTACCGTTATGTCCCCTCGAGTAAAAATAGCATCCCCAGTAGGTGAAGTTGCAGCTTTTTTTTCCCTTCCTCACCATCGTGCTTCATTGTGATGTGGATGTCAATTGTGATGGATGGCGTTTTATGATGTCTCGATTCAGATCTCTGTCCTCTGCTGTCTTTCTCGAACATTTACAGTGGAACAGTTTACCTTAAGATATATAAATAACTTCCTAACATGCCTTGAGGTCCTTGCTAATGTTACTTTTACATTACAGACGCTTGGGGTAACATTTAAAAAAACCTGAAATCTTCTAATGGCTAAGATAAAAAAAATTGCATTTGTGCATGGATGTTACGAATTTCAGAATTTCTTTTTGTTGGATTGTAACATACTTTGTTTGATGTTATTACATTTAAAGCGTTGTCGAATTATACTTACCTAAAGACTGTTGGATGGGACATTTCTTTAAATTTAAATCACTATAACTGGGAAAAGTATGCAACCAAAGTTTCTTTATTTTGTATACCATTTAATTTTAATAAAACAGATAGCAAGTTACGTTAAGTTAAAATTGAATCCCCAGTAGGTGAAGTAGCAGCTTTTTTTTCTTCCTCACCATCGTGCCTCATTGTGATGTGGATGTCAATTGTGATGGATGGCGTTTTATGATGTCTCGATTCAGATCTCTGTCCTCAACTGTCTTTTCTCGAACATTTACAGTGGAACAGTTTACCTTAAGATATATAAATAACTTCTCAGCATGCTTTGGGGTCCTTGCTAATGTTACTTTTACATTACAGACGTTTGTGGTAACATTTAAAAAAACCTGAAATCTCCTAATGGCTAAGATAAAAAATTATCTTTGTTCATGTATGTTACAAATTTCTGGATTTCTTTTGTTGGATTATGGCATTGTTTCCTGTCATTGTATTTAAAACATTGCTGAATTATGCTTTCTTGAGAACTGATGGATGTGATACTTCTTTAAGTTTAAAACATACTAACTGGAAAAAATATGAAATCAAAGTGTGTTCACTTTATATACCATTTAATTTTAATAAAACAGATAGCAAGTTACAGTAAGTTAAAATAGCATCCCTAGTAGGTGAAGTTGCAGCTTTTTTTTTCTTCCTCACCATCGTGCCTCATTGTGATGTGGATGTCAATTGTGGTGGATGGCGTTTTACGATGTCTCGATTCAGATCTCTGCCCTCTGCTGTCTTTTCTCGAACATTTACAGTGGAACAGTTTACCTGAAGATATATAAATAACTTCTCAGCATGCTTTGGGGTCCTTGCTAATGTTACTTTTGCATTACAGACGTTTGTGGTAACATTTAAAAAAACCTGAAATCTTCTAATGGCTAAGATAAAATGAATTATATTTGTGCATGGATGTTACAAATTTCAGGACATCTTTTTGTTGGATTATATCATTGTTTCATGTCATTGTATTTCAAACGTTGTTGCATTATACTTACCTGAGCATTGATGGATGTGACAGTTCTTTAAATTTAAATCATTCTGACTTGAAAAAATATACAACCAAAGTGTGTTTATTTTGTATACCATTTACTTTTAATAAAACAGATAGCAAGTTACAGTAAGTTAAAATTGAATCCCCAGGAGGTGAAGTTGCAGCTTTTTTTCTTCTTCCTCACCATCGTGCCTCATTGTGATGTGGATGTCAATTGTGATGGATGGCGTTTTATGATGTCTCGATTCAGATCTCTGTCCTCTGCTGTCTTTTCTCGAACATTTACAGTGGAACAGTTTACCTTAAGATATATAAATAACTTCTCAGCATGCTTTGGGGTCCTTGCTAATGTTACTTTTACATTACAGACGTTTGTGGTAACATTTAAAAAACCTGAAATCTTCTAATGGCTAAGATAAAAAATTATCTTTGTTCATGTATGTTACAAATTTCTGGATTTCTTTTGTTGGATTATGGCATTGTTTCATGTCATTGTATTTAAAACATTGCTGAATTATGCTTTCTTGAGAACTGATGGATGTGATATTTCTTTAAGTTTAAATCATTCTGACTGGAAAAAATATACAACCAAAGTGTGTTTATTTTGTATACCATTTACTTTTAATAAAACAGATAGCAAGTTATAGTAAGTTAAAATTGAATCCCCAGTAGGTGAAGTTGCAGCTTTTTTTTCTTCCTCACCATCGTGCCTCATTGTGATGTGGATGTCAATTGTGATGGATGGCGTTTTATGATGTCTCGATTCAGATCTCTGTCCTCTGCTGTCTTTTCTCGAACATTTACAGTGGAACAGTTTACCTTAAGATATATAAATAACTTCTCAGCATGCTTTGGGGTCCTTGCTAGTGTTACTTTTACATTACAGAGGTTGTGGTAACGTTTAAAAAACCTTAAATCTTCTAATGGCTAAGATAAAAAAATATATTTGTGCATGATGTTACAAATTTCATGGCATCTTTTTGTTGGATTGTAACATTTTTCATGTCATTGCATTTAAAACATTGCTGGATTTTAAACATTGCGTTTAAAACATTGCTGACAATTTAAAAACCTGAAATCGTCTAATGGCTAAGATAAAAAATATATATTTGTGCATGTATGTTACAAATTTCAGGATTTCTTCTTGTTGGATTATAGTAAACTTTGTTTCATGGCATTGAATTTAAAACATTGCTGAATTATGCTTTCGTAAACAATGAGGGATGTGACATTGCTTTAAATTTAAATCATTCTAATTGGAAAAATATATTCAATCAAAGTGTGTTTATTTTGTTTTCATTTACTTTTAATAAAACAGATAGCGAGTTACAGTAAGTTAAAATAGCATTACTTCTAATCCTCTTTGATTGACTTGATCCACATAACTTCTAGTTCAATGAATTCAAATATAACTTTATATTGCAAAGAAACATCTAACGTTTATATTTTGAATTGTTCTGTTAGAAATGTAACATTTCTAAATGGAAAATTTAATGTCAATCCAAAGTTTAGAAAATATGACTGTCGTCGTAGAATATACTGAGTACGTATATGACAGGTTCTCAAATTCCAAAAGATCACCTGTAATCATCTTTCATTGATTTGATCCACATCTTTTTTCAATGAACATTCTATTTTGAATTGTTAATCATAAAATTTGAATTGTTTAATTAAAAGTTCGAAAAAGTTTTAAAAATATAATCCAAAGTTAAAAAATACGACAATAATTGTAGAATATACTGGGCAATTTCTCAAACTGCAAAATTTGGTCTCTGAGCATCTCTGATTGATATGATCCAAATTTCTTTTCGTTCAAGGAAATTAAATATAACTTTAGATTGCAAAAGAACATCTTACATTTCTAGTTTGAATTGTTTAGTTAAAAATTTAACAATTAAAAAAAGTCAAAAAAAAATCTGAAGTTAATCCAAAGGATGACTTGATGAAATTATACCTTACCCAACTACACTCTTATTCACAAAAAAACATTTGCTCGAATTCGTTCTTCTGCTTTGACAGCTCCAGACATTCTCCTTGGCTCAAATAAGAAAACACGTTCGATACTTAGTTGTGCCCGCCCTTGGAGCACCCCCGCAGGGATGGGTGAAGGGGTGGATGGAACAGGGATGAAAAAGACAGACGAAAAATAAATAAAAGTCAAGATAAATAACATCCTATCAGCTATTCAAATCTGCTCAAAATCTGAGACCACTGATACACTTGGCAGAAGTTCTTCTACCTGAAGAAGTTGGCAGGGGTGGAGAAGGAGGAGGAAGGGGAGGGAAAAGTCTAGAGGTAAGTAAAAAAATTCACATTAGGAAGGCTGCACGTGCCCCTACATATTCCCAATGCAAAAGATCTTGCTTAACAAAGGGAGGAAGTGAAGTATAGAGTTTATCACTGGCAACAAACCCCGACTCAATGGCGACTCCCGTTTTTCTACACCCCATAAGTCACCTTTAGACTACATGGTCTGAATTTTAGACCATATAAAATTGAGATAAATGATATAGATAGATAAAAAATATCGCAATTATGTATTTAAATCATAAAAATTAGTTATAGAATATATATTATATACTTTCTTTTATGGAAATTTTTCAATTGAAAATATTCTATTGATAATATGCTGTGTGTAGCAGAAATTAATATTCTGTATTAGTTGATGATGGCTAATATACGTAATTTCAAGCTAATATTCGTAATTTTTACCGTTTAATTACTAAAAATTATCTATGTCTGAATTTTTCTTAATACTAGGTATAGAAACAAAATTAGCAAGTCTAATACACAATAAAATTATAAATTAAGTCTAATGCATAATAATATCTAAAATAATACGTAATAAAATTATACATTTTATAACTAATTACGATAAAAACAACGATCAAATAGTTAGCAATGTCTATAACATATGTTGAATAAAATTTTCACACATGTCTTTAACTATATATAAAAGCATTTTTGTGAAAATCTTTCATCAGAAATCTTATATATGGTGGAATTAATTTTACTAAACAAAAGAAATGATCGCCAATTTACAATACGGTTTCTTTGGATTAGTTTTTAAAAAAGGGTTAATTCACCGTTTTATAATATTGTCACAATATAAGCGTGTAATAGCTCTCTCGTTGTGCGCCCTGGTTAACGATGAATCTTTTACATGGTTACCACGCTAATGGATAATGTCTTAAGTCTAAGTTTCCGGAATGCAGAAACAACATATTTTCATAGGTAAATAATACATCAAGCCTTTCATTTTACTGAAATCGACTTTATCAATTTGAAGCTATTCTTCACCACTGCATAAATTATTATTAGGATTAACAAATAGCGAGTTTCTTGTTGTAATTATTTCTCCAACAATTTTAAGCGGCCTGTTGGCCAATTGGCTAACTCTCTGGCCTTTGGTACCATAGGCTTCAGATTCGAATCATGGCGGTGGTGTTTGTTAGTGAAACGTTAAACTGTAGGTCCCGGTCTAATTAGCCTAAAGTGTGCAAAAAAATGACTATAGAGCAACAAACCAAATCAATAAATTTTAAATATTCAACTAGAATAGTTTTAATAAAAACTATTCTAGTTGAATGAACAAACACATACATGTCAATGTCCTTGAAGAGTTCAAATTCATGATAATGCAAGTAAGGTGATGATGATTGTAATAACGATGTAAGTCCAACCATTTTTCAATGTCTCTTAAAGTTTCATTTATCTTCGTTATGCATAAATCACGTCAATAAGATTATTTTAATTATTAATATATAATTAATTTAACTGTTTTTCTAATTACAAGTGCTCAAAATACGAAAATACGATAACGAAAGACATATTATGTCATATTTATAAGTTAAGTATAGTCGAATCAATTTTTTTACTGCTCACGAACGAATACTTTCGTTCATAATGAACGAATATAATGGAATAATGAACGAACATAATAATTCGTTACTAGAGAGCTGCTGAAATTAACTCTTATCGTCTCAAGAATCATTTATCTTCATTATGCATAAATTATGATCTCGCGAATTCTTTATTAATTAATGTACATCTAATTGGTGTACTTATCTCATTACGTTGGTGAAAATATAATGATTTTCATAGCTACTGATGCGGTAGATAAGAATATAGAAATCTTTGGTAAATCTTGTTGTCCTTTTATAATATTTATGCTTATGTTCACAATTTATATGTTTTCATAACTGTAATATAAAAAAGAGTAAATAATATACATGCTTTTATAAATGTTAACTTAATTTTTTTTTGTATTACATTTTTCTCATGGATCAATTACGTTTTTTTCACTGTACTTAGGGATATGTAGCCACCAGTTAGTTAGAAAAGGGACAATTTAACATCGGTGAGCTTCATTTATACCACAAATAGCCCACCGACGGATGTTGATGAGAGGATAGTGTTTTCCGGGAGGGCTCTTAGGGGTCAGTTGAGTCCCCGTATTTCAGTATCGTATGGGAGAAAGCCCGGAAAACTCGAACCAGACAGCCTGATTATAGATGCGAGACACATTATTACAATCGAAATCGAATCTCCTCGTTTCTGAAAGCAGCAACTACAAAAATGCACCGTCAAGATTCTAATATGAATCATGTGGTATCAAAGACCAGCGCGATAATCAATTGGCCATCAGACCGCTGGAATGGGTAGGTTAAAACTGTAGGCTGGAATGTCCGTCCTTGGAATGTCCTCCTTCGAATTTCGAATCCTCCAGATGCCATCGTTTAACCTGATGACCGAATGGCTAGCGCTCTGGCTGTTGGTACCATGGTTTCGAGTTCTAATACCGGCGGTGCCATGAATGTTTGTAATGGTTCGGAATCCATTTTAAGCCGTAGGTCCGATCTCATATGACTGTAGAGCGTCACGGAGCCCAGTCGGACTTCTCACCCACATCATTCCCAAACTGTATAGCGGGAACTCAGCTCTAGGCACAATGATGTGGTGTAGTAGTAGTAGTCGCTGCTTTCAGTAAAGAGGAGATCCAATGGCGATTGGGATAATGTGGTTGCTTGGATTGAGTTTTTATCCCATACGACACTCAAATCTGAGGAAGTTACCCCTAAAAGTCCTCCCGAAAGATATTATTCTGCCTTCAACAGGCTGTTAGTGATATAAACGATGCTCACCGATGTGAGTGGTGGAGATTAGATTCCACTTTGAGATTATTCGTTGAAAATTGCGACGGTATAATGTGGATGCAGCCTATTAACACCACTGGGCGAGGGAGGGTTTTTAAGGATGTGTAACTTTTTTAACGCTATATGTGCTCGATATCTGGCATTCTCTGCTGATGGTACTCAAGTCAAAGTGCTTTATATTTTGAAACAACAACATCTTTCATAAAATATGTAATTTAGGGATCAATATATCATATAGAAACATATTTAGGATCAATACCAGATTAGGGACCAGAATATATGTTAACATAAAAATCAAATATGTTGAAATGCATTCAGACATAAATACGTAGTGACTTAAACAATATTATTTAAACAATATCACCGCAAAACAGTAAATCTTTTAGAAAAAACAACAACAACGTTATATGCTATTTAAATCATTGAAAGGTTCTCCGTTCTTCACGGGCAGCGCCGCTGAAATGGTGTTCCCGCAAAACTGTCTGCCGTGCGAGAGGTTTATCCATTGTGGAAGATTTCTCAATTATTTCTCCTTGAAGCAGTTGTAATTGCGAAAAAGATGTCTTGTTGTTCCTCTTACTCATACAGAATGTTTTGAATGTGTTCCTCTTCACACTCCCTGTGTTTCTTAAGATAGCGTTTGTTATTGCTGCGAAAAGTCTCATTTTGCAAACAGACAGAAGTGTTACAGACAGATATGTTTTCGTGTCTGTTCTCTGTACGATAAATTTAAATTTCCGTTGAATATCCATTTGTTTTATCCAAATGGGCTTGTAAAATTGTTTTGTACAAATAAGTTCCCTAGAAATTGTGTAATCAAGCATGTTAGAGGAATCTGTAATTTTTATTTTATTATTTTTTACTATTTTTATTTATTTATTATTTTTATTTAATTATTTAATTATTTTTAATATTTTTATTTATTTATTTTATTAATTTTTTAATATTTTTATTTATTTATTTATTTTATTAATTTTTAATATTTTTATTTATTTATTTATTTTATTATTTTTTAATATTATTTATTTATTATTTTCATTTAATTATTTAATTATTTTTTTAATATTTTTATTTATTTATTTTATAATTTTTTTTATATTTTTATTTATTTATTTAATTATTTTTTTATATTTTTATATTTATTTATTTATTATTTATTTATTTGTTTATTTTGCTGTCTTTATTGCTGTTTGCTATTTTTATTATTTATTAATTGCAATGATATATAAAAAAACAATTTTGTTTATTTGCGAAATCCGGAGTTTATTTGTACGAAATTTATAAAAAAAAAAATTAAATATTGTCTTTATTATAAAGAATACTTTTTTTTATTTTACTAGTTATGTATAATAGTTAAAGCTTCATGTGATTTTCGTTTATTTTTCCATTTATATATTTCATATTAGTTTAACTCTACTTGGTAAGGTTATCCTGGTTTAAAAAAACCTAAGTTTAAAAATTATTCAAATTCGGTCTAATTTTTCTTTCAATAAATCTCTCTTTCTTTGGCTAATAATGAATTTTAGAAAAAATATTCAGATGTGAATCTAATAAATAAAAAAAGCATATCAATGTAATTTAAATATAATTTTGGTCTTTCATTTAAATACGATATTCACATGGAATAATCAAGCTTTAATAATAATCAATTAAACTCTTTAATAATAATCATTTAAATACGTTATTCACATAGAATAATCAAGCTCTCTAATAATCAATTAAGCTTCATATGACTAATAAATGAATTTATAAAGAATGAATTTTAGAAAACAATATTCAGACGTGAATCTAATAAATAATCAGAAGCATGTCAGTGCACTTTAAATGTAGTTTTTCTCTTCCATTTAAGGAAAACTTTATTTTTCAGCATTGGTCAATACGATATTGACATCAAATAATCATTTAACCATAGATATTATGTACCTTTTTTGCTGATTTCATTCCATCTTTCTTCTAAAATGTAGTGCAAACACGTTCTATTTGAAAATAAATCAGTTGTGATTAGCTGGATGTAGTATTTTGTCGAACAATCGTGAAATTCATTTTGTATAAACTTTTCAGTAGAGTTGTCACAATTACAGTATATGCATATTATAAATTTTGGGAATTCAAAGAATTTCCCTGTAAATGTTGCATTTTAGCTATGGCATAGTTCTTGTAAGGAAACTTGTTAACAAAATTAATAGTTAAGTTAAAATTTAATCTCTACATTATAATCATGATGTTTATTTTTGTTTTCTTTTAGATAATAAATCATATATTTATATATTTTATTAGTATATATTTAAAAGATTTTCATTGATGCCATTGATACAGTACGGAAATTATAGAAATAATTCAATTATGAGCAATCATTTGTATTTTGTAATAGGTGAAAAAAATATTAACGAGTATTAATAGAAAAATTAACGAATTTTTTTTTTTTTTAAATCTTAATATGAATATTATGTCTTTCAAAGTTATTGTAAATAATCCTTGTTTTTATATAAAGGTTTTCTCTCTGTGTAACGAAATGTACGTGATATAGAAGGGTATTTTATAGCAAACTATAAAAACCCAAATAATGCTTATACTAGTCCCATATCCCATTTTTGTAAATTCGAATATAAAGTCACAAAATACATAAAAAAACACGGCGAGGAACAATATTCAAGTTTTGAGATCAAGCTCATGTATTTTTATAAATTAATGAAGAACATACCTAATTTGACGTCAATCTTTTTAAAGATAATACAAAATACATAGTCAATTTTAAAGAGAATTTAAGAATTTTTTTTTGTATGTTAATGGACATTGGTTGTTAATCTTACAAAAACGTTGCAAACTCAGAAAACACAAGTGAAAAAATAATAATGTCGTATTCTTTTAAATTCAAAATAAAAATATTTTAATGTTTTTTCCATAAAGGAATTACTTAATATATATTATTAACAATTAATAATATATATATAATATTTTAATCCAACGCATATTATTAATTATTATTAGTACAATATTTAATTTCCAATCCAATTTTAATTTCCAATCCAATCCAATCAATCTTCATTTCCAATCCAATCCCATCCAATTTTAATTTTCAATCCAATCTTAATTTCCAAACCAATCCCAATTTTAATTTCCAATCCAATCCAATTTTCAATCCAATCTTAATTACCAATCCAATCCAATCTTATTTACCAATCCAATCCAATCTGAATTTCCAATCCAAACCAATTTGCAGTCCAATCTAATTTTCAATCCAATCTAATACAATGTTGAGTATTTGTTTCTTCCTTACCCAAATCATTCAAATCCCTCATTAAAAATAGTAATGTCTAATAGAGTGGATGCATGCATACGAAATTGTTGCTGCTGTGTATTCCACAGATTCTGCTTCTTTTTTTAACTGTTATAATTACCCCAGTTGATTGGCCTTATGATTGAAGACAGTTTGCAAGTATTCGATCAATGGAAGTCGATGCATCCGCAAGTTGGTAAGTCTCCAGGCTTGGCTAAAGTTTCGGGAGCGTGTTTTTCTACGTGATTTAAAGGGTTGGGAGCACTCCAGGAACAGAAGCACCACGTGCGACAGACGTAGATAAATGGGTGGTAAAGGTTCAACAAGATGGTGGGACCCTGGCCTTGAAAAGGGGAGAGAACAGCTGCACAGACCAATGATTGCTGTCTCCGGTTTGACCTACATTGTCCTTGATCTTCAATTTTTCAGTCCAATTTCACATTTTTCTGTGTGGCTAAAGTTTTAATCCTATTATATTGCTCATAAGGTTCTTTGTATATAAACATATTTTATTTATTAACTTTTTAAAAATGAAGCTCATTAAATGCTAATTTTTTGGCTTTCAGTCGCCTTTCCAAGTCCTCATTGGTATCAATAGACATTTTGTAGATGTTTCAAATACCAATTAAGTTTCCAATCCAATTGGAAAGTTAATCCAATCCAATCCAATTTTCAATTCAGTCTTAATTTCCAATCTAATTCAATTTCCAACTCAATTTAATTAATCCAATCTTAATTTCCAATCCCATCCAATCCAATCCAATCCAATTTCCAATTCAATTTAATTTAGCCAATCCCGTCCAGTCCAATTCAATTTAATTCAGTTCAATCTTAATTTCCAATCCAATCCAAATTTCAATTCAATTTAATTAATCCAATCCAATCCTATTTTCAATCCAATCTTAATTTTCAATCCAAACCAATCCAAATTCCAAGTCAATTTAATTAATACAATACAATTCAATTTCCTATGCGAACGTACTTTACATCCGTGTTCATCTGCTTTGCAATCAACGTTGTCTGCTTATATTAAAATTTATTGAAATCATTTGCAAAAACATTATTGATTGATAGCATTCATGTTTTTTCTAGGCTATTTTTGTTTCTTTCTATTTCATTATTTTTATTGTTTTGTGCATTTAGAGTTCTGACTTAAATATTTTTATATCAGTATTTTTATGGGAATTTTAAAGTTCAACTTAATTCAAGATATTCGTATGAAAACATCATTAAATTTGCTTTCAACGATTTTTTTTCTTAATAATTTTCAAATAAAATAAGACGAATAAATTAAGGATATTTTATCTAAAGACTATTATTATTTTGCCAATATAATTCCCTTTGATTGTTGTTATTCCCCGCTGATATGGTGGCATTGTAATACATTCAGCTGTATCTAGGATATACTTGGAAATGCCTGGTAGACTATACCCACAAAAGAAAAAAAAATAAATGAGGATAGTGATGAGTTTTGGATTGTAATTGAACAATTACAATCCAAAAAATAAAATAACTAATAAAACTCTTTTAATTGTTGCATTGAAAAAAAATATTTAAAAAGTTCCAATTAGACAAGATGGCCGTCGATGAAGACAAAAATAATGTCGATGTGTCATAGCTTGTACTAATTGTACTACTTTTTGAAGCAGTGACTGAAATGCATGACAACATTAAAATAGTATCCTATTCTGCTGTACTCTAGTCAAAAGCTTATACTTTTCCTATTCCTGCAGTACTCCAGTTCATTGGACCTCGTATTTATTGCCTATGGAATTCTAAATTTGTACCACGCACAAATTTTTAAAATTTTAATTTTTAATTTAATTAATTTTTAATTTTGAATAATGGATATTCGTAAGTGTTGATAAATGAAAATACTTGAAAGAACTATGATGAATCCTAATAAATAAAAACATGCAAAAACATAAATTGATCCTAATAAACAAAAATATAAATTGACTTAAATAAAAATTAATGATAATAAAATATATTGTAAGAATATAAATACATTTGTTTAGGGTTTTAATTCAGAACATCTTTTAATCCTTAACATTTAAAAGAAGATTTTTATTTTCAATCTTCATTTATGCCACAACAATTTTTAAAAAAAAATCATTTTTGTAAAATTTCTTGTTTTATTCTTTAATATTTTTATAATTAATATTTATAATAATTTATTGCAATAAATATATTCTGTGAATTTTTTATAATTATTTAATATACTGCATGCATTTTTATGTGATCTTAAAACTGTAAAGGTTTTATATTCTTGCAAAATAATAGAATCATAGTGGAAATAAATCAATGTTGTAAATATATTATTATTCAAGTTTCATTTAAAAATAACTATTATTTAACCTAATTATGAGATTCTTTAATAAATAACATACATTTTCAATTTTTTTCAAGCCATATTAATTAATCAATGTTTAGATCAAAATAATGTGATATATTAACTCTTGTACCAAAATTAAAATAGTCATCTTTATTTCTGTAAGCTAGAAAAAAAGGCATGTTCCATCAACTCAGTTTTTTTCGTTATATAACCATAAACCCTATATTATTCTCGACTTGATGAATTTCCAGGTATTGTCAAACTTGAAGTGCCATAAATTATGTCATTTAAGATTCACTCCTTGTTTGTGAGAAGCCGAGCTTCCCATATTTTTCTTGTATTTTGAGAATAACTCAGCAATTGATATTAGAGTTTTAGAACGGACCATTGTTAAGTCAACTGGAAGAAACAGAGAGTTCGTTGTCTCCTTTCTGTTCTGTTACCTGCGAAAACAGAACAAATACCTATTTATTCTTCAAAAAGTCACCGAATAAGAGTGGAGATTCTTCAGTTTCCTATTAGCAAAGGAATTTCTTAAACTCATAGATTCTTGTGTTCTGCAATTTCTTCATCATTCTTACAGAAAATTGGTTTTCTTAATGTTGCTGGTAATATTCATATACCAGTATTAATTATGGAAAATGGAGAATTATTATTAAGAATGGAAGTTCTTAACATTTATAGATTTTTGTGTTCTGCAATTTCTTCGTCATTCTTACAGAATATTGATTTTCTTAACGATACTGGTGATTTTCATATACCAGTATTAATTATGGAGAATGGAGAATTATTATTAAGAACGGAGATACTTCATTTTCCTATTAGCAAAGGAAATTCTTAACATTTATAGATTCTTGTGTTCTGCAATCTCTTCAACATTCTTACAGAAAATTGGTTTTCGTAATGATATTGGTAATATTCATATACCAGTATTAATTATGGAGAATGGAGAATCATTATTAAGAATGGAGACATTTAAGTTTCCTATTAGCAATGGAAGTTCTTAACGTTTATAGATTCTCGTATCCTGCAATTTCTTCAAACTTCTAACAAAAAATTAATTTTATTAACATTGCTGGTTATAAATGCTTTTATAAATTTATGTGACGATAAACAACTGTGTTATGAATTAGGTTTTATTCAAAAACAATAATTCGTCATAATCGTTTACAGATGTTTTACTTTATTCAATTGAGTTTAATCTTTCAAGGTTTGGTTTGTCGCTCTACGGTCATCTTGTGCACACGAGGGCTAAACAGACCTAGACCTACAGTTTAATGTGGATTTCGAACCATTAAAAAACATCCATGCCACCGTCATGATTCGAACCTGAAGCCTGGGGTACCAATCGCTTAATGATACTGTGGCCTATTTGCTAATGCCTGTGGTACCAATACCTTTCATAAATTTACGTGATGTCAAACGATTGTGTTATGAATTAGATTTCATTCAAAAATAATAATTCACCAGAATCGTATACAGATGTTTTACATTATTCAACTGAATTTAATCTTTTAAAGTTTGGTTCGTTCACACTTTAGGCTAATTGTTGTTTTACCTTAATACAATTTAATGTGGATTCCGAACCACTCACAAACATCCATGCCACCACCAGGATTCAAACCTGGAGCCTGTTGTACCAATGGCCAGAGCGCTAGCCAATTGGCCATCAGGCCTTTAATCTTTCAAGGAGTTTGCTAAAACGAATTTTCGCTAGTGCTTAACGTATATTTTTAGCATAAATTAAATTTCTCACTCAATTAAATGTTTACTTTTTAAAAATAATTAGAAGTTCATTATTTCATTATTTTATATTTTTAAATTGAGTTTTAAATACTTACATTAATTGAATTTGATGAATTATGATTAGAAAATGATATAAAAAGTATTAAAGTATTTAATATAAAAGTATTAACTAAAAATTTAACTATCAACAAATGACCAGAATTAAAAGTTCCAGTATATTAAAATATATATTTTTTTGTTCCAATGCCGCTGGCAAACACTTAGACAGCTTGATCTTGGATGCCTTAAGGCAAGCGTTGCACAGACGTTACTCACTTTGCATTACCCAGGGGGCGCGTGTAACTTGAAGATACGGACGCGGAGTAACAATGCCCCCGCAACGCTCTACGATCTTATTAGGACCGGGACCTACGGTTTAAAGTGGATTCCGAACCACTGCAAACATCAATGGCACCGCCGGGACTCGAACCCGAAACCTGTGGTACCGGGCCCCAGTGCGCTATCCACTCGGCCATTCAAGCCCGTATATGAAAATATAAGGCTGAATAATTTTTGAATATGTAGAGATTAACAATTTTAATTAAAAGAATGAGTTATAACTATTTCATAGTTTACAAGTTATGAATTTCCTAGACAACTATTCCATTAAACAATAATTATGCAGAACTTCGTAATTTACTTTAACAAATAAAAATATATTGTATATTTCTATATTTAACATCCTCAAACGTTTATCTAAAGAAAATTTAGATCGTAAAAGATTGATACAGTTTCTATACGATATTTAGATTTTACTGACTAGTACTTAAAAACATAATTCAAGGGAACTAAATTTTTAATTTTGTATAATAGATATTCGTAGGCGTTGATGCATGAGAATACTCGAAAGAACTACGATAAATTTGGAAATGATTTGCATATTTATTAAATTGTTGTCAAAATAATATGATAATAATAATTTGCAATAATTTTAATAGTAGATAATTTGCAGGTTGACTTACTTGTGAGGTAAAATAATATTGATTGATGGTGAAATTGTCGTTTTTTTTTAAGTGTCTAGTATTTTAGTTACTAGTGTTAAGTTAATGTGTCTAGACATTTTGTTTGCTTGCTTTACAGAAGAAAAATGAGCTTATAGCAAAAGTGAATTGAAGTGAAAAGTGAAAGTTATGAGCTTATAGCACTGTGGAATATACAATAATTTAGAATTAGTTTTTGGTATAGATTTCAGGTTTTTGTATGAGATGATTGCTTGGCGATTTTTGGCAACAATCTTTACTGTTGGTCAATATGCTGTTGGCGCGAAGGGAGAAAAAAGTCTACTA
Organism: Caerostris darwini; assembly: GCA_021605075.1. Lineage (NCBI taxonomy): Eukaryota > Metazoa > Arthropoda > Arachnida > Araneae > Araneidae > Caerostris > Caerostris darwini. The sequence continues at coordinate 388,982 of BPLQ01007128.1, forward strand.
TCATACGATGATTTTCAAAAGAAATAGTTAATTATTTTTGGCGATAAATAAACACAAATTAAAAAAAAAATGATATATAAATATTTCTTGTAGATATTTATCTTTAGTAAGCAAATAGTTATTCGAGTCCCGGTGATGCCATGAATTTTGTAGTGGTTCGGAATCCACTTTAAACCGTAGATCCTGGTCTAATATAACTACTATTACTATTACACCACATGACATCACTGAGCCTAGGTCTAATATGACTGTAGAGCGTTGGGCGTAGAGCTAACTAACCCCGTAAAAAAGTCAACATCTTCTGTCTCAAATTCTGACAGTAAGCAAACAGCCTTGGCCTACCATTGGGCTATTTCACCAATGAAGAAGAAGAAGAAGCACATAGTTAAATAAGTGTAGAAAATTTCATGCATTTTTCGGAATTTCCAGAATTGCTTCTTAAAAGGGTTTACGTTTTCTAAATACTTTTGAGCAGGGAGAAATAGCCAAATGGCGATACAACGCCAATTATTGTACGAAAAATGACAGCATATGTTTGCCTTAACTTTGTAATCCATTAGAATAGGTGGACGCACTCTATTTTATTACTACTCTAAGGATGTATCACAATGGATCTTTTCTTATTTTTTTATCCACATCTCATCCCCGTAGTATGGTTACGGTGGTAAAAATTACAGTGGAACATCGATGGGCCTCATGTATACCACTACTGCTACTACACCACACCATATCATTTTGCCTAGAGTTTTACAGTTTGGGAATGATGTGGGTGAGAAGTCTTATTGGGCTCTGTGACGTTATACGGTAATATGAGATCTTAATAATTAATAAAGTGGATTCCAAACCACTACAAATATCCATAGCACCGCCGGGATTCAAACCCGAACCTGTGGCACCGAGCGATAGCCACTCGGCTATCACCCCCGCCCCTCACACAACATCTCCTGTCTCGAAATATGCCAGCAGGCAAATGGTCTTGGCCACTCATGCATACCATAAGCATTTCACTGACTGATGATGGGAGAGGATAATGCGTTCAGTGAAGGTTTTTAAGAGAAAATCCGGAAAGCTCCCACCAGGCCGCCTGACTATCGATGCGAGACTGTTTTATAGATAACGTCACAATTGCGTCTACTAGCTTCTAAAAACATTGACTGCTACAATGTACCAGAGGGATTCTAACCTCTGCCCTCCTTCGCACGTTGCCATTGGCCCAAAAGTGTGGTATCACAAAAGACCTCCCATGTATTTACATTGAATTCCTGCATTTCCAGGTGAGGTATCTGGAAAGTTAACAACCTCTTCCAGTCCAGCAGAAGAATCTTACAGCATTTATCTTACAAATTACCGGCATGCTTATCGGCTTTCGAACCAAGCCCTCTTATATCTTTTTACACCCAATACTTTATTCAGACCAGGCTCTCCCAAGCTCATACTTCGTTAAATCAGACCAAAGCAAAAAAAATTGATTGAGGTAAATTAGCCCGTTTTGAATAATGGACACTCGTAGGCGTTGATTCATGGAGCACGTTGAGATTCAATTGATAATTTCACCATTTAATTACATAATTATTAAAAAGTCGTTTATTATAATAGCCGTGGTGTGAATGGAAATTGTAGCACGGCTTGTTTATGGGAGAAACTTAATGCTGATTGATGGTGCATATTTGCCACAAGTATTACTTATGGTGGACACAGTCCATGTCCCGATGAATTATCAGTGCTCGAAATAAATTATTTCTAAATCATTACGCCAATTATACTTTTGCACTTGATCTGTCTTGGTTGTTCGCTTTTCTTTTGGAACTCGCTCATATCCTTGTTAATGACATCCCAGCTATCTGGTGGTGACTGCTTTCTCTTTTTTTCTTTTCTTTTTCTTTTTTGTAAATACTTCTGCGCCCAAGAAGTAAGACCAATTATTTATTTTTTCCAAAAACTCTTTATTTGTTCTTCTCAAAATTTATTTCGTCGCCTTAAAAATAATCCCCTCCCGGACACAATGCACCGTTTCCCCTTTCTTCAAGTATCTTCAGTTCAAATTTGAACTTATTGTGACGAGTGGTTCTTTTTTTACAGCATTTCGAAAGTGGGACTTTAATTATAATCACCCTGTATTTTAATATAAAAATTAAATATTAATTAATTGCTTTGAATATTTGACTACTTTCTTTATTTAGAACATTTTTTAATTAAATTGATTTAATTTCTTAAATACTTTAAATACTTCTTAAATTTTTCAAAACTGTATACTTCATTAATATACTATTGTGCCCAAAAAGTAAGAGCAATTATTTTTTTTTTCAAAAAAACTCTTTATTTATTCTTCGAAATTTGTTTCATCGCCTTCAAAGTAATCCCCTCAGGACACGATGCACTTATGCAAACTTTTTTTTTTCCAATCCTCAATGAATGCTAAAATGTCATCGTCAGGGATGGCCTTCAAAGCGCGCGGCGATTCACGTTGAATCTCTTCAATCGACTTTCGGAGTGATCTTTTAAGTTTAAGGAATAGCCAAAAGTTGCTCGGTGTGAATACGGTGGTTGTGGAATGATATGGGTTTCATTTTTGGCGAAAAAGTCACTAAGAATCATTGCAGTGTGAGCTGGCGCATTCAGTGTTTTCGGTACCAATCGAAATTTGACGCGTTTGAGGCCCACAATGGAATGGACCGATCCTTTTGAAATTCCAACATCATCAGCAAGGTCTCTAATTGTAAATCGACGGTTTGCAAGCACCAAATCTTTAATTTTTTGGACGGGAGCTTCGTCGGTTGAGGTTGAGGGTCGAACAGAGGGCTCTTCGTCTTCAATGTTTCTCTGCCTTCTTTGAACTGTTTATACCGCTTCTAAACATTTCTTTCCGATATAGAAATGCTCACTGAATGCCGTCTATACGTTTCCACAGACAAAATTTAATTCACGTTCTTTGCTCAATGAATTCAGACATTTCAAAAATCTCCGGTATCAGGTTCAACGTTTCACAAAGCCAAGCGTAACTCAAACACTAATGAATATTTTTACATCACATTTCACGCAGATGTCAAGGACAGTGCCAGCAACCTTAAAAAGAAAACAAATTGAAATTCCATAAGCCCCAGGAATTTTAAATTGAAAATGGGTCTTACTTTTTGGACACAGTAGTATCCTTGTTAATGACATCCCAGTTATCCGGTGGTGACTGCCTTCTTTTTTTTCTTTTCTTTTTCTTTTTTTAAATATAGTAGTCTGTTCCAATGTCTTGCAAAATGCTATGGGTGAAAAAAATGACTACGACATTCGAGGTAGTGAAAAAATGACCATTAGTCATTATCCCTGTCACTCCTTTCACAAAAAAAGTAGAAGAAATCTTGTCTGAAACACCCACTGGAAGGTGAGCCTTGCCAAGATTGAGATTGGTTCCCCTGCTACAAGAAACAGTGTAAATTGAAGTTCTAGAATATGCTGTCTTAAACTAGTCTCAAGTTTACAAAAAAGAAATTTTTTCATTAAATGTTAGGTACCTTAAAATAAACTTGACAGTCATCTAAACACAGTATTTCTAGACCTTCAATATGAAAAGAAAGTAGCGGGAAAATTTTGCTGATAGTTTATTCCTTATGAATGATATTTGAAATAAATAATTCTTATCTAAAGCATCATGTTTTAAAATTAACTATGATGTATTATATAATCATAAAATTGGAAGATAAAAAAAACTATTAAGTTATTTTTGGTTCGGTATTTACTAAAAGTTATTTTTCTCTCTGTGATAAAAATTCATTTCTGTTTGTAGTTTTTTTTTTATTATTATTATTTACCAGTTGTGTTATTGTGTTTAACTTCCATGTAGATTTTTTATCCATTTGGTGTAGCATAAGTTTTGTTTAAAAATTTCTTTTTGGAAGCTTTGATTTATTTGTATTAAATTTACATGAATTACTATGTAATTTCAAACCAAAAATCCATTTCGTATTCTTAATAATTCCTAATAAAAATAATACATTATTCACATTAATTCATATTGCCTTATTTAAGTTTCTTATTCATTTATAATAAAATAATACATTATTCACATTAATGTATAATACATTATTTAAGTTTCTTCATTTATGATATCCTATTAAAATTCTGTTAAAAATAACACTCTATTCAATTAATGTATAATACATTAAATTTCTTATTGATTTAGAATATACTATCAAAAATTCTACTAAAAATAATACATTGTTCCCATTAATGCATAATACATTATTCAGATTAATGTATAATACATTATTCACGTCGATGTATAATACATTATTCACATTCTCAGATCCACTTTAAACCTTAGGTCACGTCTAATATGACCGTTGATCGTAGGACTGACAACCATACTAGTAAAAAGAAAACATTTTTCGTTTAGAAATCTGCCAGTAGGCAAACGGTCTTGGCCCACCATGGAGCTGTTGTGCCGATGATGAGGATGTATAATTAATATTGGATTATAAATTGTAACGATGTGATATGAAACGATCATTAAAACTCTTCCTAAAATGTTGAATAATTATCTGTAGAACTGTTGATACGTTAATAATATGGAATATTTTTAGTGTTATCTTTTCATTATCAGAGGGAATTTTCATTTATTATAATGTATTTTATTAAATATTTATTGTGTTTCCATTTACTAACACCAAACAATCACACTAAAAATTACAAATAATTTCCCAATGTTTGATGTGTAAGCATTTTAACGTCAAAATATAAGCATTTGGTGAAACATTTGGAATTAAAATGTTTTCTTTCTTTAACAACAACAAAAACAATTTTTGCAATGTACCAATGAAAATGAATTGCTTGTTTTTAAATTAAGTGGCATGTATGTCCATGCTTTTGTTTATTCTAGTCCAGATTTAAATTAATTACCCGTGCATCTGAAAAGCTCCTGCCAAAGGCTTACGGCACAATGGCATAGAGTCTGGTATGCTGCCTGACAAACAATCCAGCACCCATTCTGCTGTCTTGCAAATGTTTTCCGATCACTTTGAAGAGGAGACGCGAAGACTACTTCTTTACGTATGCTTGTTTGTTTATTAATTAAATCTCTGCCAAGCATTGTATGTGAGAATCATCCATTCCCACCCTACCACTGCATGCGAGATACCGTTTCTCTCAGAACGTTATGCATCTGAAATGTGAAGCTGGAACGAAATAAATCGAAGGTCAACTTGAAATCTAATCGGAAATCAAGCGTAAAAACACTTTCGATGGAACTAATTTGCATTTTGATAACAAAAGTGAATAAAAGAAAAATTTCACCTTTTTCATCTTCAGAAATTTTGTACGTTTTTTTGTACTAAAACATATTCTGTTGGACCTTTGGTGTACTTCGATTTTTTGAGGGCAAAAATGCTGGTGAATACCGCAGAATTTGTCTCTCTATATTCATCGCGATCAAGTAATTTTAATGGTAATATTATGTTTCTTATTTAAAGTAAATGCATTTATTTTAATAAATTTATGAATTTTCTTCCGATCATCAATTTTTTATATGTTGTTCCGTGAAAATCTTTTAAATTATATGAAGAAAATGTGATGAATGTCATTACAATTGATGATTATTTTCCTAAAAATTCGATGAGTGTCATTAAAATTGATGATTATTTTCATATGAGTGTCATTATATTGATGATTATTTTCATATGAGCGTCATTAAAATAGAAAATTATTTTCATATGAGTGTTATTAAAATTGATGATAATTATAAAAATTCGATGAGTGTCATTAAAATTGATGATTATTTTCATATGAGTGTGATACATTTTATTTAAATTGAAGATTATTTTCATAAAAATGTGATGAATGCCAATAAAATTGATGATTATTTTCATATGAGTGTCATTAAAATTGATGATTATTTTCATAAAAGTGTGATTCATTTTATTTAAATTGAAGATTATTTTCATAAAAATGTGATGAATGCCAATAAAATTGATGATTATTTTCATATGAGTGTCATTAAAATCGAAGATTATCTTCATATGAGTGTTATTAAAATTGATGATTATTTTCCTAAAAATGTGATGAATGTCATTAAAATTGATGATTATTATCATAAAAAATTATTATTATTGCAAAAAAATTATCATTAAAATTTAAATTCCCTTAGTTTATGATGATTTATATTAAATTTTAATAGCCCGTTGAATTCAAAATGTTTCTTATGTAAATATTTACACATTATATTATTTTGAGTAAAAAAATTTATTATGATGAAATATTTTCACGTATTTCTTTAACATGATTCCAGTGAGACATTATGTTAAAGGTTGTATTTTCATATTTAATATTGTCACGTAGACTGTAATAGATATTATCGGACTTTGAAAAAAAATCTAGTAATTAATTCAATCGATATTTTAATTTCGATATTTACACAAATTATATCGTTCCTTAAGAGACTATTTAAATTCTGAAATCGGTTAATTTATTAGGATATTTTTAAGCTAAACTATTTTTATTATTGTAAAAAAACATTATTTTCTAAAAATAAGGCATTATATTATTATTTAAAAAATTACAGAAGTATAATGTTTTGTTTTCTGTATTAGTATCGATGAGCTGTGTGTTTTTTTGTAATGAGATTGAAACTTCATGAACTTCTTATTTACAACCTAATTGTTGTGCGTTGAAATCAGTCGATTTTATGTTTTTATAATTTTATGCAATTAACCTGATTTTGAATGAATTCTATGAAATTAACCTGGTTTTGGAGAAATTCTATGAAATTAACCTCATTTTGAATGAACAATTCTGTTTTAATATAAAAATATAGTTGTAGATAATTTTGAAATATCCCAGTACCTCAGGATATTTCAAAATTACCTTCAACTATATTTTTATTTTAAAACAAAACGTTATAATACATTATTATTTATTTATAAAATCTTATGAAATCATTGGCAATTCTAAATTCACTCATTGTATTCCACTCCTCAAGTCTGTATTATAGGGTTTGGTAATCAAAAAGTTACGAAATTCGTAAATACTATTTGTATATATATTTATATACTATTTATGTACATATTTTAGCTCATGTTAATGGCAAGAATATACTCATCAATCTTCATGTAGTCAATCCAATTTAAATTTACTTCTTATGAGACACTTAGGTCAAAATGTATCCATAGTGGCACTCCTTGCACCTTACCAAACCCGTGGACTTTCTATATATCTAGTCATATTAACTTGGTTCCAAGCTGTCAAATAGACTTGCAGATAGAACAGGGTCACTTTTCAAGAAGAATTTAAATAAAACGAATTTGAACTACACTAACTTTGCCTAATCTGTTTCATTATGTGTTGATACCAACAAATAACATGTCAAATTCCTAGGTATTATTGTACTCGGATATGCATTATTAAACAGTGTAAATGTCAACCCATATGCTCATCTATCTTTAAGTTGCCCAATCCAATTTAAATCTACTTTATGTAAGATACTTTAGGTCAAAATTTACCTACAGAGGCACTCCTTGTAGCTCATCAAATCTGTATAACGAGCTATATTAACGCGGTTCTCCGTTTAGATAACTGTCAGCCAAACCTGAAGATGGAACAGGGTCAGTCTTCAAGAGGAATTTGAATAAAAGAAACAGATTCGGCTTATTTGACGACCTGACATTTCGACCCGAACCTCAGGAATCCCGTTCGAGGTTCAACCATTGTGTTCGCTGTCAACTGAATCGTTCTTTCTTTCTATCTTTCCTTTTTTGAGAGGCTCAGCGTGTCGTCCACAGTTAGGTTGCATCCTACATGTCGCAACGAGACCTTTTCACAAAAGCCGCTTTGGAACGAATGTGTGACAAACGTGTTTGCAAACGACGATTCGAATCGGTTTTTGTTGAAAAGGCTTTTTGAGGAGGATCATCACAAATGCGATTTCACAGAAAAGTAAAGGTTAAGAAAGGTACAAAGAATACAATTTTTTACCTTGTTGCCCCTTTTTTTGAAATACCAACATATTTACGACTTCTTTGCTTTGCAATCTTTCCGGGATTCTTTTATGTTTGCTGCTGAGAAAACGCCCATGATTAAACAAAAGTTCACACGCACGCCACATAAATTGTGGTTAAAATGGATTGTTTTTCTTCCTTTACTTGAATTTCGGAAAATTATAGTTTGTAGTTTCTAAAATATAACTACCATAAATTTTTAAAAGCTTTCGCGTAAGTGTGTTAACAAAAGAAGAGTAAATAAAATTTTGAAATCCTGTTAATAATTATTAAATCAGATATTAATTTATAAAAAAATTATTAGTAAAGTTTATTCTTGCAGTGCCATTAGAACTTACGTAAAAAATGTGGCCTGATGACCAATTGGCTAGCGCTCTGGCCATTGGTGCAACAGACTTCAGGTTCGAATGGCATGGATATTTGTTAATGGTCCAGAATCCACGTTAAACTGTATATCTCGGTCTAATTAGCCTAAAGTGGGCAAAAAATGACAGTAGAGCGACAATCCAAACCCGTCTCCCTCGGAATAGTGCCCAATTGTTACAGTTTATCATATCATAATCTGATGGTGGCTGGCATTGAGTAAAAAGCTAATAAAAAATGTGAAATATTAATTTAAGAATGTTTTATATCATGTGTGTTGAATATTCGAACGGTGATTTCAAAATGGGGAAATACTGATAATTAACATATAGACAAAATATTTTACTATTGGTAAAGAATTAGTTTCTGTTGAAAAAAATTATATGATATACTAAATTCAATTTTTGACTAAACCAAATTTTGATATGTCAAAAATTATTTGACAAACCAAACCTATGCAAAATTGCTGAGTTATAGTTGCACCAATTTATATTCTCAGATTGGAAATTCACTGGTTGAATTGATATCCAAATTCTATTATCAGTAAAAATAAATCATGAAAAATCTGTATGTTTTTTGAAAGTTTAAATGTTAAATGAGATTCTTTAAATTGGGCTAATATAATATATCAGACTCTACATCATTAAAATTAAATAGAAAAATAAATATTATTTCTTTGTCTTTCAGTTGTTTTTGTGAATCTTCAATATCGCATCAAATTTTAACTATTGAGTTTCTACGATCGATTAAAATGATAGCCCCAGTTTTATTTCTTAAGACAAATTTAAGCTAAAATGATTTTAATAAATTCATTAAAAAACGCTTACATCAATTATACCTTTAAATTACAACTATTTTAATATCATTTTTTCCTTCTTGTGCATCTGTGCCAAACTAACTTATGGACTCAAAGAAAGAGCTTATGATCCTATGTTAGTCTGTTGTGGCCTTGTTAATAGGGCATTGGCTCTAACTCGAGCATTGGTTCGAAACTCTACAAGTGATGTCGAGCCAGAAGTTTTCGTGTCTATGTCAGGGATGGGCATAATAAATATGTAGGTCGTAATGTCCTTGGGCTTGAAGGTGAGGAAAGTACCTACCACCTAGATACTACCTTTGGGTAACGTTGTTTAAAATTGTGTATTTAGTGGGGCAGGTTCGACTTGTGCACTCTATATAACACTGAATCTGTTACGTCACTGTCGTTATAGTGAAAACAACATGTTCCAATGCTTAAAGACGCTACCTGATGGTCAATTGGCTTGCGCTCTGGCCTTTGGTACCACAGGCTTCAGGTTCGAATCGGTAGCATGGATTTTTATTAGGGATTCGGAATCCACATCCAAATGTAGGTCCTTGTCTGTTTAGCCCTCGTGTGTTCAAGATGACCGTAGAGCGACAAACTATACCAAATCTATGCTTAAATACTTCTGTGATATGCTTATATAAGTATTTTACTTTAAATATATATGCGTCTGGTTATTACTGAATTTTAAAAATTTCAATAATGTAATGTATCCTACGTATGTATAAATTTCATTCTTCTATGGTATGTTAAGAATTATTTACCATAAATGAATCCTGTGAAACCGTTTTCTTTAATTCTAAAGAAAAATTCATCTAGAAGTTCTGGATTTTAAGGTGGTGGCAAAATCAACGGGCACTTTTCTTTCAAGCAAATCTAATTTTCTATATTATTTATTAACAAAGATGAGTACATTTTTAGGCGCATAGATACATTTTTTTTGGCAAAACGAATTATATTTATTTATTATACGCTCACAACTATCATTCATCAAGCACGAATTCAGTATTTTTTTTAATGAGTCCTACTACACTGAACTTTTTTTTTTGCCAAGCCGACGAGAAAGATCCATCTCCTTGCAGGCGCTGAATTTTGAGGTTAAAAAGCGTTGATTAAGAAAGGTTCCTCTGCAGAGCTGTCACTCGCGTCCCAGAGAAAGAAAAAAGGTGGAAGATTGGCCGCGTGCCAGTCTTCTGCTTGACATACGTCACCGACGCTTGGCGACTGCTGAGCCTACTACATTCTCACTTTCTGAGTCAGGATTTTTTTCTTTTTCTTTCTTTCTTTCTTTTTCTTCTTCTTCCGTCTTTTTTAATTTCTCTCTGTCTTTCTTGTGCTGTCTTTAGGACGAGTGCCAACATCCTTCTGTCGTCTATTTCTTCTTCTTCTTCTCGTGCCGTCTTTCCAAACCATCCTTCATCGATCTTGGGTCGAGTCGCCATCGAGCCCACGTGGTTGTTAACGACATGCTCTACAGTGTGCATGTACCTCACGCGCGTGTACCACCAGTAGCCTGGTCGATGAGTTCACTAGCTGTAGATGAACATCTTATTTCATCTCTCCCATCAATTTACGACACTTCTTAAAGATCTCTGGCACTATAACAGAACCCTGAGTGACCTGATGGGATCTTACTTGGGGTTCAAACTGAATCTCTCTGAAATTAAGTTTATTGGATGTCAAAACAGACGTTAGAACTTTATTAAAGTATCATCTGGGACCAATAGGTACACTACTAGGTACCAATAAACTACCATCTGGTAGATAGGTCTTTGAATTTCTCATTTGAACTCAGATCAGAACCATAGACGCAGAGCGAAATGAAACGTCCTGCAGAGAAACATCATATTTCAACTCTCTCAACAATTTCTGACTCTTCTTAAACATCTCCGGCTCTAACATAGAATCCTAAGTGACCTGACATCTTACTTAGAGTTCAAACTGGGTCTCTCAGAAATTAAGTTTGTTGGATATCAAAACAGATGTTAGAATTTTATTAAGCTATCATCTGGGATCAAGAACTGGTAGATATATCTTTGAATTTCCCAGCTGAACTCAAATAAAAACCACTGATGCAAAGCGAATTGAAATGTTGTTTCTTATCTCACTTGGTAGACAACAACATCTAGACCAAGTCTGTGAACCCGTGGTGAGGTCTCATGAAAGGGAGAGGGACAGCTGAAATATAATGCAGATGGACAACATATTTCAACCTCTCATTATTTTCCGACTTCTATTAATCTAATAATCTCAATCTCAGTTCTGTGTTATGATCGCGTAAATCGGAGTTCTCAAGTACAGAGTGTTTCGATTTGAACGTCTATCACGTCTATGCTGGAAATGGGCGCTATTAATCTGTTGGAAAGATAGTTTTGACGAGGAAAAGAAAGTTAGGTACGATAGAGCAATAGTTCATTTTGGAAATATTGAATCTGCCTCACCTCTGTTAAAGTTTCCAGAATTTGTAGATAACAATCATGCATATCAATTATAGAATATGATAGCATTATTTATTCACTAATTGTCATTAAAAATCTATGTCTCTGGTTTATTTCATCGTGAAATTAGGAAGATCTTTAACCCTGTTTTTAGTATTAAAGATCTCTGTAACAAATTACCCTATTGGTTGCGAGGAAAGTTGGAAAGGATTATTTTTTTGCAAGGATCTGGTGCTTGTGTGTGGCATATATGAAAAAAAAATAATTTGAATTTCCTTTAAAGTCCAAGCTTTTCGAAAAAATTTGGTTTGTTAAATAAATATAAGTAAAAAATTAATATAAATAAAAGATTTATAAATTTGAATTGAAGTGAGATCAGTCACCAATCATGTGGCTGATGTGCAGGAGATCCAAAATTTTCCCAGGGTGCATGATACTCATTTTGAACTTGATGCCAACTTAACTTTGAACAAATTCTCCTTAGAACAGCATATTTTTGACAATAATTCAATTTTGAAATAATATATTGATAATATTTTTAAAATATTGTTTATTAAAATATACAGAGTTCAAAACACGTGATTGTTAGTACTTATATAGATCCTACCTTCTCATGTATCGTAAAAAAATGGTCCAAATGTATCATAAACAAATCTTAGAAAGACTATTGTTTATGATACATTTTATCATAAACAAACATTAGAAAGACTGTTGTTTAAGATACATTTTATCATAAAAAAATAGAAAGACTGTTGTTTATGATACCTGAAACATAAGCATGTAATAAATGTAAAATTTAAATAATAAATTTGAATACAAAACAGTAATCGCCATCGTAAAAATAGCAAAAATTAAACATAATTCCCGTTTACGGAAGTAACTAAACAAAAAGCATGGTTATTGATTTGTTTTTTAATATTTAAGATTTTCAATAGCTTTTAAAAATACACAAAATTAATTAAAATAAGCACACTTTATAAAATACTTACAACACAGTAAGATTAAATACAAAATATATGTTGCTTTAATATTCAGTGCAAATTAAGTAGTATTATTTCTTTTTTATTGGAAAAAAATCTAACAAAACATAAAGTGGAAACTATGACACTTGAAGTTTAAATAGAGATAAATATAATTTTAAATATTTTAGTACATTTACAACTTCTAAAAACAAAAAGAGTTCTACCTTAAATAAAAATATATAAAAGTTACTAACTTTATATTTTTAAAAAAATCATCCTCTTTAAGTCAGATAGATTTAACTTTAGAAAATAAGGTTATCACTTTCGTCAAAGGAATATCTCTGAATCTTAAACAAATACGAACCATGATGAAATTTGTTGTCATTTTGTAATTTCAATTTTTTTTTTCAAAAACATAACTCTTCAAAAGTGACTGGAATATAAACTAATCGTTAACATACAAACATATGTCATATTTGATGTTGCGATTATATTTCATACATGTTAAATCCTTTGCTGTACCCTCGTTTTCCCCTAACCTCTCTCGTGCTTTTTTTAACCTCTCTGTGTGTAAGACAACAAGTGACATAGATGGGTGACACGGATGGCTGGAAGGCCTTTTCTCATTTTGATGTGGCTGTTCCATCTGTGAGTAAATCGAGAATCCATTGGATAATCCTATCATTGCTTTTGAACCTGAGGACCTTGTCAACTCCTGCTCAGATTATGCAGGGTGATAGAGTTTTGATATGCTTTGAATGGAACCGTATACGCTGGAAAATGTCATTTTATTTCTTATTTTACTATAAGCTTTACCTATCATAGTATGGATAAAAATCAAATGTTATGTAATCGCTTTTAGGTTATGTAAAAATGATGTTTATTGATGTTAAATTAAAAGGAAACAAGATCAGTTACTTTTAGTTAAAAATCCTGGTTGCAGCATTAAATATAAAAATATCCTGGTTGCATTAGATATAAAAAGTCCTGGTTGTATTAAATATAAAAAAATTCTGGTTGCATTAAATATAAAAACCCTGGTTGTATTAACTATAAAAAAATCATGGTTGTATAAAATATAAAAATCTTGATTGTATTAAATTCTGATTGCTTTAAATATAAAAAATTCTGGTTGTATTAACTATAAAAAAATCATGGTTGTATTAAATATAAAAAATCCCTTATTTCTGTCCTTAGAATATTTAATGCACTCTTAGATTAAAAAGACTTAATACTCAAAAATTAAAAAAAATAATTTTGAAATTATTTTATTCTCTATTTTATTATCTCTTTTTTAATGTATCATTTATTTATATATTCCAATTAAAAAACCTTTTTACAAAAGGGAAAAGTTTTTCGAAAACTGCTTGGCATAAAGCATTAAAATTTCTTACCTTGTATTAAATCAACTACGTTTCAATCTGTACTTAATTAGCCAAGTAATTTATTGAAATTTTAATTACTCAAGTGGTTTATTGTAATTTTAATTATTCTAGCAGTTTATTGAAATTTTAATTACTCAAGTGGTTTTTTGTAATTTTAATTATTCTAGCAGTGTATTGGAATTTTTATTATTCAAGTGGTTTATTAAAATTTTAATTAATTAAGCAATTTATCGAAATTTTAACTAATCAAGAAGTTAATTGAAATTTTAATTAATCAAGCAGTTTATTGAAATTCTAATGAATCAAGCAGTTTATTGAAATCTTAATTAACCAAATTGTTTATTGTAATTTAAATTAATCAAGCAGTAAATTGAAATGGATTGAATTTTTAAGATGTATAAATTCAATATTATATTAATAATATTCTTAAACTTCGATTTAGCCTTCGATTAATTTAGAAGACATTTCAAGCACACTTAAAAATTTCGAACCAGTACGTTTAGTAATTTCCGTGAAAAAAAGAGTACATCAAAGTAGAAGATTTTAACATTTCTAACACAGAGAGCACCACCGAATTTCTTTAATGGGACGAAATTTTTGGTTTGGTCATGTTTACTTTGAATTTCTTTAAATTAAGTTTTTCAAGGTTTCTTGCAGAACTTGTAGCCGTTTACTTTTTACAACACATTCTTAGATCGACTTGCCAGGAAACGTGGAGGAAGGTAACCAAAGATGAATTAATAGCCGTAGCAAAAGTTACTGGCACATGCTACATTTCAAAAAAAGAAGTGCGGATTGTATAGTTAAATTTATAGTGCTGCAGCTAAAAGTGTTTCAGAGTGTTATACATAGGATAGCTTGAACTCTGCCTAACCTATAGATAGAAGTCAGTTTCATTATCCTGCCATCCAAGTACCTACTCAATTTATTCTAATGGGACTTCAAAGGGAGTGGAATTTGTTTAGAGTTGAATGTGATGTGACACTTCCAAATGAGTTCGTAAATCAGTTAAGACTCTGCATCTTTTCCGTTTCATCACTTGCTTGAACTGCAGCGGTGAAGTAACAGAAATAACTTTGTATTTAAAAGTTTAGATTATTTGCAAAAAAAAGTAATTAGCTTTGATTTTTGGAGACTGTTCGTAACATATGGTAATTTTTTTTATGTCGTGCATTAAGCAAATTGTAATGCTTCAGGTTGATAGTAAATTTGCTTCTCAGTTTCTATATTTTCATAGTGTTCTATGCTTGATATAAGAAAAGAATTTCATGATTTTTTGGGAGGGGGATTATAATTTGATTATCAAATTTAAAAAAAAAAATTGATAATTTTAGAATAATGGGGAGAAAATAAATTTGGTAAAAGCACATGTTTTCAATTCTGAAGTTCTAAAATTATTTACTACATTTAATAAAACATAATGTGTACTGCATATTTTTGTGTGTTAAGGGCCATTTAATGACAACTTTTGATGAATTTCCCACATTTCCATGCAAATTTTATAATACTATGTTCAATAGCAATTATTCAGGATAAAATATTCATCAACATCCCCAAGGTGGACCAAGGCCATCTGCCTACTGATATATTTCGAGACAGAAGATGTTTTCTTTTTACGGGATAGAATTGTCAGCTTTTCGCCTAAAGCTCTATAATCATATTAGACCGTGACGTACGGTTTAAAATGGATTCCGAACCACTATGAACCTCGATGGCACCGAGCGCCAGAGCGCTAGTTATTCGGCCAAAATATTCTTGGCAAAACAAAATTCAGCAATTTGTATAATTTTCCATCAATTTTCAGTATATAATATTAATTATTCTGCATTCATTTTTATCAATCAATCAGCTGTTTATATCTGTAGGCAGTTACCTACATTCTTATATCATTGTCATTCCCCTTCATGATAACATAATCACTGTTTTAAATTCATTTTTATCATGAGGATATAAATTAATCAGCTGTTCGTGAGTATCTGTAGCAATTACTTGTATCATTGTCATTTTCCTTGATGATAGCATAATCACTGTTTTAAATTCATTTGTATCATGATAATATCAATTAATCAGCTGTTCATGAATATCTGTAGGCAATTGCCTACGTTCTTATATCCTTGATAGTTCCCTTGATGATAGCATAATCACTGTTTTAAATCAATTTTTATTATAAGGATATCAATTAATCAGTTGTTCCTAAATATATGTAACAATTACCTACATTCTTATATCATTATCATTTCTTTTGATAATTAACATAATCATTACCTTAAATTTCATAACAAGAAATTTTCTTTCAATCAGTAGTTAATATTCGTAAATGTATAAAAAAATTGATTGGCATGAAAAATAATAACTTGCACCAAGTTTGTTTTTGTCATATGTCACTGAGAATTTGACATCAGCCTTTAACTTTGGAGGAAAAGAGTTATTCTGAGTCAATTTTATTTATATGACTATATAAATAGGATTTAAAAACTGCCCCTTCCCAAAGTAAAGGCATCGTAACCGTCTTTAGCTGAGATAGTAATGACCACAACACACCATCTTCGAATACTGGCCAAGATTTAATAGTTATTTCCGACTAGGATATTTATCAATAGCGTTAAAAATAACCGGGATATATTTAATGGTGGCTGGCCGTTGCCCACGGTTTTCCCAGTAAACTTTAACAGAGTAATGACAGAGTTCCCTTACATGAGTAAAGAGCGGAGAATTTTGCGGTCTCTTTCAAAAGAAGCAGAAAGAAGAATTTTTTTTGGCTTAGTTTCAGGAGAAAAGGGAATTTTGGAGTGATGAGGAAGAAGCCAAACTCTCCGCTGTCTTACTTGTTTTCCTTCCGTTTTGGCTGATTAAAAACGAACTCATTGTTCGTCGGACGCCAACAAATATAAAGACCCCGAGTAGCGGTACTGATTGATTGAGGTAAACCTAAAACGACAAAGAAGGGAATTTGTGAAATTGCCAACGAAAATGAGAGTCCACGTGCATCGGATTAGGCTTTTTCAGCGTCGTTCATAAAAAATCACTACATTCCCTATAAAACATAATGATATAATATTTGATTTTTTCCATTTGAATTCCATTCCATTCCACTTGTGTTTTATTAGATGAATCGATGCCGAGTAATGGCTACCATTGTGACCAAAACGACCCTATATTTCGAACAGTTACCAAACATCAAAATTGAGGAATGATTTCCTATTGTTGAAATTTTTTATCTCAAGAATGAACTGATACTGAGCCGATATTGATTGATGAACTAGTACTGATTGACTGAGGTAAACATAAAATGGCAAAGAAGGGAATTTGTGAAATGTCAACAAAAATGAGCATCAACATGAATCAGATTATGTTTTTTCAGTGTCATTCTTAAAAATTCATTGCATTTCCTATAAAAAATAATGATATAATATTCGATTTTTCCCATTTGAATTAATTTGTTCAATAATGAGCAAGGACTAAATGACCAAATTATGATGATTACAAGCATTATGACCAAAACGACCATATATTTCGAGTAGTCACCAAATATCAAAATTGAGGAATGATTCCCTGTCATGTAAATTTTTTATTGCAAGAATAAACTGATACTAAACCGGTACTGGTTGTTGAACCGGTACTGATAAATCAATACTTATTGATGAACCGGTACCGATTGATTGAGGTAAACCTAAAACGACAAAGAAGGAATTTGTGAAATTGCCAACGAAAATGGGAGTCCACGTGCATCAGATTAGGCTTTTTCAGAGTCATTCTTAAAAACTCGTTGTATTCACTATAAAACACAATGATATAATATTTGTTTTTTTTCCATTTGAATTCATTTGTTCTGTTAGAATAATCAATAGTATGTTTACCACTGTGACTAAAACTGCCATATATTTCGAACAATCACGAAACTTCAAAATTGAGGAATGATTTCCTGACGTTGAAATTTTTTTTCTCAAGAATGAACTGATACTGAACCGGTACTGATTGATGAACGTTTACTGATTGATGAAACGGTACTGATTGATTGAGGTAAACCTAAAACGACAAAGAAGGGAATTTGTGAAATTGCCAACAAAAATGAGCATCCACGTGCATCAGATTAGGTCTTTTCAGCGTCATTCTTAAAAACTCATTGCATTCCCTATAAAAGATAATGATATAATATTTGATTTTTTTCTCTTTGAGTTCATTTGTTCAATAATGAGCAAGAACTAAATGACCAAATTATGATGATTATAAGCATTATGACCAAAAGGACCATATATTTCGAATAGTACCAAACATCAAAATTGAGGAATAATTTCCTGTCTTCGAAATTTTTTATCTCAAGAATGAACTGGTACTTATTGATGAATTGTAACTGATGAACCATTACTAACTGATTGAGATAAACCTAAAATGACAAAGAAGGGAATTTGTGAAATTGCCAACGAAAATGAGCGTCCACGTGCATCAGATTAAGCTTTTTCATCGTCTTTCTTAAGAACTCATTACATTCCCTATTAAACACAATGATATAATATTCGATTTTTTTTTCCATTTGAATTTATGTGTTGTATTAGAAGAATTAATAACGAGTAATAGCTACACATAACCACCAGTCCATATATTTCGAACAGTCACCAAACATTAAAATTAAGGAATGATTTCTTGGGGTTAAAATTTTTTATCTCAAGAATGAACTGCAGAACTAGCCTAACACTGATTCATTCGAATTCCTGAAAAGTAAATCAATAAACTTTTTTTCTTTCTCATTTAAGAACCAGATTGAGTGCGTGAATTGATTGATCGAGAATAATTGTTTGAAATGCCATTTCAAAACACAATGATCATCTATTTTACAACATAACTGTTACAACTGGTTTTTATATTTTGTTTCCTTTAAAAGGAAACCAACCTATATAATACAAACACGTTTATACACGTGTTTGAATTTTTTTAAATTGTGATTACCATATCAGTTATCTCTTCAACCTCCTGTTAATATTTTTTCAATTGAACGAATTAAAAATTATAATTTCTACAACAGTTATTTTTCAACCCTCCTCTTTATAGCTATAATTTTTATGAAATAAACAAATTTAAAAAGGACAATTTGTTGAACAGTTATCTTTCAAACCTCTTCTTTATATATTTAGTTTTTATCAAATGAACGAATTCAAAAATTACCATACCACAAGTTATCTTTGAAACCTCCTCTCTCTTTATGTTTAGTTTTTTCAATGAACGAATTAAACAATTAACGAATGAAAAATGACGATTCCAACAACAATTATCTTTCAAACCTCCACTTTATATTAGTTTTTGTCAAATATACGAATTTAAAAATGAACGAATAAAAAATGACGATTCTACAACAGTTATCTTTGAAACCTCCTCTCTCTATCTTTAATTTTTATCAGTGAAAGAATTTAAAAAATGTTGATTTCAACAACAGTTATATTTCCATCCTAATCTCTCAATCTTTAGTTTTTTTTCAAGTGAATGAATCTAAAAAAATGACGATTCCAACACCATTATCTTTCCATCATCCTCTCTCTATCTTCTTTTTCCTCAAATAAACGAATTAAAAAATGACGATTTTCACAGCAATTATCTTTCGAACCTCCTCTCTATGTTAGTTTTTGTCAAACATACGAATTTAAAAATGAACGAATAAAAAAAAAATGATGATTCCCACAACAGTTCTCCTCTCTCTATCTTTAGTTTTTATCAAATGAGCGAATTTAAATTTTGCCGAATGCAAATCGCCGCTATTTTGGGCTGCAAGGCTGCCGCCAATTTAGCCAGCTGCTGCCTCTGCGAACACAATGAGAGGAGAGTTCTTGAGCGACTGCCAGCGTATTTTAATGGCGGTTCTGATCCTATCTATCATCCGATAGTTTTTGAATGAGGTGCTTAGCAGGACTCTTATCACCCCCCTCAAATGTAACACAGTTGCCGATCTTTGATGGATAAGGAATCGCTTTTGTCTCAGACGTGAATTGGAATGGAGGTCTCCAGGTTTAAGTTTGGTAATGATAATACAAAGCATTTCAAGGTTATCATATCAATCATAAATTACATATGAGCTATATTTTAAAATAATATATATAAGGTATTAAATACTGATTGATGTACTTAATTTATCATAATCTTCAATATAAGAAATTGAGGATTAACAACTAAACATGAAGAAATAAATCTATGGGTAGATATCGAAAGATCTTTTTAAGAGACAAGAAATAGAATTTTCATTTTAGTTTCTGATTTAATTAAGATAACTTTAACTTATAAAGTTCTATCTCAATATAAGATCTCCATGCAAATATTTTTTTTTCTTTCAAAAAGAATTAAGTTCTCACGAAATTTTGAGAAAAAAAAATCAGGGTCATTATGAATAATTTATTTGGAGTTATTTAAAAAAACTCTAGTCCCCCTATAATAATAAAAAGATAGCTTTCAGACAAACAGACAGCAAAAATTTAATTGAAATTATCTCAATTATGTTCAACAATAATATTTCTATTAAATCACTTTCGTTTTGTGTTTTGACTGCTTATAAATTTTCTTACATTCAAACTTTTTACTATAATCTACTTCATTTAAATCTTCGATCAAGATTTATTCTTCGTATCTTTCTTTACTTTATTATTTACCAAATTCTTAAAAAAAAATTAAGGTTACAGAAGTTATCTCGATCAATTTACTAATTTCTAATATCATGGCATCATGACCGAATAAAATTGATGAGCATTGTTTGGGTAAATTCCACATGTTAACAGTTCGTTTATTTATTATATTATATTTTATTACCATTTTTGCTAATAAAAAATCATGTTTCCAGATTTCCGTACATTACTGGCAAACATATCTATATGTGGGGTGTCAAAAAAAAAAAAAAAAATGCAAATCCAAGTTTTATGTACATTATTGACATACATATCTATATGTGTGGTATTTTTGCTTAAAGAAAGCAAAACCGAAATGCAAAAAGAAGAAATACAAATGCAAATCCAAGATTTTCTTATATCATTGACATGCATATCTATATGTGTGAGCACTCTGGAGATTCATGGCATGTGTTTTTTTTCAGCAAGTGGAGATAATCAGCGCTATTGGGACATCCAGTTGGACCAGGACTTGTTGGAGACCATCGCCAGCATCTACCCAGAGTGGTTCAAGGACTGCAACATGAACGTGAATGGGCGTGAATCCACGTGCCTGCTCGCCTCGGACTCCAAAGTCAAGCAAGAAAACGGTGAAACAATTCAGCGACCCATAGACAAGAACAAAGAATGTGAGTCCCCCATTTATGCATCATCATTAGGCATTCCTCTTCTTAATCTGCATCATGATCTGCAAAATACCTTGATTTCTTATTTTTACTTGTATTACTCAAAACATTTGACTCATTTCTACTGATTCAATTTTTTCATTAAGAAACTGGGATATATTCAGAGTGCTATTGATATTCTTTCAGTACATCAGAATTACCGTTAATTGCTATCCCTCCATTACACCTGAGTTATCATTAATTACTATTCGTCCATTTCATTGGAATTATCATTAGTTACTATCCCTTTAGTTCATCAGAGTTATCGTTAATTGCTATTCCTTATGTCAGAGTTATGATTAATTACTATCCCTTCATTATACCAGAGTTATCATTAATTACTATTATTTCATTACACCAATGTTATCGTTAATTATTATTATTTCATTACACCAGAATTATCAGTGATTACAGTTCTTTCATTTCATCAGAGTTATCGTTAATTACTATTTCTTCATTGCACCACAGTTATCGTTAATTACTATTCCTTCATTGTATCAGAGTTATCGTTAATTACTAGTCATTACACGAAAGTTATCAGTAATTACTAATCTTTCATTTCAACAGAATTATCATTATTTATTATTTTTACATTACATCAGATTTATCATTAATTACTATTCCTCCATTACACCAGAGTTATCATTAATTACTAATCTTTCATTTCATCAGAATTATCTTTATTTATTATTTTTGCATTGCATCAGAGTTATCATTAATTACTATTCCTTCATTGAACTAGAGTTATTAGTTTCTATTCCTTTATTACATCAGAGTTATCGTTAATTACTTCTTGAAAAAACTTATGTCAACTCCTGTAATGCATTATCTCGTACAAATTTCCATTCATTTGTCATAAGGTTTATTAATAATTTCCATTCAGCTCGGTTTAGTTTTTATAAATCATCGATTCAAAAAAAAATCATTAATATATTTTAATTTATTTAAACTAAACACTCCTTCAGTTTATTTACATAAATTATATAGATGTGTCGTCAAAAATAGAATACACGATTTATCCTCCATGCAAAACGATATGTGATCGATATAGATCTGACATGCATAAATTTAAATATGGTGTCCAGTTTGCAGCATCCCATGTCATATTTTACAGAGAAGTCACTATTTAAAAAAAAAACGTTGAATTAAATTAAAATATTGATTTTCTGTGATACATAAAAATGAAAATAAGAAAAGATATTTATCCTAATGTATTAAATCCGTAAAGTTTGTGATGAAAACTCTTTATTTCGTTAATTCTTTATCTCTTGCATCGTGCTTTTTGTTTACATAGATTAGTATGCTATCTAAACAGCCCTTTTGCAAAATACTTCATAAAAATTTAAATAGTCTTTATAGAAATCAAATTATAATAGAATCATTTTTTGCCCCCCTCTATGTCATTTATTCCATGCTTTCTGGCATTATGAGTAAATAATGTTTGTAAATAACAATTTAATTTAATTTAATTTATGAATCCAATCTAGTTATTATTTCTAAATTCAGCCAAAAGTAAAGTTAAAAATTTATCTATAGAATTACTTTTTAGTTAATTACATTATTTTAATTTTTAAGCCTTTTTTTCATGATTATTCATCATACAAAATTAAATGTCATGCAAATTTAATGTTAAATCAGTTAAGTTTGTCATGAAAACTCATTGACTTTATCTCTCTCATTGGGCTTTATAGAATTCAAATTATAATAGAATCATTTTTCTTCTTTGTTTGCCATATCCATATCCTTTTCTCCGTGTTTTCTGGTATTATGAGTAAACAATGACTGTAAATAACAATTTAATTTAACTTAATTTAAGAATCTAATGAAGTTATTATTTTAAAATTAAGTGAAAAATAAAATAAAAAGTTTATCTATCGAATTATATTATTTTAATTTTTATGCCTTTTTTTCATGATTCACCATGTAAAATTAAATATTATTCATGTTGTTCAATGATTTTAAATATGTGTGTGTGTAAAGTTATAATCATTTTAAAATTATTTCCACAAATTTCTTCAGCTCTCAAAGTAAAACTGATGCTTCGTAGACCGCTCAACCAACTTGTTGACCAAGGAATTTTGCCATGTGAGTAATCTTTTTTTTTTTTTTTTTTTTTTTTTTTTTTTTTTTTTTTTTTTTTTTTTTTTTTTTTTAAGGACATGCATCTGTTAATTGAATGAGTAGAAAGTTAAACACATATTTATCGCTGCTTATTTTATCATAAAAATAATAAAATTTCGTAGGAAAACAATTTACATTTTTTTAAAATTTATTATTAATTTTACTACTATATGAATTATAGTCTTATTATAATCTTAATAGTCGAATTATAACCTTAATCTTCCTTTTGTTTTTGCAGCTTTAAAGTCTCCTCCAGCATTCCATGAACAAAGACAAAAGTTGGAGAGGGCGAAAGTGAGTGTTCATTGCATTTCAAAGTGTTCATTGCTTTTCTATTCAATTGCTACCTTTTTCATATTGCTGTTAATTGTCATTAATCACCAATAATAAAGTGTTCCTACCATAAATTATTGCACTCAATTGAAATCAGAAAAATAATCATCATCAGACAATTTTTTCCCTACTCTTCATTAAGGCTTGGATTGCCTCAGAGATGGACTATGTCAAAAAGGAGAGTAATTAATCTATAGGCTGGAATTTCCCCCATTGGGTTCGAGGAGGAGGAGGACGGTGAGAACTCCCCTGATTCCTATCCCTGAAGGCGTTCTTTCAACAGTAGCAAAATGTAAATGCAGTATGGCAAGTCACCTGATGTGTTCCTGGTTAACACTGAATTTACGTCCTAGTAGTATCTCCAGTATTAAACTGGTCATTCAAAAACAACTGAAGTAGTGAACATTTTCTCCTCAAGAGGTCCTCAGCCTGGTATCCAAGTGGCTTTTGGTACCACAGGCTTCAGGTTCAAATCCTAGGTGGCATGGATGTTTGTTAGTGGTTCGAAATCCACTTTAAACTATAGGTACCTGTCTCTTTAACCCTTGTGTGCACAAGATGACCGTAGACCGACAAACCAAACCTCATGAGGTTTATTAATTCTTTTGACATTTTCACTATAATTACGATATAAGTATATCAATTAAAGATTTATTATAGCTAGGTTTGGTTTGTTGCTCTATGGTCATTTTTTGCGCACTGTACTCTAATTAAACCGGGGCCCATTTTTTTAACATCAATTCCGCACCAGTAACAAACCTCCATTCCACCGCCAGGATTCAAACCTTAAGCCCATAGTACCACGGCCCAGAGTGCTAACCAATTGGCCGTGAAACAGTAATTCATAACTCTTGCTATTAGCATAGCATATATTGTGCAGTGAATTATAGATATTGGCTTAAATTTCAAAACCTTTACTAAGCTAATTTGATATCAACTTTTATATTACTTGGCCAAAAAAATTAGATAAAAAAAATAATAATATACGTGTTAGTTTTATCAAATAATTGATTGTGGCTATATTAACATGAAAATTTTATTTATTTTATTTATTTATTATTATATATATATATATTTTCATTCTTTCCGAAATATCGCAGTCTGAGTTCAAAGGACTTCAAGTTTTCTCTTCTATTTTGTTATCCGTAGATAACTCGCATTCCTGCTTTGTTTGTCTGAAGCTAAATGATTTTAAAACACACGAGCTAACTGGTGAATTGAACTTGTTTGAGTCAGCAGTATTCGGATGTTCTAAAATAAAAGAAACACCGCATTCTCCTTTTTCTTCAACTTTTACGTTCTCCTATTATTAGAATACTCAAAGAATCACGGCAAATACCATTTGAAGTTTCCTTAGATTTTTTTAATGGAAGAAAAAAGTGTTATAGTCAGAATTTTCATTAAGTTTGCGATTATAAATTAAAGTTAAAAAAATAACTATAAAAATGTGGTAATTTAATTTTTTTGTTATTTTTATTTTAATTTTTGAACTAAAATTTTGCTTATGAAATTTTTATTACTCGATTAATGCATTATATAATTAGACTTTAAGCCTACCAATTTAACACTGAAACAAATACTCTTAGTTAAATATTAATAAGACTATTTTGCATTCTAAAGTATATCGGTTTATAAAAATATTGTAAGCTAATCAAAATAAAATTTACTTTATTACTTTTATTCATTAAATTCCTTTAGAATTTTCACTGATTATTGGGACTTTAAGCTGACTTTTGGATTGAAATTGGTTGACTTTTAGACTACTTTCAGACTTAAAGTCTTACTTAATACTCGATAAAATATTCGTTAAAGCTTACTATTTTGAAAAGTTCCTATTCTAAATTATATCAGTTTTTAAAAGTATTGCAATCTAATCAATATAAGATTCAATTTACTTCTTTTTGTTCATTAAATGCCCTAAGAATGCTCATGATTATTGAGACTTTAAGCTGACTTTTAGACTTTAAGCCGACTAATTAAAATATTCTTAGTTAAATCTTACTAAGACTATTTTGCAAAGTTCATTTATCGGTTTATAAAAATATTTCAAGCTAATCAAAATAAAATTCAATTTACTTCTTTTTATTCATTAAATTCCCTTAAAATGATCACAATTATTGAAACTTTAAGAGGATTTTTAGATCAATTTCAGACTTTAAGCCGACCAATTTAACACTCAAGAAAATATTATTAGTTAAATCTTACTATTTTTCAAAGTTCATATTCTAAAATACTTCTGTTTATAAAAATATTGCAAGCTAATCAAAATAAAATTATATTTACTAATTTTATTCATTAAATTCCCTCAGATTGCTCACAATTACTGAGACTTTAAGCTGACAAATTTGACACTCAAAATATTCTTAGTTAAATCTTACTAAGACTATTTTGTAAAATTCAAATTCTACAGTATATGGGTTTCTATAAAAATATTGCAAGCTAATCAAAATAAAATTATATTTACTAATTTTATTCATTAAATTCCCTTTAAATTAGTTAATTTAATTCATTAAAGATTGCTTACAATTATTGAGACTTTAAGCCGACCAATTTAACATTTAAGAAAATATTCTTAGTTAAATCTTACTAAGACTATTTTGCAAAATTCATATTCTAAAGTATATCGGTTTATAAAAGTATTGCAAGCTAATCAAAATAAAATTCTATTTACTAATTTTATTCATTAAATTCTTTTAGATTGCTCGCGCTTACAGACTTTTATAAACAATTTCTTATCGAATTATCGTGGTAACATATAATTAAGTGCTATTTATAATTCATTCCTTGTCCATGTCTTCCTGTCTTCTACGTATCGATGACAAACTTTAATCAGTTCAGCATCAGCAAAAATTTATTTTGATATCCTTCTTAATTTAAATTATTACCGATAATGGTGCGTGAAATAAGTTACATTTTTTCCAATTCAGAGATTATCATCTTCATTAAGATCATAAAGAACTGCTGCTCTCTTATAATGAGGCAGCTTGCCAGAATGTTGCATCAGTTTGATCTGTCTGAGATATCCAACCTTCTTTCATATCTCTTCTATCTTTATCGCATCTCTAACTTTTTTCTTTTTTGTGTTGCTTTAGAGCAGTGATGAATGCTGAAATACTATTATTTGAATGCCAATTACTCATTGAAAAAGATTTCGCAAGCTTCATTCTGAGTTATAACTGTGAAAGATAATTTATGAAATGTTGGCATTCCTAATTCCAATTATATTCCGAGCATGTAGCGCTCGTTACTTGTATATCAATATAGATTTCATTGACATGATAGATGTGATATTTCATCAGCTTACCTGTTGATATATTATTTTTTATTTGTGTGACAAAGGGGTTTTTAAAACTTGTTCTCAGATTAAAACATTCCGATGCACTTTTCAACTTTGCATTTTAATTTTCTTATTGTTGCCATAATAAAGAATGAAAAAAAAAATGTTTTTTTTTACCCATCAATACATTGCAGTAAATACTGCTACGAAAGTACTTTGTGTGAATAGTCATTAAAATGTTTGATCAATTCGCTTCTGTAATTATTTGCAATGCAATTGTTAATTGGATGGAATTTGATGTGATAAGCGCTTCTATTTGATAATTAATAACATGCCAATTAGGTGTTATAATAAGTAATAATGTTAAATAACAAAATCTAATACGCCAAATTTGGCTGTAAGGATGCCAAACTTGGCGATTTTGACAACAAAAAAGCGGTTTAATTTTCAAGGAATTTAGCAAAAGTTATTGAAATTATTCATAATCAAAAAATATATTTTTTATTTTTTACTTTTAAAATTTTTATTCATTTATTTATTATTATTAGGTTTTTGTAAAGAATTTAAACTGTAAACTCAATATTTCCCCTTCTTACCTTCCCTAAAAAGTTATATTTCTTGAAGTGTTTAATAAATATTGAAAATCAGACTCTTTGTCAATTTTGCAATGTGGTGTTTAATAATGCCAGGTTGCGAGATCGTAATCTATCTTATATGTGGAGCTTCACATTGCCATGCTGCAGGATCATAGTCAATCTTTGTAATGTGGGATTTCCTATTGCCATGCTGTAGATCATAATTAATTACATTGCCATCAGGATCGCTGCACTTTGTTATATCAAAGAGGAGCTTTTTCCTTATAGCATACTTTTAAGTGCCTTAGCTGCTTACAGCAAAACTCAGTGCTCATTGTTTGATTTTACATAAAAGCTCATAAAGAACAATTTCTTTTGTATCCCATCCTACAGGTAAAATAATCTTATTTGGATACAGATTCCTTCGAAGCTATTGGATAAGTCTGGACTTACAAGCTAGGCCACTGTATTTTGCTCTTAACATTATTATAGATAATCTATTGATTTATCATAGACAGTTAAAAGTTGAAACGGTATCATCATGTCTTGTACTTATTCTTCAAAATAAAAAGGGCATATCTTTTGTATACTTACAACCTGATATTTCCACCAATACGTAGCATATATGAATGCAAAGTAAATAATTTTATTTGGTAAAAGACTGCCTTCTTGATACAGATTACTTCGAGACTTCAATTACAGCTAGGCCACTGACTTTTGAGCTTAATATTATTAGTTATAATTTATTGATTTATCATAGATAGTTAAAAGTTGAATTGTTATTATTATGACTTGTACTTATTCATTTATTTGTTATGTTATTTATCATAGATAGTTAAAAGTTGAATTGTTATTATTATGACTTGTACTTATTCATTTATTTGTTATGTTATTTATTGGTCTGGTATTTAATCTTCAACATAAAAAGGACACATTTTTTGTATGCAACATTTTCACTAGTGCAAGATAAGAATACAAAGCAAATAACTTAATTTGGTAAAAGACTCTTGTCTACTTAAACAAAACAATTAAACAAGAATGGTCATTTTATGTGAGAATCTTCTCCGATGAATTATTCAAACAATGGTAAAAAAATATTTCTGGAACAGATCCAGAGGTTTAAAAAAAACTGCCATATTGGCCATTAGGAAAGAGTCCAATATTTTTTCGCTCGCATCTCACTGTTAACGGCGTCACAAAACGTGTTCCCTGAATGACTTCAAGAAGTTTGAATGGATATACCGAGTTACGTATGACTACGAGCTGTAGACGCTATATTTCGGGACAGTTGATTCATCATTTTGCTAAGAGTTTGCAGAGGCGCCTTGTAAGCATCAATCTCTAATTATAAAACCACAGAATTACAACATTGTGCAATAAATAGATTGCAGGCTGGATTTAGAAACAGTCCGAGACATGGGGCCAGTAGAAAACAAACCAAGAACTGTTGGATGTTTTTCTGCCTCTTTGTTGTTTTGTGGGGGAAGTTTTTGGGATTGGTACATGCTACTGTCACATTATTTACCCTATATTACCATTTATTTTTCTATATCTCTCATTAACTTTATCGAAATTTTATTTCAGATGGGTGACCTTTTAAAACACAAACTTCAAAAGAGGCCTGACAGACAAGAATTGATCCAGCAACATATTTTAGAAGGTATGTTATCTTTGTCATTGTAACATTGAGTAATTCCTGTTCGAAAAAAAAAATTCCAAAGATTTCTTAATTTTATCTATTTTGAAGCTGGTTGTACATGGGGAAAAACGAGTTAAGTACTAATTTAAAGATTATCATTTTATAAATGTGCTTGTAAATTAGACAAAAGATCTCAAGGTACTGAAGCACACAGGGTAATAACAATATTAGAAACTCTTCAGGTTAGAAGTAAAATGATCCTGTCATATATATTTTATATTTACAAATTTAAAATATTTTATTCAGAAACCTATTCAGGTTATGTTCTCAAAAATTAACTATGTAGTGTGATGCCGTTTGTTTGTGCAGTTGGATCTGGGTGTGGTCGGTTGAGACGTAAGTTTAAAAACACCCAGCTTTATTTACAAGCACGTAAACACGACATAATCACCACAATTAAAGACATACAATATTTAACACACAACATCAACACATTTAAAGATATACAGTTACAGATTGTGGAAGAATTCCACTTTCAGGTCTTGGGATGAGAGATTGTAACTAATGGCAGCTCCAATTGCGCCGTATGTCTTCGCGGGTGAGAGTCTCGATACCTACTGACGATTTCTTCTGAACTTCACAAGGGGAGCTCTTGCAGTGAGTAGGAAGAAACATGTTTGCGTAGGTGGAACCATGGTATTAACTAATGATTTTGGGAGAAAATCCCAAATGTCCTTAAGCAATTGCTAGCAAACTCCAAACTATTATTTGACAAAATGGTTTTTTTAAATAGTTATAAATATCATTACTTTTGATATAATTTTAATAGATTCTTTTACGTACCATGTTATCTGAGGACCAGAATGTCATCAATCTATTAAAAACAACCTATAACTGCAAATATTATGGTGTCTTAATTACCTACTACTAACGTTGTTCTAATACGTTTTGGTAAAACCTATGTATTATGAAGGATTAGCGTAACACTTCGATAAAGTCTAAGAGTTATAATTATTAGAAAGTCTCAAACAGCTGGAGGTATTTTGATAAGGTCTACTTTAAGTAATCCTAAAGAATCTGTGAAATTGATTGAACATTTTTGTATTAATATATAAATAGAAAACTAACTACTTCCTTATTAATTCATTATGTTTATACATATTTTTTGGTGGCTCTATCACAGACTGATGTGGGAAAAAATAAATGATTATATGATAATTTTATACTTTCATAAAAGCTTATTATATCTTAAAAATTGTAAAATTAAGATGTAATGTCTCTTTTAAGATTCCTGTATTGACTCGAGCCTCCAAGACAAACAACAGAAGCAATTGAAGAACGAGTTGTTAGCTGATACTCTGAATAGCATAATATCACAAAGGCCGGGACCTTTAGATTTAGTCAAAGGAAACATACTAAATACAGATGAACTGTTCGCTCAAGCTGTTCGTGGTAAGTTCAAAAATATCTGTGGAAGTTCTGTATCAATTGTCAGTATCTGTATCAATTGGAATTTCTATGAATAGAAATCGATGTTTTGTAGAATAATTTCATGGTTTCTAATAACAGACCAGAGTTAATTGGTGGTCATCGTGTTGTGTTACCATGGTGTTGTGTTCAATTCCTTAGCCAAATTTGAAACACAATGCAAAATACCAAACCAAAATGTCTATGCCAGGGATGGAAACGGTAAATTCATTAGTTGGAAAGTTTAAATCCTGGAATGGAGGACAGTAAAAGAATGCCATACCTGAGATGCATTATATTCAAGCCATGTTGTTGTTGTTTCTTATCCCACTTGGCTGGCCAAGCCCACGAGCCCATAGCATTCAAGCCATACCACCCAGATGCCATACCTGGGATGCATTATAAGCATACTATACCACTCCGATGCCATACCTGGGATGCATTATATGCGTGACATACCACCTAGATGCCATACCTGGGGACAAAATGTGGATGCAATATAGCAAATTCCACGGGGTTCTCTCTGAATAACACTGAATCTGCTATATGTCTATCATGCTAGCAGCAAATGATTTCTTTCAAAGTGTTCGACATTCCAAAAAAAAAAAACTCATCAGATATAGTAATAAGTTCTTTAATCGAAAGACCTGTTAAAAGTTTCGTACGTAAGTTTAAACTATTTGACTCGAGCCTGATCACAATGGATTATAAACATCTCTCAATTTGAGACTGTTATTATGTAACAATTTTGAGAAATTTTGGAAATCGTTTACTTTAGGTTTTATGTGTAATTCAAATAAAAAAAATCTCATTAAATAAGAAGGCTAATAATAAATTTTCAAGATCAAGAATTAGACGGAGAGATGAAATCGAGGAGGACTTGAAGACACTCAGTGTTACTAAATGGAAACAAAGGGCAATTAGTCGTGTGGAATGGCAAAAAACACTTAAAGGCGGTCAGGACTCTTCAAGGTCTGTAGCACCAATGATGATGATGACGATGACGAATAAACTTTCAATTGACGTTTTCTCTAAATTTATGTATCTTATTAATATATGTTATAGACCGAATAAATTTGATTTTCGTTATTGGAAACTATGTTATTAAAACAATGAATAATTGTCTTTAGTTTGAATTTAAATATATTTTATTCTAATTGTTCTGATTCTTTGAAAATTGATTGTGTTTCCAAAAGTGTTTTGAATTGAACATCAATTTTTGAACTCCTGTTTCTGTCATAGGGTTTTAATTGTTTTTAAAGTTGTATAGAGTTATGTAATTTTCTGTATTTATTAATCTATAAATATTTATAATGGAAAATAATAAAAAGTTAAATGAATGATTAAATCATTAGGGGAGCCAAGTTTGAAACACAATACATGATACCGAACAGAAATGTCGATGTCATGGATAAAAACAGTAAATTCATTAGCTGGAAAGTTAAACTTCGTAATTTAGGACAGTAGAAGAATACAAACTATTCGGATGCCCTCCTCAAAACTTAAATGAATGATTAAATGATTGATGAATGATTCAGTCAATTGAAATCTTAAATTGACTTTTCCTTTTCAGAAACTTTGCCATTCAAGAGCACGTGTAACACTCCCTCCCCCAAGCTAAAGACCACATTGGACGAAGACAGCGGTAGTGATGGAGCTTTCGCACCGTCGCCCCCTTACTATTTCAGCGAACATTCCCAGAGCAGGTGAGCTTTTTAAAAGGTTTATTCTTTTTTGTCATGCTTCCATGATATCCACCATGATATGATATGCTTCCATGATGTGATATTCTGATATGATATATTCCATATGGTTCCATGATATGCTTCCATGATGTCCTGCTTCCATGATATCCTTATCCACTATCATGCGGATACATCAATAACATCTGTTATCATGTGAATGTTATTGATGTTTGTAACACTTTTATAGAGGTGTCTTAGTTACTAAAAATTACTCTGTAGGATTTGGTGACATATTGAATTTGTTTACTAATGAAGGATTATCTGTCCGCAGCTTGCCATCCCTGGAAGCGAGCGAGCCTTCTCCGAACCCGAATCAGGGGTCACCATGCTCCGGGGTCACGTCTTTTTCCATGTCGCCCCCGAGCTCTGTGTCCTCCCCCCTTTCCGTCTTTCCGTCCGTCGTCTCCCCCCAGTCCACCCCCGACCACCAGCGAGCAGAGTTCTTCGTCCACCAGCTGCAGCAGCACGCCCTAAAAGAATCCTCCTCCGCGCCCAACAGCGCCCTGCAGCCCAACAAGAACAACCGCAAGAAGACGAAGCCAAAGACACAGCCCAAAGCCAGGACTATCAAATTCCATGAATACAGGGTAAGCTACCTTTTATCTTCATCCTACTCGAATGTGAAAGGTTACTTGCTTATTCAATATTCTTTACTAAATCGCGTGAAAATGTGTCTGATAATGGTGAGCTAACAAGCCCAATAATCCTCCGCTGTGAGATGTCGATCAGACGTCATTGATAAATCCTCTGATGCGAGAACCAACCCGAAATTCACAAGAACACCCCGAGTAAGGAGGACCAGTTTTCTATGTGTCGTTCAGTTCTTTCTCGCTCTAAATTTAGCGCAGTTTTGAAACGATTGACAATTTAAAGCTGGGTTCTCATCAAGAACTCTTCATCCGCCCAAGAACTTCTAAGAACTGAAAATCGGAGTGGATAATACCAGGTTTTTGGAACGAAACGATTTACACTAGTAAGTTTTTTGAGTACGCCAATACAAACCTAGGTGTACTATCGGTTGAAGAATCATCTTTCTGATGTTCTGCAGAAGTCCTGCGTTAGTGGAGTTGATGTAACAACTGATGAGTTTTTGGTGACTTTAAGTCAACAAGAATTGTCACTCCAAGAACTGCAAACTCAAGTGGATAGCCGGAAATACCAAGTTTTTACTCCGATTTAAACCATAAACTAACCATAACTTTCTGATGTTCTGCAAAAGTCCAGCGTCGAGAAGTTGGTAAAGTCAAATAGAAATCAACGTGGGAGCATAGGACTACAAAATAACTTTAGATTGGTTACCATTTGACGTTTTGAGTTTTTAGTCTTCGGTTTAAATCCAGCTTTAAACTTCCATAAATGTCTAGTTATTTCTAGATTTAGATAACTTAACCGACACTAACAGTGTTTTACATTGTGACAACACAAAATTCTTTGCAGAAAAAAAAAATCGTAATTTTCGTCGGATTTAATAGTGTATACTTATTACAAATTACAAACCCCGTATGAGAGCAAAGTCAATTCACAGTTAATAATGCATGAACTTTCAATTTTCTAGTGCAATTGTTTATTAATTTTAAAAACTGATGCATGAAGTTTTCTCCTTCACAGTCAATTATTTATTAACTTTAATTTGAAATGGCTAATACTTTTGATGTTTTTTGAAAGTATACAGTAAAATCTTATAGAATTCGTTGTTGTTGTATAATAATGTCAATTTTTACCTGTGGCATATTAATACAGCAGATTTGTAGATATTCAGTATTATCCCGATTGATACTGATTCAATTTTATCCAAATTCAGTACTATCCAGACATAAATTCTAGTTTATTACCACCGGAATTTGAAAAGAATGCTCCAAGATAGTATCAGGGGAATACAAAATTATTACCCTTTGTCCTCCTCCTCTTGATACCACAGGCTTCAGGTTTGTATCGTGGCGGTGACATGGATGTTTTTGAGGGGTTCGGAATCAACTTTAAACTGTAGGTCCCGGTCTAATTAGCCCAAAGTGTGCACAAAATGACCGTAGAGCGACAAAATAAACCAAACCTCCTCCTACCCTTCAAACCTAATTGGGAGGCTTTCTGGCCTACTGGTTTAACGTACTCATCTCTACAATGATTTCAGCGGCCTGTTGTCTAGATCCCTGGTCTTGGATAACACAGGCTTCAGGCTCGAATCCTGGTGTTGACATGGGTATTTGTTAGTGGTTCGGAATCCACGTTAAACTGTAGGTGCGGGTCTAATTAGCCTAAACTGTACACAAAATAACCGTTGAGCGACAAACCAAACTACAATGATTTCTCCTAATTTATTAGTCTAAAAAACTACCCACCAAGCTCTACTTTTTCAAAATGATAAAATACTGCAATCTAGTGGCATTTATATAATATTTCACATCGAGTTTTTTATGTCGGTTAATCACTCTGTTTTTAACACTGAGATAGACGGTAGAATTACGGTAGAATTCTAAATACTTCAAAGATGCCGTCTGAATCAAACGCTTTATCTGTGGAATCATCAGATGAGCCAAAGATGAATCAGATCCCCAGAAAGTCTGGTTGTTTACTC
The DNA here is from genome assembly GCA_021605075.1 of Caerostris darwini. Taxonomy (NCBI): domain Eukaryota; kingdom Metazoa; phylum Arthropoda; class Arachnida; order Araneae; family Araneidae; genus Caerostris; species Caerostris darwini. Next base: position 423,946 of record BPLQ01007128.1, read on the forward strand.
GAATTCCGCATGAATGTGCAACTTTGAATAATGAAAATGTTTCCTTTTTTAATTAATCAAACTTTTTTTAAATACTTAACAGTCTAAATATTTGATTGTTGGATCTATTTAAATACACTTCAAACTGTGTTTCACGCTAATTAAAATGCAAGAATTTTGTTTACTGCAAAACACAACTTGCTAGTATGAATGAAAGAAGGGTTCTTGCGAAATCTTGGCGGAAACGAATTTTTTTTTTTTTTTTTTAAAGTGCTGTCATCTTCTAAAGAGAGATCTTTCAAAGGCTAAAAATAAAATACTTATTGTTTCCAGCAAAAAGTAAAATAAAACAAAGTTCCTATTTTAGAATTTATTAAAAACACATTTATTTGTAAAAGAGTAAAATGCTGAATTATTTTATTTTTTATAGAAAAAAAAAAATTCCGAAACACAAAGGATCTCTTTTAATTTGTGATTCGCAGCGACATACCATATAGCAATAAAATTTGGGTTTTAACGATCATAGTACAAAATTAATAAACATTTTCCAATTTTAAAGTGCGCTTTTATTGTCGCTTTTATACAAAAATTTAATTTATACTGTTGATAACATAAATTGATTTTTATAAAACTTAATAAAATTTCTTAGTTTGTACGTAGCGGCTTATAATCCGTACTACGAAATTGTAAGGTCTGTTAACGTCTAATCTATGGATTGTACGCAATTGTACGTATTCTATCTCACTATAACCTTACTTACGGAACTTCGATACTTTTATTTTATCTCATATTACCGTACTTACGATACTTTTATTCTATCTTCCTAAAACCTCACGTACGGAACTTACGAATTCCCGTAAGTAAAATTCTATCCCATTATAACCTTACTTACGGGAATTCGATACTTTCATTCTATCTCATTATAATCTTACTAACTTAACTTTAGATTAATTCTGTCTTATTATAACCTTACTTGCAGTCTTATTATACCATACCTGTATTCTATCCCATTATAATCTTACTTACTTAACTTTACATTAATTCTGTCTTATTATAACCTTACATGCAGTCTTATTATACCATACCTGTATTCTATCCCATTATAATCTTACTTACTTAACTTTACATTAATTCTGTCTTATTATAACCTTATTTACAGTCTTATTATACCATATCTGTATTCTGTCCCATTATAACCGCACTTACCGAATTTACCATGCTTGTATTCTATCCCATTATGACCTTACTTACGGAACTTCGATACTTTCATTCTATCCCATTATAATCTTATTAAGATACACATATTATGTCATACTATAATCTTACTTACGGAACCTATGATATTTATTCTATCTCATTATAGCTTTCCAATGCTTTTATTTTATCCCCTTATAACATTTTATTCTGTCTCAATATAACCTTATTTACGGAACTTGAGATACTTTTATTCTATCCCACTATAACCTTTTCAATACCATCTACTCAAGGTCCATGTTATTGAGCAAATTTTAAAAAAACAATTGAAGTACTATACAATAACTACGGTTAATACCAAAATAAAAATTATTTGCAAACAAAAAGTAAGAGAAAATCGTTCATACTTTCGGTTTGGTCTGCTTGGATGACTCACACAGCATCGTGGATGCAATAAAAATAATCAGGAGTCCTAAAAGCCGATCGACTTCTCCAAACACAAAGGACGGAAGATCCATCATTCGAGGCCGCCCGCGAGCTAAAAATAGCGTGACATTTTGCCGTGATTGGAATTATAGGGCGAACCGCGAGCATGGCCATCCGCCTTTTTATTTTTATCCTGTTTTCATTACTAATTGCTTCAAAGGCCTTTTCCCCTTTCTTAAACTTTCCCCTTTCCAAGCCGTGGACGGTGATTTTCAGAATAAATTTGTCAATTTGCTGTTAGAATATTGGATTAGTTAGTTATTAACGTCCTGTCTTATTTTAGTTTGCTTTTCGTCTTTGAAAAAATATTGTAAAGTTGCCAAGTTATATACATATACACACAAACACACACACGTATATTTATTAGCTATTTCTGCTATATAATATAATATTTTTTAATTCAGTCCCTGATTGAAATTATGGAAATATGGTTGTAACTATTACTATTAATTCAAAAACTTGGATATTGCATTCAATATTATTATCAATTATTATTGTTATTGTTATTAATATATTTTTCTTTTTACTGTTATTAATATTTATTTTCGTTATTAGTATTATTAAGATTTTTATTGAGTTAAAATTAAAATCTACAGGTAATCATTTCGGGGGAAGGAAAAAAATATCTACTCTAAATAAAACTTCTTCAACAGTACATGGTCAAGGCCATCTGCCTATTGGGAGATTCCGAAACATGTTATGTTTTCTTTTTACTGGGTAGGGTTGTCAGCCCTACGTCCAGTAGTCATATTACACCAGGACCTGCGGTTTAAAGTGGATTACGAACCACTACAAACAACCGTGGCACCACTGGAGTTCAAATCCGAAGCCTGTAGCATCGAATATCAGAGAGCTAGTCACTCGGCCATAAAGCCCTTCCGGATAAAACTACTAAGCAATATAAAAACAATGTTCTTTACCACTCACTTTACAAAATGTGGCAATTCATTCATCGGTTTAACATTAGTCTACAACGGAACATATCAAGAAAAGATAAGGAAAAGCCTGTTTTGCTTCGGATAGTAATATAAAATAATATTTTAACAACGATTTTTACCATTTACTGTGTAAAGTATGCATATTACAAAATTCTATGTATTTAAAAATTGTAAGTTATGTTTATTATAAACCTCGACATGAACTTTCATTTTAAAAACGCATATCTTTGTTATTCATTTAGAAAAAGAATTATTCCTGTCATTTTCTATTCCCATGATACATAATTCCCATGGTCATTTTCTATACCCCTTTTCTTCATGCTTTATTGTATTATCTTAGAGTTGTTTATAAAGTTCAGATGATTCTTTTTGCTAAAAGTTATTTAACTATTTTATACCTTTCAAATGATTTAAGAAAGCATTTTTTATGTTGACTGGATAAATCTCTGAAGTCCAACCCCGTGTTCTTTTTCCAGGGTCCAGCCGATGCGCGGAAGAACGACACGCCCACTCCTGCGGCCCTCTCCGAATCCCATTCGGAACTGTGGCTCCACCAGCAGCAACTCTTCCTGCAGGTGCAGCAGGCGGTGGTGCATTCGCAGGTCCACAGCAGCCACGTCAGTGCAGTTCAGGTAGGTCCTGCTTTATATTGTGCCAGCAGTTCAATTTAAACTGTTTTTTGTCTACTAGTATATACACTCATCAAGGAAACATTCCATTGTTCCAAAGACAAATATTTACATAAAAAGGAAAAATTTCCCCTCATCAAAGACAAATATTTACATAAAAAGGAAAAATTTCCTCTCATCAAAGACAAATGTCTACATAAAAAGGAAAAATTTCCAAAAATCAAGGAAATGTTTCCACTCATCAAAGATAAATACTCATTTAACAAGGAAACATTTCCTCTCATCAAAGACAAATTCCCACTCATCAAGGAAACATTTCCTCTCATAAGACAAATACCTACATAAGAAGTTAAAATTCCCTCTCATCAAAGAAACCTTTACACTCATCAAGGAAACATTTCCTCTCATCAAAGACAAATTCCCACTCATCAAGGAAACATTTCCTCTCATAAGACAAATACCTACATAAGAAGTTAAAATTCCCTCTCATCAAAGAAACCTTTACACTCATCAAGGAAAAATTCCCTCTCATCAAAGATAAGTATCCATTTAATCAGGAAAAATTCCCTCTCATCGAAGACAACTACGAAATATACCTGACAATCAGTAGACGTACACAAACAAAGCAGCAGATGCAGTTCAAAAAGAAAAAATACATGTATAAAATATAAAGAAAAGGGGAAGATTGGCAAAAATATATGCATTGCCCCTGTTTTGTATATTATATTGGATATATTGTATATACCTACTTATATACATAAGTAGGGATGTATCCAAAAAGAAAGCAATGTTTAAAATATTAAATTCGAAATGAAATACGTGTCCAATATGACTACACCAAAACTACACAGAATAATGAAGCATCTACATTAAAAATACAGCAAAAAGATATCTGAATCTTACTTTCGTGCTTTCAGAAACCCGTTGGGGACCAAATAGGACAGACAATCCAAAAGCAGAACACGACAAACCAGACCCAACAAATATTTGAAGCAGCGCCAACTTCTCCACAAAAGCTACTGTCCAATTTCGAGGATCTGAAAGGTAAGGGAAATTGCATATATTATTTAGATTGCTTTATTTTTTCTCTGCAAAATGTGCTTATTTCTTAAACATTATCAACTTTTCTACAAAAAAATTTAGTCTTTAATCATCTTTATAACGGTAAGCTATATTAATTTAAATTTAAATTTAAACTTTCTATCAAGATCTTGCATTACTATTTAAATCGATAGTCGAAGATTTTGTACTAAGGCTAAATTTGTTTGTCAATACTATATCAGCTCTCCACAACAGCAGTAGTCACATGTTAACCTTCATTTGTTTCTTTAAATTCCTTTTAATTTATGTATATATAAAGACACTTTAAATAACTAACTCCCTGGCACATCAACAACTGTGCCTACTACAGCCCATGATGGTCCAATGCTCAATGCCATCTGCCTATTAGCAGATTCCTAGACAGGAGATGGTTTTCTTTTTACGAGGTAGGGTTGTCAACCCTACGAGACCTACGAGAGTAACTACGAGTTCGATTTAAACGAGATTCCGAACCTCTATAAATAATCATGACACATCCGGGACTCAAACCCTGTGGCGCCGAACGCCAGATCGCTAATCACTCGGGCCAACAGGCCTCAAACACTTTAAATACAGTAGGCTATTGTCTTCTCAAGGAACAAAAAATATTCTATACGATTAAGATCAGAAAATTAGATCTATCGAATTCACATCAGAAATGTGGTTTATTGAAGACGCTGTTTAAACGTGTGAATACAAATATCCTTAATACATTGACGAGATTCATACTGGGGATCTCATGCTTACAAGACAAGATATTTTATCAACTAAACCACTACATCACATCAAAAATTATTGATTTTGACGTTAAATTATTTTATAATTCATTGTGTATTTCTTATTCTAGTGAGCGACCTGAGAGCTGAGCTGAAGAAGAAAGGTCTCCCAGTATCAGGTTCAAAACCACAACTCATTAAAAGACTGAGAGCCCAAGTGCCATCGAATGGGGAGCCACCAACCCTCACCAATCAGACGATGCCCTCCACAGCTCCTGCCTTTCCAAACGTTGCCTCTCCAATACCCTCCATAACCGTGGACAGCATTCTTCTAGATAATTTGACCACCATTCCAACCACTGATGTGGCATCTAACCAGCCTGCCAGCATGGAACTCACTCCAGATACCATCAAGAACCTGCTAAGTTCCATTGAATCGGAATCGATGGCACCAACCATCGTATCCATGGACACAGATGCAGGGACAAAGCTGGACTTGGGCGACCTTAGTGATTCTTCCTCCACATCTTTGTCCAATGAACATATTGTACAATTGCAACAGATATGGATTGAAAAACTGCAGAGGGATTTGGAAAGGTAAAAAGAATTCGTACTAACGTGTTTACTATATTTGAGAATTAATATCTTTCGCCATATGTTACCAGTTTATTTAAAATGGATTCACAGTATTTCTCATGTTTAATTATTGAATAAACTATTATTTTTATTTAAAATACAATATTTTCTCTCTTGTTCATTCATTCATTCACTATAGTGAAAGATAATGGGATTTTATTTTTAATTCTAAGCACTTTATCTGAAGTCATTCACCATTGATTTGTTATATAGCGGATTTTCTATCATATCTCATTTCGAGAAATATGATTGTTTCACTACACAGAGGAATAGCATTGGGTATAATGTCTTCTAAGGAGATTGCGAAGTTAAATTTTTTTTTTTCTTTGATAAATATACACACATTGCCACGGTTATATAGTCAATGTAAAGTAAACCTAATATTAAGTATTAATAATTATTATTTTATGCTTTATAGTTAAAGCATATCAGATATTTAAGATACTTGTTACATGTTGAAGGTAACTATGATCACAGTCAATCAAAATCAAATTTTTAAAGACTTATAACAACTTAATACAAATTATAGATTGAATTTGTAATCTTAAAAATATTTTGAAGATTAATCATCTGTTTGTGACATTAAAACTAAATTGTTAATTATTTATTACTCAATGTATATTAAAAAATAAATATTCAATTTTTTACAGATCTCAAAAGCAGTTGCAACAGCAGCAGCAACACCATATACCAGTGGTGACTTCTTCAGCGGTCATGGCCGCCAAACCGTCCAACTCTACACCCCCTCCCAAAGCCGCCTCCCCTCTGACCAACGGCCTGAAGAATGAAGAAGCCCTCCGGACTGCAGAAAGCAAAGTGGCTCAAAGGCAAATTATTCATCAAATATTGCAACAAAAAATTCAGCAGCAAGAGTTGCAAAAGCGTCAGCAAGGTTAGCTTATTAACTTACATATTATATTTTTATACCTGATTGTATTTTTATAACTGAATTTGATGTTGTTAATAATTGTAACCATGCAAAACATTCGATGATTACAAAAAATGTATTTTAATTCATTTTTTCTGTGAAGTAATACAAACCTGTTTGATGCTAGCTATCCTACCTAGGGTTTAAAAATTGTGACTTGTTATGTAAAAGATCATTGGCGATCTCCATCTTAAACTTTATAAAATATATTACTCCATATTTAAAGAAAATATGTACGCAAATATTAATCTTATCACGCTCAATGGCAGCATCACAGATTACGTGGTAATTACGAAAAGTAATTGGCATACGTAAATAGAAATGGTCAGTAGGTAATAGATACTAAATTATATGCATAAGTATTGATGATATAATCAGGGGTGTATATGTAGGACTTCAAGTGATAAGGGTTTTTTATGATAATGATAATGGATTTTAATGGTCTTTCCTATGATTTCAAATGTTAATCCTAGAAAAAAAGTAAAAATTACTATATATTAAAATCATGAATTAACTATTCGTAAACACTATTAAATCAATAAGTTTTTAACTACGATTTTTTTCAATTTTTGATTTGATTTAATAAATAGAGTTAATATTTAAGGCCATACCAGAATAACTTTAGTTTTATTAAAACAAACATAACTCCATGAAAGATACATACAGATACGGGAATTTATCTGTTTAATTTTAGTGTCATTGTTCCATACAATGAATCTCTTCATCAACAAAATAGATATCAATGGATTGCATTATTAAATGATAACACTATTTAAGCCTAAAATTAAAACATATTTTGTCTTCCATTAAAGCGATGAACATCAACGTTCCTCCGTCCACCTCGTCATCCACGAACACGAACTCAACTCTGACAGCACTCCTCAAAAGCAGTCCCCTCAACGCCCCCACCCTGGACCTCACCAGAGTGGACCTGGATCTGACGGCCGTCACCAAACCGGTGACTTCCTTCCCCGGATCCATCATGTCCACCCAGGTGCAAGACAGCAAGAGCGACGTGCTGACCGAAGACGATTTTCCCACGCTGACCCTGCAGGTCGACCCCTCCGCTGCCCAGGATGAATTCCCTGGCGTGGTGCCCATCTTCGTATGCCACGGATCGGGGGACACACTGTCCCCAAAAGGGGCTGTGCTCTCACCTCCCAATGCTCTTAGCAACAGGTAAAGTTAAAGAAAATAAGGTACCTTGTTTTCTAACCTTTAAGTCTTTTAAGGTAATTAACAGGTATTTTTTTCTAACGTTTTAAATCTTTTAAGGTAATTAACAAGTATCTTGTTTTCTAACCTTTTAAATTTTTTAAGATAACAGGTATCTTGTTTTCTAACCTTTTAAATCTTTTAAGATAACAGGTATCTTGTTTTCTAATCTTTTAAATCTTTTAAGGTAAATTAATAGGTATAGATAGAAAGGAAAGATTAGAAAACACGATATTGTTTTCTAAACTTTTAAATATTTTAAGGTGATTAAAAGGCATCTTGTTTTCTAACAATAAATTTCAGCTTCAGGTATTAAAATTGTGTTTGGTACATTGAATCTATAGCCTGGAAAGTTTTTGTTAAATTCAAAGGAATGAATTAATAATAAAAACCCTGTTACGCTAACATTAGGAGTGTTATTTCCAATTTCTATTGAAACAAAAGAACAACATTGACTCATGAAAATAGCGTTCCCATCATAAAATGTTTAACAAACTAAGGGGGTACTGATTCTGACCTGAGGAAATACGAAATTTCATTTCTCAATTTCTACTTGCAGAAATTGCAGATGCTTTAAAAGCCTGTATTTGACCACAAATTCAATGACATGCGATCATACGATACTACAGCAGCTAATTAACACTACAACACTACTATATAATTACTATTAACACTACTACAGCAGCATCACTAATTTGAATTTTGTTTTCTAATGCAGCATTACTTTTTACCTTTACTGCGTAATTTTTGTGAAAATTTAACTTTGTTTGGCCTCAATGTTTAAAATATTATTTAACTGTTGCAAAGCTATGTATTTTCAATATGAGAACTCATATGGTTTTTAATTTATTATGTATTCGTGTATGTATGAATCTTTTATTATGTGATACATGTATATTTTTGTATTCAGGTCTTCCTCATTGCCCAGTTTCTCGGCATTGCGAACTTCCAAACCTTCCCCTACACGAAGCAACACAGATCCGCAGTTTCAAGTAGCCAGGCCACCTCCCAATTACACTGAAGCGACAAAACAACTCAAAATTAAACAGGTAATTATCAATTATATACCATATTTAGCAAATGATTTAAATGTCGCCAAACTTGAACACACACAAGACAAGAAATGGTATATTTTAGTAGCATAGATAAATAGACAGATCTATAAATATGTACATTTTAAATGGTATAAGCATTCACATAGTAGATATTTTAATGGTATATTTTAATATAGCAGATATAGTAGAAAAAAAATATAAAGAACTTAACAATAAAGTAAAGAAGGTGAATAAACATTCGACTGGCTATTTGATATGAATTTCATATGAACAGAATGTGCTGCTTATGTGTAAAAGCAGTATAAATAAATATTCCCAACAATCAATATATTTTTATTTTAAAACAAATATCCCGTCTCGGGTAAAAATTAATTCAAATTATAAATTTTACCGAAATTTAAATTTATCACACACTCGTACAATCATTTTCAGAAGCTCAGTTCAAATGATTCTTGCAAACTGTTTTTATACACTTCACATTTTGCATTATTCATACATGTTACTATTGCTATTACTACACCATTCCACATCACTGTCTAGAGAGAGTCTTGCCTCTTTACAGTTTGGGAATGATGTGGGTGAGAAGTGTGATTGGCCTCTGTGGTGCTCTACGGTCATATCAGACTGGGACATACGGCTTAAAGTGGATTTCGAACCACTACAAACATCCATGATACTGCTGGGAATCGAATCCGAAACCCGTGGTACTGAGCCCCAGACCACTAGTCACTCAGCCATCAGGCCCTCAGTCAATACAATCTGATGTTTATAATAAGACGTAGTCATTTTTTCGGATCTGGACACTTTAGATCGAACAAATCTCCAACTGACCCAGCGGCCTGATAGCCAATTGACTAGCGCTCTGCCCTTTGGTTCCACGTGCTTTCAGGTTCGAATCCTGGCGGTAACATGATTGTTTGTTAGTGGTTCGGAATCCACGTTAAATTATACATTCCGGTCTAAATAGCCTAAAGTGAGCACAAAATATCCGTAGAGAGACAAACCAAATCGACAATTTTCCTTTTGGGCATGATGATCGAACTGATCTCCAATCAAAACCAACCGAATGCTATAAAATAAATTTTTTTAATTAAAAGTTTAAACAAATTCAATGAAAATCACAAAATATTTCAATAAACTCCTACCAAAAACCCATAATTATCGTAATTAAATCGAAACAAAAGCAACTTTGACTGCAAGCCAACAATAAGGCTTTTTGACTTGAAATAACAAGTTGTTTATTGAGAGATCGTTATCTTTTTATTTATGGCTACTTAAATTTCACTTATCAGTGTGAGCATTTTATTTAGTTTGCATTAGAAGATGCACTTTTATTTAAATAAAAACTTTTAGTGATGAAACTATCTTATCTCTCTGTAATAGTTGATGAAAGATATATGGCTTTTATATAAGCAAATCTCTTTCATCAGAATCATTCATGACATATCTGTAATTTTGTGCTAGTCAATATTTGTCTCGCATTGCTGATGAAGCAACATGCTATCTGTCAGACTGTAATTGATCATGTACGGAAATTATCACGTCTTGTTTTATTTATTTAGATTTTCTACTTAAAAAAAGTGCTTTTTGTTCTTTGATTGGAAAATTTATTTTCAGTATTGCATTGCAAGCCAACCACACAAAGTACAATTTTTCTTCATTAAATATCTCTACAAAATCCTGAATTTTTTCACTTTAATGTTTAATTGAAAATACATGGTGACTTCAAGTCTTGACATAAAAAAATATTTAAGAATATCCAGAAGATAAATGCATATGGTTTACACCTCACATGCAAGATTTCAAAGTTTTTCTTTTTATCTTATCTGCAAAAGTTCTACGTTTGCACTTTTAGTGACATAGAACATGCGAATGCAGCATCTTTCAGTGGCATGGTGATATCTTCCAGTACTCACCATATTTTTTTTGTGTCATAGCTATAAATATTATCAACAAATAGCACAATACTTAAGATTCGGTTTTCATATGCCATCTTCTGCCATCTGTCATCTCTCCTCTTCATTCAGTAGTAAGTGTCTGCGTAGTCCTGTAGTAAATTATATTAGTAATACGTCACACAAAACACCTATAACCGTCAGTGGTGTGCGGCCCTGCACTAAAGGTGGGATTCCACTAAATACTAAGATATCATGTCGTAGAATGTCAGCCAATTGGAAGCTTGAGTAGGCAGGGTGATCAGACTATTCATTGACTAATGTTCTACGATGTGAAATGTAGCATGACTTCCACGGAGTCATGCAACAAGCTTCATTAGGATGGTCAAAATTGTTTTTGACCATCATGTAAAAAGTAAAAAAATGGCATGTAAAAGTATGGCATGTCATTTGTAATTCATGACATGCCATATGGTTGTTTCTCTCATGGTGGAAACATTTTTTCTATTGGTGTAAAATAACAGTCAATTTTTGGCTGTTAATCGTTACCACATCAACCATTTTTTACATTAAGTGAAAAATGGTTAATGGTTGATTTATATATAGTTGCTTAATACAAGTGTATTAATTATGTTGAATAAAGCAAGCGTATTAAGCGTATACAAGTATTTCTTACGGAAAAACTGAGCAATGAAAATATGAATCTTCTCTTTTATGTGTTACGAACTGTATATATCTATATCTTATAATCAATTTTTTTATTGAATTCAGATTATTTTATGCACGATTTGTCAAAACAAACCTTTAAGTCATATGAAATGTATTTTATTAGGTTATATGTCCATAAACTATTTTTATACGACTGGATATATGATCTATTGTATACTTCAATTTTCTTGGTTATCTGTAATTATCACTAATGTTGCAACTATTTTTCGCAGCACCATTTAACGACCGACGGAGGAGAGGGCAATCAGAGAAAGAAGCACAAGTCGTCCATCAAAAGTCAAGCCGTGGATGATGTTTTGGAGATACTCATCAACAATGGAGGTGAGTTTCCGATGAATTTCTAAATTATAACTCTTTACAATAAAGCGCACAAAATTGCTTTTGTAATCCATTCCGTGCCATGCTACTGTTCCTCCAACTTTAATAGTGGACACAATTTTTCGTTTGGTGTAAAAGAGCTGTCAATTTTTGGCTGTTATTTGTGAACATATCAACCTTACAAACCAAATCAACAATCAGTCACAAAACCAATCGTAAACAAATCAACCTTTTCACTTTGCGACAAATGGTTGATGTTCATACTGTTGCTTAATACAAGCGTATTAATTTATTTAGTATACCTAATGTATATCACTTCAAGTATTCAGCCTATATTTGTTCCCCTTAACAAAACTTGACTAAAGTCGAATAAAAAATTAGTAAACAACAATATTAAAAAGCACAAACATTTCTTATATTTTTAACTCAATATACCTATTGATAAAGAACATGGTGGACATACAATTTTAAAATAATCCAACTCGAACAACATAACACGTTAAAATGTATTTAAATAAAGGAATGTTTGATTTAATAAATGTTCATGTCAAATGCATGACAGTTTTTTAGACCATTAATAATATACTACCAGCCTTGTAAAGCATCCTGTATATTATTAATACAAGTGCAACTGTTTAATATAAGTGTATTAATTTAGTTGGTATATCTGTTTTTATTATTGAAATTTGGGTGCTATTTTATGTTTTTCAAAATATATTGTATATAATATATACACTGAAGTGACAAAAGTCATGGGATACCTCTTAATATCGTGTCGGCCCTCCTTTCGCCCGGCGAAGTGCAGCAACTCGACGTGGCATGGACTCAACAAGTCGTTGGAAATCTTCTGCAGGAATATTGAGCCATGCTGTCTCGATAGACGTCCATAATTGTGAAAGCGTTGAGGGTGTAGGATTTTGGGCACGAACCGACCTCTCGATGATGTCCCATAAATGCTCGATAGGATTCATGTTGGGCGATCTAGGTGGCCAGATCATTCGTTGGAATTGTCCAGAATGTTCATCAAACCAATCGCGAACAGTTGTGGCCCGGTGACATGGCGCATTGTCATCCATAAAAATCACAACGTTGTTTGGGTACATGAAGTCCATGAATGGCTGCAAGTGATCTCCAAGTAGCTGAACATAAACATTTCCAGTCAATGTTCGGTCCAGTCGCACCAGAGGACCAAGTCCATGCCATGAAAAAACAGCCCACACCATTACGGAGCGACCACCAGCTTGAACAGTGCCTTGCTGACAGTTTGGGTCCATGGCTTCGTGGGGTCTGCACCACACTCGAACCCTACCATCAGCTCTTACCAACTGAAATCGTGACTCATCGGACCAGGCCACGGTTTTCCATTCATCTAGGGACCAACCGATATGCTCACGTGCCCACGAGAGTCGCTGCAAGCGATGTCGTTCTGTCAGTAAAGGCACTCGAGTCGGTCTTCTGCTGGAATAGCCCAAGAAAGCCAAATTTCTCCGCACAGTTCTAACAGATAAGTCCCTTGTACGTCCCACATTGATTTCTGCGGTTATTTGACGCAGTGTTGCTTGTCTGTTAGAATTTACGACTCTTTGCAGACATCGCCGGTCTCAGTCGTTAAGTGCAGGCGGTCGACCACTGCGCTGTCCATGGTGGGATGTTATGCCTGAAATTTCATACTCTCGGCACACTCTTGACACAGTGGATCTGGTAATGTTGAATTCCCTAACGATTTCCGAAATGGCATGACCCATGCGTCTAGCTCCAACTAACATTCCGCGTTCAAAGTCTGTTAATTCCCGTCGTGCGGTCATCATCACGTCAAAACCTCTTCACATGAATTACTTGAACAGAAATGAAAGCTCTGCGAAAGCACTGCGCATTTATACCTGTTCTACGCGATGCTACTGCCATCTGAAAATTTGCATATTGCTATCCCATGACTTTTGTCACTTCAGTGTATATTGTATAGTAACATAATTTAAAAATATATTGTATATTATGGTACTCTTTTCAAATGTCAAACACTTGGCCATATGTCATTCGTCACATATTGTATATAAAATAATTAACAAAATAGATGCATAAAAGATACTAAATAAAAATAATTTAAATAAATAAACAGTAATCATTATTCTATGAATTATCAGAGTTTTGATTCGCTTTAATTCCATTATGATCACTTCAAGAGTACCACCATATAAATCTTTAAGGAATTTGAAATGATTTTGTAATTAAGACTCCAGAGAAAAAATTTTAAAATGGATTAGGTATTCATTTACTTCGTAGCATTTTAAAGTTCATAAAACTAATTCATTCTCATCCAAAAACTGAGCGGTCTACTGGTCAAGCTTTCTGGCCTTTGGTGCCACATTCTTCAGGTTCGAATTCTGTCAGTGGCATGGATATTTATGAGTGGTTCGGTATTCACTTTAAACTATAGGTCCCGGTCTGTTTAGCCCTCGTGTGCTCATGATGACCGTAGAGAGATAAACCAAAACAAACTTTCTGAAACTGATCAATGCTTTCCTTCCAGAACTGTCTCCGAGTGCCGCCCAAGAACCCATCACACCTGTGACCACAGTGACCAACCACACCGAATCAACCTCGCTGCCTCTCTTCTTGCCAACCTCCGCTCAAGAACCCTTCTTCTCCAAGCCCCTCAGCACGCCCCCTTTACCTCCGCCCACTTCCGCCTCCGACCTGCAACTGGCCGCCTCCCTCCAGTCCCTCATCGACCTCACGCCCCCCTCCTCCAACTCCCTGGACTTCGACTTCCCCCTGGACATCGCCACCATGGAACTGGAGGGACTCGACGGAGGTCACCAGGACACCTCCTCTCTGGACCAGAGCCTGTCCCTGTCCTTGGGGCAGGACGTCAAATCCTCCTTGGACTATGTGATGACAAAGTCGTCCACGGACCTCACCAGTCAGCTGTTGACATCAGCGGCGGACACGGCCGATAATCACGACAGGGTGAATGATAGAGGTAAAGTGCCTTACGTTCATTTTTGTTGTTGTTGAAGACTTGTTACGTTCTGTTATGAAGGCCTATTATGTTTTGTTATGAAGACCTATTATGTACAGCAACGATCTTGGTTTCTAGAATAGAATGTTTTCATTATTAATAATGATCTTTAGTCGAATCGTTAATGAAATCTCGAAAAGTAAATTCATTTTTCTTATTTAGTCTCCAAACAAAAATGTAGATTGTATAAAACAGCAACACATTTTGTTCCATTAATTATTCCTTTTGTAATTCAATTAAACCAAACAGAATTCCACTAGTTAAAAAAACAATAATTTTAAGATCAGCATTTAAATCTTGAAATGTATTTTTAATGCATTGTTGTGTTACATTTATACCAAGATTACTTTAACAAGAATGAAACAAGATTAATTTAACACTTTTTCAACTTGGTACCTATCTAAAATTTAATTTTATGCATCACACATAAAGATATTTAGATTTTCAGTTTATTATAGAAACGGTATTTAAAAGTCAAATTTAAATTGGACAGTCGAATTGGAAAATACGTTTTTAAATGGCTTACTCTGTTAGGAATGAATTTTTAGTTCTAGATGCTAATGTAGAATTAGTGTAGAAATTGCAATTTAATAGGTTCGTATTTGTGCTACATTTTATTATAGTAATAATTTTTATTACAAAATTAGGTTATAGTGCTCCAATTCTTGGGTTTTTTCCCCCTTCCCATAGTTAATTTTTATTAAAGTTTGCTTATCATTTTATTCTATACCGTGTAAGAGGGAAAATACATAATGGTCAGTTTTCAGGTGGAAGCACATAATGCTGAGTTTTCAGGAGGAAACACTAATGTTAAAAGTTTCTATATTATATAATGCAATCTATGAGTTATTTATCATTTTGTAAATCAAACATTATATTTTTTCTTAGAATTAAAAAAAAAACATTTCTTTTTATTCCAGAAATCGACAACGACATTCTAATCGAGTGGTTAGGTGGTTACGAAGAAACATCAACGCATTCGAATGCCTCGAACAATTATCCAAGTTCTTCGTCTTATGAAATTTCACACGATCCTCTGTTTTCTCACGGAAATGACGCTTTGGACTTTTTCTCTGGGGACGATATGGACTTCAAGCCTCAGAATGACCTCAACTTCCTGCCTTGGAGCGAAAACACGACATAAAAAGAGACACTTGTTCGTGCCTTGGTGTAAATTACAATTGTCCAGCGCCATGTCGAGGGCAGGCTGGAACTCCAGCATCTCAAAATGGCTGCATAGCAACACTGACAATGTTGAAAATGGCGCTTCATCGACCATGGAATAGTCTTGAAGTTAGAATTTTCCAAAAATGTCTTCTAGAACTTACGTCCAAGACGTACTGAATGATGTTCGATTGTTGGAAAACTGAACTTCATGAACTACTCGTGTGTCCATGTTGAAGTTACTAATTTATTGATGCGCTTTTCAAGAAGTATTTTTCAATCCCTAATGCATTTTGTTGTGTTGATAGAACCTAGGATTGTGTGCATATAAAGACATGAAGGACAAAGATATTCTTCACCAATCGGAAAGACTGGACCAGCAAAGATTCCCTCCTAAATTTTGCCGCCTAAAGTGTTGTATTTTTTAAATGTGGTTTGCATTATTTAGGAGCTTGTGGACCAATAGAGCTTTTTTTTTTTTTTTTTTTCTTTTTTTTTTTTTTTATGAAGAAATACATCGGAGGTGCTTGTCTTTTTAAACCATTCATTCACAGATGTTCATAAACATAAAGAAACTGAGGTTTCACTTGCCGAAAATGACCATGGGGTCCGTTTTGCTCATATCCGGTGTGTAACCAACTATTATGTACTGAGCATTCAGTTGAATGGCGATTGCAGTTCCAATTGTGTGTGGACTTATCTATATCAAATGCATTTCAACCAATTCCAAAATATTGTGAAACACATTAAAACCAAATTTCGAATATTTCTACTTTTACAAATATTTGTTTTACATATCAGAAATACTTTCCAAATTCAACAATACTTCTGGACAGTGTTTTTCTCATTTCTATGTGAATAGTTTTATTTATAATACTTTTAATATGTCATTATCTAACCTAAAATAACCCATTACTGGCCAACAAAAAGCTCAGTTTGAAAAATTCCCGAGATTCAATCGTTCTGGTTTGAGTCCGACTCGAATCAATCAAATTCGAGTTCAACACGAATCCACCAAGTTCGAGGCTAACTCGAATCCACCAAGGTCGAGTCCTCGAATCAAATTCGAGTGCAACTCTGTCAAACAAGTTAGGGTCCAACTCGAATCAACAAAGTTCGAGTTCAACTCGTCCTTTATGTAGGCAATATTACTCGCCTGAAATGATCTCGTTCATGCGGTGGAAAAACACATTTTTCAAGCTGAGTTCATTGAATGATCGGAAATTAATGCAATTAAAATTTTATGATACACAATGGAAGTTTATTATTTAAAACAATAAAAATAAAATTCTATCATTTTAAAAATCTTTATAATTTTAATGAAAGGTATTGTATTTTAAACTATTTTATGTCATTAAATTTTCAATTAATCCCATTCTGATGAACACATTAATTAATTAATTGATTAATTATAACCAATATTAAATCAAATTGATAAATAAATATTTTTATCAATTTGATTTTATACCAAATTTAAAAAAAAAATTTTTTTGAAATATGAAATTACCGGAAGAATTCCTTTTAAAATGTTTTTTAAATTTATTGAGCATAGAATACTTTATTTTTTGGAAATTTTTTAAAGAAATCAACTATTTATGTTTAAGAAATCACTTGTTTTCTTTTTTATTAACTGCAAAAATTCAAGGAATCGGAATTCAACATGATTAAAAAAAAACTAAAAGAAAAACCTGGCAAAATCGCAGAATAGTGGCCGCTGGGATTTGGCGTCAAAATCCTTTTCGCCAAAGAGCGCCTAGAAAAGGGTTGCAATTGTATGTAAAGTGAATTGTAAATTTCGGGATGCCACGATGCCATTTATCGCTCAGTTGGTGCCATAAAAAAGTCGCCAGGTCCCAACGGCCCCCATTTTGCGATTTGGCCAAAAAATTATCAAAATTTCACATTATATAACTTTAATATTTTAAAATATAATTTTGAATTTAAAATATTTATTTAATATTTCTTGCATTTATCCAAATATTATAATAATTAATAGTTGTGAATTTTTAACTTAAATTGATTATCCTTATCATGTTGTTCTCCAGATTCTTCAAATTTCTTTTAAAATTGCCATGTATGTTAATAATAATTACTTATTAAGTAGTAGTATTATTAAATAGTATTACTTATGAGTAGTATTTCTTAATAAGTAGTATTTTCTTGATTGTTTTGAATGTGTGTATGAATGACTAATTTTGATACTATTTACATTTATTATCTTTGTCAGTTTGACTGGAATTATCTTGCTTAAAAAAAATTACAGATTTCATGTATTACGCATACAAATTTGCCTGTGCCTTTTTCATGTATTGTATCATCTCCATATTTTGAGTATGAGATTTTTCAACTACCTTGTGGTGTGTACCATTTCAGTGCCTTATGCAACCACGCTGTTGTATCTCTGTTGTTAAACGATCAAAAAAGAAATCGAATCATTTTTTTTTTCTTGGTGAATGTTTAATTCTTTTTTTTTCTTACAGTTTATTATCATAAACATATGTGTTACTACGCGTTGTGAATTAGCTCTATATGAACATTTTTATCTAATATTGAAGCTAAATATTTTGATACAGAAATTTTTGATTCTATATTACTTTAAAGAAGAAAAAAAAAATGGGAAAAAAGTGTGGTGATTTACTCTTGTATAAAAAAAAATGAAGGAAATGTTGCATATAAAAACTTATTTTGTAAAAAATGTACAGTAATTTAATTTATGAGAACTTTATGAATTTAGCATAGAGAGATAAAAAGTATATCTGTTAATATTTTATGAAATTTATTGAATTATTAAACTTTTTAGCGTCACCGGTGAATAGTAGCACTTGGTACTGACCAAAGACAATATATTTTCACCCTCTATTTTGAAAGTTCTTTTTTTTACAAGTGGAAATGTAGTTGTTGAGATTCAATGTTGTTGACTACATTTAGTGTTCTTCCCAATATCGATTCGAATGAGTTTTCCCGGACTCGATCCGGGCCCGATTGTGCCATGTTCTGCGTCGGTATCTTTCTTTGAAACGTGTAATTTTACTCTGTACATATTGGCTTTTATTGTTTTTGTTTTTGTTAGACGGCTTTCTGAATAAAGGTGTCTTTAGAGTGACTCTTGCGGCTACTACTTTGCAGTAATTTATTTATTTTTAAGTTATTTTAAAAAATTTCATCTTTACAATGAATGTGTGAAAAAACAAGCATATAATATCTTTTCTTATATAGACTTTTGAATTGAAAACGTTTTAGCAAATTTTAAAATCATTTTTTTTTCTAATTAATTAAATTACTTAATTATTTTATTAATAAATAATTAATTAAATCAAATTAATGCATTTATTTATTTTTTAATAATTAATTTAATTGATTAATAAAAATAGTTAATTAATTGACAATTTTTTAAAAAAAAATTAAGATAAAGCAGTTGAATAATTTACATAACAATTATATACAATTTTTCTTAGATCAGAAACATGAATAAGAAAATCTATACATATATTTGAGAATACTTAATACTTAATATTATATTTTAGTCACTATAATAATATATAAAAAAACTTTGTAAAAATTTATTTAAAATAATATATTATGTAAAAAATGTAAAAATATGTAAAAACTTGTATATACAATCTACATAGGGATAAACAATCACGTTACTGACAAAATTATCAATCAAAAATATTTATACAATTATGTTTCTGGAATAAGAAGGTGGGATGACAAGGGGGGTGTAAGGTGAATAAGGGTCGATATAACAAAAAGCTTTTACTTAAAGTTACAATAATTTAATTCCTGGCAATACTTCTGTTAGTTTGACATCCTCAGTCAAATTAATACTTATTCAGTGCATTAAAATCAGCTATATATGTAATAAAAACTTATTTGCAGTAATTGATTTATTTTTTAGTTATTTTAAAAAATTACATCTATACATTGAATGCGTGAAAAAAAACAAAAAAACAAGCATATAATATCTTTTCTTACATGAACTTTTGACTTGAAATTGATTTAGCAATTTAAAAAAAATACACACACACACATTTGAATTATTTACACAAGTTACATACAATTTCCCTTAAAGAACATGAATACGAAAATACTTTTTTTTTCTGAGAAATTTTCATAGAAATGTTAACTGTACTGTTTGGTGTTTCACATTCAACTAAAACAACCATGTATCTTTAGTAGGGATTACACAATCGCGTTACTGGCAAAATTTATGATTGCAAAATAAATGCCTAACCAAGAAAATTTACACATTTATGTTTCCGGAATAAGGAATGGAAGGGGGGATGATATATTCGAAAACTTTTATTTAAAGTTGCAATAACTTAATTCCTATCAATACATCCATTAATTTGGCATCGTCAGTCAAATAAATACTATCCAGTGCTATAAAATAAGTTATAAAAACTTATTATCACAGTCACTGTAACAATATGTGAAAATTTAATACTTTTTTTTTCTTTCTAATGCAGCTGGCAAACACTTAGACAGCTTGGTCTTGGATGCCTTAAGGCAAGCGCTGCACAGACATTACTCACTTTGCATAACTTGAAGATAAGTCACGGACGCGGAGTAACAACGCTCTACGATCATATTAGACCGGGACCTACTTTTTAAAATGGATTCCGAACCACTACAAACAACCATGGCACCGCCGGGACTCGAACCCGAAACCTATGGTCCCGAGCGCCAGAGCGCTAGCCACTCGGCCATTCAGGCCCCAAAAATTTAATACTAACAGAGTATAATTAATGGTGGCAACTGGTTTACCGATTACGGAGTACCAATGGGGATAAAGCTCTTTAACCTCCTTAACCTAATTCATAAAATTAAACCGTAATTAATAGTTGGCTGCTTTAAATGTTAGTATGGTAAAAAATAGAAATTTCTAAAAATTTTAAAATGCTACTTTGAAAAATAAAAATTACTTAAATTAAAAATAAAAGTAAGGTAAAAAATGAAAAATAAAATGAATTAAGTTAAAAATTCGGTACGTTAGGGACCAGTTGTTGAAGTCATAAAAAGTATTTGTTGCTGAAACGTGTGGAATAACAGGAGCATACGGAAAATAAAAAGCATAAGTCAAAATTATCCTTCCCCCCCAAAAAAAAGGCACTTTACAGAACCTGGTGTTTTATTTATTTTATTTTTTTGTTTTGCAAGTTTATATATATTTATATAAGGAAGTCCTATCATTTTATTTTCTGCCGAAAAAAAAGGGGTAGAAACGAAAATACCTTACTGTGGTTACTAGGCGGAAACGATAAATAAAAGTGCACTTATCGTAGCGGAGAGTGGAAAAAAGAGCTGGGCAGGGATTTGAACTTTCAACTTTGTGGTCAGACATCTGGTTCCGTGCGCCATTTCGGCTTTTTTACTGGCAAGTCGCAAAGTTAGCCCAAAGGGATTCTCAGATACATTAGTGATCTAATAGGTCTCATTGATTCAAACCCTTAAATTGTCATCAACAAATTTATTTTCTTTAAACCTACTAAGAAGTTGTATGTTGAGACAACTATACTAAGAAATTTTTGTATTCACCAAAAAAAAAAAAAAAAAAAATTCATGCTTAAGTACAAAAATATTCCATCAAAAGTCTGATGTCACTCATTTTACACAAAAGTATATAAATAAATCCGCGTAATAAAATTGATGAAAGCAGATATCGAAGATGCCGAAAAGATTTATAAAGAAATATAAAAACCTGTACATTGAAATTAACATTGAATTTCCTTTAATATTGAATTTCCATTAACATTGAAAATTGTCACATGACTAATTGCTTTTTTTATGTTGCATCACTAGCAGATTGGCTCACCTATAAAATGCATTCTTTGTTAATATGTCATGAATTTATTATATTTCTTTCACATTAGACTTATTATTCTTTTATTTCATAAACATACCTATTTCTAAACAAACACATTTCCTTTATCAAACCTACTAAAAAGTTGTATGTTGATACAACTATACTAAGAAAATTTTGTATTCACAAAAATATGACATGCTTATCATACAAAACTATTCCATTAACAAGTCTGATTTCACCAATAAGTAGTTATATAAATAAATCCACATAACACAAAATTGATGAAAACAGACATAGAAGATGCCGAATTGATTTGAAAAGATATATATAACATTGAAAACTGTCACATGATCAATTTTTATTTCTTGCATTGTCACCAGATTGATACACCTATAAAATACATTCTTTGTTAAAAGTCAAAAACCCGTTATTATTCCTTCAGATTAGACAGCTAAGCATATCTATTTCATCAGACACATTTCCTGTGGCTTACCAAAACAGAGTGTGTACAAACAAATTATGTAATTTTTGTTTTTTGAATAAAAAAAATAATAATAAATAAAAATTTTATTTGTTATAATCAATTGTTCAATGACATATAAATAGACAATCAGTTTGCAAAATCAGTGATGGTCAGTTTATTTTATTATTTTTTTTATTTATATATTTAGAAACATATAGAATAATACAATACATACAATTTAATACAATAAATACAATACCGAATAATTTCATATTTTAGCAGGCATTCCAGATGAATCAGCCGCAAAATTCTACAAAAACAACATTTATAATTTAGCATTTATTTATTATTTCATTTTGACAGTTTCCCAGGATTTCTCTAGAGGGAGCTCAATAAAATAAAGAGCAACCACTTATGAAAGCTCAATGCCATACTAAATTAGGCAATACAAAAGTACCTGATGTCGAAACTCAATGTATTAATTATTTTATTAATAATTTTTCCATTGCACTCATTTAGTTCAAATACATAAAGAAGGAACAATAAAATTAATGAAATTAAATTAATAAGCAATAAATGAAAATTTAATTTCCAAAAAAAAATTACAGAAACGAAATATAAATTAAAAATCAGTCTTATTCTCTCTTTCTGTATCTCATGGATTGCATTATTTTTGTCAACTTTACTATTTCGATGAATATTTAATAAAACAAAACTAGGAAAATTTGAAACAAAACAATGCACCCATATGCGTCGTGGTGTTTTGATGTAGCAGGAGTGTCGCAGCACTTCATGCCTAATATTTACAAACTTTATTGGCCCATCTGTTCTCCAGATTTGTCACCAATTGGAAATTTGTGGGATTATCTATTTCGACATTTTGAGGAGTTTGGTAGACTTAAAGGAATGCTTACAGCATTTGGGGAATGAGATGAAGCAGAATGCACTCAAACATCTGTATGTTTCAATGTTCAATTATACTATTTCATCGTGTATTCAAGCTACAGTTGATACAAATAGGTACTGGACCTTGTATTTTTTTGTGTGTGTTTGTGAATTTCCTGCAATAATTTAATCTTTTCAGTTCATTTTGTAATAAATATTTTCTCATATCAAAATATCAAACACACGATCAAGTTCATCATTGGAGACATCATTTTAACAAAAAATTTTTAGTGAAATTTTAACCTGTTTCATAATTTTTTCATTGATTAATGATATCATGAGCAACTCGAGAAAAAAAAAATTAATCAGTTGACTGGCTAATATAGGTCCACTTCCCCATGAGTTGAATCGAAGCTCTAGCATACTGTTCGATATGTAAGACAATGACAATCATGCCGAATTTGGCCCATTTTGGGAATAGTTATTTTTCTTACCGTGATTAAATAGGAAGGTTTTACTGTGTTGTCATAATGGTTCCTTCCAAAATATCCAATATTTTATTTTATTTTCCTTCTTTTCCAGTAGATGGCACCACGATGAAGTAGTTTTGTTAACATGCCTTTAAGTATAATGTCATATATTTTTAACAGATGGCAGCACCATTCACATAAACATCATCACTATTCACATTTGATTTCATAAATAGTCTTCGAAAAAAATTTTTTTTTTCATTGGGACCACAAGAGTATATATTACTTTTATAACTTAAATTGTTTTTATAATTATTATATGCTTTAAATTTAATTATACAACTGGGAATAAGGAGATTTTTTTTTTCTCAGTGCACTTTATAAGATGAACAGTCTATGGCTTTGAAATACTTAAGAAGTTCTTTATCTTAAAATAAAATAATCTCAATAAATATTAATTTTCAGTAGAATATTATACATAGTTTTTGAAGATTTGTTTTCTTAATTCTGATAATTATGCAATTTTATTAGAATATAATTTTGCATGTATATGTAAAAATTAAACATTTTACTTGCCTCCCTAAATATGAAATATCACACCACCACCTCTCCGGAAAGATCTGTGCTTCACTATGTGTGTAATATGTGTACACTACACATATAACCAACAAGAGGTGTAGAACATATATCCATATATGCCATATAGCCAACCCAAAGAGCTCCCAGCACTGCTGTATTGCCATCGTAGTATGCCATCACTATTTGGAATAGATACTACAGCTTGAGCCCACAGGAATTTACATTCATTCCTGCAGATTTACCATGCCATCCCTGCCATAAGCACTAATCCACAAATTAGAAAAAGTAGTTAGTTTTCAATTGCCTTAACTCCAATTTGTAAGGCAATAGCAAAGAAGAAAAAAAAACAAAAAATGGAACAATTAAAATTTTTTTTTAATGAAGAGAAAATATATAAAAATAAGATCAATTAATTGTTTGTAAGAAATAATTATTGTTGTTTTTAAACTTTAAAAGTGATTTATACACTGAAGTGACAAAAGTCATGGGACAGCAATATGCAAATTTTCAGATGGCAGTAGCATCGCGTAGAACAGGTATAAATACACAGTGCTTTCGCAGAGCTTTCATTTCTGTTCAAGTTATTCATGTGAAGAGGTTTTGACGTGATGATGACCGCACGACGGGAATTAACAGACTTTGAACGCGGAATGTTAGTTGAAGCTAGACGCATGGGTCATGCCATTTCGGAAATCGTTAGGGAATTCCACATTCCCAGATCCACTGTGTCAAGAGTGTGCCGAGAGTATGAAATTTCAGGCATAACATCCCACCATGGACAGCGCAGTGGTCGACAGCCTGCACTTAACGGCCGAGACCGGCGACGTCTGCAAAGAGTCATAAATTCTAACAGACAAGCAACACTGCGTCAAATAACCGCAGAAATCAATGTGGGACGTACAAGGGACTTGTCTGTTAGAACTGTGCAGAGAAATTTGGCTTTCTTGGGCTATTCCAGCAGAAGGCCGACTCGAGTGCCTTTACTGACAGAACGACATCGCTTGCAGCGACTCTCGTGGGCACGTGAGCATATCGGTTGGTCCCTAGATGAATGGAAAACCGTGGCCTGGTCCGATGAGTCACGATTTCAGTTGGTAAGAGCTGATAGTAGGGTTCGAGTGTGGCGCAGACCCCTCAAAGCCATGGACCCAAACTGTCAGCAAGGCACTCTTTAAGCTTGTGGTGGCTCCGTAATGGTGTGGGCTGTTTTTTCATGGCATGGACTTGGTCCTCTGGTGCAACTGGACGGAATATTGACTGGAAATGCTTATGTTCAGCTACTTGGAGATCACTTGCAGCCATTCATGGACTTCATATACCCAAACAACGATGGGATTTTTATGGATGACAATGCGCCATGTCACTGGGCCACAACTGTTCGCGATTGGTTTGAAGAGCATTCTGGACAATTCCAACGACTGAACTGGCCACCTATATCGCCCGACTTGAATCCCATCGAGCATTTATGGGACATCATCGAGAGGTCTGTTCGTGCCCAAAATCCTGCACCGTCAACGCTTTCACAATTATGGACGTCTATCGAGACAGCATGGCTCAATATTCCTGCAGAAGACTTCCAACGACTTGTTGAGTCCATGCCACCTCGAGTTGCTGCACTTCGCCGGGCGAAAGGAGGGCCGATATTAAGAGGTATCCCATGACTTTTGTCACTTCAGTGTATGTATGTAATCTGTCATGAGTATTTCTTTCTTCAATATAGATTAACGTGGATTATGCTCAATAAGTAAATAATCAATAAATTGTTTAACATAATTGTTTATCTGTGCCTTAATAAAGGGAATGGGAGTAGGGAATTGTGGGTATTCATGTTTTGATACATGGGTGCGCAGAAGATCTACCTCCCCGTGGTGCATCTGGTAACACTTTTTAGTGGCTAAAAGATCTGCAACTTGGCATTATGTCTTCCTCTGAGCCCTACAGTGGAATGCCGGTGGACTGTCTCAATCCAAGCGCGCAGAGCTGTTGCTGACTCTGTGTGAGAAGGATATTGATGCCTTTGCTATTATGGAGGCTAATTTGACAACCGACTGCCTGCGAAACCATCTTTACAGACTCAAAATTGTTCCTTCCCCGATATGCAGCTCAGGAGAGGCCACGGACTCCACGCATCTACTGCACTGTCCTGCTCTGAGCAAGACTTTTCCCGCCGAGCGATATTGGGAGGCTAGAGATATGTTAGATTAATGAACTCTGTTTCAGCATGCTTTGTTGTATGTTGTATGGGTTTTTTTTTTTTCCCGTTGTTCTTTTTTTGCTGTAAATGTTCCTAATCTGCCATTGGAAATAAAAAAAAAAATATTTTGATACATTAAAAAAAAAATGTTCAGTTGTTGTCGTATCATTCATGAAAGGATGGAAGAAGGGGGCATCCAACTGTTATGATGGAGCACCCGTAGGTTGAACTCTGACTTCTGTTCAGTGTCGTTGAAGGAGGGCAGTGCCTTGCGGAAGGACTTAAATGTTCAATTGGTTTAAAAAATATAATATCTAACAAAATGTTCATTTTTAAAAAAAAAAAATTAAGTTCTGCTTTAGGATTAATAATGCGTTTAAATTGTTTTGATCAGAGATAATGTATTTTATATGAACTCAATTTATATATATATGTATTTTATGCTTTATATTTTAGATAATCCCTCCCTTTGTGAATTATTCCTAGTATACACATCTACCTTATTTGTATCTAATATTTGAGTGCAATTTCTTAACATACACTGAATTGCGTCGAAGTTGTATTGCATGTGGATTATTAATTAGTAATAACTTTTTGTAGAAATTTATTTTAATCTGAAAACAACTATTAAACAATATGCAAGATATCTTGAAGATAAAAAATTCATTGTTAGTTATAAAAATACAATCTTTTAATATCTTATGAATATCCATCTGTTCAACTATATGGAGCCACGATTCCATTGATACGTGATGAGAAATGAACATTTAGAATAATGATTATTTATGATTATTTAATGAACATTTAGAATGTTCGTAGGCTGACACATAGATGGGGCTACTAGTATTAAATCCATATGATTTTTAGTTCGCCTTAACATTCAAAAGACACGTGTATAAATTTGACAGCTGTTGCACTAGTAGTATGTGAGTTATAGCATTTTTATGGTTATCAGTCACTTTACGGTTATCAGAAATTATATTTTGTGGACTTGTTTGATGTTTTCGTCGGTAACAGCCTCTTTGGGGCTTCCACTGCGTGCATCGTCCTCGGTGCTCATTTCGCCTCGTTTAAATTTAGCAAACCACTTCTCTACGGTTGATTTTCCTGGTGAAAAGTCCGAATTATGTTTATCAAGCCAAGCCTTGGCTTCAATAGTATTTTTTTTTTTTTTTTTTTTTTTTTGCCAAAAACAATGCTTTAGTTAACACACTAATTTCCTTTTTGTCCATTTTTTCAAACTAACAAAAGTTGCTTCACTAAAAAAATGCTATAACTCACATACTAATAGTGCAACAGCTTTCAAATTTATACACGTGTCTTTTGAAGGATAGGGATAACTAAAACTCATATGGATTTTAATACTAGTGGCCCCATCTATGTGTCATCCTATGAACATTTCAGCCCACCTGTTACACAGTATTTCCGTGTCGTGAGAGAGATAAAAAGGAAAAATCATTATAAATAATTGAAAAAAGTTACTGTAGGTTATAGAAATATTATCTTTAATATCATATGAATATCCATTTGTTGAATTATACTATATGTGTACCACGATCAGTCCATTGATGCGTGATGAAAGGCGGATTTTTATAGAAAATACTCAATATTTCCGAGCATGTCATATGAATATTTCCCGTATACACTGAAGTGACAAAAGTCATGGGATACCTCTTAATATCGTGTCGGCCCTCCTTTCGGCCGGTGAAGTGCAGCAACTCGACGTGGCATGGACTCAACAAGTCGTTGGAAGTCTTCTGCAGGAATATTGAGCCATGCTGTCTCGATAGACGTCCATAATTGTGAAAGCGTTGACGGTGCAGGATTTTGGGCACGAACAGACCTCTCGATGATGTCCCATAAATGCTCGATGGGATTCAAGTCGGGCGATATAGGTGGCCAGTTCAGTCGTTGGAATTGTCCAGAATGCTCTTCAAACCAATCGCGAACAGTTGTGGCCCAGTGACATGGCGCATTGTCATCCATAAAAATCCCATCGTTGTTTGGGTATATGAAGTCCATGAATGGCTGCAAGTGATCTCCAAGTAGCTGAACATAAGCATTTCCAGTCAATGTTCGGTCCAGTCGCACCAGAGGACCAAGTCCATGCCATGAAAAAACAGCCCACACCATTACGGAGCCACCACCAACTTGAACAGTGCCTTGCTGACAGTTTGGGTCCATGGCTTCGTGGGGCCTGCGCCACACTCGAACCCTACCATCAGCTCTTACCAACTGAAATCGTGACTCATCGGACCAGGCCACGGTTTTCCATTCATCTAGGGACCAACCGATATGCTCACGTGCCCACGAGAGTCGCTGCAAGCGATGTCGTTCTGTCAGTAAAGGCACTCGAGTCGGTCTTCTGCTGGAATAGCCCAAGAAAGCCAAATTTCTCCGCACAGTTCTGACAGAGCTCCTACTAACATTCCGCGTTCAAAGTCTGTTAATTCCCGTCGTGCGGTCATCATCACGTCAAAACCTCTTCACATGAATAACTTGAACAGAAATGAAAGCTCTGCGAAAGCACTGCGCATTTATACCTGTTCTACGCGATGCTACTGCCATCTGAAAATTTGCATATTGCTATCCCATGACTTTTGTCACTTCAGTGTATATCATATAAATATCCATATGTTGAATTATGTGCCACGATTAGCCCACCGACGCATGATGAAAGATGGGCTTTTATTGTAAATATCCCATAATTCATGCCGTGAGAGAGTAATGAATATAAATTATTTACAAAATAACTATAAGTTATAGAAATATAATCTTTAATACCATATGAATATCTATCTTTTCAAATATATGTTTGCCACGATCAGCCCACTGACGCTTGATGAGAGGAAGACTTTTATAGTAAATAGCCCCCTTCCTGGCAACTGGCGTACCGATTACGGAGTACCAACAGGGGGAAATACCCCTTAAACCTCCTCATCTTAATTCATAGATAGGCTTTAAATTTTAATTGGCTGCTTAATTAATGTTAGTAGAAGTACAAGATAAAGTTTCTAAAAATTCAAGTTAAATGGTACTCAAAAAAAAAAAAAAAAAAAAAAAAATAAAAATAAATAAAAAATGCTATTGATATAAAAGTAAGATACAAAATAAAAGAAGTTAAAAGTTAAGTTTTAAATTCGGTACAATTAGGGACCAGTTGTCGATGCCATAGTACTGTTGAAAAACGTAAACATACATGTAAAGAGTACAGTGAAAGGCTTATGCTGAACGGTGAGAGCCATTGGAATGATCTGAAAAACAAAATGTAAATAATACCCCCCCCAAAAAAAAAAAGGCCGATCTCAGAACCGAAGTTCTTTTTATTATTTTTATAATTTTTACAAGCATTTTTATTTTAATAATATTTATTTTTATTTTATATTTTTTATTTCTAATCCTTTCGTTTTCCTTACAAAAAAAAAAGGGGGGGGGGTAAAAAACGTACAATAGAAACCTGAGATAAAACAAGCAAAAATCATATACACCATTGAAAAAAATTACTGCAGGTTATGAAAATACTGTCTTTAATATCATATGACTATTCATCTGTTCATTTATATACACTGAAGTGACAAAAGTCATGGGATAGCAATATGCAAATTTTTAGATGGCAGTAGCATCGCGTAGAACAGGTATAAATGCGCAGTGCTTTCGCAGAGCTTTCATTTCTGTTCAAGTTATTCATGTGAAGAGGTTTTGACGTGATGATGACCGCACGACGGGAATTAACAGACTTTGAACGCGGAATGTTAGTTGGAGCTAGACGCATGGGTCATGCCATTTCGGAAATCGTTAGGGAATTCAACATTCCCAGATCTACTGTGTCAAGAATGTGCCGAGAGTATGAAATTTCAGGCATAACATCCCACCATGGACAGCTCAGTGGTCGACCGCCTGCACTTAACGACCGAGACCGGCGACGTCTGCAAAGAGTCGTAAATTCTAAACGACAAGCAACACTGCGTCAAATAACCGCAGAAATCAATGTGGGACGTACAAGGGACTTGTCTGTTAGAACTGTGCGGAGAAATTTGGCTTTCTTGGGCTATTCCAGCAGAAGACCGACTCGAGTGCCTTTACTGACAGAACGACATCGCTTGCAGCGACTCTCGTGGGCACGTGAGCATATCGGTTGGTCCCTAGATGAATGGAAAACCGTGGCCTGGTCCGATGAGTCACGATTTCAGTTGGTAAGAGCTGATGGTAGGGTTCGAGTGTGGCGCAGACCCCACGAAGCCATGGACCCAAACTGTCAGCAAGGCACTGTTCAAGCTGGTGGTGGCTCCGTAATGGTGTGGGCTGTTTTTTCATGGCATGGACTTGGTCCTCTGGTGCGACTGGACCGAACATTGACTGGAAATGCTTATATTCAGCTACTTGGAGATCACTTGCAGCCATTCATGGACTTCATGTACCCAAACAACGATGGGATTTTTATGGATGACAATGCGCCATGTCACCGGGCCACAACTGTTCGCGATTGGTTTGAAGAACATTCTGGACAATTCCAATGAATGATCTGGCCACCTACATCGCCCGACATGAATCCCATCGAGCATTTATGGGACATCATCGAGAGGTCTGTTCGTGCCCAAAATCTTGCACCATCAACGCTTTCACAATTATGGACGTCTGTCGAGACAGCATGGCTCAATATTCCTGCAGAAGACTTCCACCGACTTGTTGAGTCCATGCCACTTCGAGTTGCTGCACTCGCCGGGCGAAAGGAGGGCCGACACGATATTAAGAGGTATCCCATGACTTTTGTCACTTCAGTGTATTTCACGATTCGCCCACTGACAAGTGATGACAGGAGAACGTTTTGAACGAATGCCCCGTATTTCCATACCGTGAGAGAGAAGACAAGGAAAAAGTCCACCAAAAAATCTTGACTGTTGATACAAGGTATTTTAAACATCACCGTCACCATCATTCACATCTGAAAGCAGTGACTGCAACAACTGTCGCTAACGGATTTGAGCCTGTCCGCGCTTTTACACTAGCTGTTCTCATTACCAGCGGACTAAACGTCGGGCATTTAATTGTATTTTGACAGAGGCATAATTTTTGTTTTTTTGTTTTTGTTTGAGGTTAAAAGGCTATTTACTATTTTTTTTTTTTTTTTAATTCCATTAGAATATGTCGACTTAAAAAAGTGAAATAAGTGATTTTTTATTGACGTAATTATTGAAAAATGTGAAATAATTATTAGTATAGGTTTAAAAGTTTCAGAAATTAGCACGGATACAGATGCTTTAATTAGCTTATACAACTACCTTAAGAATAAATATTTGAATATGTGTACATAATAAGAGTATTTTAATAATTTAGTTAATTCTGTTTGTACAATGTCGTAGAAAAAAATAACAAACAAATTATTTAATATTATTTTTTTTCATACGATATATTGTACTTATATTTAATGCATTTCACTTTTAAAAAATTATAATAAAAAAATTATCAAATGTAAATTAACCATACACAGAATAATATTAATTTACTAAAATATAATTTATATCTTATTAAAATGTAACTGGAAATTCATATTTAAATTATAAAATAAATTCAGTATTCTTTAAAAATTTCAAATTTAAAGGAGCTAATAATTAGTTAATTATTTTATTACATATTACAAATATTCATCGTAATTCGTTGTAATTAAATTAATTAATTCATAAACTAATGCCATCTATTGGTTAAAAATGATTCAATGTTTTCAGAAAAACGAATTAACTTTTGTGTGTATGTGTGTGTGTGTGTGTGTAATCAATGAATTGAAATTTTGTAAATGTAAAATTTCATATTAATTAATTATTTGAAAATGTATATAAGTCAGAATTTAGTAGCCTAATATTTAGAATAAGTCAATCTACTTCATATGAGAAATAAGAAGGGAATTTAAATTAGCCACATTTTTTTAAGTTGTAAAATATTAATAAATTGATATAATTCTCCTCTCATTTTTTTTATATAATCAAAATTTTCAATAATATTCTTTGTATGTACAATAAAAATAATAAAAATAAAATATTACATTTTACAAATTTTATTTTTTAATTATTCTATTAATAGATGGCGCTGCAAAAATGGAAGTAAATTATACATTAAAAGTAAATGATAATTATAATAATAACAAATATTATACATGAAGGTGAATTTTTCCAAACTAAAAATAATATTTATTAAAATTAACATTGCTGTGTTCATTCAAATTAAATAATCATATTAATTAGCTAAAATTAAACAAGTTATTCTTTTTTTTCTTCAAATTAATCCAATAGATGGCCCCACCATAATTTTTTTGTAACAGTATTCAAAATGATCCAGTCGATATTATTTGTGAAATTTATTCATTTTCGAAACAATTGTAATAAAATGCAATATATTTTTTTTTTCCTTGAATAATCTATTCTTTATTTAGTTTAAATATATTAGGTGAAAAAAAGTCTTAAAATCAGAACAGCGTTGTTCATTAAGGCTGAGTGTTGTTAACAAGTGTAATTAGACCTAAGATATCCTGCTATTACATAAGCACTGATAGTT
Organism: Caerostris darwini; assembly: GCA_021605075.1. NCBI lineage: Eukaryota > Metazoa > Arthropoda > Arachnida > Araneae > Araneidae > Caerostris > Caerostris darwini. The sequence continues at coordinate 456,870 of BPLQ01007128.1, forward strand.
GTTGATTCTTAACTGTATTTCATTTTGAAATTTTCGTAAAAGTTTTACCGATTAAGTACAGATCGATAAGAGATTGATTATCGATTTCCTAAAATTATTTCGTTACAATTTTTTATAGTAGCATTAGCAGAATAACTTCAAGCTATTTAAACTTTTTAAATTATGATTTAAAAATATTTTCTTCGTCAGATTTTAGTTAATAATCAATTTTAAATAATTTTTATACAGGGGATTTTATCGATCCATGTAATATATGGGAAATAAAATTAAAAATTGCAAACTATATTTTTTGTAAATGCAAGCAATTATAAATCTAATACCTAACATACGCTGCAAAATTCGTGAAAAACTTGATAATATTTATAATTTATATTTATTTAATAATATTGCAGCATTTTTTTCTTACGAGAAGAGTTTTGGCATTTCATTCCCATGAGAGAGAAATGTATGTTATTTGGCAAGTATATAATAACAATCAATCACTCAAATATGACAGCAGAATTGTGGGTAGTTATATTATAAGCAATTAGTATTTTCTACAAATGAGAACGATCTGTTACCCAAATCTGATAGCAGATATTAGGTATCATGTATAATGAGACTCGGGAAATTAGAGAACGTCTGCGCGACCTTCACAGATCGAAACAATCACAAATTGAATATGAACTATACCATGAGTTGTTCCATCGTGATTAGTGATAGACCACGAGCTGAGAAGTGTCTACTCCAATAATAAGTGAAGAAAACCATTGTCGGATTTTCTTAAAAGGAGATTTTTGGTGAAAAAGAGAGAAAGTTCTGTAACGAGTAGACCAGAAGTGGTGTTTTTTCTTTTTTTTTTCTCCGAAGTGACTGAATAAGGAGAAGTTTTCGCTTGCTTTTCAAAGTGAACCCCTTGTGATTTCGTGTAACACGCCGCATGATAATTAAGGATTGTCGTAGACCACTTTATTTTTAGGTTCGACGTAATTCGACTGTAATTCCAGTTAACTGTAAATACTGTAGGCTCCAGAACTCTGAAAAGCTCTGACTTTGAAATGAACTGCACTTGTGTATCTAATTTATATCGTTAATTTTCATCTTTCTTTTTGTAAATAGCGTTCTGTATATATATATATACGCTCAAGAGCCAAAACATTATGACCACCTGTCAATAACGAGTTGGCCCACCTTTGGCGCGCAACACAGCTTCAACCCGCCTTGGCATGGATTAATACCACCACTTAATACCAGTTAAATACCACTTCCACCTGATCACGTGCCTTCCACGTCATCCAGGCAAGTTCATTGCAAAATGTAGAGGTGGTCATAATGTTTTGGCTCTTGAGTGTATATATGTATATGTATATATATATATATATATGCATACAGAACGTATATATAGTTTTATGTATATATTACTGTACTTGTGATTTAATCGTGTATTTGTAAATAAAATTTAAATCTTTTTTTTCATTTTTTGTAAATAATAAATTATAATAACTAAGAGTTCATTATTTTGCCATGGAAGTTTGTAGTGGTTCGGAATCCACTTTAAACTTTAGATCCCGGTCTAAGATGATCGTAGAGAGTTGGGTGTAGTGCTGACAACCCTACCCCGTAAAATGAAAACACCACCTGTCTCGAAATCTGCCAGTCAGCAGACGACCTTGGCCCACAATGGGGCTATTGCGCAATTGATGATGATGATAATGATGAGAGTTTATTATTTGTATATTATACTGGGTGATTATAATTAAAATCCACCTTCAAAATGCTGTAAAAAAAGAAACAATTGTCACAATGGGTTCAAATTTGAACTGAAGATACTTGAAAATGGGGAAATGGTACGGCATCAAAAAAAGTTCCAAAGTGTGTTAATAGATGGTATCAAGAAAGTGAATTTGGCTGCTGGTGATATTTTGAATCGAAATTACAACGTATTTGGCATGAGTTGCACATGAAACCAACTGTAGTGTTCAATGTGCTTGATTGTTTCGGTTTTTTGACGAAAAAAATGACTTCCAAGTCATTGAACAGTTGTTACACTCTTAATGGAAAGCCCATCCACCACGGCAAGATCATACCAAATTGGGTGTTTGATTTGAACTCTTTGCCACGAGTCGTTCTTTTTTACAGCATTTTGAAAGTGGGACTTTAACTATAATCACCCTGTATATCTAGTGCTTGTAACTAAAAAATAAAATGCTCCCATGAACCTGAAAGTGGTCCTCTTCTTGAAGCCGTTATAGGTCTAATATAGGCCGAGACGTTACAATATAAAAAACTTATATAATACTGATAATTAAGCAATGAAGATAAAAAAAAAAAGCATTAAATTTTTACATTAAAAAATCATTAAATTTACTGCATTAAGGGAATTATATGAAAAAAATGAAAAATGAAGAAAAAAAATGATAATAAATAAATAACAAAAAATGGAAGAAAAAAAAATCGAAATAAAGCATTACAGCAAAACTGGTCACTTAACATTGACATAAAAAGTCTTTTAATAAAAAAAAAAAAAAAAAAAAAAAAAAAAAAAAAAAAATGTCATAAATAAGCACTGATAACAAAGGAGTTCTCAGAGAATTGGCTTCTTATCTATCATTATTTCTGAATTTAAAAAGAATTTTTTTAAAAAGATGTCACGTAAAAAACAATGAAATATTTTTCGCGGAATATATTTCAATCACGTAAAGTAATAAAAATTATAAATTCTGCAGAATAATAAAAGATACACGAGGTGATAAAGTCATTTATTTCTTAGCTCAGTTCTAAATTTAATAATATATATTTTTTTTACTTCTACGAGAGAATACAAAGTAATAAGAAAGCTTATAAGGATTACAAACTTTATTTTTATATCCCGCATAAATGTCATTTTATGTAATCAACTAAAATCTTTTGAGTAATATGAAATACGGCACAGATGTTTGACAAAATGACAAACAAGTAATATAAAAAAAAAAAAAAATTAAAGTCAATTCCTACTTTTTTTTTCACTCTATTGCAGAAAGTCCGTTATAAATAATTTTTATTCATTTTTTTAAGTTTATATGGCGCCATCTATTGGTAGATAAATGCAACTTAAATCTAAAAAAAACTGAAATTAATTTATTAAATTTAATTAATTACTGAATTATTATTTGAAACTACTGTATTATTATATTATTACTATATTATTTGAAACTACTATACTATTGTATTACTATATTATTTGAAAAAACTGTATTAACATCAAGTTTCATCCACTACAAGTTCAAAAAAATTGTATTTGAACTTGAGCGGACGAATAAAAAGTATTTTATGAAAGATTGAAAGTTTGAACAAGATATATATAGGAAGAGTGTAAGCTAATAGAATGAATTGAAACAAATAATATAAAAAAAAAATAAAATAAAGTCAATTCCTACTTTTTTTTCACTCTATTGCAGAATGTCCTTTATAAATAATTTTCATTCATTTTTTTAAGTTTTTCTGACTCCATCTATTGGTAGATATATGCAACTTAAGTCTAAAAAAACTAAAATTAATTAATTAAATTTAATGAATGAACTAATGTTTGAAAAAAAACTGTATTAATATCCAGTGTCATCCACTACAAGTTAAAAAAAATGTATTTGAACTTGAGCAGATGAATAAAAAATATTTTATTGACGATTGAAAATTTGAACAAGATATATATAGGGAGAGTGTGAGCTAATAGAAGGAATTGAAAAAAGGGTAAAAAAATACAAAATTTAACGGAGTTTTGTTAACAGAGAATTTTGTTAAGAGAGGAAATTGAACCGATTTGAAATTTAATATCTATAGAAGATTTTTGTGGATTTGCAAAGGTAAATAAGATTTTAAATGCAAAATACACATAGTAGTGTGTTCTAATAGCGTGTAAGAAAAGAGTTTTAATTTCGTTGATAGCCTGCCTTACGGTCACTGTTTTAAAAAAAGTGTTGACCTGGTGTATAATGTAACAACATCGCATAGCCATTCGGAATTGTCTCTTATATGATATGTAAAGGTTGACCATTACCCTTGAAACTCTTAAGGCTCGTGCTCACCAAGGCGACAAGATGCAAGCGACCAAAATTTGACCTCACCGCGGTCGCCTGAAACCGGTTTGCAGTCCTCCGCTTGGAGTGGCCCAACTTTCAACTCGAAGCGGTTTTTCACTAGGCGTAATGCTATTTCTGACGTTTCGCTGTGAAGGGGTCGAAAAAATTTGGTCGCTTGCCTCTTGCATCTTCACGTCTCTCGCCTCGGTGGGAACGAGCCTTTAGAAGATATTAATAACGCTAGTGTTGTGTTGTGTCTAATCCATAGGGTCCTGCAGTGTGGGACGGACGTCCCATGTTTAGTATAGTCATGGATAGAGGAAAAGGGGCAGATTCTGCTGTGATGGAGCACCACCCGTACGTAGAAGTCTGACTTGACTCTCTGTCGCTAAAGAAGGCCAGCAGTGCCTTCCGGAAGGACTTTTAAGGGGTATTACCCCGCATTGGCATATCGCATGGGAGAAAACCCGGAAAACTCACATTAGGTAGACCGACTCACGAGGCAAGGTGCTGAACATCACAAACACAGCAGCCGAATCTCCTCGTTTTTCAAAACAGTGCCTACAACAAAGCCATAAGTGAATTGAACTTCAGCCCTAGTGATCGCCAGCGGCGCACGTTGCCACTGAGCCGCGAGTCGGGATAACAATAGTAAATACAATATAACAGCCTCATACAGTATGACTGGCGTGTTCCGGTTTTCTCCAATATACTACCCAAATGCGGGATAGTAGGTGTAATGCCACTGATTTCAACGAAGTTTCCTATATAGTGAAGCTTTCCTGATTTTCTCCAAGACAGCACCCAAATGAGGGCAGTAGATGTAGTGCAACAAGCTGCTTCAGTGTATCAGTAAGTCCATATATAAATGATTCAAGCCAACGGCCTTACCATGCTGAATATAACGGTTCTCGTTAGATCACCGAAGTCAAGCATCATTGGGCGCGGTCAGTACTTGGGTGGGTGACCACCTGGGAACACCGCGTGCCGTTGGCAAATTTGGGACCTGAATGGCCGAGTGTCTGGCGGTCGGTGCCACAGGTTTCAGGTTCGAATCCCGGCGGTGCCATGGATGTTTGTAGTGGTTCGGAATCCACTTTAAGCCGTAGGTCCCGGTCTCCCATGACTGTAAGAGCGTCACGGAGCAAAAGTCAGGCTTCTACCTACGGGTGCTCCATCACAACAGAAGCTGCTTCCTTCCCCTTCAATCATGAGTACGTATGGGCTCGTGGGCTTGGACAGCCAAGTGGGATAAGAAACAACAACAACAACAACATAAATGATTCAACGGTTAACGTGTAAAACAGTCTGGCTTTTAGACTTAGCATGCCTATACCAGGCAAAAATACAAAAACATTGGTTTGGTTGCCTTTTTGTTTTTCGAACAAAGCTCCTTCACTTCAGAAGCCCAACGAAACCACTACACGCCCATAAATACAAAGTGCGAATATAAACATAAGTTATAAACATGTATCATGTATTATAAATTATAATAGATAATTTTATGTATATAATTATGCATAAATAATCATCCTCATAAACAAGGTAGTCTGAGGAAAGATAAAATACGGTAAATTAATATGGTAAATAATGGTTTGGTATTGGTTTGTTGCTCTACCGTAATTTTGTGAACACTTTCGGATAATTAAACCAGAACCTACAGTTTAACGGGGGATTCGGAACCACTACAACATACATGCATATATATATATATATATATATATATACATATATATACAACATACATATATATATATATATATATATATATATATATATATAAAGTTGATTAAAAATATTGTGTAAAAGGCATTTTGCCTACCTTCTTATTCGTCTCAAAATTTTACCTTTTTTGATTTCAACAAAAAAAAATTACCTTTTAAATATAAGCAATTAAAGAGCTTTTCGTTTTGTTAACAATATGATTGCAGATTATGAATTATATAGATAAGAAAAGTAAAAGCACCTTTAAATAAATATAGATTACATGTATAGTATAACAGTTAAGTACAAAATAATATCAAACAATTGAATAAAACAATTTCAAAATGATATAAAATAGTGAATAGGTTTTTATCATTAATAAAGTTTAATAATAAAATTTTTATTATTTATTTTTGTTCAAAAAAAAGCCCAGAATGTAGAAGCTAGAAGGAAACTATGCTTTACATAAATTTTGAGCAAATTATTACTGTGCATTAATCAAAATAATATGCATGGCCATCATATTGTGAAATCCATACTAATCGTAGCTTAAGTTTTGAATGGAAGGCGTACGTGATTTAAAAACCAAATACTTCAGTCTTCAAGAATCTCTGAATTAGTCATCCCAGATTCTTATCCAGTTCCTTCCCATGTGTTTGCTTTGCGTGTTACCTGTGGTTATGCAATGTTCTGGATCTTTCTTATTCAGCTTATATAAGCAGATAATTTGCTCAGTTGCCGACTTAACTAATCAAATATTAATAAGCTATCATTGTTCAATCAGATTCCCATTTTTTGTGTTACGACAGCTGATTATTTATTTCACTCAAGATTATTATTAGTTACTTTATTGCGTTACAACTGCTGATTCTGATTATTTTCAGTTACATTACTATTCAATTTAAAATATTCATTTTTTTGCGTTAAGAATACTGATTGTTTATTTCACTGTAGATTATTATTAGTTACTGTATGATTATTATTATTCAATACAAAATATTATTTTTTTGCGTTACAACTGCTGATTGTTTATTTTACTGATGATTATTATTAGTTAATTTATTATTCAGTACTAAATATTCATTTTTTCAATTAAAATTAAAGATTGTTTATTTCAGTGATGGTTATTATTAGTTACTTTATTATTTAAAATATTTTTTTGTGTTAAGAATGATGATTGTTTATTTTACAGATGATTATTATTAGTTATTTTATTACTCAATATAAAATACTCATTTTTTGCTTTACGACTGCTGATATTTTATTTCTCTGACTGAGCGAAATGTGGATTTAGAGTAATCAAAAAAATCTTTAAACAAAATACGAAAAGAAATCGATTGCAAGTGGCAAATCGTGGTGATTCAAAAATAGTTCTGATAAAAATAAAGTCGAATCTTTATTCATTCATTCATTCTTTTTTATTCACATACTTTTCAATAATTTTTGTAATTTTTTTTCATAGTATCCTTCGTTTCCTTAATTTTCTATATAAGGCGAAAATGATTATCGTTGATTCCAATTAAAAATTTAAAAGTCATGGTGTCATACTTGCAACGTCTTCTGTTGTTAAGTTTTAAGACATAGCTCGATATACAGATGATTCAACGGTCATGGGACAAACTTTGAGAGGTGATACAGGTTACTAAAACATATATCTTTTGTTTAAGAATATAGGGTCTGTGGCGATGCATTGAGGCGCGAACACAATAAATGAGACATAAAAAGAAAAAAAAAGTTTATTGACAACATCACTACAAAATGTTACTTTGATTCAATGTTTACAATAAATGCTCAAAATGGCGATCACCTATAGCAATACATGCTTTGTAGCATCGAAGGAGTGATTGACGAACAGTTCCAAGAGTGACAGGTGTTCGACAGCTCAATTATACACAAAAATAAACTCAATAAATACTCGGCACAGTGGACTGTATGTAAATAAAACTCCTTTATTTTGGCAGCCATCAAACTCGTAGATGAACTGACCACACAACCTCTCTCTGGGGTTACACTTATTGAACTCATTTGTTTATGCAGCCATCGCGCTCGAGGATCGACTGCCACACAACCATTCTCTTTGGTCGCTGAGTTTCAACTCATTTTACTTACATTCCTTCTTTCACTCCCTGGCCCTCACCCCCTGCCAGACACCCCCACAGACAGGGTGTTTTTCTGGGCATAGGGCGTTGACCTCACCTAAGCAGGAGGACCTGGGTTTCGACGTAACAACAGGCATTGCATACTTACAGCCGCAGTGGATAGTCGAGCAACAAATTTCTCAATTGAATCTCATAAATTAAAATACAATTGTAAACACAGAGTAAGTATAAAATAAAGTGCGCATCGGGTGAGAGTGGAACATCAGTGGGCCCACGAACAGACCACCGAAGGGGTGATGGGGAAAGACTATGTCTTCCAAAAGGACTTTTAATGGTTAGCAGGGCCTTTTTCAAGCCCCGCATTTGCATTTCCTATGAGAAAAAATTCTGAAAACTCCCACCAGGTTGCTGAACTATCGATGTAAGACGGTTCTATACACGTCAAAATCGCCATCGACTCTCCTCTTTTCTAAAAGCAGTGATTACAACAATGCAACCAGCGGATTCAAACCTCAGCCACCCTGTATGCTGGCTGCGCACGTTGTCACTGGAATACCACGGACCCCGCGAATACCACGAACAGATCACCGACGGCGGATGGGGAAGGCAGTGTCTTCCAAAAAGTCTTTTAGTGGTTAGGACGTGTTTATTTATGCCACGCATTTACGAGTCGTATGAGAGAAAACCCGGAAACTCCTATCAGGCTACTGGACTATCTATCCAAGATGTTTCTACACATGTCACAATAGCCATCGACTCACCTTTTTTCTGAAAGCAGAGACTACAACAATGTCACCAGCGGATTCGGACCTCAGCCTTCCTGCACGCTGGCTGCCTACGTTGCCAATGGAATACCACGGGTCCCGCGAATACCACGAACAGATCACCAACGGGGGATGGGGAAAAACAGCGTCTTCCAAATGGACTTTTAGTGGTATTTTGACACTCATTTGCGTGTCGTATAAGGGAAAACCCTGAAAAACTTCCACCAGGCTACTGAACCATCGATACGAGACCGTTTTACACACAGCACTATTGCCATCGACTCTCCTTGTTTCTGAAAGCAGTAGCTACATTAATGCCACCAGAAGATTCAAACCTCGGCCACCCTGGAAGCTAGCTGTGCACGCTGGCTGTGATATATATGCACTCCAAAGAAGCTGTAAGTTGTATAACCTTGATTTAGATTTCCATCAATAGCTTCAAAGCAATTTTTTTTAGATAACTCAAATTACCAACCTGCCAATTCCTTTATTTTATAGCATTATAATTTTGATAATGCATTATCACAAATTACAGTATGAAGAAGAAGTTAGCTTTTTAAAGCATCAATATAAATACTTCAATTTAAATTTAAACACAAATTTCTGCTTTTTTTACAACTTGTAGTTTTAACAATCACGCCTGCATTTTTGAAGGACTCCAAAGATTTCATAATACAATATCACGTTCCCACGTAACAATACCATTCAAAAAAGTCATTCGTAATTACTTCATAAGTTAAATTCAAGAAAATAATTTGTTTTTCTCGAAAATTAAAACGGAAGCGTGAGTCATTGTCTTCAAAGATAAAGAAAAAAATTTGAAAAAATAATAATGAACGTACGAGAAGTTGTTTTTCAAGGAACCGAATATGCTTATTTATCACTTTCGAAGTATTTGAATTAAGCACGGCGAAAATACTAGACAAAAGTAAATGACTCTCGAATCAAGAAGAAGGCGAACGGAACCGTGAACGTGTCTTTGAACCGGTGCCAAAACCGAATTCGCCTAGCAGTTTCATCTTACCTGCTACTGAAAGTAAATGATTAATCTAACTGACTCATCTCTAAACGATACGTTTTAGGGGATTCTAAGATAAACCAGCATCTGAAAATATTCGTGTTTATATGCGGTGTTTATTTTTATACGTAAATATAAATATTTCAACTATTTTAAATGTGAATTTACGTCTGGCAATGTTTTTTTAACTTAATTGTTATCTTATAAATTAGTAAATAAAAGTTTCACATTATATTTCTACAAAATTCACGTAAAAATTTAAATGTTATCATTAACAATATTACAACTGATAAAAAATATAGTTAGAATTACAATGAATAAAAAATATTATAATTGATAAAAAATATAATTACAATTACAATTAATAAAATATATTACAATTGATAAAATATACAATTACAATTAAAAAAAATATTACAATTGATAAAAAATACAATTACAATTATAATTAATAAAAAATATTACAATTGATAAAAATACAATTGTAATTACAATTAATAAAAAATATTTCAATTGATAAAAAATACAATTACAATTATAATTAATAAAAAATATTACAATTGATAAAAATACAATTGTAATTACAATTAATAAAAAATATTTCAATTGATAAAAAATACAATTACAATTGATAAAAAATGCAATTACAATTGATAATAAATACAATTATAATTAATAAAAAATATTACATTTGAAAAAAAACTACAATTACTATTATAATTAATAAAAAAATATTACAATTGACAAAAAATACAATTACAATTAATAAAAACTACTGCAATTATAAATACAATTAATAAAAAATATTGCAATTGATAAAAAATATTACAATTGATAAAAAATACAATTACAATTGATAATAAATACCTTTACATTTTACTAATGTAGGTCAATTAGTAATCTTCTGATGAATCTATGATTTTTATGAAGATTACTGATTGATCTACATTTTACAGATGATTACTGATTGATCTACATTTTATTGATGATTCACTGTACTATCTTTACTATTTAATCATGAAATATTTTACATAGTAGTATTTGGCTATTAAGAGACTCACTGTCAAAACTTTTTATACAATCGTCAATTCTCAATATTGTACTATAGAAAACGTCTTTTTAATTCGTACAAACTATCAAATGGTTTGTTATTTAAATACACACACTAAAATTGCTCTTTTTTTCAATCAGATATCCAGTAATTCAAATTATTTAACTTTTAACTAATATACCAAGTTGAATTTTTTTTCGACTTTCAAATTAATATCACTTTTAATTAAATTTAAAAAAACACTTCATTATTTAGAAAGTTGAAAAATATGATTTTAATGATAATTCATGTTATTTCTAAGAAACAAATAATAATAATAATAAATAATCAAAATTTAAATAATTTAAATAGACGCGAAATCATAAAAATCAACATATAGTAAATTACATACTTCAATAAATAATTAAAATTTGCATTTGTATACGAAAGAATTCATGAATAATAATAAAAAAATGTTGTAACATCAATAAACAAATATAAGCATTTGTTATACAAAGGCGTATTCAATATTTAATAAAGACAAAAAAAAGAAAACCTTGCTGATAAAAATAAAAAAAATATATAAATGAATATTATGAAATATGTTTATGTAAAGAGATATAAATTAAGCCATTCTTCTACCGTAAATGAGAGATTTCAACAAAGAAAATGATGGAATAAACAGTTGTGAGGAAGTACAAGAGGATAAAGTTTTCGAAATAATTATTTGGAATGTAGGTCAAGAATACAGAATCCAACACGTTTTATCAGAAAAAAATAAATAAATGTCAAAATGTAATTCTTTGCATATAAAAAAACTGCTTATTAATGTACATAGCGTTTTGTGCTGGATCATTTTATGAATGATATTATGAAACTAAAATCCAAACATTTAAAAATAATTGACAATTTTAAATGCTGATTCTGTTGGGATTTATAAGTATATGTAACCAAAGTATCCAGTCCAAAACTAACTGGATTATCTTAAAATGATCGGTAATTAAAAGTTAAAATCAAGCAAAAAATATTAATACTGCATACTGGCCATTTTTATGTATAATAAATGAATATGAGAGACATAACCTGAAGCTTTTAGTATTTTCAATAGTTAAACATCAGTTATATAGCTTATATTTTTTAAAAAAATATAAATAATATTATTTTGTCCAAAATAAATCAGGTTCAGTTTTACGAAATGCAAAATATATCATAAAATTTTGTGGGTTTTTTTTTAATCAAGTAACTTAGTTTACTGACTTCTAAATTATTACTAAATGTTAGCAAATAAATTTTATTTATGTAAATAAAAAATTTTATTTTTAATTTAGAGTTCAACTTTTAACATATTTTTTTTCCTAATGCAGCTGGCAATACAGAGACAATTTATGCCATAAGCAAGGGCTGCACCACTGTTACTCATTTAGTACAACCCAGGGACCACGTGTAACTTGAAGATATGCAACGGACGCAAGTAACACTACCCCGTGATATTCTACTATCCTATTAGACCGGGACCTATGGTTTAAATTAGATTCCAAACCACTACAAACATCCAAAACACCGCCAAGATTCGAACCCGAAAAACCTGACCGCTAATCACTCAGCCATCAGGTCCAGTTAAACTTTTAACTAAAATGATCGAAATATTTAAAACTGTTACAAATCAATCTGCTATAAATAATTTTGAATACAAAATACACATCATTATTTATTTAATGTGTTTTCAACAAATCGCTTAACTTATATAATATATTTATTTATTTATTATTTATTGTCAAATTATCTTTTTGCTTTGTTTACAGATCTTAAAGGTAATACAGACTTCCTGCAAATTGTATTATGCAACCACTACAAAGAACCACACACTTAAACGGTATCACATGATCACAAAAACAAAAATCATTAAACACATTCAAAAAATAATTGTCATAAAAATAAACGTCACTTCTAGTAATATTACAACTTATTACATCAGCATAACGATGTGGTAACTAATTGTGTAATTATAAGAACACACTAGAAATTGTTATTGAGTGGAATTTCTTTACATGATTCCATAATTAAAAAAAAAAAAAACCGCCAAGAATTACAAGCAGCAAGTCATTGCATGTAATAACCACAAGCATAATTATTTATAAATACAAGCAATGCCACGCAATACTAAATTAACCCTATATATATCTTACACAGAAATCAACATTGAAAACGAATGGTGTGACGCAAATTATGTAAAAGATGGCAGCCAACGCTAAGAGGCCAACGTAATCTCAAGTAGTATTAAACATGAATAATAATCCGCCAAGAGACATTAACAATGTTCTTTTTTTGGCTCTCAATCCAACACACGTGTCGAAGTAAAATACAAAAAACCAAAACGGCTTGGCGAGTAAAAAAAATAAATAGAAGGTAAAGAGATAACCTTGAGTGCGGTCGAAAAACAGTGAAGCCACACACTCTTGGCGGTTGGGCCGATGCCAAATTCAGAACTTTTTTTTGATACTTGGTGCTCATGGAGTTATGTCATCTGTTTGAGTTACATAACGCCTTCGATTTTATTTATTCAGAGAGTTATTATTTTATCTTTTATTTTTTTTTATTATCAGCTGCTTTGCGGTATAATCATCGCCCAGGAACATTTTGCTTTCCTGGTTATCTAACTCATGTGGAAACTGTAGCACGAAAACGGATATTCCCCGCCACCATGTTATTTTTTTAAAAAAAGAAGGATCGGTAATTAAACGTTGCGGTTTTGGTTTCGCCCAGTAGAATATTCGTGTTGAATTCATTTGTAAAGTAAAAAGATAAACAAGTTGAAAAGTCAGGAATTTCCATTGAACCTTTTGTTGGAAATGTTTGTTTTCTCTGTTGTAAAAGGCCAAAGAAAAACATGTTGCACTTCTTTTTTCCCCAAATATTTATGATGAAATTAAATAACTACAGAATGACTTCTGACTAACTGACTTCACAGAATTAAATAGATATGTGTAAAGAAATTTGTTTTTGCTTTCTACAAGTGTTTTACATCATTATATTTGTATCTTTAAACACCATTTATAGTTGTACTTAAATTAATACATTATTTGGAAAATAATGTCTTTCAAAGATTAACTGAAAACTGCAACAAAGTCCCTCAGACGCAAAACATAACAATTAAGAATTTATTTTAAAGACACATAAAATTCATATCAAATGTTAAATATTTAAAATTTCTATGTTAAATATTAAATTTTTAATTAAATCTAATGTTAAATATCAAAATTTTAATTAAATTCTAATGTTAAATAATAAAAAATTTTCGTCCAGTAGATTATTCGTGTTGAATTCATTTGTAAAAAGGTAAACAAGTTGTAAAGTCAGGAATTTGCATTGAACCTTTTGTTGGAAATGTTTGTTTCTCTATTGTAAAAGGCCAAATAAAAACATGTTGCACTTTTATTTTTTCCCCAAAATATTTATGATGAAATTAAATAACTAGTGACTTCACAGAATTAAATAGATATTTGTAAAGAAATTTGTTTTTGCTTTCTACAAATGTTTTAAACCATTACATTTTTATCTTTATTCACCATTTACAACTGTACTTTAAATTAACGAATTATTTGGAAAATAATGTTATAAATTTGGCAAAGATTAACTGAAAACTGCAATAATGTCCCCCAGACGCAAAATGTAACAAATAAGAATTTATTTTAAAGATATATAAAGTACATATCAATATTTAAAATTTCTATGTTAAATATTAAAATTTTAATTAAATTCTAATGTTAAATATTAACATTTTTTGTCCACTGAATACTCGTGTTCATTTGTGAAAAGATAAACAAGTTGAAAAGTCAGGAATTTCCATTGAACCTTTTGTTGGAAATGTTTGTTTTCTCTGTTGTAAAAGGCCAAAGAAAAACATGTTGCATTTCTTTTTTTCCCCAAATATTTGTGATGAAATTAAATAACTAGTGACTTCACAGAATTAAATAGATATTTGTTTTTCTTTTCACAAATGTTTTAAACCATTACATTTTATCTTTAATTAATTTTTTTTCGTTTTATCGTATCTTTAAGCACCATTTATAATTGTACGTTAAATTAACAAATTATTTGGAAAATAACGTCATTAACTTTAATAAATTTGGCAAAGATTAACTGCAACAAACTGAATGAAAACTGCAACAATCTCTCTCTGACACAAAACAAAGCAATTAAGAGTTTTTAAAGATTTATAAAGTTCATATTCAATGTTAAATATTTAAAATTTTTTTGTTAAATATTAAAATTTTAATTGAATTCTAATGTTAAATAATAAAATTTTTTCGCCTACCGAATATTCGTGTTCATTTGAAAAAGATAAACAAGTTGAAAAGTCAGGAATTTCTATTGAACCTTTTGTTGGAAATGTTTGTTTTCTCTATTGTAAGGCCAAAGAAAAACATGTTGCACTTTTATTTTCCCCAAAATATTTGTGATGAAATTAAATAACTAGTGACTTCATAGAATTAAATAGATATTTGTTTTCCTTTCCACAAATGTTTTAAACTATTACATTTGTATCTTATATATTATCTTACATTTGTATCTTATTTGTATCTCTTATCCATTTATAATTGTACGTTAAATTAACAAATTATTTAGAAAATAATGTCATTAATACTATAAATTTGGCAAAGTTTGACTGAAAACTGCAACAATGTCCTTCAGCCTCAAAACATGGCAATTAATAATTTATTTTAAAGATACATAAAGTTCATATCAATGTTAATATTTTAAAATTCCTGCCAAATATCTCGCAAACATCATCAAGTTTTTGAAAATTTGGCGATATTTCATCTTGCTCTTAATAATTAAGAAAAAACAACACAAACAAAACAATTAAGAAAAACTTAACAATTAAGAATTTTTAAAGACACATAAAATTTATATCAATATTAAATATTTAAAATGCCTGCCAAATTTTCTGCAAACATCATCAAGATTTTGCAAATTTGGCGATAATTTTACTCGTTCTTATTAGAGTTACGAAATAAAAGCATTGTTTCACAACAAATCAGATTAGACTAATTCTAAATGTATAAAAACACTACCGTTCAATTAAGATTAAATAATTATTTAATATTTACTAGAAATCTTCGTAACCTATAATTCGTTATAGGAAATGTGATTTTTCTTTTTTTCAATTGATAGAATCATATATATTTATATAAGTTGGTAAATATGCAAATTATTTGAAATGTGATCATTATACTTTTAAGTCTCTTTAATTTATGTAATATCCTGTTATGACAAATAAAAATACCTTTAAATGAGTTGAAAATGGTTATTTAACTCAAAGCATTTAAAAAAATTAATATGTTTAATTTTAAAATATTACGTATTCAAAAATGTGTTGTAAATTTCAAAATTAAATCTTGACTTTGTCAAAGATTTGCTTTAAGCTGTTAAGCTCTGTTGTCTGATGCTTTATCAGTCTTTGACGAATATTTTTTTATTAAAAGAACTACTAATTACTACTACTACGTCTAATACGGCAAAATGATCTACAGACACGCCTTCAGTATGGTTCTCAGTGTAAGTTTCTTAAAAGTTTTGTAGTGGAACGCAGGTGGATTGTCCCAAAAAGGGGGCAGCTAAATAACCTGGAGTGGGCCTAACCATTCATTCCGTTAAGGCGATAATTAAAAAGACCTTTAAGTGCTCCTTTTTTGAGGAAGTTGCCATTAGAAACAGTCACAATTCTTGGTATGTTCATATTCATGATATCCTTGAATGGTCTAGAGAAAAATCGGTGGCATTGCTACGGCTTTTCTGTGGTCACGATTGTCTCCGCAAGCACCTTCACAGAATTAAACTGGCTTCTGACCCTCTCTGTCTCCTGTGTGATAACCAGGAAGAAATGGATATGTCTCACCTTGCTTCCTGTTCTGCACTGCCTCCTGTTACTTTATTGGATATTAAAATCTTTATTTTCTTTATTGTTTCTTTAACCGTTATTGGATTGCCAGACTTACGTTAATGGATTAAAAGATGCCATTTGTTTCTAGCTTGTTGTTTACATTTTTTCTTTATTATGATATCTGTTGTCCTGTGAACTTGTCATTGGAAATAAATAGAAAAAACTTTGACAGACTGACTTAAAACTGAGATATTGTTTAATTATATTTATTTTTAGTGTAGTTTATGAGGTTGAAGTAGTAAAAATTGTTTACAGAAATATTTGTCCACACTTTCATTTATATCTACCAATTTATCATGTTCTAATTCTGTTCTGTTTAATATCTTAATTAGATCCATAAGATAAGATTATTCTAGAAACGTGCTGTGCTCTGTCATATAAAAACATGTGGATATTTTTTTCCTCAATATTGTATTTTCATCGTGTTATCTGATAATTAAGGTAAAATTGAATGCATTTATTTATGATGTTTTCATGGCCTTTGTTTATAATCACTTTGTTTATCGTTTTCCAAAGCGTGTGATATTTTATTACGAAACTGGATATTCTCAACATTAATTTGTAGAAGAGAGAATTTGGAAGTTATGTAACCAACATGTTGTGGTTTGGGATTCCCTGGAAATCTGCAATTGAAAGTACTGATCGAATATTTTTGGGATATAAATTACAAATTAAAATACTTTTTTGTTTTACTTGATGTATTAAATTATTTATTTTAGAATAAAAATCAAACAACCTTAAATAATTAAATTAAAATCAATAATGCGATTTATGTACAATTCCATAAATAAATTAGGAAATTACCAACAATATTCATAAAATTGAATTATTTTATAGGTATAAGTGGCTAACAGCCTGTTATTAGGTTATGTATTACAAAAAGTATTATTTTTAATAATTAACATACGAAATCTAGCATCATTCGCACAAATAACCAGAACCATCCATAATTGCCAGTACTATAAAAAAAACCAGGAATACTAGAATAGCTCATTTAAACCAATAAATGAAACCACAGGACAGGCATGTTCCATAAGAACAAACAAATTAAAACATACATTTATTGCTAATCTAAAGAATCGATAACTAAAGTCGGAGAAACAACATAATCTACACAAATCAATAACCATAGAGTCATTAACAACCGAAATACCGAAAAAAGGCAACTAAATGTACCTTTCGGAAGATTCAACAAATTAAACAAGAAATCTAACGTCATCCAGAAGAATTAACCACCGAAAACAGAGTGCTAAACTGAAAACAGGGGGCTACCAAAAAATAAAAAAGCTTAAGAAAAACTTCCTAATAACTACAAAAATAATGTACCAGCTCCACAGTATGGATAATTTAATGGTTATTATTCAGGAAATTTTAATTTATTTTGACACCACTAGATAAAAAATTTAACATTCATAGCATATAGCATATCGTAGCCTTTTTTTTCTCACGGGAAGAGTTTTGGCATGTTCCTCTCAGAAGAGAGGAATGTATGTTATTTGGCAAGTACATATTAACAATCCAATACTCAAATCTGATAGCACACAAGCAATGTTGTGGGTAGTTATATTATATGCAATTAGTGTTTTATACTAATGAGAACAACCTGTCACTCAAATCTGATAGTACATAATCAATGTCATAGATAATGAGACCTCATGAAATTAGTGATTGTCTGTTCAGCCTTCACACTTCGAAATTATTACAGATAGAATATGAACTACACCATGAGTTGTTCCATCGTGATTGGTGATAAACCACTAGCTGAGAAATGTTTACTCCAATAAGAAGCGAGGAAAGCTGACCCCTCTCGTGACGGATTGTTTTGAAAGAAGGCTTTTGGTGAAGAGAGAAAGTTCTGCAACGAGTCGACCAGAAGTGGCGTTTTTCTTTTTTGCTCTGAAGTAACTGAATAGGCCAGAGTTTCCGCCTGTTTTTCAAAGTGAATACCTTGTGGTTTCGTGTATCATGCCGTGTGATAATTAATGTTTGCAGCAGTCCAGGCAATTTGATGAAAATCTCCGTCATTTGTAAAATAATCCAGAATTCTGTATTTGTGTATATATAGCGCTTGTAAATAAAACTTAAAATTATTCAAATTATCCTGAAAACGACCCTCTTCTTGAAGTCCCCATAGATCTATAACTATATATCTATATTCTATATCTATAACTATCTACATCTATATCTATAGTTATAGATATGGCCTATATCTTAAACTATCTATAAGCCGAGACGTTACAATATATTTCTCTTTATTTGATTCTTAAAAAAGCAATATGTTCATTGTTTTGATGACATACATATTTTATATAAAATGTGAGAATTTCGATTATATTTTTATTTGTCCAAATGATTTAACAGTTTATTTTTAGTCATTTAAATTACATGTTTTAAAATAAAAATAACTATTTTGAATAAATTATCTTGTGAAGAGACACTCAACAAATAGCTAATACAGGAAAACAGCAAACTGATCAACGGATTATATGAACAACTTGTAAACAACAATTACAAAATCAAGATCAAATTATCTTTATCAGCGATGTCGGTTATAATTGGTGTTGCTTAAATCTACACGACACAATTGTATTGCATCTTCAAAACGAAAACAACCGTAAAAAAATACCTTATTTGTGTGGTTTCGGGCTTTCAACTTAGCAGGAAAACTGACTGTTTAATCTGTGTGTCTATTCAAAGAATAATTGTAGTGCTGCAATGGATGAAAAGTAAGCATTTCATAATCGAAATCATTGTTTTTCGTAAACATCAGATCACCTGAAGCTTATTTTGAGTGTTTCCTGTAAGATGGGGCAGTTGAGTTACCGTAATTTGTTTTGTAACAAACATATTGTCCATTAAAAAGTCATTTAGTCACCTTTTACCCTTTCTTAAATGAATAAAATAGTAACAAATAATAATCAAGAGATCTTCTAATAATTATAGAGATTGCTAAGGGAAAAACTATTTTGTTGTTAACATTTAATGCCATAACTAATAATAACATACTAACTAATATGCAACATATAACTAATGTCTTAGCATATTTTTTTCTCTTTTTCATGATTATTGAAGTCTACAATTTTTCTAATTCTAAACAACTATTTGGCGGCCTAATGGCCAATTGGCTAGCGTTCTGGCCTTTGGTACCACAGGCATCAGGTTTGAATCCTGGCGATGCCATGGATGCTTGCCAGAGGTTCGGACTCCACGTTAAACTGTAATTCCCGGTCTATTTAGCCTAAAGTGTACATAAGATCACCGTAGAGCGACAAACCAAACCAACCTGGCAGTGGCATGAACGTTTGTTAGTGGTTCGGAATCCACGTTAAACTGTAGAGGCGCTCGGTGCCACAGATTTTCGGGTTCGAGCGTCATGGCTGTTTATTGTGGTTCGGAATTCACTTTAAACCGCAGGTTCCGGTCTAATATGATCGTAGAACGATGTGGGGGTAGTGTTATTCGCGTCTATAAGCTACACGTGCCCCCTAGGTAGTGCTAAATGAGTAACAGCGTTCGTCGGTGCAGCCCACACGGCATGCCATTTTCAAGGCTAGTTTATATTGGGCTGTTCGCAGAGGCATGGTCAATACGGCCCAGTCCTCGATGTAATAAAAAAAACATTAACTGTAGGTCCCGATCTAATTAGACGAAAGGGAACAAAAATGATCGTAGACTGACAAACCAAACCTAAACAACAATTTTTAATGACAATGCAATTCGTTTTCATTCAATTTCGTTTTTAACGACATATGGGTTTGCCGTTCTAATGTCATTTTGTGCATATTTTAGTCTAATTAGACCGGGACCTACAGTTTAACGTGGATTCCGAACCACTAATAAAATCAATGGAGCCTATGGCACCAAAGGCCAGATAGGCCGCTGAGATATAGATCAGGCCGCCGAGATATAGATTTCAGGCCGCTGAGATATAGATTTAGAGTTAGATTCTAGAATGCGATAACTCCATTAAAGACCATATAAGCAATAATAAATCTCATATGTATGTAGACTTCAGCCGCTTGCAAAAGACGGATCGCAGCCGGAACCCCAATTTATGTAGATTTACACCGGTTTCAACTGATGCATCCCGGCCGAACCTACAGTTTTGTTAAGACTTCTCTACCAATCTAGCAACTTTTTAACGACAGAGGGAGGCAATCTAGGGGTGTATTTCAAAGCGAAATAAAGAAGCGTTGGTTTTCTCTCAATAACACATATTTAATGAATATATGTACATCAATATTTACAGAAAGTATTCATACATTCACAACCATTTTCTACCACTGCTTGACGCAGCATCTCCCATGTCAGTTAGCTTTCTCCTCTCGCGCCCACCTACAGGGTTTTTCCCTTCTTCCAGGGCCAGAGTTCAAGATCCAATACTGCCACTGCATGGCAAAAGGTTGGTGTGAAAGGCAAATAGTCCGTGATGTGTTTCCATCTGGTGCTTAGCAGGCAAAAAAATCCTACATGTATGTTGAGAATAGGCACGATAGATCCATAAACTGGATGAAACCTTCCACTGAGCTATAAAAGGAGGAAGACACTTTTTCAGATGCCGTTTAGGGTTCTTCATTCCAAATAGCGACACTGTGATATGGGTACAATGTGGCAGGCTATCCTTGGGACAATATTTGATTTTACAACCACGTATGATGACAAATTTTAAAGTATTAGCAGTTTTAATACAATATTAATAATAAATGCAATATAATTTATATGAATAATCGAATAATCGAAAATAAATAAACTCAAAAAGTAGTATGACTAATTACTAATTAAAACATTATACAGTTGTTCATAAGTTATTCTGATAAAATAAGTGAGGGGAGAATAATTGTAATGTATACATTTTGTAATAATACATTTTTCATTATATTTACAATACGTTTATTATTTTAAAAGTAGCAAATACATGTAGGATTTGTTTGCCTGCTGGGCGCCAGATGGAAACACATCACGGACTATGTGCCTTTCACACCAACCTTTTGCCATGTAGTGGCAGTATTGGACCCTGAACTCTGGCCCTGGAAGAAGGGAAGAAACCCCGTAGTTGGGCGCGAGAGAGGAACGCTGAGAGATGGCGAAACTGCAACGCGCTGCGTCAAGCAGCGGTAGAAAATGGTTGTGAATGATTAATTGTTAATGTAAATATTGATGTAAATATATTCATTAAATATGTATTGTTGAGAGAAAACTAACGTCTCGTTAATGTGTTTCGAAATACACCCCTAGACACCCACTGCAAAAGTACAGCCACTGTTAGAACTGGTAGAGAAATCTAACAAAATTGTAGGTTCGGCCGGGATGCATCAGTTGAAACCGGGGTAAATCTACATACATTTATTATATTTACTGTACATTTCTTATTGTAAAAATATCAAATACATTTTTCATTGCATTTACTACACATTTATTATTTTAAAAATACCAGTTACATTTTTTATTGTATTTACTATACATTTATTGTTTTTAAAATATCAAATGCATTTTTATTATATTTACTATACATTTATTATTTTAAAAATATCAAATATATTTTTCATTATACTTACTAACCATTTCTTATTTCAAAAATACAAATTACATTTTTTATTATAATTACTCTACATTTATTATTTTTAAAACTATCAAATACATTTTTATTATATTTACTGTACAATTATTATTTTAAGATAAAATAATAAATTTTTTATCATATTTACTATGCATTTATTATTTTAAAAACATCAAATACCTTTTTTTATTATATTTATTATACATTTATGATTTTAAAACTATCAAATTTTTATATAATATTTACTATACATTTATTATTTTAAAATACGAATAGCATTTCTATTATATTTACTATACATTTACTATTTTAAAAGTATCAAATACATTTTAATTTTTACTATACATTTATTATTTTAAAAATATCAAATATACTTTTCACTATATTTACAAAACATTAATGATTTTTAAAATATCACATACATTTTTTGTTATATTTACTATACATTTATTATTTTAAAAATATCAAATTCATTTTTATTATATTTACTATACATTTATTATTTTAAAATCAAATACCCTTCTTATTATATTTACTGTAAATTTTTTTAAAAATACTAATTACTTTTATATTGTATTTACTATACATTCATGATTTTTAAAAATATCAAATACATTTTATTATATTTTGCAGTACATTTATTATTTTAAAAATATCAAATACATTTTTCATTATATTTACAATACATATTATTTTAAAAATTTCAAATAGATTTTTCATTATATTTACTATACATTTATTATTTTTAAAATGCAAATTTCATTTTTGTTATATTTACTATACATTTATTATTTTAAAAATATCAATTACATTTTTCATTATATTTACAAGGCATTTATTATTTTTAAAATATCAAATACATTTTTTATTACATTTAATATGAATTTATTATTTCGAATAATACAAATTACATTTTTATTATAATTACTATTCATTTATTATTCTAAAAATATCAAATACATTTTTCATTAAATATACTATACATTTATTATTTTAAAAATACCAATTATATTTTTCATTATATTTTACAATAATTATTTTTAAAATATCAAATACGTAATACCATTCTGGAAATCAATTGCTGTAACGCTACGTGACTGAAGTACAGAAAAAAAAAAATTCCCTTTAAGTAATAAGGAAGAAAATGTCACATCATTTTCTAATTTGAATGCTATGACTTTAAAAATAAAACTAATTTCTTAATAACTTACTACTTACGTCAATGGGTTGTGTAACTCTCATCTGCAAATACAGAGACATCATTACTAGACGTTGTTTATCAAGTAACTAGCTGATTTTTGACATCTGATCAAATTTACTGAGATATTTATCTGAGTTAACCACCGAAAAACAATTCCTGTCTAGTGGAGTTTTGAATATTTAATTTTTTTAAAGAGGGTTTGAAACAATACGCTAAAAAATATCAAAGATTTTTTACCTTATGTATGAATAATACTTATACAAGATAACTATTATTAAATTGATAACCTTCAAATTATAAAACAATTTGATTTTTTTTAAGGACAAGTTTATCTCTTGAAAATTTATTTAACATAGTATTATTTCATTTATTTTCACATATGATTATAAATAAATAATTTAATGAATATACTATAAAGAATTTTATGTGCGATACTGCATTAATTTATTAACTATTTTAGTATTTGATTAAATATTTGTAGTAACCAATTGTAATAGTGTTTCGACAAATAATTATTATGGATATTTTTTATATATTTATGCATACAAATGTCTGTTCATAATCCATATATTCTTGCAAGCTTTAATGTATTATTTAGTAATAACCATATCGAACCACAAAAACCACATTATTTTTCTTGAATCATTAATAATCATTCCTTCCAATTTTAATCTTCAAAAAAAACCCAATTAATTATATTTGTGAAATAAAATTAGACAGCCCACGATCAGTTCATATCTTGAATTAAACAGACGTTTCGAAAGTTGAGCTAAACACTCATAATAGTTAAAGCATCTGCTCCATCATTGCATTTTATCCACCATATTGCTTTAAATTATTAAGTATTTTAGTATTTCATTAAATTTTTGTAGTAATCAATCGCAACAGGGTTTAGACAAATGGTTTTTATGGATATTTTTTTTATATTTATGCATACAAATGCTTGTTCACAATCCAAATAAGCTTGCAAGTTTTGATGCATTATTTAAAAATAACCACATATACTTTGAAAAGCGCAATTTTAAAATTGGAAATCAGTATCGTTGAAATATAAAAAATTACATTAATTGGGATCTTGCTCCAAGCTGTCATGTTTTTGACAAAAAAATTTGAACTTATAATCTGCAATAAAATATCAAAAAAGAATCGAATAAAGTATTTTTTCTTGTGTTATCATTAATCAAGTTATCCAATTTAATTTTACAATAAACCATATTAATTATATTTGTAAAATAAATTAGACAGCCCACGATCAGTTCATCTCTAGAATTTAACAGACGTTTCGAACTCCGTAATTGGTACGTCCTGCTCAGTGTCGTTGAAATATGACAATATACATTAATTGAAATCTTGCATCCAAGCTATCATGTTACTGACAAAAAAAATTTGAACTTCTAATCTGCAATAAAATAGCAAAAAAAAAAAAAAAAAAAAAAAAGAATAAGGTATTATTTTATTGCTTACTTATTTTTCTTGAATTATCATTCATCATGTTATCCAAGTTAAATTCACAAATAAATCCCATTAATTATATTTGTAAAGTAAAATTAGACAGCCCACCTTCAGTTCATATCTTGAATTAGACACAACGTTTCGAAAGTTTAGCTAAAGACTCATTGAATAAATAGTTAAAACATCTGTTTCATCATCGCACATAAAATCAACAGCTGACAACCAAGAACATGTATTGAAATTGAAAAAGTTCCAGAATCCTCTTTTGAGAAGTACCCAAAACGTCTTACTGATCGAAGCACCATCATTCAATCATCACATTGGAACTCTGTAACCGGCATGCCCATTTCCCATTCCTATCGTTGCAATATAACAAATTACATTAATTGAAATCTTCCATCCAAGTTATCAAATTGTTTGACGAAAAAAATTTGACCTTCTAATCTGCAATAAAATTGCAATAAAGAATTAAAAAAAATTTGTTTTTATTGTTTATTTATTTTTTTTAAATTATTTATTTATTTTTCTAATTTAATTTAAAAAAACCCATTAGTTATATTTGTAAAGTAAAATTAGACATCCCATAATCGAAGCACCATCATTCATGTTCATCTCTTGAATTAAACAGACATTTCGAAAGTTAATCTAAACACTCATTCAATCAATAGTTAAAACATCTGCTTCAAGCCATCTGCTATATGCCATCTAATCCAAGCTATCAAGTTACTGATAAAAAAGTTGAATATATAATCTGCAATAAAACAGCAAAAAAGAATTGAATAAAGTATTTTTTATAGTTTATTTATTTTTCATAAATTATCAATGATTATAAAATTTTATTTTACAAACCCTTCATTAATTATATTTGCAATGTAAAATTAGATAGCCCACTATCAGTTGATTGATAGTGGGCTGTCTAATTTTATTAAACAGAAGTTTCGAAAGTTTAGCTAAACACTCATTCAATAGAGAGTTAATACATTTGCTTGAACAAATTACATTAAATGAAATCTTGCTCCAAGCTATCATGTTACTGAGAAAAAAAAAATTTGAACTTCTAGTCTGAAATAAAATAATAAAAAAGAATTGAATAAAGTATTTTTTAGTGCTTATATATTTTTCTTGAATTATTATTAATCTCATTATATAATTTAATTTCACAAAAAAAGGCCATTAATTATATTTGTAAAGTAAAATTAGACAGACACCGACCAGTCTATTTCGAAAGTATAGCTAAATACTCATTCAATAAATATTTAAAACATCTGCTTCTGCATCGCACATAAAATTAATAGCTGAGATATTTCAAAACAAATGCCGTATGCATACACCCAAGGACATCTATTGAAATTGAAAAAGTTTCAGAATCCTCTTTCCAGAAAAACCCAAAATTTCTCACTGATCGATGAAGGGTTTATAAAAAAAATAATTTTGATCGAAGCACCAAGATCCAAACACCACATTGGAACTCCGTAACCGGTACGCCCATTGCCCATCAGTATCGTTGAAATATAACAAATTACATTAATTGAAATCTTGCATCGAAGCTATCAAGTTACTGATAAAAATTTGATCTTCTAATTCGCAATAAAATAGCAAAAAAAAAAAAAAAAAAAAAACTTTGTGAAAGTATTTTTTATTGTTTATTTATTTTTCCTGAATTATCATTAATCATGTTAAAAAATTTAATTTTACAAATAAATTCCATTAATTATATTTTCAAAGTAAAATTAGGCAGTCCACGATCAGTTCATCTCTTGAATTAGACAGACGTTTCGAAAGTTTAGCTAAACACTCATTCCATAAATAGTTAAAACATCTGCTTCAAGCCATCTGCTATATGCCATCTGATTCAAGCTATCAAATTACTGACAAAAAATTTGAATACGTAATCTGCAATAAGACAATAAAAAAGAATTGAAAAAAGTATTTTTTATTTTTTATTTATTTTTCTTAAATTATCAATGATTATGTTATCCAATTTAATTTTATAAACCCTTCATTAATTATATTTGCAAAGTACAATTAGATAGCCCACGATCAATTGATTGATCGTGGGCTGTCTAATTTTTCTAAACAGACATTTCGAAAGTTTAGCTAAACATTCATTCAATAAATAGTTAAAACATTGCTTCATCATCGCACATAAAATTAATAGCTGAGATATTTCGAAACAAATGCCGTATGCATACACCCAAGGACATCTATTGAAATTGAAAAAGTTCCAGAATCTTCTTTCGAGAAATCACGAAAATTTCTCACTGTTCGAAGCACCACTATTCAATCACCGCTTTAGAACTCCGTAACTGGTACGTCCATTGCCCATCAGTATCGTTGCAAAATAACGAATTCTATAAATTGAAATTTTGCATCCAAGCTATCATCTGCAATAAAATAGCAAAAAAGAATTGAATAAAGTGTTTTTTTAATTCTTATGCTTTTTTCTTGAATTATCATTAATCATGTTATCTAATTTAATTTTACTAAAAAAAACCATTAATTATAATTGTAAAGTAAAATCAGACAGCCCACAATCAGTTCATATCTTGAATTAAACAGACGTTTAGAAAGTTAGCTAAACACTCATTCAATAAATAGTTAAAACATCTGCTTCAAGCTATCTGCTATGAGCTATCTAATCCAAGCTATCAAGTTACTAACACAAATATTTGGATATATAATCTGCAATAAAACAGCAAAAAAGAATTGAATAAAGTATTTTTAATTGTTTATTTATTTTTCTTAAATTATCAGTGATTATGGATTTTACAACCTCCCCCCCCATTAATTATTTTTGTTAAGTAAAATTAGTCAGCCCACGATCAGTTCATATCTTGAATTAGACAGACATTTCCAAACTTTAGCTAAACGCATATTCAATAAATAGTTAAAACATCTGCTTCATCATCGCACGTAAAATTAACAGCTGAGATATTTCAAAACAAATGCCCTATGCCTACACCGAAGGACATCTGCTGAAATTGAAAAAGTTCCAGAATAATCCTCTTTCGAGAAGTACTCAAAACTTCTCACTGATCGAAGCACCACAATTCAAATTAGAGAGAGAGAACTCCACGTGTCAATGTGAGATGTTGTTTACATTGGCGTATCGTTGAAATATAACAAATAACATTAATTGAAATCTTGCTTCCAAGCTATCATGTTACTGACAAAAAAAATTGAACATCTAATCTGCAGTAAAATAGAAAAAAGGAAGTGAATAAAAGATTTTTTGTTGTTTATTTATTTTTCTTGCATTATCAATAATCACGTTATCCAATTTTATTTCACAACCCATTACCCCATTAATTGTATTTGTAAAGTAAAATTAGACAGCCCACGATCAATCCATCCACCAATAGAAGTTATAGACAATAAGTATCATTGAAACTGACAAAAAATGTTACTGACAAAAACAATTGAACTTCTAATCTACAATAAAATAGCAAAAAAGAATTGAATAAAGTTTTTTTTATTGTTTATTATTTTTTCTTGAATTATCAACAATCATGTTATCTAATTAAATTTTACGAAAAAAAACTCCAATTATTATGTTTGCAAATTATATTTAGACAGCACACGATCAGTTCATCTCTTGAATTAAACAGACATTTCGAACTCCGTAATCGTTACGCCCGTCGCCTATGATTACCGTTGAAATATAACAAATTGCATTAATTGAAATCTTTCATCCAAGCTTGCTGACAAAATAATTTGAACCTTTAATCTGCAATAAAACAACAAAAAAGAAATTAATAAAATATTTTTATTGTATATTTATTTTTCTTGAATTATAATTAATCATATTTTCCAATTTAATTTTAGAAAAATCTATATTAATTATATTTGTAAAGTAAAATTAGACAGTCTACGATCAGTTCGAAAGTTTAGCTAAAAACTCATTCAATAAATAGCTAAAACATCTGCTTCATCATCGCACATAAAATTAACAGCTGAGATATTTCAAAACAAATGCCTTATGCATACACCCAAGGACATCTATTGAAATTGAAAAAGTTCCAGAATCCTCTTTCGAGAAGTACCCAAAACTTCTCACTGATCGAAGAACCACAATTCAAATTAGAGAGAGAGAGAGAGAGATCTCCACGTGCCGATGTGAGATGTTGTTTACATCGGTGTTACGTCATCCGGAAAGCTCTCTTATGCAAGAACCCGTGACGTAGACAGCTGTTTGGCCTTGCTTCTGAAAACGGAAAATCCGCCGCAAAAAATCAAGGCATCACCTTTGCCGAGTGAGACAAAAACTTTCCGTTCTGGTCATTAGAACCTGATATGCGATTAGCATATAGGTGGTGTCGCTTCTGTTTTTTTGATCGATCTCTAAGAAAAGACATGGGTCTTTTTCCGCATTCTTCACATGGGTATGACTTTTTATTTAAGGATGTAGGTTTGACAGATAGTCGACATGATCGCGGGTTATTCATTAATAAAAACTTCTAGTGAAATATGTAAGCGTGGGTTGGAAAAAATTTTGTGAAGTACGATTGAGAACGATTAGAAACAAAATTTTTATATACCATTATTTAGGAAAAAAAATTGGGATGCTATTGATAAATTCTATTAAAAAGCATTAACAAACATGAAAATTAAAATATATCTCTGAATAGTTTTTATTCAAACTTGTAAAAAAAATGGAAGTACAAGTGTTTTTTTTTATTTCACTTAAATACTCCTAACTAAAACAATATTTGCATTTTAATATTATATTTTTGCCCGACTCGTGGCTCATTGGCAATTCGCGCCGCTGTCGATCAGTAGGCATGCAAACTATCATGTTATTGACAAAAAACATTTTTACTTCTACTCTGCAATAAAGTAGCAAAAAAAGAATTCAGTGAAGTATATTTTTAAATTGTTTATTTATTCTTCATGTATTATCATTAATCATGTTGTCCAATTTAATTTCACAAAAAAAAACCCATTAATTATATTTGTAAAGAAAATTTAGATAGCCCACGATCTGCTTATTTCTTGAATTAAACAGCAATTTCGAAAGTTTAGCTAAACACTCATTCAACAAATAGTTAAAACACCTTCTTCATCCTCTCAATTTATGAGCGATATTACTTTAATTTAATAAGTATTTTAGTATTTGATTAAATTTTTGTAGTAACCTGATATGCGTTAGCATATAGGAGGTGTCACATCTCGTTTTTGATTGATCTCTAGAAAAGACATCGGTATTAAGAAACACGAAAATATAACATTCTTCACAAGACTATGATTTTTTTTTAAGATGTAGACATAATCGGAGTTGTTCATTAAAATGTTTAGTTATATCAGTAAACGTGAGTAAGAAAAAATTATGCAAAGTTACTGAGCACGATCATAGCATTATTTGGAAAAAATAATTGGGATGCTATTGATAAATCGTTAAAAAGCATTAACAAACTTGAAAATATAACAGACATCAGTCTTTTTCCGCATTCTTCACATGGGTATGACTTTTTTTAAGGATGTAGATTTGACAGCTGGTCGACATGATCGCGAGTTGTTAATTAATAAAAGGTAAAGTTTATTAATAAAAGCGCGGGTAGGAAAAAATTACGAGTTATGAGCACTACGTTATTGAGCACGATTCTAACATCATTTGGGGGAAAAAAAAGTGGGATGTTATCAATAATTTTTTACAAAAAGCATTGACGAACATGAAAATATAACAGACATCGGACTTTTTCCGCGTTCTTCACATGGGTATGACTTTTTTTTTAAGGATGTATTTTTGACAGATAGTCGACATGATAGCGAGTTGTTCATTGAAAAAAAAATTCTAGTGAAATCTGTAAGCGTGGGTAGGAAAAAATTATGTTAAGTAATTGGGCACGATCAGAACTAAAATTTTTAAATAACATTATGTGGAAAAAAATTTGGAGTGATATTTATAAATTCTTATAAAAAGAATTAACAAATATGAAAATTAAAATATAGCTCTGAATATTTTTGAAATGAAAATAAGTCACTATGAAACTTATCCATAGGAAATTCAGTTACTCTTAATTCCTTACTCTAGGAAATTCAGGCTCATGCTTCTCATAAACACAAGAAAAATTAACTAAAAGTAGTACGTTTCATTTAATTTTTTATCACATTAGTTTTTCTTTAATAGTTGACTTAACTATCATAACATATTTCTCAGAAATTGGTATATGGTGCTCCTATAATTATTTCTAGTATTTTAAATACCCCCGATTTCAAAACGTTTTAGAACTAGTACCTCAGAGTGATATGTAAGGAAACGAGAGTTTATCACAGACTCACAATTACTTAAGATGGTTTGTAGTTCTTCATAAATTAGAACTGCATTTCCCAAATTTCTTCTTAAAATATTTTCAGTGTCCGATCCTCTTCCACCGAACAGCCACGGGTGGGTATTACTAGATTCGATATACGATTCGATCTAAATTAAATTCTTATAAACTTTAATCCAGACAATTTCACAATGGTCATCGAATGCATTTTTGGAAGTGTTTCCATTATCAGAGTGATAAACCTTGGGAACTCAAGCGTGGGAGACTGTGTTCAGTGGCATAAATAATTCTAGATGAATGAACTTATCAATGCTACATATAAACAAAACTTCTCAATTTACCTCTAATTATTGTTTTTTTGTACGAGGGACCTGCAAGATCTGTCCCTATAACTTCGAAGCGATTTATGTCTTTCTAGATGAATGGCCTTATCAATGCCACAGATAAACAAAACTTTTCACGTCTCATCTCACTGTTTTATGTACAAGAGACCTGTAAGATCTATCCTTGCAATTTCGAAGTGATTTAGGTTTTTACGCCTTCAGCTGGCAAAAAAACCAGATTCTTCAAGCTTCACTCTAACATTATAAAGGCAGCATTCGATATAGTTTTTCAAGATATTACAAATAGTTCTCCTACACATAATTATCCAGAACTGTTGTTGTTGTTTCTTATTCCACTTGGTAGATATCTAGACTAAGCCCACGAATCCGTATGGACTCATGACTCATGACTTTTGTTGTAGGGAGCACCCGTAGGTAGAAGTGTGACTTGGCTCCATGACGCTCTACAATCATATGAAACCGGGATCTAAAGCTTTAAGTCGATTTCGAAACACTACAAAAATCCATGGCCCCGCCGGGACTGTGGAAACCCGAAACCTGTGGTAACAAAGCGCCAGAGCGCTAGCTACTCGGCCATCAGGTATGATCATAACATATGAAAGGATCTTACATTGACTTTAATTAGCATGACTTTAGTTTCATACTCTATGGGAATACGCCAGTTATCCAAAAAGTCCTTGATACAACATAATTTCAACAGGACTCGCAAATGAGGGACAATTACTTCTAAAAGTTTATAAGAATAGAGATAATTTCTCGCTAGAGATAATTTATTCGTATCACACTATATAAAAATGTTTGTGGAAGATTTAGAATGAGGAGAGTCGGTCGAAATCGTATATGAGCGTCTTACATCGAGAGACAACATAGAATTCGAATATTACAACAAGCAAAGAGTTTAAGTAAAGCTCATATGTCTTCTCCGACTATGGGCACAATAAATCTATAAGTCGGATTATATTTCAATTCGTCAAAGAGAAGACAGAGAGGAAGAGGAAAGTGTGAGATGAGGTTTGCCGCTGTACGTCATTCTGTGCACACTTTGGACTAATTTGAAGGGACCTACAGTTTAACGTGGATTCTGTACCGCTAACAAACATCCATGCCATCGCCAAGATTCGAACCTGAAACCCGTGATATCAAAGGCCAGAGCTCTAGCCAATTGGCCATCAGGCAGCGTGAAGAAGAGAAGAAGAAATATTGGAAAGTGTGAAATCTTCAGATAAAATTACCCTGACAGGAGGATCGTTCAAAATGTGGGTACTGTGTAGCAGCTCCCTCACCTCGTGTAGCAATCTGAATAACGCTGAATCTGCTACATATATATATATATGTTTAAAGTATTTGTCCCTCTTTTCTTTCAGTTAATGACTGTCCATAGCATGTTATGTTAAACGCGAGACAATTAATGAAAACATTTTTATTTGAGATAATTTATCACTCAATTTTATTCATTATTGTTAGAAAATAATAAATATCACAAATATTTATTCGCCTCCATCAAAGCCAAAACTGAAAGCTTTTATTATAATTTTTTAAATAACTTTTGTTGGCAAATTATTGTAATTTAAACATAATTTTCTTTCCAGATTCTTATGTGAAACTGCTGTTTAAGATCGGTTTTTATTTGAAATTATTTTCAATTTAAAAGATATTAAACAATATAAAAATTAAACGTTTAAAGATAAGTTTTTTTTTTAAACTGAGAATTAAAATATAAATTTTTTTTTTTATAATACTTGTTTAATTCACATATTCAGTGAACTTTTAAGCCCACTTAATATTATTATATTATTTTTTAAGATACAATTTTAAAAAATTTCAAGGAAAAATGTTTAAAACAATGTTTTAAAACCCAATGCTCTTTTCAAAATGATACGTTTAAGTATCCATGAACTGTCATTGACCAGATACAACTTCATATAATAAATTTTACGAAGAAACTAAAAGTAATTTATAGATCATTTGGTTAAAAAACACTAAAAAAGAGGAAACGGCGTTTATTTGATTTTATTCCTTCACTGTTGTTTTCGGAAACAGAAGTTCAATTTCGTTTCACTATATAGGCACTACCCATTTATCAGGATAAATAGATTCCGAAAAGACCTATTACAAGACATGTTATTAGAATGTTTACACGAATTTGTGTTATGAGAATTCATGTTATATGAATGTTGTACGAATTTGTATTATAAAAATTAAATTATACGAATTCCTGATGAAAATTTAAATTATACAAATTCATGTCATGAAAATCAACTTTATAGGCATGTTACACAAATTTGTATTTTAAAATTTAGGTTATATCAATTCAATAGTTTGTTTATACGAATTCATTGTGAAAATTCATGTTATAGGTATGTTATACGAATTCATGTTAATAAAAATTTAAGTTTTTTCACATTTGTGTTTGAAAATTAATGTTATACGAAGTTACATTGCAATTGTTATAAGAATGTTATACGAATTTGTGTATTAAAATTTATGTAATACGAAGTCATATTATGAGAATTCGTATTATGAAAATTCATATTATATGAATTTGTGTTATGAGAATTCATGTTATATGAATGTTGTACCAATTCGTTTTATGAAAAATCATGTTATTTAAGTGTTGTACGAATTCGTGTTATAAAAATTTTAAATTATATAAATTCGACTTATGAAAATTTAATTTATACAAATTGGTGTCATGAAAATCAATATTATACACATGCTATACGAATTTGTGCTGTAAAATTTAGGGTATACGAATTTATTAGAACTCGTATTGTGAAAATTCATGTTATATGAATTCCTATTATAAAAATTTAAGCTTTTAAAAATTTGTGTTATGAAAATTAACGTTATACGAAGTCGTGTTATTAGAATTTATGTTATAAGAATGTTATACAAATTTACGTATTAAAATTTATGTAAGGTACGAAGGTATATTAAGAGATTCCATGCTGTGAAAATTCATGTTATACAAATTCGTGTTATGAGATTTTACGTTATACGAATGTAATACGAATTTGGGAATTCTTGTTGTACAAAACTAAGAAATATTACACTAAATAATAAATAATATTCGATTAACATAAATATTCTTGTTATGAGATTTTATGTTATACGAATGTAATACGAATTCGGGAATTGGTATACGAACTGAGAAATAGTACAATAAAAATACAATAAACAGTCGCGTTCTAAAATATATTTAAAAATGTTATTTACATTTTATAAAGGAGATATATGTTTATTATAATAGAAATTGATTTAATATAAAATTTTCTTTGTCATCGTTAATTAACATAATCGAACGAGGATATTTACTTTTAAATGAAATAGCTTTATTTTTAAAGCTGCCTTTAATAAATTGAATATTTTTAAAAATTTTAAAAATACACTTTTAATATAATACGCTTTTAAATACACTTAAAAATATAATACGCTTTTAAATACACTTAAAAATATAATACGCTTTTAAATATAAAGTGCGTTACGAAAAGAAAATTATCAGATTAATTTATTAATTAATTTAATATTATTGTTAGCCATGTTATTTTTTAATAATGAAAAGAAAATTTCAAGTAGATGCAATGAATTTATATTTCAATTTTTTTATTACAATGTCTCAAAGAAATATTTTGTAATTTTTATGATGTGTTGCAATTTAATGTTAAATATTTCGTCAAAATGTAAATTAGTTAGATTTAATGAAAATGTAAATTACATCACTGCTTTAAAAGTGATTTCATAAATAAACATTTTTTATCCTCTTTTATAAATCACTTTTTTCTCATAAAATAGTATTTAAAAAAAATACTTTGCGATAAAGTTATTATGTATTTAAAATATTAGCTTCCTTTTTAAAAGAATGGTAAACGAATGGTATTATTCGGGTAATTTATAAAATAATTCGCTTGAAAATAACATAAAAAGGGAACCCGACTTACAAGGAAACGCAAGTTGTTATATTTTGTAAGAATAGTTAAATCCATTTGTAAATTTTAAAAAATCCATTATATTAAAGAAATTTTAATATAAGAATTAATTAGGATGCTTTCAAAATTACTAATAATTATTCATCGATTGAGGTGTAATTCTGGATTCAAAATACAGTAGAACCTATTTAAGTCGAACCTCGATAAGTCGAAAACCTCCACAACTCGAAAAATGTTTTAGTTCCCTTCCCTTCAAGCCGCAAAAACTCCATTACTCGAAATTTCAACCCTCTATAAGTTGAAATAATGAGTCAATCCCCACAAGCCATTTTGGTATATATTTTCCCTCCGTAACTCGAAAAAAAAATTGGACCTCTGTATCTCGAACGTTAGCAATGTTTGATTTTACAACGTTTACAACTCGATCATTTGAATCTAATTACCTCTATAGCCCAAAGAAAGATAAGTTACCGACTTTAAGGATTTGCCGATAATGCACGTCATTGTTTCTTAGAAAACAGTGTATGAGTATATAATAAATAGAATAACCAATTCTATGAAATAGCAACTCGGAAGAAAAAGAATTTTCTGCTCTTAATAGCTTAGATAATGCTATAGGTAGAGAACGATTGAATTGTCTAAAGCAAAAAAAAAAAAAATAATAATAATAAATAAATAATAATAACTGACTTTTTTAATAAATAATATTTATTATTTTAAGGTTGTTTCGGAATATTTTGATTTTTTATTGTAGTACATAATATAACTTTTAAGTTGCAAATAAATATGTTTATTACCTCCGTAATTTGAATTTTTATTTATTTTACACTCATGTCCATAAATTAAGGATAATGAAGTTCAGGCAAAGAAAGAGACAGAAGCAAAACAAATTTGACTTATTTGTAAAGTCTATTTATTAAACAAAAGGTAAAGAGCAAAAAAGATGCTATATGTTTGACATAATTAATAAAAATTGCGATTTTTACTCCCTGGAGCAAATTTCAAAAAAAGAACCTATTTACAAAAACAGTATAACATGGTTAGTATGATGGTTAATATGGAGTATGTCTCCCGGACGATGCAATACAGGCCTTACAACGCCTAGACATGCTGAGTATCAAATTATCAATCTGATCTTGGGGAATATTACACCACTCATCAAGCAATGCCCTCCGAAGTTCCGATTGACAGGTGGTGGGGGTTTGACGGGCTGCAATTCGTCGGCCAAGCATATCCCACACATGCTCTATTGGACTCAAGTCCAGTGAGTATGCTGGCCAATCCATACGGGTGATATCCTCCAATTGAAGGCATTCGTCTACAATGTTTGCATGGTGAGGACGGGCGTTGTCCTCCATAAACAGAAATTCAGCACCCGAAACAAACGTACATGTTGTTCCAGAATGACATCCCGATAGATGTGGTCTGTCATCGTTAAACTCTGAACATGCAGGTCAGTCCTGAAACCAAGAATAATTCCTCCCCAAACGAGCCATCCTGCACCACCGTAACGGTGTCGTTCAATGGTGTTCTCTTGGAGGTAACGGGTACCTGGCGCTCTCCATATGAAAGTCCGGCGAGAATCAGACTGCAAACTAAACCTGGACTCACATCACATCACACCAGACCACTGTTACGGCGTCCACAATGCATGCTCTCTACTCC
Source organism: Caerostris darwini (assembly GCA_021605075.1). NCBI lineage: Eukaryota > Metazoa > Arthropoda > Arachnida > Araneae > Araneidae > Caerostris > Caerostris darwini. The sequence goes on from BPLQ01007128.1 coordinate 493,877, forward strand.
AGTTTAATCGCAGGCGACAGTGAGTTGCGGTAAGTGGAACACATCTGACAGGCCTACGAGCATATAGACCAATGTGCCCTAAGCGTCTGTACACGGCCTGCCTTGAAATTGTCGTACCGGTAGATGAATAGAACTGACGAGACAGGTCTGATGCTGTGCTCCGTCTGTTTCTTTTGGCAGTAACTGCTAAATACCGGCCCTCATTCGGCTTTGTAACTCGGGGGCGACCTGTGCTGTAACATCTACTCACATTACCATCATCTTGGAATCGTTGCGAAAGCCTGCAGATGACACTCTGGGCGATTCCAAATTCCTCGGATACTTCCAGCTGGGTACGTCCACATTCCAGTCGTCCGATAATTCTACCACTTAAAAAATCATAGTTTGTGCCATAACTATGCGGTTATTGCACTGAAAGGCTTTTAAAGCACTTGTGAACAATTTTACTTCTTTGCCACCATTCCTTATATACCCCTCTCTTACACTCTCGTCATTGTGACGTACTATCCGCGCCATCTGGTGGTTTCCTGTAATTTGCATATTCTTCTTCAAGAGGTGTATGATAATTCTACAGGTAAAATTTTTATTTTAGAGTTCAATTTCTGTGTGATTCTGAATTATCCTTAGTTTATGGACATGAGTGTACTTCTCTAACTCAAAATAAGTTAGAAAGAAAGACCTCTACAAGTCGAATATTTCCTTACAAAATCCGTCGGAAACTCTATAACATGAATTATTTGGCGTCTCTTCGACTTACTGAGGTTCTACTGTATAAGCAATATGAAAAATTATGGGGTTTTTTTTCGCAGCCAAATTGGATTTTTAGTAGAGAGAATTTGATTTTTTTTTTTGTTTAGCTGCTATTCAGTCACAGATTAAGTGAAAATATATTTTAATAAAATGAGAAAGCGTTTTTGGGTAATATATTGTACATAAATATGTAAAAACAGCTATTCATTGCATCGATCAGCTATGATATTTAAATATTGCAGCCGTGCTTCCTCCTACCCAAAGAGAGCCTATGTAGAGTTCAGGAGAAATGGTCAATTGGACTGCAGACTCTCACCCGAGAGGAAGTACAGCACAATCATGCGTTTTATTAAGAAAAGTATAGTTTACAGTCTCTCACCCCGAGAGAAAATATATTTAGCTCATCCCTGCGTATTTGTTGGCCTTCAGTCTCTTAACCGCAGAGGAAATATAATTAGTACACCCTTGCATTTCTTAGAGCAATCCTACGTTTAGCAGAGAGTACCAGCTCAGAACTTAATTATCGCTCTTTTACTTCAAATGTGTTAAATATTGCTTGTGTCTAATTGTATGTGTGTGGTGTTTGTGCATGTGTAAATAAAACCGTAAGTTCACAAACGTGTGCCTCAAGTACCTCAACCCAACCACACCCAATTACAATAACTGATTGCATTAGCATTCCTGACTGCAACAGCACTGTTTACTAATACTTATACTGCCAACTAATACTCGGGGTTGAGCTAAATATATTTTCTCTCGGGGTGAGAGACTGTAAATTATACTTTTCACAATAAAACGCATGATCTCGGGTAAGAGTTTGGAGTCTAACTGACCATTTCTCCTGAATGCTACAGAGGTTCTCTAGCCAGTGGGTAGGGGGGAGCACGGCTACAATATTTAAACAGTGCTATTGCAATCAGAATGCTAATGCAACACCGATTGCAGCACTGATATATTCCTGCAAACGGCAATATTTAATTATTTTTTAAGTGGGAAATGCAATAATTGTTTATTATTTATAATTTCTTTAATAAAAAAAGTGTTTATTGCAACTTATTATTTTGAAAAATTTTATTTATAAAAAAAATGAATGGGATGGACTGGACCAGCTACAAACCAGCAATATGAACAATTTCAAAAATAAAATAACTCATTTCATACAATTTTTTTCCATAAATCTAAGACATAAAAACTAAGCAAATAAAAACATGTTTTATTTACGATAAATCACGTTTTAAAAACAATCTGGGTAAAACGACATTTTAACCTAATAAGAAGGGTGAAAAATTGTAAAAGTAAATAAAAAACAAAAAAGAAACACCTTTTTTAAACAGTTTTATGACTTTCAAAATTAAATTAATTAAAATTTGAATATATCATCATTTTAATTATAAGTCTTCATGATACAAAGGCTTCAGAAATCTACAGTCTCAATTGCCCAGCATTATAAATGAAATTAGAAAATTGTCAATAACATATCCAGCTTTTTAAATTTTAAATTTTAAACATTTAAAATTTTTCAATGACCGAAACTTAAACTGTCTTCTTGCATTTGAAAAACAAACTGTAGGCAAACATGGAAATTTTCATGCTTAATTCATGTTTTTTTGTTGAATATATTATCATTTTACTTATAAGTATTTACTATAATGCAATGACTACAGAAATCTATAGTCTCAATTGCCAATTCGAAAAATGTCAGTAACATATCTACTTTTAAAAAATAAATTTTAAATATTTAAAAAATTTTGAATCACCGAAACTTAAACTGACTTCTTGCATTTGAAAAACAAATCACTGCAGAAATCTACAGTCCCAATTGCTCAGTATTATAAATTCAATTGGAAAAATGTCAGTAACATATCTATCTTTTTAAAAACAAATTTTGAATTTTTAAATACTTTTGAATCACAGAAACATAAACTGTCTTCTTGCATTTAAAAAACAAATCGTAAGTAAAAATGGAAACTTTACATGTTTATTTCATGTTTTATTATTGAAATCATTCTAAGTATTATTTAGATCATTCTAATTATAAGTATTTATAATGCAATGACTACAAGAATACAGAAATCTGCTGTCTTAATAGCCCAGCATTATAAATGCAATCCAAAAAATGTCAGTATCATATCCAGCTTTTTAAAAACCAAATTTAAATATTTAAAAAAAATTTCGATCACCGAGACTTAAACTGTCTTCTTGCATTTTCGTTAGAAAATGCTTCCAGTAGAAACAATAGGATTATAACAACTAAAAAAAATCGCAGACAACAAAAACAAATAAAGAGTAAACATAGAAAATGTTCATGTTTTTTATTCAATCAACTGTTTTTCCTTATCATCATTTTCATAATTTTAATTATAAGTATTTATAATGTAATGGTTTTAGAAATCTACAAACTCAATTGCCCAGTATTATAAATTCAATATGAAAAATGTCAGTAACATATCTAGCTTTTTAAAAATAATTTTAAATATTTAAATTTTTGTTCAATTTTCGAAATTAAAACTGTCTTCTTGCATTTGAAAAAACAAATCGCAAGTAAACATGTAACATTATCATGCTTTTTATTGTATATATCAACATTTAAAAACATGAAAATTTTTATATTGCATTTATATTTTATTTATTATATTTTATATTATTTATTATATTTATATTTTAATATTTATTTTCGATTTGTTTTTTCAAATGCAAGATATTTTAAATTCCGGTTATCGAAATTTTTTAAATATTTAAAATTGTTTTTTAAGAAAGTTGGATATGTTACTGACATTTTAATTATATGTATTTATAATGCAATGGCTAGAAAAAAATATACAATCTCAATTGCCCATCATTATAAATGCAATTCGAAAAATGTCGGTAACATATCCAGCTTTCTAAAAACAAATTTTGAATATCTAAATTTTTTTCGATTAACGTAACTTGAACCGTTTTCTTGCATTTAAAAAAAAAAACAAATCGCAAGTAAAAATGGAAAATTTTTATGTTTATTTCAGGTTTTTTATTGAATATATCATAATGTTATAATTAACATTATGATATATTCAATAAAAAACTCGAAATAAATATGAAAATATTGAAAGTCTTTATGAAACAATGGTTACAGAAATCTTCAGTCTCAATTACCCAGTATGATAAATGCAATTCGAAAAATGTCATTAACAATTCCAACATTCTAAAAACAATTTTAAACATTTAAAACATTTTCGATCACCGAAACTAAAACGATCTTGCATTTGAAAAAAAAAAAAAATCGCAAGTAAACATGGAAAATTTTCAGCTGCCTAACTTAAAACGAACCAATCGGATCCTTAGGAAAATGCTTTCAGTAGAACAATAGCATTGTCAAAACTCAAACAACCCGCACACAACAAAAACAAATCGCAAGAAATCAAAGAAAATTTTCATGTTTATTATTGAATGTATCATCATTTTAATTATGAGTATATTATAATGTAATTATTATAGTAATAATTGCATTATAATATATTCATTATATATTATTGTGATATTATAATAAGCGTATTATAATGCAATGGCTTTAGAAATCTACATTCTTAATTGCCCGGCATTATAAATGCAATTCGACAAATATCAGTAAGATATCCAGCTTTTTAAATTTTAAACATTTACATTTTTTTTCGATGACCGAAACTTAAACTATCTATTTGCATTTGAAAAAACAAATCGCAAGTAAACATGGAAAAATTTCTTGTTTATTTCAAGTTTTTTTATTGAATATATCAACATATAAAAGCATGAAAATTTTCCATGGTTATTTGCGATTTGTTTTTCAAATGCAAGATAGTTTTAGTTCCGGTTATCGAAATTTTTTAAATATTTAAAATTGTTTTTTAAGAAAGTTGGATATGTTATTGACATTTTAATTATATGTATTTATAATGAAATGGCTAGAAAAAAATCTACAATCTCAATTGCCCATCATTATAAATGCAGTTTGAAAAATGTCAGTAAAATATCCAGCTTTCTAAAAAAACAATTTTAAATATTTAAAAAATATTTCGATCAATGAATCTTAAACTGTCTTCTTGCATTTGAAAAAAAACAAATCGAAAATAAACATGGAAAATTTTCCGGTTTTTTTATTAAATATATCATGATTTTAATTATAAGGATTTCTAATGCAATATTTTCAGAAATCTACAGTATCAATTGCCCAGCATTATAAATGCAATTCGAAAAATCTCTGTAACATATCCAGCTTTTTAAATATTAAAAATGTAAAATTTTTTTCGTTGACCGAAACTTAAACTATCTACTGTATTTGAAAAAATAAATCGAAGTATACGTGGAAAATTTTCATGTTTATTTCACGATTTTTATTGAATATATCAACATATAAAAACATGAAATAAACATGAAAATTTTCAATGTTTATTTTGCGATTTTTTTTTTCGAATGCAAGAAGACAGTTTCCGTTATGGAGATCGAAAAATTTTTAAATATTTAAATAACTTTCGATTACCAAAACCTAAACTCTGTTCTTGCATTTGAAAAAAACAAAAACAAATCGCAAGTAAACATTAAAAAATTTCAGCTGCCTGACATGAAACGAATCAATCGGATCGTTAGAGAAATGCTTCCAGTAGAAACAATAAGATTATGGCAACTCAAACAAATCGCAGACAACAAAAACAAATCGCAAGTAAACATGGACAATTTTCATGTTTATGTCATGTTTTTTTTATTGAATATATCATCCTTCTAATTGCAAGTATTTATAAAGCAATGGCTTCAAAAATGTACAGTCTCAATTGCCCTACATTATTCGAAAAGTATCAGTAAGATATTCCGCTTTTTTAAAAACAATTTTAAATATTTAAATACTCTTCAATCACCGAAATTTAAACTTCTTGCATTAGAAAAACTAATCGCAAGTAATTAAAAATGTCATGTTTTTTATATATATCATCATTTTAATTTTTATTGCATTTATAATGTAATGACTACATAAATCTACAGTCTCAATTGCCCAGTATAATAAAAGAAATTCGAAAAATGTCAGTAACATATCCATCTTTTTTTTAAAAAAATTTTAAACATTTAAAAATTTTTCGATCATCGGAACTAAAACTATCTTGCATTTGAAAAACAAATCGCAAGTAAACATGGGAAATTTTCAAATTTATGTCATGATTTCTATTGAATATATTATAATGCAATAGCTACCGAAATCTACAGTCTCAATTGCCCAACATTATTCAAAAAATGCCAGTAACATATCCAGCAAAACAATTTTAAATATTTAAAAAAATTTCGATCACCGAAACTAAAACAATCTTGCATTTGAAAAAAACGGATCGCAAGTAAACATTGAAAAATTTCAGCTGCCTGACTTGAAACGATCCAATCGGATCCTTAGTAAAATGCTTCCAGTAGAAACAATAAGATTATGGCAAGTCAAACAAACCGCAGACTTCGTGGATAAGAGCCACTACTTCCGCTATCAAATGGGCGCGTGGTGCGCCAACCCACCCTTCTTACCTTTCAAGGGTAACCGAGTGCACCATGTGACAGCTTTATCGCAGGGCAGAAAAACGTGTGCTGCCGATGCCACCGCGTGACTCGGTTCGGACAACGGCGCGTGTCAGAGATGTTTGCCCTTAAAGAGAGCATCTTTGTCAACAGTCCGGCAACAATAACAGTGGGATTATGTATCGATCATAAAACAAACCTTTTATGCTTACTTTGCTTTACTACTTCGTGGTTATAAAGTATACTATTAAATTGTAACAATGTTTTGCCATTTTTTTTTTTACAAAAAAGTTACACTAGTGATAGATTGTAACTTAGTATGTGAAATGAAACTTCAGTAAATGAATCGAAAATGAAATACGGAATTTTAATTTAATTTTATCTGAGGATTTTTTAATTAGATTTGAAATAAAGAACTGGGTATTTTTTTAAAGATATGTGTTGTAAGAAAACCAACCATTATTTTTTTATTAAAAATTCATAGGAAAACATGGTTAAGATATGTGTTGTAAGAAATCCAGGACAGTATTATATTTTTATTATAAATTCATAGGAAAACAGGGTTAAGATATGTGTTGTAATAAAATCAGTATATATATATATATACCAAATATACTACAAAATATACTACTACTACATACTATGCCATACTATATACTATGCAAAATACTACCAAATATACTATTAAATTGTAACAATGTTTTGCCATATTTTTTCAAAAAGATTACATTTGTAATAGATTGTAACTTATATATGAAATGAAACTTTATATGAATCGAATATTTCATTTAATTTTATCTAAGACTTTTAAAATTAAATTTGAAATAACAAACTTGGATATTTTTTTCAAATGTGTTGTAAGGAAACCAGGACAAATATTATTTCTTTTTATTAAAAATTAGCAGGAAAAGATGGTAAGACTTCATGTTTTACTATGTATAGCCATCCTTCACTGAATACATCGTTAATATATACCACATTAATTACTATTACAACATTGTAACAATTGTAATATTTAATGTTACAATGTTACTGTCAAAACATTGTAACATTAAATGTTACAATGTTTTGACATTTTTTTTTCAAAAAAATTACACTTGTAATCGTAACTTAATATATGAAATGAAACTTTAATATATCAATCGAAAATTTAATGTGAAATTTTAATTTAATTTTATCTAAGATTTTTTTAATTAAATTTGAAATAAAAGACCTGGGTATTTTTTTAAAGTATGTGTTGTAAGAAAACAGAACGAAATTACTTTTTTATTAATTCGTTAATATGTACATCTATTCTATATATTCATTATTATACATATATTCGCCAATATATACATCTACTCGTTAATATACATATGTTGTTGTTCTTATGCGGCTGGCAATACAGAGACAGTTAATCTTTATGCCATAAGCAAGGGCTGCACCACTGTTACTCATTTAGCACTACCCAATGGGCATGTGTAACTTGAAGATAGGCTACGGACGCAAGTAACATTACACTCACAAAGCTCTACGATCGTTAATATACATATATTTGTTAATATATACATCTATTTGTTAATATATACATCTATTCGTTAATATATACATCATTAATATTTTGCGCTCAAGATACGTTATTAATATACTCATGTTTGTGAAAATTGCAACACCATGAAGAACTTACGCGAGTGAGCTGAAATTTTCAGGAAATGCAAATTAGCGCATGATATGCAAATGATTAGAATTTCAAATCCGTAGCGCATGCGTATGCTGAGCAGCGCCTTCTGAACTGCGGATGGATCCGAATAAATAGATGGCTGTAGCGAGGCGTGTAAGGTTATCGGTGGGTATCTGCTAGTGGTAAACGTTAGCTCAATCTTTACTTATGCCTCTTCGACGAAAGAGAGCGAGATTTGAACAACTTACAGAGTTTGAACGGGGGAGAATCATATTGCGACATATTGCATCAACATATTGCGTGCAAGATGCATTATTAAAATATTGCGTGCGCAGCTAAATTATATTCGGCAATTATAACTTTTTATGGAGAAAATGTGTTAAGTATATAGATCAAATTAAGGAAGTATATGGTTGTAAAGGTTAGTAATTAAAAGGCAAAAATGAAACAAATGTTAACTGAAGGGATTTTTATTATTACTGAATAAGTGATATAATATATTAATATACAATATAACAAAGTATATACATGTAATAAGTGATATACAATATTAACAAAGAAAAACCGGTGAATTTCGCATGGGGAGTAGGGAAAGATGCCTCTATAAAAATTTCGTGGTAAGGAGCACAAAGTGTTTCATTTAGGTCAATGTCCATTGAAAAAAGTAGACAAATTTCGTGGTCATTTTTAATTCGTTTGTCTTCTTATAATATAAATATGCTCTCCATTTTCTTCTTCACTATTACTGCTTTCACTGTCAGCTGGTACTGCAAGATCATTGTAAATTTTTTAATTGACATCTTCTCCCTTTAGGAGTGTAACCTCATAAAAAGATTTCTCCCGCGGCAAAATCTCTATAGATAAAAAAATGTTCGGTATGGTTCAGAAAGGGTTAGGTAATATTGTTGAAAGTGTTAGGTATTAAAAGTATGTATAAATTTTAACAAACCTAAATAATGTGATTAAAAGGGGAAAATTAAACAAATATTATTTGAAAATATTTTTGTCGCTGGTTAGTAATTATGTATATGAGACAATTTTTTTTCCAATGGTGATTTTTGTTTATTTACAATATGGAAGTAAAAATTTTTTAAGTTGGTGACTTTTATCACTGGTTCTTTAAGTATTATGATAAAAAAAAATTTCAAAAATTGGTTGATTTGTGTCTCTCCTCAATAAATCGGCAATGATACATTTTTTTTTCTCAAAAAGTTGGTAATATTTGTGACTACTTAGAAAGTAGGTATACGATACAATTTTTTTTCAAAAGTTAGTGATTTTTGCTAGCAACAATGACTGACGCAGATCTAAACATTTCTCAGATATTTCCGACGTCCCTCATACAGTGTCTTCTTCATTTGGAGCAATGTCCATAAAAAACCCAGACAATCCCTATGTCTTACTTAACAAATCGTTTAACCCAGGGGTCTCCAAACTTTTTCGGTCGCGGGCCAAAAATTGAAAAAAAAAAGGTCGGCGGTAAAGTATTACAATTTAAACATGTTAATGAGCAGAAGGAAATCGAGACTTCATTTTTAAAAGTTCCTTATAGTGAGGTTCTCACTTCGAACCTCACTATAAGGAATCAAAAATGCTCATCTGTCAGTCTACTTCTGAAATAATTCTTTCCAAGATTCATAGTTGAAAACACTTGTTCACATATATCAGATGAAGCAAACACAGCACTGATTTTCTGGCCGTGAGATATTGAATTTGGGAAACTTACTTTCGATATTGATTTGTAAAACTCTAACTGGGGCATATTTAGAAACAACTGCTTGAGATGATTGTTAGAATGTAACTCAATTAATTCAACTTGCCAATCTGACCTCACTACTTCACAATTTTCGTTGAAAGGCGTGGTAAAAATATCCAAATAGAGAAAGTAAAAGGTCAGCAGTTCTTTGAAAAAAGGAAGAAAAAATAATGTTTAATCAAAGTAGAAAAGGAGATGGATATATAATGTATAAATATATATTTCTTTTAATTTGCCTAGGACCGGCAAATTAAAATTCTATTCGTGGGCCGGATTTGGCCTGCGGGCCGTAGTTTGGAGACCCCTGGTTTAACCTCTTGTAAGCTAAAGGAGCTTATCTTCTTCTTTACTATTGCTACTTTCACTGACCCCTGGGTTTAAAAGATAATGATTAAAGAGAGATTAAAGATTAAAAGATAAAGACCCCCAATTCTTCATTCATAATTTCTCGCTTAATTCGCTGACTATCTATTCTTCCCTATCTGAAAGTATTGGAAGGCAATGGGAAAATGGGAAATAATGTGGACTGACCCAAATTATGTAAATTATAGTGGACCCGAGGTATGTAACAAATATTTATTGTATTTTTAATTACATACGGAAAGTTAATTACAAGTTAAAAAGAAAGGTGTAACATTCAAACTCACAGAATTGTTGGCCTCTATTGAGAAAGTTCAGTCAGTATAAAGAGGGCGCTAATGATGCACTACGGCAGAAGTTTCCAGATACGCGAAATGAGTGGTAAAAGAAAGTTGTGACATTTAACCTCACAGGAGACTCCTTTGCCCCTACTGAGGAAGTTCAGTCAGTGTGGAGAAGGCGCTGCAGTAGATGTTAAATATAGAAAAGGAGAGATTTCTAAGAAAGTGACATTCAACATCATTTAAGAATTCTTGGTCATTACTGAGGAAGTTCAGTCAATATGAAGATAATGCTGCTGATACTCTACAGTAGATGTTGCCAGATATACGAAAGGAGTGTTAGAATTGTAATTTTGTCACATTAACATTTGGGATTTGTTAAAAAATATTTTACAACAAAATATAAAAAACAGTTGTGAAAAAAATATAACCATGTTACCTTTTCTGAAAACGACACGTGTGAAGGATTGAAACTTTATGGAAAATTTAATTTAAAAATTAACATTTCATAATGAATTTTTTCACATTAGTTTTATACGTGATTTATATATAAATGATATTTGCATATGATAATAAATGAAAATATCTTAACTATCGGTCAATCTTGTAGTACATGGCATGGAGTATATCTTTATAATGAAATTAAAATTTAACTAGTTTTACTTAAAAAAGCAAATGACACATTAATTTTTATTAAAATTAATTTTATTAAAATGTTCTATTCTTTGTTTAGTCAAAGGTTAAGATCTGAAGATTAAAAAATAAGTTTTAAGATGAGTTATAAGATTATTTACGAATTATTTTATTGCTCTGCCAAATTTTTGTACTAAAAATTTATTTTAAAGCTATAAACATTTATAAATAAAAACGTTTATTTATTTTTCTTAATTTGAAAATATTTTCGCTGGAAATTATTTTTTTATTATTATTCTATAAGCATTTTTTTAATTGAAATAAATAATTTAAAGTTTTATTTTTGAGAGAAAAATTTCTTTCCTTTAAATTAAATGTCAGTTTTTAAATATATTTATATAATGTTGCATCTAATGGTTTAGTTAAATGTAATATTATTTATTAAATAGATTAAAAATACATACTTTTTAATAAATACTTTTAATAAGTATTAATAAAAGTATTAATTGTATAAGTAAATAAATACTTACAAATAAAGTATTAATAGTATAAATAAATAAATACTTTTAATACTTTTTAGCAAAAATTTAAAACTATTTTGGCTAAAATTTTTTTATTATTATTATTATTCTGTAAGCATTACCTTTATTAACATAAATAATTGAAAGTTTTATTTTTTGAGAGAAAAATTTAAATTAAATGTCAGTTGTTAAATATATATAATGTTGTATCTAATGGTTTAGTTAAATGTAACATTATTAATTAATTACCTTTTTAAGTTATTACGCAATTCTAACATATACCATTATAGAGTAAACGTTAAAAACTTTGAAATTAAAGCTAATTTAAGCTTTTATTTAAAATGAAAAATATATGATTTTTTTTTTTATATTTTCTTTTAAAAGTGAAGTAAAAAAATTTTTTAAACTTTCCTCCCTAAAAATAATGTCTATTTTTCATAATGTTAGCCATCTCTCCTCTTTATTTATTTATATTAATTAATTTTTATTTATTTTTAATAATTTAAATTTTTATTCGGTTAAAATATATTGCTAATGGGGTGATGAATTCTGGAATTAACAAGCATTCTCTTCTCCCAGGCTTAACGATAAACACAGGCTTCAGGTCCGAATCCTGGCGGTGGCATGAATATTTGTAAGTGGTTCGGAATCCACTTTAACCGGTAATTCCCGGTCTATTTAGCCCTCATGTGCAAAATATGACCTTAGAGCGGCAAACCAAATCAAACCCAAAATAAAATTATAGAGAGTTATTTATTATAAATTTCCCATAAAAATTTTTTAGCTCTTGAAAATTATTTTATTTTGAGGAATGTTTAAAATTCTGTTTTTAAAGTATCATTTAAATTAGAAAAACAGATTAAAATTGCAACTATTTGAAAATTATAGGTTGCTAGGTAACGAAACTTTTTCTAATTTCGAAACTGATTTTATGAATAGAATCAAAATTCTTCAACCCGTACATGCCATACAAAATACAAAAGGCGAGAAAATTATGTCCATTTGAATTTTGATCGACTCAAATCCTTGAATTCTGTACATTCAAGTTGTGAAATCTTACATTGTTTTGGGAGATTCACCCTTTCTCATAAAAAAGAAAAAAATTCAACATACTATCTCTTAAGTCAAGAAAACCCTTTTACTCCAACCCAACTCCGTATTTATTTAAATATCAAAAAAAGCCGTCGTAAATCAAGGTTTCCACACTCGCGTCGTGTCGCTACGTCGCCGTGAAATTAGCTTCCCACATAACTTAACGGAAATAGTAGCCAAATTATGCAACTCTTTTGCCGTGATGCAACCCCGTCTCTACAAAAAGATAATGCATATCTAGGTCGAAAAAGAAGGGAAAGAAAAACAACATTAAATGGGAAAAGAACGAAGGGTGGAAAGGGGGGTTGGGATGGGGGTGGCGTGAGGATGTCTAAATGTCAGTTGCAAAAAGATAAAAAGATATTGGGTGAATATATCCACATGCCAATGATCATCTGCGCATCATGCCAATGAGCATCTGCGAAGTCACTTGTTCAAGACCACGTGAGCTCGCTCGTAGAAAAGTATTTCTCTGTTGATAACATCTCGGTTGTTAAAGAAACAGATTAAGTTTTGTTTCCAGGGTATTTAAAGAAGAAAAAAAAGTTTTCAATCACGGATGGGGAGGGGGAAGGGGGATAGTAAAAGATGTCCTTCGTTCAGCACTGTCTTTCGCGTGTGCCTTTTGTTGTAGTACGTGAAGCTTACAATGTCGCTCAGTGGAATCTACCAAAACGGGTTTTCTTGATTCGTACTTTTTATATTAATACAAGTTATGTACTTTGGGTGATATTAAAAAAAAGTATTATAAAATTAAAAAAATATATACTTTAATAGTACTTATACATCAAGTAAGAATAATCAAATATCAGTACATCAAGTAGTAATTTTCTTATGTACCGCATCTTACCGTAATAATAATAAAATATCCGTAAATCAAGTAAATATAATTCTCCATATATAATTTTCTTAACGTACCGTATATTACTTCAAGTAAGAGTAATCATATATCAGTACATCAAATAAAAGTAATACTTCATATGTAATTTTGTTAATGTACCGTATATTACTTCAAGTAAGAATAATCAATTATAAGTAAATCAAGTAAGAGTAATTTTTCCATTAGTAATTTTCTTAATGTATCGTATTTCCCCATTTGTAATTTATTTTAAAATACCATATATTGCTTCAAGTAAGAGTAATCAAATATCAGTGCAAAGTAAAAGTAATTCTCCATATGCAATTTTCTTAACCTACCGCATATTACTTCAAGTAAGAGTAATCAAATACATTACAAAAAATAAGTGTGTGCCACATGCCAACGATCGAACCAACATTCTTCGGGGTCTCCTAGATTTGCATTTGCTAGTCACTTGTTCAAGACCACGTGAGCTCGCTCGTAGAAAAGTATTTCTCTGTTGATAACATCTCGGTTGTTAAAGAAACAGATTAAGTTTTGTTTCCAGGGTATTTAAAGAATAAAAAAAAGTTTTCAATCACGGATGGGGAGGGAGAAGGGGGGATAGTAAAAGATGTCCTTCGTTCAGCACTGTCTTTCGCGTGTGCCTTTTGTTGTAGTAAGTGATACTTAAAATGTCGCTCAGTGGTTTCTTTTTGGAATCAACCGAAACGGGTTTTCTGGAATCGAATCGTGCTTCTTTAGATTGGTACAAGTTGTGTATGATAAATGAAATTAAAACAAAAACTATTATGAAATAAAAAAATATATATTAATAGTCCTTCGACATCAAATAAGAATATTCAAATATCAGTACATCAAGAAAAGTAATTCTCAAATATCAGAATTAAATATCATATCAGTTTTCTACATATCAAATATCAGTATCAATTTTCTTAACGTACCATATATTACTTCAAGTTGGAGTAATCAAATATCAGTACATCAAGTAAGAGTAATTCTCCATTTGTAATTTTCTTAACGTTCCGTATATTACATCAAGTAAGCGTAATCAAATATCAGTACATAAAATAACAGTAATCAAATATCAGTACATCAAGTAAAAGTAATTCTCCATTTGTAATTTTTTTAATGTGCCGTAATTTCCCATTTGTAATTTTTTAAAATACCATATATTGCTTCAAGAGAATCAAATATCAGTGCATCAAGTAAAAATAATGAAACGTCAGTACATCAAGTAAGAGTAATCAAATATCAGTACATCAAGTAAGAGTAATCAAATATCAGTACATCAAGTAAAAATAATTCTCCATATGTTAACGTATCTCTTCTTAACGTATCATATATTACTTCAAGTAAGTGTAATCAAATACAGTACAATAAATTAAAATAATTTTCCATTTGCATCAGGCTTATGGAATATACAAGTCAAAGTTCCTAAACCTATAATAATTGATCATATTATCATGACTGTCATTGTAATGAATTTGTGTAGATATTAAAAGAAAATCCCGAAAAATCCCACAAGCCAGCCTGGTTATCAATGCAGGACCGTTACATAGACATGCTTTATCGCCATCAAATACCCTCGTTCTCATCAGTGGACCACAAACATATTGCAAGTTTTTCCCAGGCATGTTTTAACATATTTATACAGATAATAAGTGCACATATATTTATGTATATGTGTATTATATATATATGCCACATAAATCACCAAACAAACACTCTCCGCGGACTGCTAGATTTGCATCTGCGAATCTCTTGTTTAAAACCATGTGCGCTCGCTCGCAGAAAAGTATTTCTCGTTGTTGATAACATCTCGGCTGTTAAATAAACAGATTAAGTTTTGTTTCCAGGGTATTTAAAGAAGAAGAAGGTTTTCAATCACGGAGGGGGAGGGGGTGAAAGATGTCCTTCGTTCAGCACTGTCTTTCGCGTGTGCCTTTTGTAGCAGTGTGTGGAGCTTAAAATGTCGCCCAGTGGCTTTTTTTGGAATCAACCAGAACAGGTTTTCTAGAATCGATTCGTACTCTTTCGGATTAGTACAAGTTTGTGTACTTTAGGTGACATTAAAACAAAAAGTATTATGAAATAAAAAAGTACTTTAATAGTGCTTATACACACATACGTACCCTTATGTGCAGTTCTCCTATGAAGCATCATGCATCGGGAATATACAGAGCAAAATTTCTAAACCTTGTATAATTGATAATATTATTATGACTATCATTCTATCGAATTTGTGAATATATAAAAGGAAAAACCCGAGAATTCCCATATGCCTGCCTGGCTGTCGAAGTGGGACTTTTACATACGCCCACTTTATCGCTATAAAATGCCTTCATTCTCCCCAGAGGATCATAATAATCATATTGCCAGTTTTCCTCGTATCTTTTAACATATTTATACAGATAATATATACACGCAAATGCATGTAAATACTTTTTCCACACTCACACACACATGTATATATACATACTATATATATCAAAGTAGCTAACGCTGTGGAGCGCGGTGCCACAAGCTTCGTGTTCGGGTCCTGGTGAGGCCATAGATGTTTGTAGTGGTTCGGAATCCACTTTAAACAGTTGGTCCCGGTCTAACATGACTGTAAAGCGTTGGGCGTGGGGCTGACATCCCTATCCCGTAAAAAGAAAACATCTCCTGTCTCGAAATCTGCCAGTAGGCAGACGGCCTTAAACTACCATAGGACTGTTGCGCCAATGAAGAAGATATAAATACATATGGCCGTGGCTCCCATTCCTCATATGTTTGTTGTTTTTGTTGTTTCTTATCCCACTTGGCTGGCCAAGCCCACGAGCCCATATGGACTCATGATTGAAGGGGAAGGAAGCAGCTTCTGTTGTGATGGAGCACCCGTAGGTAGAAGCCTGACTTTTGCTCCGTGACGCTCTTACAGTCATAGAAGACCGGGACCTACGGCTTAAAGTGGATTCCGAACCACTACAAACATCCATGGCACCGCCGGGATTCGAACCCGAAACCTGTGGCACCGAGCGCTAGACACTCGGCCGTTCAGGTCCCAAATTTGCCAACGGCACGCAGTGTTCCCAGGTGGTCACCCACCCAAGTACTGACCGCGCCCAATGATGCTTAACTTCGGTGATCTAACGAGAACCGGTATATTCAGCATGGTACGGCCGTTGGCATTCCTCATATACACATATAAATGAGAAAAATAACATGTAGATTGTTAAAGAAACAGATTAAGTTTGTTCCAGGGTATTTAAAGAAGAAAAAGCTTTTCAATCACGGATGGGGAGGGGAGAGGGTGTAGTGAAAGATGTCCTAAGCACGGGAGTGAGATGTGGAGAATATAAAAAGTTATGTAGCACATAATTATGTAAATATGTATTCACACGTAGTTTTTCTGTATGTGAATATAAAATATGTGTTTATGTTTAAGCAATTAACATGTTTAAGCACTCTTACTACCGCAACATATATACTCTTTGGTAAGTACTTCATTTAGCAATTTAGGTTAAGTTGAATGAAGTTGATAGAAGTTGAAGTTAAGTTGAGTGTCAATTGTTCTTACGTTAAAATCAGTGACACTGTAAAAAAAGCATATAGATATTATTATATTATTATTTTTTTGTTATTTTTTTAAATATCGCTTATATCTTTATTATTTTAAACGATAGCATTTTATTCAACCTATTAAATAAAAATAAAAAATGATTTTAAATAATAAACAATAACAAATTTAAAATAATAAAAAACTTTTTTTCTGAATTTTTCCCGAGATATGGGAAATTATTATTTCGCCACGAGCTTGCTTTTATAGATCCCATAAGCGATACTTACTAAAATAATTCTGTAAAAATGCAAATCAATAATTGTAATTTTAACGGAATGAAACTAATTGTGCTTCAAAAATTGCAAAAGGAAGTTGTTGGTTTTCGAAATAGCATTACAAGATTCTAGAACACTCCTTTGTGGAGACTATTATGTAAATCTTGGCTACAAGCACTTTTAGAGTATTTGTTTCTCGGAATAGAGTTCAGCAGCTAACAGGAGCTAAGTATTACGGAGGACTCTTAGGTAATTCCGTTTGAAACAGTTTAACAAAACTGGCAAAGAGAAACGTAATGCTTTGGGATGAGCTCATTACGTAAGTTTCGAACAGATGCATATCTGTCTTTTTTGCTGCAGAAAGTAATTTTTTTTTGTAAGTTTACGTAAGCTTCGATAAGCAGGTCTTTCTATTTTTCTTCAGAAATTATTATTATTATTTTTTTTTGTAAATTTACGTAAGCTTCGATAAGCAGACTTTCTATTTTTTTTCAGAAAGTATTATTTTTGTAAGTTTCGAGCAGAAACAGATCCTTTATTTATTTTTTTGCAAAAAGTAATTATTTTGTTGCAAGGTTACGTAAGTTTCGAGCAGAAGCAGATCTTTCTATTTTTTTTCAGAAAGTATTATTTTTGTAAGTTTCGAGCAGAAACAGATCCTTTATTTATTGTTTTTCAAAAAGTAATTCTTTTGTTGCAAGGTTACGTAAGTTTCGAGCAGAAGCAGATCTTTCTATTTTTCTTCCGAAAGTATTATTTTTGTAAGTTTCGAGCAGAAACAGAACCTTTATTTATTTTTTTTCAAAAAGTAATTCTTTTGTTGCAAGGTTACGTAAGTTTCGAGCAGAAGCAGATCTTTCTATTTTTTCTTCAGAAAGTATTAAGTAAAAAAAAAATGCCACAAAAAGGAAAAAAAAATGCTACAAAAAGGAAAAAAAAATGCTACAAAAAGGAAAAAAAATGCTACAGAACAACGTCGTGAAAAGACTTGGATAAGAAGGACCTGTTGTTGTAGTGTATGTAGTCCGGTGTTTGTTGTTGTAAAAAATGCTTCAAAATAACGCCATGAAAAGACGTGGATAAGAAAAATTTGTTATTGCAGTACATGCAGCCAAGTGTCGGATTTTGTAAAAAAAAATGCTACAGAATAACGTCTTGAAAAGATTTGGATAAGAAGAACCTGTTGTTATAGTATATGTAGTCCGGTGTTTGTTGTTGTAAAAAATGCTTCAAAATAACGCCATGGAAAGGCCTGGATAAGAAAAATTGGTTATTGCAGTGCATGCAGCCAGGTGTCGGATTTTGTAAAAAAAATGCTACAGAATAACGTCATGAAAAGACTTGGATAAGAAGAACCTGTTGTTATAGTGTATGTAGTCCGGTGTTTGTTGTTGTAAAAAAATGCTTCAAAATAACGCCATGGAAAGACCTGGATAAGAAAAATTTGTCATTGCAGTACATGCAGCCAGGTGTTGGATTTCGTCAAAAAAATGCTACAGAATAACGTCATGAAAAGATTTGGATAAGAAAGACATGTTGTTGTATTATATGTAACCCGGTGTTGGTGTTGTAAAAAAAATGCTACAAGATAACGTCACTAAAAATGAGGCATATACGTCTCCCCCTTTCTTGTAAAAGGAGAATATTTTTGTAGCATTTATCAGTTTTTATTTGATAAGTGTATCTAAAAGTCAAATATTTTGAATAAATTATTGATAAATTTGATTAATTTTTGAACAGAGCTGAATCAATTGAGCCTATTTCCAGTGACACATTATATTAGTACTTGACACTTATTTAATTTAATTACTTATTTCATTAAAAGTAATGATTTGTGAAAGTTATCTATTTATTAGTATTATAATATTTGGAAAAAGAGAAATTTCCGAAATGATAGTTGTTGTTAAAAGGAATCCTTTATCAATTGCTTAAATAATTTAATTATCAATAAATTATTGTGTTAAGTCAGAAATAATTTGCAAAAATAATTGTATTGAATTAATCAAACAATTAGAATTTACCTCCTATTGCATTTACGAAGTTTAGCAAATGCAATGCTTATTTTGTAAATATTAAACAATTAAAAACAGTTTGCTATAAACACACAGGTTATATATATATATATATTTACACAACATATTATTGTATTAAATTAATGTTTTGTTTGTTCAAAACTGTAATTTTGTAATGGCTATTTGCAAAAGCTACAATTAATAATTGGTTTTGAAAGTAATATTACCCAAGTAAATGTAGAATTATAATTTTAAAATAGGTCACTTAATTCGCTTAATAAAAGGTGTTAAATTAGAATGTGCCTTTTAAAAAAATAGAATTCTTGGATCAGTATTTACTCTTTATTTTAAGCTGAATAAAACTCTTTCGTTAATTAAACTTCTTCTGAAGATTTTTGAGAAAGAATATTATAAAATCCTGTTTTGCGTTTGTTTATTTTATAATAATTGGATGTTCACTATCGATATCGAATATTTAAGAATGAAATTTATTATTCTTATGTAATGAAATTCAATAATTTATAGACATTGTAAATAAAACTTTATTCAAAGATTCATTAACAATGTCTATTAATTTTCTGTCTACTAACGAATGTTATATGAATGTCTACAACATTTGTAGAAACCTATAACATTATTAACATTTCAATGTCTATAACATTAAATTTTTTAGACGAATGTCTATAACAATATCTACTAACAAATTCAAATATTCAATCTTTTGAAACATGTCTCGCTTAGTTAAAGTTGCCTTAATAGCTATTTACCAATTCTGGAAAAAAAATTAATAATAATAATAGTAATTAAAACATCGCGGTTTTAAATTTCCCCTGTAAAAAGATTATTTCCTATTAAGCATTGGCCCGTACAAAAACAGTTGGTTACTGGCACATTGAGTATTGGCTCCAATAAAATAACATGCCTACTTGTGCAATATGTATTAAGACCTTGAAAATCAGATGGCTACTTTTACATTAAGCATTAGGTCATTAAAACATTTGCACAATAGACATTGACCGCAAGAAAATCATATAACTACATGTAGAATATATATTAAAATTTTGAAAATCAGATGACTACTTCACATTAGGCATTGTGTCTATGAAATTAAGGTGGATACTTGCATAGTAAGCAAACTCAATAAGTGATGGCTACTTGTACAATATTTATAACTGGGTGGGGTGAAGTTAGACTTCTCTCTTTGAGTGCCCTATGTTTTTGTGCCGCAAGGTCAACAACAAAAATAAACAGCATTTTTTTTACCCCTTCATGATCTTGGAGCCGTTTTTCCTTGTTTGTGAACACACGGGTTCATGGACTTGGTCTAGATGTTGTTGTCGACCAAGTGGGATAAGAAACAACAACACAATATGCATTAAGACCTTGAAAATCAGATGTCTACTTGTACATTTGGCACTGGGTTGTGAAAATAAGAAGGATACTTGCACAATAAACATTGACTCCAAGAAAATCATTTGGCTATTTGTACAATAGGTATTAAGACCTTGAAAATTAGATGGCTACTTGTGCATTAAGTATTGGGTCGTGGAAATAAGATGGATATTTGCATAATAGACATTGACTCCAAGAAAATCGTATGGCTATTTGTACAATATGTATTAAGACCTTGAAAATCAGATGGCTACTTGTACATTAAACATTGGGTCGTGGAAATAAGATGGATATTTGTATAATAGACATTGACTCCAAGAAAATCGTATGGCAATTTGTACAATATGTATTAAGATCTTGAAAATCAGATGGCTACTTGTACATTAAGCATTGGGTCGTGGAAATAAGATGGATATTTGCATAATAGACATTGACTCCAAGAAAATCGTATGGCTATTTGTACAATATGTATTAAGACCTTGAAAATCAGATGGCTACTTGTACATTAAACATTGGGTCGTGGAAATAAGATGGATATTTGTATAATAGACATTGACTCCAAGAAAATCATATGGCTATTTGTACAATATGTATTAAGACCTTGAAAATCACATGGCTACTTGTACATTAAGCATTGGGTCGTGGAAATAAGATGGATATTTGCATAATAGACATTGACTCCAAGAAAATCGTATGGCTATTTGTAAAATATGTATTAAGACCTTGAAAATCAGATGGCTACTTGTACATTAAGCATTGGGTCGTGGAAATAAGATGGATATTTGCATAATAGACATTGACTCTAAAAAAATCGTATGGCTATTTGTACAATATGTATTAAGACCTTGAAAATCAGATGGCTACTTGTACATTAAGCATTGGATCGTGGAAATAAGATGGATATTTGCACAATAAATATTGACTCCAATACATGCACTAATGTACCAGCTCTAATACATGTACCAACTCTAATACATGTACCAACTCCAATACATGTGCAATGTGTATTAGGATCTTAAAATCAATGTGTATTGTGCGATTGCAAATCACATGACTGCTTGCATATTAAGCATTTGAGGAATGAAAGTCAGATGGCTTTCATGGGTTCAATACTTATCCACTGACTTCTGACTTTCTGAGCATTTGAGGTCAGAAAGTCGGAAGTCAGTGAACAAGTATTGAACCCATGAAATTAAATTTCTTTATTGACACCTTTTAATAAACATTGCAGACAGCCAGTCTAGAATAGCAGTATGCTAAAATACACTTCAATTAACATTCTTAAGTTGTTTTTTAATTAATTAATTCAAACCTTCCAACCTTATGTGCATTTTATATGCTCATCACATTTAAAATAAAAGAGATCTGAATTTTTCTTTCCATTAAACCTCGATACAAGCGCTCCATTTTAGAATGTTTTTATGTGATTTATTTTTGATTTTGAACTTGTGTGATTTATTTTTTCCTGTTGATTGATTTCCCAATCATATAATTTCAGCATGAACATTCACCGTTTGTTGAACATTAGCCCCTCATTATATTAGGGAATAAAAGTTATAAACAAATGATGCAATCTGGATTCTTAAGTTAGTCGGGTTTTTTATTTCTTACAGTGTTAATTTTGGATTATAAAATGGGATTTTAAAGTAAGATAGATTATTTAACATATATTTCAAAATATTGAGCGTTTTGTTTGTTTGTTTGTTTTTCAAAAAAATTGACCCAAAGTTTAAAACCAGTATATAAGCCGAAACTGTAGAAAAAAAAATTGGGAAAGAATAGAAATTTTAGTAAGGAAATCACTGAAAGGGGTGGTGATATGCATCCAGATATTCGAATGAGTGAACGTGAATGTGACAACAATTTGGAAACTCGGATTCTGACATGGACTTCGAAGGATTTATATGATTTATTTTTCTTTTTGCATAAAGATTGCATTCAAAACATCCAAAAAGTAAGTCAAATGATTAAAACAATTTTCCTTTCTTCATTGTTATTTTTATATGCTAATAATTTACAGTATTCTATAATTATTTATTGTGTACGTTTTGCTACTTATCCTGTACCGTGAGCACATTTTACCAACAATCAGAATTTTTCGATTAATCGAAGACGCAACAAACCAGAAATATAAACTATTTCGAAGATAAAACGAGTCATTCCATCAAACGAGCGACTCATTTATTTAAAAAAAAATTCCCATTATCTTAAAGAAAAAAAAGAAATAAAAACATTCTATATTTGGCGATTTATCGCTTGCTCCCGGACAACAGAAAATACTTACGTTTTTTACGAGACCAGCGAATCCTTATGTAAGTCAGTTGGTTACCTAATTTAGTTTTAGAATTTTTTTTTAGAATTTTAATAAAATAATAATGATAATAATAAAATAATAAAATACTAATAAATATATGATATATTAAGATAATTACAAATGGAGAATCACTCTTATTTTCTGTACTGATATTTGATTACTCTTACTTGATGCAATATACGGTACATTAAGAAAATTATTAAATTAGAATTACTCTTACTTGATGTACTGATATTTGATAGATCTTATTTGATGCAATCAATATATGGTACATTAAGAAAATTACAAATGGAGAATTACTCTTATTTTTATATTGATATTTGATTACTCTAACTTGATACAATATACAGTACATTAAGAAAATTACAAATGGAGAATTACTCTTATTTAATGTATTGATATTTAATTACTCTTATTTACTGTACTAATATTTAATTACTCTTATTTAATGTACTGATATTTAATTACTCTTACTTGATGTAATTTACAGTACATTAAGAAAATTACAAATGACGAATTACTTTTACTTGATATATTCATATTTGATTACTCATACTTGATGCAATATACGGTACATTAAGAATATAAAAGACGAATTACTTTTACTTGATGTACCTAGATTTGATTACTCTTACTTGATGCAATATACGTTACATTAAGATAAATACAAATGGAGAATTACTATTTTTTGAGGTACTGAAATTTGATTACCCTTACGGGGTGTAATATACGATACATTAAGAAAATTACAAATGAAAACTTACACTTATGTGATGCATTGATATTTTATTACTCTTACTTCATACAATATACGGTACATTAAGAAAATTACAAATGGGGAATTACTCTTCCTTGAAGTACAGATATTTGATTACTGTTATTTGATGAAATATACGATACATTAAGAAAATTACAAATGGGGAATTACTCTTCCTTGAGGTAGTGATGTTTGTTTACTCTTACGTTGTGCAATATATGGTACATTAAGAAAATTACAAATAGAGAATCACTCTTACTTAATGTACTGATGATTAATTACTGTTACTTGAAGCAATATACGGTACATTAAGAAAATTATGAATTCAGAATTACTCTTACTTAAGGCAATGTATGGTACTTTAAGAAAATTAAAAATGGAAACTTATGAAGAGTTATTCTTAATAATGAGAATTACTCTTTGATAGCATTAAAAGCAAACACATTAGATTCTTGTCTGTGAATATTCTTGTGAAGTGAATTATCTGCAGGTTACTGTATTACTTTTCTGAAGAAATAAATAATTATTCAAATTCCCCAAAAATATTTAACTTTCCGAATTCTTTTTTAACACGATTCTCGACAATAATCAACTTTAAAATTAAATTTATGAATACCACATCAATACTACTAAAAAAAAAAAAAAAAAAAAAAAAAAAAAATTGATTTTATTTAAAAGGATTGCCATTTTTTTTTTTTTTTTTTTTTTTTTTGGTACCAATTTAAAAGGATTGCCAAAAGTTCCCACATTTCGATACACAAAGATGTCCCGATATATACATAAATAAAGAAGATAAAAAAATCAAAAGGCAGGTGAAAAAACCCCACATGTAACCCAATCAAGTTATATAACGCTTCTCATAATTTACCATTTATCCCCTGTCCGATTATAATGAATCATTGCGAAATAACAATGCTAACAACCACAAACCACCCAACCACAAACAAAAGCAACAGAAAATCGGACCGTGACGTCAACGGTGTCCTTTTATCTGCCTGCGAGCATCGCCAAACGTCGCCAAACGGAAAGTCTCTGAGGATCTGTTGACGTCTGCGGAGCGGAGTGACCTTCACTTGACCTACTTTATGCAGGATGCGGGAACATCCCACGGCACGTGTCGGCTACGTTATGCAATAGATGAGCTGTTCTCCGTGGCGATTGCTTGAGATTAGCGGATCTATTTTCAGACAAATCAGGCGCATTCTTTTTTTTTTTTCTCTTTTCGCCTCGCACCTTGATTATTTGTAAGCAACCCGCGCTGGCTCGTTTCTCGGTGCAAGTGATCGAACATCGTTCCCACCCTCCTTATTTTTTTATCTTCTGTTTTTATGTGACAGAAAAATGAAACGATAAAAGCGAATTATGTAATAAATTATCGTGTTTATTAATTTAAAGAACTTTTAATTACTGTTACAGATTAAATTATGTAATAAACGCCACTACTTAAATTATGCTGTTGTTGTTCTTGTTGTTTGTACTTTGGTTAAGCAGACAAGAGCAGTTTCAGCGTTATCCAAGGAGGGGTACATAGCAATGTGCCTGAACCGCTGAATCCACATTGCACCACTAAACTCTTAAACGATCCGCTTTAACTTTAAACCACTTTAAATTTTTAGTGTTGAGAGCGTAGAGTGTTGTGGGGGTAGTGTTATTCGCTTCCGTATACATATCTTCAAGCTACACGTATCCCCTGGATAAGGCTAAATGAGTAACAGCGGTACAATACACCTGCTATACTGCTTCCACATTGCGCCACCACACTTTTAAACGAAAGTTCTTAAGGATGGTATCTGTGGATTTATATGCAAGTGATCGAACACCCCTCCCTTCCTTTTTTAATCTTCTGTTTTTATGTGACAGACAAATGGAACGATAAAAGCGAATTATGTAATAAATTCTCTCGAACTTTTAATTACTTATTAGAGATTAAATTATGTAATGTATGACACTACTTAAATTATGCTGTTGTTCTTGTTGTTTGCACTTTGATTAGATAGACAAGAGCAGTTTCAGTGTTATCCATGGAGGGGTACACAACTATGCGCCTGCTCCGCTGCATCCACATTGCGCCACTAAACTCTTAAACGAGGGGGCCTGATGGCCGAGTGGTAGGTTCGAATCCCATTGGTGCCATGAATGTTTGTAGTGGCTCAAAATCAAGTTTAAACAGTAGGTCCTGGTCTTTTAGGATCGTAGAGCGTTGCGGGGATATTATAAATTCTCAGCCGTGGCTTATCTTCAAGCTACATGCACTCCCTGGGTAGTGTTGAGTGAGTAACGTCGGTGCAACCCTTGCCTATGACATACAGATAACTGTCTATGTGTTTGCCAGCTTCATCAGAACAAAAATAAACTTAAATTACGAAGGGGCCTGATGACCGAGTGGCTAGTTCTCTGGCGCTCGATACCACGGGTTCGAGTTCCGGCGGTGCCATGGATATTTGTAGTGGTTCGGAATCCACTTTGAACTGTAGATCCCGAACTAATAGGATCATAGAGCGTTGTGGGGTAGTGTTATTCGCATCCATAACATATCTTCAAGCTACACGTGCCTTCTGGGTAATGCTAAACGGTACAGCGGTGCAACCCTTGCTTATGGCATAAAGATAACTGTCTCTGTATTGAAAGCTGCATTAGGAAGAAAAAAAAAACTTAAATTATGCTGTTATTTTCAAATGCTGCTCTTGTTCTTGTATTAAGCAGACATCAGCAGTTTCAACGTAACCCAAGGAAGGGTACACAACAATACGCCTGCTATACTGCTTCCACATTGCGCCACCACAATTTTAAACGAACGTTCTTAAGGTGTCTGAGGATTTAGATGCAAGTGATCGAACCCCCCACCCCATCCTTTTTTTATCTTGAGCTTTTATTTGGCAGGCACATGAAACGATAAAAGCGAATTATGTAATAAATTCTCAAACTTTTAATTATATTAGAGATTAAATTTGGTAATATACGCCAGTACTTAAATTATACAGGGACCTGATGGCCGAGTGGCTAGCGCTTTGACCGCGGTACCATGGGTTCGAGTCCCGGCGGTGTCATGGATGTTTGTAGTGGTTCGGAATCCACTTTAAACCGTAGATCCCGAACTAATAGGATCATAAAGCGTTGCGGAGGTATTGTTACTCCGCGTCCGTAGCTTTTCCTCAAGCTACACGCAACTCCACGCAGTGCTAAGTGAGTAACGTCGGTGCAGCACTTGCCTTAAGACATCAAAGACAACTGACTGTCTGTCTGTCTGAGGGGCCTGATGAACGAGTGGCTGGCGCTCGATACCACGGGTTTGTGTCTTGTCGGTGGTATGGATGTTTGTAGTGGCTCAGGATCCACTTTAAACTGTAGGTTCTGGTCTAACACGATTGTGGAGCGTAGTGTTACTCGCGTCTGTAGCATATCCTCAAGCTACACGTGCCCCCTGGGTAGTGATAAATGAGTAAGAACAGTGCAGCCCTTGCTTATGGCATAAGGATTAACTGTAACTGTTTTGAAAGTCCGTAACACAGCTACATTAGAAAAAAAAACTTAAATTATGGCGTTATTCTCAAATGCTGTTGTTGTTCTTGCTGTTTGTACTTTGATTATTCAGACAAGAGCAGTTTCAGCGTAACCCAGTGAAGGGTACACATAACAATCTGTCTGTTACGCTGCAGTCACTACCACAATTTTAAGCGAAAATTGTTAAGATGGCATCTATGGGTTTAGATGTTCTACCGTTTCAACTCGAACCTTATGGTTTTATCGTGCCCATACCTATAGATATATACGCTTTCGGTTCCATTTCGCTTCTCAGAAATTCCATTGGTTGGATCTAAAATTCAAAGACTAACCTAGTTTGGTAAAAATTGTAAAGTTCTTGTAAAATTTGTTAAAATATTGTGCAGTTAAATTGATTTGGTTTGTTTTGTCGCTCTATGGTCATTTTTTGCCCACTTTAGGCTAATTTGACCAGGTCCTACTTTTTAACGTGGTTTCCGAACCACTAACAAACATCCATGCCACCGCTAGGATTCGAACCTGGAGCTTGTGGTACTAAAGTCCAGTTAAATTGGAAAAAGAAATTAATGTTAATTCTTACACTATTTTTTTGAGCGGTATAGTACTGGAACAGTAATGGGCGGTATTGTATTGGTACACATTGAAGGCTTCATAATATTGGTATGCATGGTATGTAGTTCAAAGTATATAGCCTGAATTCATGCATATTTTTATTAATGTAAGAATTTTTGTTAATGCCTGAATTCAGCACATTTTTGATAAATATAGTAAGAAAAATATTTAAAAAAATACTGTTTACAAAAAATAGTTAATATATTCCGTAATGGTAAGCATGCCTGCAAATGACATGAATTTCCGTCGTCTTCAAAGTGTTAAGCAGGCTTCAGGTTCGGCGAATCCTGCTGTGGCATGAATGTTTGTGAGTGGTTCGGGATCCACGTTAAACTAAAATTAAGTAAATCCCGGTCTAATTCGTCTAAAATGTGCAATAAATCACCGTAGAGCGAGAAATAAAATA
This sequence comes from Caerostris darwini, assembly GCA_021605075.1. NCBI lineage: Eukaryota > Metazoa > Arthropoda > Arachnida > Araneae > Araneidae > Caerostris > Caerostris darwini. The sequence continues at coordinate 522,104 of BPLQ01007128.1, forward strand.
ATAATAGTTAAATATTTTGTCTTTTCCTTGTTTTATTTTTCATGTTCATTTTTCGGCATTGTGTAACAAACCCCCTTCAATTTCAACCGGCAGTGTTGTTTGCGAATTTAAGTTTTATTTATTAATTTTTAATTCAATAACTATTTTAATTTTTATCTGATTTATTTATTTTCCTTGTTAAGTTTTACAAGTTTTGCTACTTCAATTATACAGTTATTTATTTAAATGTATACTATTCCTAATATGGATATTAGCCAAAGGACATATGGAGATTAACCAACAATTAAATACCAATTCGTTGTTTACAAAGAGCTAATTGCTGGCTCGTTTTTCAGTGCAAATGATCGGAACTTTTTTTTTATTATCCTGTCCATCACTGAAGTGCTTTTAGTCGGGTTTCTCTTCTCAGATTTCTAATCAGTTTTATCAACATAATTTGGGCCCGGCACGTGGCTCAGTTGTAACGCTGCTATCATTAGCGCTGAAATTCAATCCGCTGGCGGCATTGTTGTAGACATTGTTTCAAAAACGAGGAGCCTCGATATCGTTTTGGTATTGCAGCATCTTGCCTCGTTAGTCAGACTGCTACTATTACTACAACACCACACCACATCATTGTGCCTAGAACTGAGTTGCCCTTATAACGTTTGGGAATGATGTGGGTGAGAAGTCTGACTGGGTTATATGACGCTCTACAGTCATATGAGACCGGGACCTACAGATTATAGTGCATTCCGATCCACTACAAAGATCCATGGTAGCGCCGGGACTCGAACCCGAAACCTGTGGCACCGAGCGCTAGACATTCAGCCATTTAGGCCTCTCGTTAGTCCGACTAGTGGGAGTTTATCGGTTTTTCTTCCATACGATACGCGCATGCGGGGGAGTTATTCCTTAAAATCCTCCCAGAAGGTACTGTCCTCCTTCTTAGCGACTTGGAGCCAAATCAGACTTAAAACCTACGGATGCTCCATCACAACAGAAGCTGACCCCCCCTTTTCCTCCATCCATGAGCAGATGACTCATGGGGTGTCCGTTCCCCGCTGCAGGACACTGAGGGTTAGACTCAATATAATTTGGGCTTAAGTTCTAGTCAAAAAATTTAAAATACTGCTTCGATGTATAAATTATGTATGTCGATGTTTTTTTAAAAGTATGGCTACTCCAATACCCTTAAATTTAATTTTTTAACATTTAATTGATGAAGCAGATTATCTAATAAGATAAAGATAAAGGTTAAATAAAGGTTAATTAAGCTTTTTCGGCATTATTTAACGAATTTCTAAGTGTTTTTTTTTTTTGTTGTTGTCACTCTGTCATTGTTGAACTGTTTATAAATTGCAGCTTGATATTGATCAAGTCTCCAAGATGTCTTTTTTGCTTCTTCTAAATTCAATAGCTATTTTAAATTTTAACTTTAAATTTTACTCTTTTCAATTTATTATTCGAGCTTTAATTTTAAATTTTATGATTTTTATAGCTTATAGTATGAATGGCAATTGTTTATTTTAAGATATAGTAATATTTTTTCGCTAATAGGTACATTTCGTTACCATAGAAACCCAATACGTTGTCCAGCAACCATCACATAAATATCATTTTATTCTTTACAAAAAGTCTGCACCGGCATAGTTTTTTTCAATGTTAACGATCGAGATCCTCAAACTATGCTTTTATTTGTAATCATTTGTTCGAATGCAATAAATATACAATATAAGAGAAATATTGAGTAAATTTTTGATTTCAAAAAATATTATTTATTGTTACTTAATATTAATATATGAAATTCATCACCATGTAAATTCCAATGTATTGTTCATAATCGGCCAGTTCTACACACGTACTGGCTGCATTGGTTGCTTGGAAACTTAATACGAGTCCATGTTCTTGTTTCTTATACCACTTGGTAGATAGCAACATCTAGACCAAGTCCAAGAACCCGTGTGATCTCATAGAAGGAGGGAAAAAAGGTAGCTTCTGTTGTGATGGGGCACCCGTACGTAGAAGTCTGACTTGGCTCCGTGTCGCTGAGAAAGGAGGGCAGTACCTTCCGTGAGAACTTTTAAGGGGATCTACCCCGCATTTGCGTTTCGTAAGAGAGAAAACCCAGAAAACTTCCATCAGGTGATCCGACTGAAGAGGCAACATGGTGAACATCCCAAACGCCATCGAGCCTTCTCATTTCTTGAAACAATGTCTACAACAAATCCGGTAGCGGATGGAACCTCCGCCTTAATGCTCACCAGTGACGCACGTTATCACTGAGTCACGAATCGGGAACACGAATTTTTAAATTTCCATATATTGATATCGGCATTTCCATAAAGCACTGTACTTGTATTATTATTACTATAAAATTATGGATATTATTTTGGGGCTCGGGGTCCGTAGTTTCCTTAACTACTTTAAATTTTTGAAATTTTCTCTGCCATCTAGAATTTTTTAAATTTTTTTCACGACCTTTATTATGGATCATATTTATTTAAATTTCTTTCACGACCTTTATTATGGATCATATTTATTTAAATTTCTTTCACAAGTTAATAATTATAAAATTAAATCAAAAAATAATGTAAAATTGTTCTAAAAGACCGTTCTGGTGAAATCAAAGACAATGTTATTTCAAAGTGAAAATGAGATTTTTCAAGAAAAGTCAATCATTTGGAATTCTGTAGTTTTTTTTATTTTGTAAGATTTCTGTTTTGCTCTTACATTAAATTCTAAATATTACGGGTAACCATTACATCGTCCAAATCGATTATATTTATATTTATTATAATTATTATAATTTTAAATTGCATTACCAAAATATATAAAATAGAGTTACAGATTTTTTTTAAAAATTGAAATACCAGTATGTGGAATGTACCGAATGTGGCCAGAAACCTATCTTCAAATGCAGTATTTATTGTTATTTTCCCCCTTTCTTCAAATGCAATCCTATGCAATTTTCACTTTTCGAATCCGTTGTCCCTTTCAAATGTGGTCTTTATGCTTCGATCATGTCAATTTTACCCCTTTCTGCTGTCTTGTATAGTTTCCTTCCTCGCAATGCGGCCCTATGCAGTTTTATTTTCGAATTCGGCATGTGGCAGTTTTTTCCCTGAATTACAATCTTGGACAATTTCCTTCCTTGGAATGCAGCCAGAGAAAGTGGCGTTTTTTTTTATCTTCAAATACAGTCCGATAAAGTTTTCCCAAACTCTGATCATTTAGCAATACATAATTACAAAAAGTTCATATAATTAAATATTTTATTTTCAATTAATTTCTTTGAAAGGGGGATGTTACAGAATAAAATGTATTAATATATATAATGCTAACTATTTAAAAAAAACTTGTATATACGTATCGCTAAAAAATGAACCATTTCTTTTGAAAAAGTTGTATGATTGTAGACCTTTTCCTTCCTGCGCCAAATGCTTAGAGTAGTAACGGCAATAGTAAAGACTGTCGCCAAATATCGCCAAGCTATCATCCCATATGTTAAGCTACAAAACTCTGAAATGCCTGCCTAAAATAAATTTTAAATAACTGTAGTATATTCCTCAGTCCACTATAATCTCCTTTTTCTTCTGTAATGCATGTAAACAAGTGACTAATCCTGTACAAATGAATGGCAATGTCACTATGAAAATGACCAACTATCACACCACTCCTATAAGTGGATAGTGGCCATTGTAAAAGTCACGCGAGATGAATTATCACGTGATAATCCTGTTTGTTCCCTCCTGATGAGCCTTAAGTTTTATTACTACTCTATGGTGCTAATACGTCCATGCACTTCTTTGACCTGTAGCAATTTGAAGTGGATACAACACTTCAGAGAGGCTAATCACTGATACAATCGCATGTAAAAGACACATCCCCATAGTGTCATCTAGAAAGTGTGGTTAATATCCTCTACTTATTTAATCATACTCCATTTATTTGGCTAGAGTAACTTTCTTGCATATAGATTTAACCTATTCAGCGACCTTAACGAGAAAACAGATGGTCTTGCTGCTATGAGACAAAATGGCTCGTATGAATTTATTTTACTACGTTTCGTAGAAACGTAACTTCTCTGAAAGTAAATAAATATTTTTTATATTTAAAAAAAGCAAAAGTTTTTATGCTTTATCTAATTACTCGAAATGGCTAATCATGAATAGGTCGACGTGTTGTGGTTGTTATGCAGAGAAAGTAACTATCAAATTGTTAATTGGTTTCTGCGTACATTGCCGCATTTCTCTTCTTGCTATCGGAATAATTAGATTCATTGGCGGTTATGGATTTCAGTAGTTCATTTTTGTATTTTACATTTAATTTTTTTGCCATTATAGAGTTAAGAAAAGTACACAGAACATATCTTAACAGGAAAAACAAGCCCAAACGCACACAAACAAACAAAAGATAATTCTTTTGATTTTGACTCTTTTTTTAAAACTTTTTTCTGCTTGAGGGATTGTTTCATTTCAATGGAGGGGTTAAAAATATTAAAGCTGTACTGACTGGTTTAGATCTATCACCAATAGTCGAAGAGGCCTTGAGTTATGAGTTATTGCAGAGATGCTCGGAAAAGTTTCGAGCGTGCTTTTAGTTGCCGAGTAACAGACTGACATCAAGCTCCTTTCATTTAGATGAATTTCCGTATAGCTGACTTGGAGAGCATTGAAGTTGATAGTGCCAATGAACAGTTGTAAAGTGTAGTTGATATTTTTGACTTTTTTTTTTTTTTTTTTTTTTTTGTAAATATTGTGCTTAATTTTATTTGTTTAGTAAAATAAAATTTGTGTAATTAAATGAGATCTGTGATCAATCTTATAAATATATATAGTAATAGACATCACAAGGCATGCGAAATGAGTTAATGTACCTATATCAAGGCAAGATAATATTAGAGGCAAGGTAATTTCCGATTTAATTCATTTCTGGGTTCTTTGCATTTATTTTATTTTTCAGTTCAGAACCCCAATAAGTTGATAAATGTGTTCCAGTTTCTAACATTAAACTTTTAATGTTCAAAATTCCTCAAAAAACGAGTAGTTTCTTTTGCTTTTGAAACGCATGAAACCCTAAATGAGTACAAAGTGAATGTGTTACCAGCAAAGTATGCCAAATGTTTTATGTAAAAGAGAACTGATTTTTTTCTGAATCTAATATTATTTTAGAAAGATAGAAATAAGTAATTAGCAATTCTATTCACGTATGTAAAATATAATATTAGAATTCTTTAAAATGCTAAAATGTTTTTATTTCTTTATTTAAATTTCAAAATAAAAATAGTTAACGCTTTTATTAGAAACACGTTACTAGTTATAAATATTAATTAATATGTTTTTTAGTATCATGATACTAGAAATATTTAATGTTTATTAGTGATCTCTCTCTTCTCATTTCTTTTATTGGTAATAACTTTTTATAAGTTTATTTGATTATTTTTCAAAAATAATTGGATAATTTTCTTCATATCTTTATTAATAATGAAATAACTTTAAGGTATTTAATGTAACTTTAATGCAACTTTACATATAATGTGATGTAACTTTAATATACAACTTTTGAACATATACTAATACATAAAGTTGCATCATATATTATATACGATATAACTTTAATGAATGTAATTTTAATGTTTGTTTAATGTACTATATATAACATTATATATAACTTTAATATATATATATACTTACTTTTATTCAATTAAACTTTGGCAGAGACGAGGAAAATTTTATATCCTCATTTGATATTCTAACTGTTTAAATTTTTAGAGCTTTTTTTATTATTTTTTGGGCACTACTTTAAAACAATATTTATAAAAAATTGTAATTCAAAATGGCAACTATGGAGCTGTAAAAATAATTATATTAATATATATTTATTTCATCTCTTTAACCTTCGAATTTGTTACATTTCTATTTAACAAGAGTTAAGTAGTTAAGAGTTAAAAGTTAATAATTTAAATAAGAAATTTGAAGTAAAATTCGATATAAGTATTATATATTTGAGTGCAAATGAATTTTTTACAATGTACTTTTGTGATAAAGCCTGCTTTCTCCTACATACTGGTAAGTATTCTCCCGCCTTGTGGCGTTCAGGAGAAATGGTCAGTAAGCCTCGAGGGTAAGAATTCTCACCCGAGAGGAAGTACAGCTCAACCGCGCGCTTCCGTTGAGAAACAAAAGTAGTTTACTTAGTTGGTTTACAATCTCTCACCACGAAAGGAAATATTTTTAGCGCAACTCTGAGTATCAATTGACTTACAGACTCACTTCCGGACATGAAGTATATTTCGCGTATCCTGCGCGTAGTTGAGTATCGAGTTTTCGGCTCACAAGTGAAATCTTGTCACGAATCTATAGTTATATGTCTTTAAATGTGTTAAGTATTTTATATTAACTATTTGTCTTTAAATGTGTTAAATATTATAGATTATTTGTTAATTATTTGTGAGTATCTAATATGTTGAGTTTTACCGTACGTCTAATAAATGAAATGTTGTAACCGTGCTTCCTCATACACATTAAAGAGAGTTCCACCTGCTGCATTCAGGGTAAAAGGTCAGTAGACCTCGAGACTATCACCCGAGAGGCAGCACAGCCAACTTGAGGTCCATCTTAAAGCTTATAGTTTTACATCCCAAGAGGAAACATTTTTAGCGCCTCCGGGGTAATAGTTGGCCTACAGACTCTCACCCGGTGGGGTAGTATATTCCTCACATAATGAGCATACCTGAGTATCGGGTTTTCGACTTAGAAGTGAAATCATTCCACGAATCTATAATTATTTGTCTATAAACGTGTTAAATAGTGTATGTCTCTAATTGTATGTGCGTGGTGTTTGTGCTTGTGTAAACAAAGCTGGGAGTTCTCCAACCTGTGCCTCAAGTATCTCAACCCAACCATATCCAGTTACAATCCAGCTGCATAACCTGACCACTACAATATAAGGTTTTTTAGTAAATTTATAACCGTGTTATATAGAAATTATTTATCTAGAACAGGTATATAAAAACTTATGATGATTACCGGATGAATGCGTGCACTATATGCGTGCAAAGTAACGCACACATGCTAAAAACCTGGAAATACACTGAAGTGACAAAAGTCATGGGATACCTCTTAATATCGTGTCGGCCCTCCTTTCGCCCGGCGAAGTGCAACAACTCGACGTGGCATGGACTCAACAAGTCGTTGGAAGTCTTCTGCAGGAATATTGAGCCATGCTGTCTCGATAGACGTCCATAATTGTGAAAGCGTTGATGGTGCAGGATTTTGGGCACGAACACACCTCTCGATGATGTCCCATAAATGCTCGATGGGATTCTAGGTAGCCAGATCATTCATTGGAATTGTCCAGAATGTTCTTCAGACCAATCGCGAACAGTTGTGGCCCGGTGACATGGCGCATTGTCATCCATAAAAATCCCATCGTTGTTTGGGTACATGAAGTCCATGAATGGCTGCAAGCGATCTCCAAGTAGTTGAACATAAGCATTTCCAGTCAATGTTCGGTCCAGTCGCACCAGAGGACCAAGTCCATGCCATGAAAAAACAGCCCACACCATTACGGAGCCACCACCAGCTTGAACAGTGCCTTGCTGACAATTTGGGTCCATGGCTTCGTGGGGTCTGCACCACACTCGAACCCTACCATCAGCTCTTACCAACTGAAATCGTGACTCATCGGACCAGGCCACGGTTTTCCATTCATCTAGGGACCAACCGATATGCTCACGTGCCCACGAGAGTCGCTGCAAGCGATGTCGTTCTGTAAGTAAAGGCACTCGAGTCGGTCTTCTGATGGAAAAGCCCAAGAAAGCCAAATTTCTCCGCACAGTTCTAACAGACAAGTCCCTTGTACGTCCCACATTGATTTCTGCGGTTATTTGACGCAGTGTTGCTTTTCTGTTAGAATTTACGACTCTTTACAGACGTCGCCGGTCTCGGTCGTTAAGTGCAGGCGGTCGACCACTGCGCTGTCCATGATGGGATGTTATGCCTGAAATTTCATACTCTCGGCACACTCTTGACACAGTGGATCTGGGAATGTTGAATTCCCGAACGATTTCCGAAATGGCATGACCCATGCGTCTAGCTCCAACTAACATTTCGCGTTCAAAGTCTGTTAATTCCCGTCGTGCGGTCATCATCACGTCAAAACCTCTTCACATAAATAACTTGAACAGAAATGAAAGCTCTGCGAAAGCACTGCGCATTTATACCTGTTCTACGCGATGCTACCGCCATCTGAAAATTTGCATATTTCTATCCCATGACTTTTGTCACTTCAGTGTATATCCATATAAATATTTTATTTCATTATATATAATAAAAACATCAAGAACTTGATACATAATATTACTTTACTTAATAAGTGTTTTAGTATTTTACTTGATTTTCGCAGTATATATTACAATTGTACAGGTTTTTGTAGTAATTTTGCAAATATTCAAATACCATGCTCAAAAAGGATTAGTCAAAGAATTTTTATTTAGCCTTTGCTTTGATATTTATGCCTGAAATATATGTTTTTAATTGTATGTGTGTGGTATGTTTGTATGTCTATAAATTTTTAATATTTATAGAATTTTCTGTGACAATTAAAAACAGTTATTTGCTTTTGACGTTTCAATAAATTTGAATTTGACGTATTACGTTTTTGAAAAAAATGCTAGCCATTTTTTCTAAATTTCAAAAGCTTTAATTTAGCTTTTGAAATAATACGTTGAATTGCTTACGAATGTCAAACATCTAGCAATAAACCCATTAGCCTCGTTACTTACAAATGTTTAATTAAAATATAATTAAAACATTTTAATTCTTGTCCCAATGTTCACAGATCATTAACCATCCCGAATTGCTTAAAATACAGCTAGGAGAATCTGTTTCTCTAATTCTAAACAATAAACATTCAAGCAGTTGCGACAAAAAAATAAATAAAATAAAATAAAATAAATAAAGGAAAAGCTGGATCTCAACGGGAACTTTGAATCACAAACTCTCTGAAGTAACTTTATTTGTTAGCAATAATCGTTTTTTAATTAGTTTACTTTTTGTCTTTGCAGATTATTTTCATTTAGAAATAGTTGTCTTTTTTTTTTATTTAGCTTTGATTTTGCGAAGGAAATCCTAATTACGTTTCAAATTCTTTGGGAATTGTTTAATCACGATTTGTCAGCAATTAATCTTTTGAAAGAAAAAAAGAATCCTCTTTAGTTTTGGGTTGGCAAAGGATGACATTTGTAGTTCTTAATACCAACTTTAATAGCTTATTATTTGACATTGGCGTAATATTTTGTCGGTTTTTGTTGTTGCTGTTGTTGTCTTTCCAACAACATACGTATGGTTAAAAAAAAATCATTGTAAGCTCTAAAAAAATATTACATTTCTTAAAAAAATTAAATTTGTTAAAAACGGAACTGTCGGAAATTCATACTACTCTCATGTCCATAAATTAAGGATAATAAAGTTCAGGCAAAGAAACAGACAGAAGCAAAACAAATTTGACTTATTTATAAAGTCTATTTATTAAGCAAAAGGTAAAGAGCAAAAAAGATGCTATATGTTTGACATAATTAATAAAAATTGCGATTTTTACTCCCTGGAGCAAATTTTAAAAAAGAACCTATTTACAAAAAACAGTATAACATGGTTAGTATGATGGTTAATATGGAGTATGTCTCCCGGACGATGCAATACAGGCCTTACAACGCCTAGGCATGCTGAGTATCAAATTATCAATCTGATCTTGGGGAATATTACAGCACTCATCAACCAATGCCCTCCGAAGTTTCGGTTGACAGGTGGGAGGGGGTTGACGGGCTGCAATTCGTCGGCCAAGCATATCCCACACATGCTCTATTGGATTCAAGTCCGGTGAGTATGCGGGCCAATCCATACGGGTGATATCCTCCAATTGAAGGCATTCGTCTACAATGTTTGTTAGTACTTATGCAAAGTGGATGAATGACGGTGAAACCAGCAGTAGACGACATGGTGTTGGACGTCCACACGCTATCAAAGAAAAAGGTCGTCGGAGACTGTCTCGCATGGTGAAGCAAAACCGTGGCCAGACAGTGGCACATCTGACAGCCCAATACAATGCAGGGCCAAGTAGAATAGTAACGAAGCACACTGTTCAGCGGACACTGTTGGATATGGGGAAACGCATCAAGAGCTCAGAGTTCAAATACCACCAATTCGCAATATCTCGGATTTGCGTGACCGTTGCTTAAACATCTGGTACAATCTGTCTCCGGCTATCTACCAAAGACTTGTGGCATCCATGCCAAGGCGGGTTGAAGCTGTGTTGCGCGCCAAAGGGGGGCCAACTCGTTATTGGCAGGTGGTCATAATGTTTTGGCTCTTGAGTGTATGCTACAAGCCTGCCGCTTAAATAGCAAAAGTATGTAGATAATATGGATGCATACTTTGAGGAATAAAATAATTCCATATGTTTGTAAGCTATCACCTAATTTTGTCTTTTTCTACAAATTTCCTCCTTCGCTGCGCGATAATATGTTCAAATAAATAGTTTTATATATTTCATTGTATTCTACTAATTTTAGGGTACTTACGTATTAACGCTACCTTGGCTACAGTTGCGCCAATAAAGAGCAATCTTGTTGTTCGCACGCGCACGTAGTTATCTTTTGAATGCCAACCGCAGCTACAGATTTCCAATCTATAACAGTTTTATCCGATAAATCAAGTTGCTTTTCACAAAATTTAATCGACGTCAACTCCTCGCAACAGCAGTATATGAATCTCAAAGCTGTACAAAATGGAATTCTGCTTCCCTCAAACCAGTTGTCTTTTCTAAGTCCCACATGATAAGCACAGTGACTGAAATTGCATTTCCAAAACTTACGTTTACCAAAATAAAGTTTCATGTCATAGGAATTGGGACATTTTCGTTGTTTTGGTAAAATATTTCGCTCCTGAAAAAATAAAATTGCATCTTGTTCTGTTTCTGGCAAATCCCAAATACGCATTTTCGTAGCACTAAAAAATGGCGTCAAAAATCAGCAAAGCTATAGCTGTTCGATTGGCGCCACTTAAAAACCGCCAAATCTGTAGCTGTTAGATTGGCGCCACTTAAAAACGCCAAATCTGTAGCTGTTAGATTGGCGCCACTTAAACACCGCCAAATCTTTAGCTGTTAGATTGGCGACACTTAAAAACCGCCAAATCTGTAGCCAAGGTAGCGTTAATACGTAAGTACCAATTTTAGTTTTATTTTCCCAAATTATGACAGTATAAAATTTACAAAAAATTTAAAATATTTTAATATTCTATTTTAGGAAACATCAATAACGGATATTTAATCTTCCTTTTTTTTGTTTTTATCCCTAATTTTTTTTTTTACACTATTAAGTTAAGTAATCTAAAATAACAGTTACAAATGATTTAAAATCGCAAATTCAGAAGGAAATATTTATCTGTCAATTAAATATTTTAAATAAACGTTCTCTTTGATAATTTTATGCAAATTACAAATGAATATTCTTAAAATTTCTCTTGGTTTTTCAATTTCTGCTATTTGAAAAATCTTATTTGGTTTATCTTGGTTTTAGAATGTCTGCTATTTATAGAAAAATTAAAATATCGAAACATTTTAATGTTGAAGATGCTAACAGTAGTTAATTTTAAAATTCGTCATACTCAGTTAAATTAAAAAGCCAAAAAAGAATTATACATGAAAGTCATTTCAATTTAAAATTCTAAATTCTTTCACAAAAATAAAAAAAAATAATGAAATAAAATAAAATAAAATACAAAAAATGGAAATAAAATAAAATAATATAAAAAATAAATAAAATAATGCAAAAGTCCTATGATTATCATAAAGCATTAATTCATTTGTTCTTTTTACATTCCAGCAATTTTTAAACATTCAGTGAGGCAATATTATTTTAACGATTACACAATACAAAATCAACCTTATCAAACAAAAGTAATTCATCGCCCTTGTAAAAAACTATTTTTACTAAACAGTAAATTCAAAATTACAGTTCAAACTTCAAATAAAAAAAAATGACTAGAAATTTACTACGGAAAGGTGCATTAAGAACACTAAACAACAATGATCAAATTTCTTTTTTAAATATAAGCCACTTTTTGCAATTCAATCTTCCACATTTTTTTTTCCATTATTCAATATTACAGTAAAGGTTACTTAATTGTGCCATTTAAAGTAACCCTTGTCAATCAAAAGTAATTTGTTTGTCCTTAAAAATTAATTTATCTTAAACCTTGGATTCGAAATTGTGCTTCAAACTTTAAATGGAGAAAAAAATCCAGACATTGACTTTTACGTCTCAAGTCTCTGTCTGAGGTCTAATTAATAAATGGAAAAATAAATATGTCTGTCAAGTTTTTAATGCAGAAGTTCAATAATATTTTCTAAAATAAATCGTTTATTATTTATCCTTCTACAAAAATCCATTGATTTTGAAATGTGATGCAATATTGCAAGTGTTAGCTTATTCAATTTCTCACAAAAGCACTTATCACTCACTTTAATGCATTATTAAATTCAATCATTAATTAATTCAATCAATCATTAATTAATGGATTATTAAATTTAATCATTAGTTAATTCAATCAATCTTTAATTAAAACACTATTAAATACAATCATTAATTAATACATCATATCATTCAATCATTAATGAATGCCTTATTAAATTCTATCATTAACTAACACATTATTAGATTCAATCTTTAATTAATTCATTCAGTTATTAATTAATGAATTATTAAATTCAATCATTAATCAATGCATTATTAATTTCAATCATTAATTAATGCATTGATGCGTTGTTTATGCGTTATTATTTATTTATGCATTATCAAAACAAAAATCATAGATTCAAAACGATGATTAAACTTTCAAATACCAGAAAATTATGCTATGCAGGGTGATCTAACGGTGATGGAGGAAATTTTGCGGGGGTGGTACAGCTCACTTATACATATTGAAATGTAGGGTTGGAAGAGACACGTTGAGACATGAAAAGAAAACATAAACACAAAAACTGAGACATGAAAAGAAGAACATTGCTTATTCCCAACATCCTTGGAAAGTTCTTTGATTCAATGGCTGTCTTGAAGCTGTGGAAGCAGCATCTAGTCAATGGGGTGAATAAAGGAAGAACTTAGAGATGGAAGTAGAACACAGAAAAAAGAAACAAGTGTTAAGAAAGCGAAAATCAAACCCTACATGGAAAATTAGAAGAAGCGATAAAATGAATCCAATAAACTTGGAACAATTCCATGTGTGCTAATCAGCAGGTGGCGACACATCACGGTAGCTTGTGTTTGACAGAACCTGTTTACAACGTGGGCGAGTATTCAACTTTGAACTATGACCCCACGAGAGGGGGACAGGTCCCCGTGGATGAGATAAGAAGCCCCGTAGATGGGCGCGAGAAAAGAACACTGAAAGCAGACAAGAGAGGAGGCGAGACTAGGGCAGGCTGCGTCAAGCAGCGAGAGAATATGTTCGCACTTAATTAATAACTAATGTAAATATCATTGTAAGATATCGTATCATTAAATTGCCTTATTTAAAGAAACGTATGGCTTTATTGTGTCTGTCAATTCCCCTAGACACTCACTGCAAAAGTCCGGCCATTGTTAGACTGGTAGAGAAGTCTACAAAAACTGTAGGTTCGGCCGGGATGAATCTATTGGAACTGGTTGAAACTCTACATAAATAGCTGATAATCCTTGCTGTCCTAACCATCCACGAATCTTAAAAGAAGCGAAAATTTCTTAGAAGAAGCCCCTTGTTAATAGGTAATTTGCATAGGGGGAGGGCAAGTGGTTCTAGATAATATTTATTTTCCAGATGATGTATTCTTGGCACTTCTGATTTTTGACCACTGGGTCGCACGAAAGAATTGCAAAGGTCAAGAGTTTACACATCTGGATTTTGTTCAGTGAAAAATGTTGTTGGCACGGATTAAAATTTCAGCGTAATGACAGAGGGTTACTAGCCTAGTGCTAATGCAAAAGGTTTCCCCTCAAGCCAATGTCTTTCTTCAGGCGATGCCCTGGAAGCAGCATCTGGCCAATGAGGCAGATTAAAGTGTGATATAAAGAAAGAACAAGAAGATGATGGAAAAAAAACACAGAAAGAGAAACGAGTGTTTATAAAGCGAGAATTAAATGCGTCATGGAAAATTTGAAGAACATAAAAAAAAAAGTTGGTCAATAAATCGGGAACAAGTTGATAGGAAGAGGATTCTTCGCTTATATGATGCTATCAACCATATAACCCCCATTGCTGATTATCCTTGCTGTCTTAATCCACGAATCTTAGAAGAAGCGAGCATCTCTTAGAAGAAACGATTTGTTAATTGGTAACGTTTAGTTGGGGCGTTAAGCGGTTTCTAGATAAAATTTATTTACCAGGTGGTGTACTTTTGGCATTTCTGTTTTTTGACCACTGAAGCTACGCCCGAATTAAACTGTGGTATAAAGGTAGAACTTAGAGAGGGAAGAAAAACACAGAAAGAGAAACGAGTGCTCATAAAGCGAGAATCAAATCCCGACATGGAAAATTAGAAGAATTAGAAGGGAAAAAAAAGAGTTGGCCAATAAACTGGGAACAAATCCATAGGAGAGGGTTCTCCCAGCAAATTGACGTTGTAAACCAAATAATTTTTTGATTTGTAGGTGTTATTTCTGTGTCAATGTCTTTGGCGTATATTTTTGGAATATTAAGATATATTTAATTAGTCAACACCACATAAAGATTACCTAATTTTGTCTTTCATAGTCAATATTAGTTAATTTAGCTACTTAAAATTAATTTTTTACTAACAGCAATATAGGATATTCCAAAAATATCCCAGGCAATGATTTTAAAATTACAACTCTCTGTCTGACATCTTAATAAATAACTAAAAAGGTTATATGATTAATGATCTATTTATAAAGAAATTACTTAATAACGCTATGACGAATCGATGTTTTTAAAATCAAACACCCTTTTCATTTGAAATATTTCCTGGTTTGAAGACCTAACAATAATGCAAAGATTAGTTAATTTCTTCTCTGTCTTATAATAGCATCGGTTAGACAAAAGTAATTCATGTATTCCTCAAATAAAAGGAAAACTAATTTAGTTAAAATAGTAGATTGAGAATTAAGATTGAAATTTCAAGAATAAAAATATTATAGATAAGGAATTTAACGTCATAACTTGATTACATAGTTCTAAAACAATAAGGAAACTATTTTTCAAGGCTTAACTTGCTTTTGCATTTCGAATTTTCAATATGGTAATAATATTTGAAATGTTATCTAATTTAACTCATCAGTCAAATGTGACTCATTTATCAAATAAAAATAGATTTATTAGCAATTTCTAAATAATGAAAATTGTTAATATATAATGAAGAGGTCTTATCATAAAACAATAACCAACTTATTTAAAAAATACTTCCTTTTGAATTCTAAACTTTCAATATGGTAGTAATATTCTAAAGGTTTTACTTAATTTCGTCAGTCAAAAGAGACTCATTTCTCTCATAAAAACAAATTTATCATAAGCAATTTTCAAACATTAAGAATGAACTTATTAAAATCATGAAACAATAACCAACATCTTAATAAAAACTACCTTTGTATTTCAAGCTTTCAATAAGGTAGCAATATTCTAAAGGTTAACTAATTTCATCTCTCACATGCACTTATTTGACAAAAGTGATTCATTTATCACATAAAAAAGATTTATAAACTATTTTCAAACAATACAATTTTCTAATTCTCAATGAGATAATATTACTCGAACCGTTATCTAATTTCGTCTCTCGTAGAAATCATCAGTCAAAAGTGACTCATTTGTCAAATAAAAACTGATTTATCATAAACAATTTTCAAACATTAAAAATGAATTTATTAGAATCATTGAAACAATAATCAACTTCTTAATAAAAACTACCTTTTGTATTCTAAGCTTTCAATATTGTAGTAATATTCTATAGGTTAACTAATTTCGTATCTCACAGAACTCATCAGTCAGAAACGAATCATTTGTCAATTAAAATTGATTTATAAGCGATTTTCAAACCATGAGATAAAATTCGAACCGTTATCTAATTTTTTAGGAATCAAAAAAATTCATTATTATAATCAAAAAATTTATCATAAGGAATTTTCAAAAAAACTAATTTTGCATTTCAAATTCACATTAGGACATTATTATTCGCTTTCAAAAGTAATACTATAGGTTAAATTTCGTATCTCACAGAACTCTTAGAGACTCATTTGTCAAATAAAAACTGATTTATCATAAGCAATTTTCAAACATTAAAAATAAATTTATTAGAATCATGAAACAATAAGTTTTCTTAAAAAACTAGCTTTTGCATTTCAAAAATTACATTTTATTCGAAAAGTTCTAAGTTTTCAATATTGCAGTAATAATCATAAGCAATTTTCAAACATTAAAAATAAATTTTTTATTAGAATCAGAAACATTAAGAACAATCAAAAATGGCCCATTTGTCTCATAAAAACGAATTTATCTTAACCAATTTCAAAACACTTAAGAAATCTGAATATTTTTATTAATGAAAAGGTTTCATTTTAATCATAAAGCAACAACTAACTTATTGAAAGAACTTCTTTTTGCATTCCAAGCTTTCAATATGGTAGTAATATTCTAAAGATTACCCAATTTTGTCACTCTCAAAGATTCATCAGTGAAAAAAGGTCCATTTAATCCATAAAAACAGATTTATATTAAGCAATTTTCAAATAAAAATTAACAACCAAATCCTACAGCCAACAACAAAATCAACAACAAATAACAATAACAACCAAACAACAAAATCAAAACCAACAACAAAATCAAAACATCCAACTTGCTTTTCCTTGCCAAGATTTCCACAAGGTAATAATATTCTAAAATGTTACCTAATTTTGTCTCTTTCAGAAACTCATCAGTAAAAGTGGCTCATTTGTCTCATAAAAATGGATTCATCTTAAGCAATTTTAAAACACAAAAAATTAACTTATAATAATCATCAAACATTACCTAACTTCTTAAATAACTTCCTTTTGTATTCCAAATTATAAATATGGTGGTAGTATTCTAAAGGGTTACCTAATTCCGTCTCTCTCATAGACATTTATCAGTCATAAAAAGCTCATTTGTCTGATTGAAGCAAATTTATCTTAAGCGATTTTCAAACAATAAAAATTAACTTATCATAATCATCAAACATTAACTAACTTCTAAAAACACTTCCTGTTGTATACCAAGCTATCGATATGGTAGTTCAAAAGATTTACTTAATTTCTTCTGTCTCACAAAAATTCATCAGTCAAAAGCGGCTCATTTCTCCCATAAAAACAAATTTATTTTAAACGACTTTCAAACACTAAAAATTAACATAATAATCATTAACTTATAATAATCATGAAACGTTACCTAACTTCTTAAATAACTTCCTCTTGTATTCCAAGTTATAAATATGATAGTAATAATCTAAATGGTTACTTAATTTCTTCTGTCTCACAGAAACTCATTAGTAAAAGTGGCACATTTGTCTCTTAAATGTAAATTAATCTTCAACGATTATCAAACACTAAAAATTAACTTATCATAATCATCAAACATTAACTAACTTCTGAAAAAACTTCCTTTTATATGGTATCAATATGGTAGTAATATTCTAAAGGATTACCTAATTTCGTCTTTCACAGAAACTGAACAGTAAAAAAAAAACTCATTTGCCTGATAAAAGCAAGTTTATCTTAAACGATTTTCAAACACTAAAAATTAATAATTTAATCGTTCAACATTGATTAACGCCTTAAAACACTTCCTGCTGTATTCCAGGCATTCAATATGGTAGTAATAATCTAAAGGTTTACCTAATTTGTTCTGTCTCACAGAAACTCGTCAGTCAAAACAAGTTCATTTGTCTGATGAAAGCAAATTTACTTTAACGATTTTCAAACACTAAAAATTAACTTACTGTAACCAGAAACATCAACTAACTTCTTAACAAATACTTCCTTTTGCATTCCAAGCTTTCAATATGGCAGTAATATTCTAAAGTGTTATCTAATTTCGTCTCTCACAGAAACTCATGAGTGAAAAGTGGCACATTTGTCTCATAAAAACGCATTTATTTTAAGCAATCTTCATAAATTAAAAATGTTGAATATTTTTAAGAATGAAGATTCTTACTACCATGAAACAATAGCCAACTTCATTAAAAAATACTTCCTTTTGCATTCCAAACTTTCAATATGGTATAAAAATTAACATTCTAAACTTAATAATATTCTAAAGTGTCACCTAATTTTATCTCTCTCACAGAAACTCATCAATCAAAAATGGCTCATTTATCTCATAAAAGCAAATTTATCTTAAATGATTTTCAAACACTAAAAGTTAACTTATTATAACTATGAAACATTAACTATCGTTTTAACACACTTCCAGTTCTATCCCAAGCTATCAATATGGTAGTAATAGTCTAAAGCAGGGGTCTCCAAACTTTCCAGCCTTAGGGCCATACTATTTACTCCAGTAAGTACCAAGGGCCAAAACCGTTTTAATTTTTCTGCCATTATCTATAATTTCTAGATTAGCCGCCGAGTACACGCTCTGAGCGAGCATACGCTTGCTAAATTCGCTGGTTCAATTACTACATTCCAAACATAGATATACACTGAAGAGACAAAAATCATGGGATACCTCTTAATATCGTGTCGGCCCTCCTTTCGCCCGGCGAAGTGCAGCAACTCGACGTGGTATGGACTCAACAAGTCGTTGGAAGTCTTCTGCAGGAATATTGAGCCCTGCTGTCTCGATAGACGTCCATAATTGTGAAAGCGTTGATGGTGCAGGATTTTGGGCACGAACACACCTCTCGATGATGTCCCATAAATGCTCGATGGGATTCATGTCGGGCTATCTAGGTGGCCAGATCATTCGTTGTAATTGTCCAGAATGTTCTTCAAACCAATCGCGAACAGTTGTCGCCCGGTGACATGGCGCATTGTCATCCATAAAAATCCCATCGTTGTTTGGGTACATGAAGTCCATGAATGGCTGCAAGTTATCTCCAAGTAGCTGAACATAAGCATTTCCAGTCAATGTTCGGTCCAGTCGCACCAGAGGACCAAGTCCATGCCATGAAAAAACAGCCCACACCATTACGGAGCCACCACCAGCTTAAACAGTGCCTTGCTGACAGTTTGGGTCCATGGCTTCGTGGGGTCTGCGCCACACTCGAACCCTACCAACAGTTCTTACCAACTGAAATCGTGACTCATCGGACCAGGCCACGGTTTTCCTTTCATCTAGGGACCAACCGATATGCTCACGTGCCCACGAGAGTCGCTGCAAGCGATGTCGTTCTGTCAGTAAAGGCACTCGAGTCGGTCTTCTGCTGGAATAGCCCAAGAAAGCCAAATTTCTCCGCACAGTTCTAACAGACAAGTCCCTTGTACGTCCCACATTGATTTCTGCGGTTATTTGACGCAGTTTTGCTTGTCTGTTAGAATTTACGACTCTTTGCAGTTAAGTGCAGGCGGTCGACCACTGCGCTGTCCATGGTGGGATGTTATACCTGAAATTTCATACTCTCGGCACACTCTTGACACAGTGGATCTGGGAATGTTGAATTCCCGAACGATTTCCGAAATGGCATGACCCATGCGTCTAGCTCCAACTAACATTTCGCGTTCAAAGTATGTTAATTCCCGTCGTGCGGTCATCATCACGTCAAAACCTCTTCACATGAATAACTTGAACAGAAATGAAAGCTCTGCGAAAGCACTGCGCATTTATACCTGTTCTACGCGATGCTACTGCCATCTGAAAATTTGCATATTGCTATCCCCTGACTTTTGTCACTGCAGTGTACATACATACGCGATACTCTTTACCCCAACATAACTATCGAGGGTAACCGCGGGATGTTCACTAGTTTATAATGTTAGTGGGATTCATTTCAATTACTTGTTAGATGCTATGCTTCAGTTAAATTTTCCGCGTATTATGCTTGTCATTAAGCTTAGTAAATAAAACAGTTATTATCATTCTGTGTTTTTTTATCCAACTTATTACACCAACAATAAGCTATTCGCTGTCGCGGGCCGGATTGATGACACTGGCGGTTCGGATTTGGCCCGCGGACCGTAGTTTGGAGACCCCTTTTCTAAAGGCTTACCAAATTTCATCTCTCTCACAGAAACTCATGAGTCAAAAATGGCACATTTATTTCATAAAAACGGATTTATCTTAATCAATCGTCATAAAATAAAAATGCTGAGTATTTTTATGAATGAAGAATCTTATTATAACCATGAAACAATAACTGACATTTAAAAAAAATACTTCCTTTTGCATTCCAAGCCTTCTTGGACTTGCAAACGTGACAGCATTTTGAAATCGAATCTGTGTTTTATTTCAGAAGCAAATAATAACAAATGGAAACAACCTCTGAGTCCAATCGCAACCGAAGAGTTACGAAACGGTACCTCACAGATCAATCGGTGTATCTCTTATAGAAGAGGAAAACCATGGAAATGAGCGAAGTGTCTTTCTTTTTTTCATTTCAACTTTGCGAAATGAGTCTTTCAGAAATAACTTCTAGAGAGAGACAGAGACAGAGAGAGAGAAAGTGTTACAAGGGCAACCAACTGCCGTGATGTGAAATCATTCCTCATGAATTTTCTTTCATAGTTTGTGAGTTTCTTTTCCCGTTAGAGAAACTCGCGGTAAACTGATATTGCATGAGATTCCTAATTAAATATTTCTTTTTTTTTCAACAAACGCGTGTGTTTAATGAATAGTTTTGTCTGAATTACATTTGTAGTGGTTGGCTCGTTAACTGGAACAAAATGCAAAATTTGACCTTTGACATAAATTTAAAAAAGCGTTTCATGATAAATATTGTATTGCAATAAAAATATGTAGAAATTAAATTTAAATAAATATTTTATTGCCATTAACAAATAACAAACAAATAATAATTCTATTAATTACTATTTTAAAAATAGAAAAAAATAATTGAAAATGCCCTATTAAAAAGATACTATATTGTAAGGGTTCACCAGTATACACAAATATATGTTCAAATGAATATTTTGATTTACTTAATTATTTAATTATTTAATTAATTTATTAATTATATTTATTTTAGCAATTAATTAATTTATTTATTTTATTAATTATTTAATTTTAATTTATTTATTTTAGTAATTAATTAATTTATTTATTTTATTAATTATTTCATCATTTTATTTATTAATTATTTATTTACTTAATTAATTAAATCTATTTATTTATTTTATAAAGTATTTTATTATTTTAATTAATTGATTAATTTTATAAATTATTTTTTTAATTTATTTAATCTATTAATTATTTATTTCATTATTTGATTTAGTTAATTTATTTTGATTAAGAAATTATAATACTTAGAGTTAAATAAGAAATAATAGACAATTCGATAATTATTTATCTATGATATCAATCAACAATATATCAATCATAAATTAATTTTCTCGGCCGTCAGGTCCTAATTTAATTTAATTAGATCATATATTTTCTCCTATAATTTCCCAATTTAATTTAGCTGATCAGGTAATTTTTAACATCGTAACAGCCTTGATCCATAATGCAAAACTAGGACGTAGCTACATAAATTAAAAATCATAATTTAAATAGTTCATTTACAATTGTTAATTGTTGATAAAATACATTGAAATAAAAATGTTTTCGCTTCAGTAATTATATTGTACAGGGTTGCCATAAAATGATTTTCTCTGTTTGGAGACAGCTGCAGATAAATCTAACGAACAAAATTAAACCAAATTATGGGGCCTGAATGGCCAAGTGGCTAGCGGTCTGGCGCTCAGTACTACGGGTTCGAGTCCCGGCGGTGCCATGGATGTTTGTAGTGGTTCGGAATCCACTTTAAGCCATAGGTCCCGGTCTAATAGGATCGTAGAGCGTTGCGGGGCATTGTTACTCCGCGTCCGTGGCTTATCTTCAAGTGAAACGCGCCCCCTGGGCAATGCAAACTGTGCAGCGCTTGCCTTAAGGCATCCAAGACCAAGCTGTCTAAATGTTTGCCAGCTGCATTAGAAAGAAAAAGAAATTAAACCAAATTTTACATATAGACTTTGAAATGCATGCATAGATGAATTATACACAAAAAATAGTACCAATTGTCACCAATAGGAGATATTTTGTCACTGTCGGAACTGAAGACGGCTCATTATTTATTTCGAAATGGTGGAAAATGGAATATGTAAAATTTCATTTAAAGTACGATTAATAAATAAGCACATACAAAAATGAATCACATAACGAATCTCACATAAAAATAATCTTTTATTAACTAACATTAGGGCACCCTGGAAAATGTGAAACATTTTAAATGTGCTGACCACCCACTGTACAAATATTGTATTCTGATGTACTCTATTGATATTGATATAATGTCCCATTGGAAGTTTGTAACAACCCCTCTTATGTTATCTTTCAAGGAACGCAGATTTATAGCTCCACCAAAATGTACAACAGATGTAAAGTACTCCAACAGCCAAATATGACATGGAGCAGGGATCTCCAAACTTTCCAGCCTTAGGGTCATACTGTTTACTCCAGTAAGTACCAAGGACCAAAATCGATTTAATTTTTCTGCCATTATCTATAATTTCTAGACTAGTCACCGAGTACGCGCTCTGAGCGAGCATACGCTTGCTAACTACAAATTATTGTCAGTGAAAAATCACAATTACACAAATCTCATTAGTATTTTTTTACAAGTGGATACCCCGCTGTTTTATTTGCATTAATTTAGCTTTTCCGTTCCCGAGGGATTTTCTGGATAAAAATCATATGTTCTATTCAGGATATATACATTCCAAACATCGATATACATACATATGCAATATTCTTTATCCTAACATAACTACCGAGGGTAACCGCGGATTGTTCACTAGTTTATAATGTAGGTGGGATTCATTTCAATTACTTTTTAGTTGTTATGCTTAAGTTAACTTTTCCGCGTATTATGCTTGTCATTAAGCTTTACCTAGCAAGTCAATAAAACCGAGTTATTATCATTCAGTGTTTTTTTATCCAATTTATTACAGCAACAATGAGCTATTCGCTGTCGCGGGTCAGATTGATGACACTGGCGGGCCGGATTTGGCCGGCGGGCCGTAGTTTGGAGACCCCTGACATAGAGCAAGCTCCGGAGAAAGAGGCGGCCATTCCGTCTAAAAATGTTGACCAATAAATCTTATACCACCGGTTAGATCAGATAGGACGCATGTTAACCACAAAACAGCAATCACTCAAACTACAGACTGGAAGTTTGGCGCAACTCTGTTACCTGACCTATAGAAAATTGGCATAATCTACCTAGATGGTGCAAATTTCCTAGTATGTATGTGGCTGCAGTGCCAACTTTTCTCTTAACGGCAATTTATGGTACTATTTTTTTTTATTTATTTATTTATTTTTTTAAATTTCTCTCCTCTTGCATTGATTTCTTCTCTTCATACCTGCATATGGTGTCATTTCGTTCAAAAGTTTTAAGAAATCAGATTTCTCCAAACAGGAAAGATTATTTTATGGCCACCTGGCATCTAAATTGGAGGGGGTCATCGATTGTTTTGTACCATCACGACGGGGAAATATTTTAGAAACAACCAATACAATAATTACCAATACTTATATAATATAATACAAAACCAATACAATAATTACCAATACTTATATAATATAATACAAAACCAATACAATAATTATCAATACTAATATAATAATACAAAACCAATACAATATTTACCAATACTAATATAATAATACAAAACCAATACAATAATTACCAATACTAATATAATAATACAAAACCAATACAATAATTACCAATACTAATATAATAATACAAAACCAATACAATAATTACCAATACTTATATAATATAATACAAAACCAATACAATAATTATCAATACTAATATAATAATACAAAACCAATACAATATTTACCAATACTAATATAATAATACAAAACCAATACAATAATTACCAATACTAATATAATAATACAAAACCAATACAATAATTACCAATACTAATATAATAATACAAAACCAATACAATATTTACCAATAGTAATGTAATAATACAAAATACAATAATTACCAATACTAATATAATAATACAAAACCAATACAATAATTACCAATAGTAATGTAATAATACAAAATACAATAACCAATACTAATATAATAATACAAAACCAATACAATAATTACCAATAGTAATGTAATAATACAAAATACAATAATTACCAATACTAATATAATAATACAAAACCGATACAATAATTACCAATACTAATATAATAATACAAAACCAATACAATAACTACCAATACTAATATAATAATACAAAACCAATACAATAATTACCAATACTAATATAATAATACAAAATACAATAATTACCAATACTAATATAATAATACAAAACCAATACAATAATTACCAATACTAATATAACGATACAAAATACAATAATTACCAATGCTAATATAATAATACAAAACCAATACTAATACAATAATCCTTTCATAAGCATCACTTACCAAAGTTCATTTTATATTTTATTTTGTAAATTCTTAATTAACTACATTTTAATTAAGTATTGCCTTTTATGAAATAATCTAGTAGAATATCGCAAGAAACATAGTTTATTAATAGAAAATGCAACATATAAATAATATTATAAATGATATTAAAATAGAAGTAAGAAAATCAAAATTCTTGTAAGCATTCAGCTTTAATCCAAAAAAATATCAAAAACTTTTTCATCCAGTTTTTGCACATAATTAATCGCATTAAAAAGACTTATCCCTTGTAACAATGTAAAATTCAAAGCAATTAATTAACAGAATTTAAATTAGCAGGATTAAATTGAATATGTTTTAAACGAAAAATACAAAATAAAATTTAATGTTTTAAAAGAAAAATACTTTTCTAAGCTCTAAATTTTTTTTAATAATTCCTTATAAATAATTTAATTATTCTAATATTTTTATCCTATTTGTTTTTCAACAAACTCATAAAAATCTTTTTTTAACTTGCAATTTGTTTGGCTTTTAATGCCGATCATGATAAAAATAATTATAACTGATGGAAAATTCAAATAATAATGTTTTGTTAAATTATATTAAAAGAATATGTGGGTGTGAAGTAAAATTAAACTCGACGATAGTTTTTATGAATTGGCTTAGTTTGTCGCTCTACGGTCATATTGCGCACATTTTAGGCTAAAAAGTCCGGGACCTACGGTTTAAAGTGAATTCCGAAACACTACAAACATCCATGGCACCGCCGGGATTCTAACCCTAAACCTATGGTACCAAGCGCCAGAGCGCTAGCTACTCGGCCATTCAGACCCAGTTTTTATGAAAGAATTAGGTCATTTGTACTAAATAGAGCATCCAAAATATAAATAATATACTAATAGGCTACAGAAAGAAAACATTTAAAATGTTTTTCAAATTATATTCTAATTGCTTATCAATTATCCCTTTATATTCTTTAATTTGTTGACAAGTTTCTATGGGAAAACATTTGCACGTTATTTCTACAAATGAAAGTTTTCCTGGTATATTTTTAGAGGAAACTCTCGTACATTCACATTTAGGTTGGTGTATTTATTGAAATGCAACATATAAATAATATTTTAAATAATATTAAAATAGGAGAAAGAAAATCAAAATTCTTGTATTCTTTGCATTTAGCGTTAGTCCAACAAATTTTCAAAACTTTTTCATTCAGTTTTTTACGTTTTTCAGAAATTAAATTTACGTTTTTTTACAGCTAAAAAAATTAAACATTTCTTTTTTTAAATCGTTGCATGATAGTGGACCTATTTCTCCCTTCGCGTTAACAGCGTTGAGCAGTTACAGCCAACAGTAACGATGGTAGCTAAAATTCGCCAAGCTATCATCGCATATGTTAAACTGCAACGACTTGAAGTACATGTGTACAACTATTTTTAAATGTGTACAGTATATCCCACAGTGCAATATAAGTTCATTTTTCCTTTGTAATTTTGTAGAATAAATAATCAAACTGTCCAGTTCTGCACAAATTAATGGCAGAGGGACCATGAATGTGCCATCACATCATTCCTGATAGTAGACATTAGTTATTGTAAAAGCCAATGTTCAAAAAAGCTATTGTAAAAGACATTGGCTATTGTACATACATAAGTGAAATATGGAGGCCCATTCAACAAAAAAATATAGGTATACAAACATAGGTAACAGTCGGTAATTTGGAGTCCAAATTCGCAGCAGTTACCCATAAAAGTCTTTCCAAAAGACAAGTTTCTAATTTCATCCCTAGTTGGTGTGAGACAACCCAATGAACTCTCATTACATAGCCTATGTATAAATGAGAGATTCTTGCACACGCTATCACATTCGCAATCGAGTCACCTCAGTACTAATATCACTGTACTAAGTCACCTCAGTAGTGACTGAAGCGAATACTTCCAGTGGATTCATGAGTATTTATAGTGTCGAACAGATTAAAACACAATTCAGTATAAGTATATCTATGCAAGCATATTATAAGTATACCATTAGGCATACTCATAATTGTCATCTAATCAATAACTAAGTCTTCTTCTTCATTGGCGCAACAGCTCCAGAGTGGGCCAAGACCCTCTGCCTGCTGGCAGATTTCGATTTTTATATTGTACATACATAAGGCCCTCTGCCTACTGGCAGATATTTTCTTTTTACGAGGTAGGGTTATCAGCTCTACGCTCAATGTTCTACAGTCATATTAGACCATTACCTACGATTTAAAGTGTATTCTGAACCACTACAAACATCCATAGTACAGCCGGGACTTTAACTCGAACCCTGTGGTACCGAGTGCCAGAGCATAGTCACTCGGCCATCAGGTCCAATAAATAAGTCAATCAATAATTATCAAGACTCACACAATAAAAAAACTTTTGGAAAATTCTACCAAATTTTTTAACAATCTCACTTCTCACGAAAATTCTGCAATGCAATAAATTGAACATTTTATTGTTCATAATTATTCAATCATACCTTTATTAAATTACTTTGTAATTTTCATTTTATACTGCTCATATTTTATTCTTACCGGAAATGTCGCCCTTGTGGAGTCAGAATGCACCAATTAAAACACAAATCAATTCAAATAGTATGTCTCTATTTTCACCGAGGAGTATCTATGTTATGCGGCACACTCTAACTAAAAAACAGCTGCCTCTTTGTTTCAGTTTGTGCATCATCTTTTAAACATAGTTCTCTTTTTCTCGAGTCGACGTAACATAAAAGCTCCCAAATGTCCGGGTAAAAAAAAAAGAACTCGAAGAATGAAAAGCCTTTTCATCACAATACGCGATTGTTTGGAGCTGCATTTGTTTGTAAGGCACGGGATTCCTTGCAGAACTTGGCACTCGACGGTTTTTTTATTTTTTATTTATTTGCTTTTTGTTGAAGACTTTCGTTTGCGTGGAGCCAGTAATGATTAAGGATGGACGATGGCGTTGACATCATATCAGAAATTGAAGTTCTTTGTATAAATACGGTGGCTACATTAAATGGTGTTTATCGTAAATAATTAATTTTTTAATTAACTAAATGACATTAACATTTTAATTTGCTAAATTAATATTAACATTTTAATTTACTAAACTAACATTGATATTCTAATTTACTATATTAACATTTTTTAACTAAACTTTTTACTGAATTAAATAATTACAAATTACTTTTAACATCTTTTTAACTAACATTTTTACTAAATTAACATGTTAATTATAATTAACATTAACATTTTTTATTTTTTATTTATTTGCTTTTTGTTGAAGACTTTCGTTTCGTACGGAGCCAGTAATGATCAAGGATGGACGATAGCGTTGACATCATATTAGAAATTGAAGTTCTTTGTATAAATACGGTGGCTTACATTAAATGATGTTTATTGTAAATAATTAATTTTTAAATTAACTAAATGACATTAACATTTTAATTTGCTAATTTAATATTAACATTTTAATTTACTAAACTAACATTGATATTCTAATTTACTATATTAACATTTTTTAACTAAACTTTTTACTAAATTAAGTAATTACAAATTACTTTTAACATCTTTTTAACTAACATTTTTTCACTAAATTAACATGTTAATTATAATTAACATTAACATTTTTTATTTTTTATTTATTTGCTTTTTGTTGAAGTCTTTCGTTCGTACGGAGCCAGTAATGATCAAGGATGGACGATAGTGTTGACATCATATCAGAAATTGAATTTCTATACATAAATACGGTGGCTACATTAAATGGTGTTTATTGTAAATAACTAATTTTTTAATTTACTAATAAAATTAACATTTAAATTTACTAAATAGCATTAACAGTTTAATTTATTAAATAACACTAACAGTTTAATTTACTAAATAGCATTAACATTTAAATTTACTAAATAATATTAGAATTTAAATTTACTAAATAGCATTAATTTTTTAATTTACTAAATAACATTAACATTTAAATTTACTAAATAACATTAACATTTAAATTTACTAAATAGCACTAACATTCAAATTTACTAAATAATATTAACATTTTAATTTACTAAATAACATTAACATTTAAATTTACTAAATAGCATTAACATTCAAATTTACTAAATAATATTAGAATTTAAATTTACTAAATAGCATTAACATTTCAATTTACTAAATTACTATTTTAATAAATAATTAGCATTTTAATTTATTATATTAACATTTTTTAATAAACATTTTTACTAAATTAACATTTCAATTTACTAAATGAACAGTTTAATATATTAAATGAACATTTTAATTAACAATTAACATTTTAATTTATTAAATTAACATTTTAATTTACTAAAATTAACAATTAACATTTTAATTCACTAAATGACTTTTTATATAAGAAGGAATAAAATTATTAAAATATGCATTCATAAAATAAAAAACTTTTATTCAGAACCTTTTTGTCATTTATGTTTTATTTTATTTTATTAAGCCTTACAAAAACTTTCACACAGATAACAAATATTTGTTATTTTCGATATTTCTATTAGAAAGTTGCCATTGAAAATTTTAAATTAATCTTGGTTTTTTCTATATAAAGAAAAGCAAATTGAAATATTTTTAGAATTTAACTTTCTTTTTTGCAAATCATGATGCTTAAAGAAAAAAAAAATCATACAATTTAGTCACATTTCACTTATGTTATGCTTATGTTTATTTATTTATCTGCTGAGGGATTTTATTTCTGAAATAAACTTTTATTTATTGTACGTTTGACATACTAAAAGTTATAGTACCGATTGACAAACAAATTAGATAATCACTGCAATTAATTTTATAATATTTGTCATATGAATTATGACAAATATTATAAAAATTAGATATTAATTAGATTAATATTAGAAAAAATATCTATTGAAGATATTTTTACTTCATTTATAAGTAAGTCACTTTTAAATTCTTTATTTATTTATTTATTATTATTATTATTGATTTTAAATGCAGGGTTGGCTATGTTGTAAAAAAACTTCTATTAACAATTAAAATTCCTCCAAAACAAAAACTTATTTAAAAAAACTAATTTTTTTAAATTGAAATTATCGCTGTATATAGTATTAGCTGTATAGTTTTCAAGGTGTCTTTTTCTTAAATAAAATATTTTGTTATATATAAAATAAAATATATGAAATAAAAGTTTATTTAAAAAAAAAACTAAATTTTTGTAATATAAAATATGCATTTTAAGTCAATTTTTTATTTAGTATCTGTATAATTTTCAAGGCATATTTTTCTTAAATAAAATATTCTGTTACTTTATATTCTTTTATATAAAAAATAAAATATATGAAACAAAAGATTATTTATAAAACTAAATTTATCTATTATAAAATAGTCATTTTAAGTCATTTTTTGACTGAGCATATGATCTATATAGTTTTCAAGGTGTCTTTTTCTTAAATTAAAGAAAAGGTGTCTTTTTCTTCTGTTAGATATAAAATAAAATATGTGAAACAAAAATTTATTTCAAAAAACTAATTTTTCTAAAATAAAATATGCATTTTAAATCACTTTTTTTACAGTTCATAGGATCTATATAGTGTCTTTTTCTTAAATAAAATATACTTTTAACAGTATATTTTATTTAAATAAAATTCTTATCTATTCGTAAATAAAATATATGAACGTAGCAGGTGGGCTGAACAGTTCGTAGGCTGACACATATATGGCGCTACTAGTATTAAATCCATATGAATTTTAGTTAGCCCTAACCTTCAAAATTACGTGTATAAATTTGACAGCTGTTGCACTATTAGTATGTGAGTTATAGCATTTTTAGTGAAGTTATAATATTTTTAGTGTTCATCACGTGCAGTCCACTCGGCTGACTGTCGATTGGACTCCGGTGTGAAATGATGGAGCCATGTTTCATCCATTTTTACATATCGACGCAAATATTCGGGTTTAATACGAGTGTTGTTTGTTGTTGTTTTTGGTCGATTGTGAGCTCGCGCGGCACGCACTTTGAACAGAGCTTTCGCATATACAAATATTCATTCACGATATGTCCAACACGTTCCTTTGATATCTTTAGGGTCTCAGCTATCTCAATCCACTTCACTTTACGGTTATCAGAAATTATTTTGTGGACTTTTTGATGTTTTCGTCGGTAACAGCCTCTTTGAGGCGTCCACTGCGTGCATCTTCCTCGGTGCTCATTTCGCCTCGTTTAAATTTAGCAAACCACTTCTCTACGGTTGATTTTCCTGGTGCAAAGTCCGAATAATGTTTATCAAGCCAAGCCTTGGCTTCAATAGTATTTTTTTTGCCAAAAAGCAATGCTTTATTAACACATGAAATTCCTTTTTATCCATTTTTTTCAAACTAACAAAAGTTGCTTCACTAAAAATACTAATAGTGCAACAGCTGTCAAATTTATACACGTGCCTTTTGAAGATTAGGGCTAACTAAAAATCATATGGATTTAATACTAATAGCGCCATCTATGGGTCAGCCTACAAACCTTTCAGCCCACCTGTTAGTTATGAGAAGAAACTATACAGTTAAATTTTTAAATAGTTCTTATTGTGGCACTTTATTTTTAAATTCAATATTTTATATTGTATTTTATCAAACTAGTTGAAACTATATTAAAAACATATTATACAAACTATTGTATTTTATCTTTTTATTTGTATTTTATTGAACTAGTTTTTGATTCAAATTAATATATTCTTCTTTGATGACAACGCACTTGAATAAAATATACAACGCACTTGAATGAAATATAGAAAAGAAATTTATTATTATTATACATTAGATATTATTGCATTCGGTTCTTAAAACTAAATGCAAGAATTTTTTTATTATCAGTTGTGGTTAGCTAAAGAATTATCACGAGCATTTCAAACACTGACATTTAAATGAATTTTAGATTGTTAAGGGAAATAAGGTGTCAAAATTATGAAATTTTTTCGATGCATTGCATGTATATAGTGGGATATTTACAGTTCTTATTATATGATGATAAATTTTGAATACATCCAAAATTTGACAATTTATCTTTTTCATTAATTTAACTGTTTTTTATGTTAATTACAAATGTGAAATTTAAATCAAATTCATTTAAAAATGTAGATAATTTATATTTAGGTTGATCATTTTTTGCAATGTTATTACACCAAAGGTGTTAAAAAAAAGATTATTGTTTATACATTCAGGACGGGCCTGAATGGTCGAGTGGCTAGCGCTCCGGCGCTCGGTACCACAGGTTTCAGGTTCGAGTCCCGGCGGTGCCATGGATGTTTGTAGTGGTTCAGAATCCACTTTAAACCGTAGGTCTAGGTTTAATAGGATCGTAGAGCGTTGCGGGGGCATTGTTACTCCGCGTCCGTGGCTTATCTTCAAGTTACATGAGCCCCCTGAATAATGCAAAGTGAGTAACGTCTGTGCAGCGCTTGCATTAAGGCATCCAAGACCAATCTGTCTAAGTGTTTGCAGCTGCATTAGAAAGAAAAAAAACATTCAGGAGTTCTGGGTTTTACTTAAGTGTACCACGAATGAAAGATGGACATTGCCTTCTATAAGGGTTTTAGAGGTGTTGAACATATATAACAACATATATAAGTGTTGAATGCCAGAAAACCAGGAAAATTCTCACTAATGATCAGCTTGACTAATGATCCGAGATGCTTATGTATGATACTACTATTACTACACCACACCAGTTGAGTTTTGAGTTCACTGTGCCTAGACTAAGTTACCCCTTTACAGTTTAGGAATGATGCAGGTGAGAAGAAGTCTGATTGGGCTCTGTGAGTTCTACGGTCATATGATACCTTGACTTACGACTTAAAGTGGATTCCAAACCATTACAAACGACCATGGCACCGCCGGGATTCGAACCCGATACCTGTTGCACAAAGAGCCGGAGAGCTGATATAATAATTTACTATGTATCTTCTCATTTCTGAAAGCTATGAATACCAGAGGATTCAGATTTGCTCTTTCCAGCATACTTGCCTGAGGCCTTATGCTCCATTTATGTTGTATACAGCGGACAAAAGATAACACTGCTTTCCGGGAGGACGTTTAGACGTAGCTGTTCAACATTTAAGTGCTGTATGGAGAAAAACCCGGAAAACTCTCCCTAGGCAAACTAACTATCAATCCGAGGCACTTATGCACGTCTTCACAATCGTCAACGAGTCTTCTCATTTTTGAAATCAGTGACTGCAACGGACACTGCCAAGGATTCAAACGTAAGCTGACACTAGTAAAAAGTAGCAAAAAATAAAATATTTAGTTGCTTAGAAATAAATTGTTTCAGATTAAACAAAAATTTCATTTTCGATTCAAAATAATATCAATTTTCGAGAAATCAGAACCTATTTCGTTTATAAATCTTTTGAGTTCAGCTTTCATTTGCAAAGTTTAATATGCAATTAATAATGAATTAATATGCAATTAATAATGAATTAATATGCAATTAATAATTTATATTAATATGCAATAAACGGATGGCCAAGTAGCTAACGCTCTGGTGGTCGGTACCACAGGTTTCGGGTTCGAGTCCCGGCGGTGCCATGGATGTTTGTAGTGGTTCGGAATCCCCTTTAAGCCGTAGGTCCCGGTCTAACAGGATCCTAGAGCGTTGCGGAGGTATTGTTACTCCGCTCCGTAGCTTATCTTCAAGCTACACGCACCTTCTGGGTAGTGCTAAGGGAGTAGCATCGGTGCAGCGCTTGCCTTAAGGCATCGAAGACATTTGTCTAAGTGTTTGCCAGCTGCCTTAGAAACAAAAATACAATTCATAATTAATTACTTAATATACAATTAATAATTTCTATTAATATGTAATTAATATACAATTAATGAATAATTAATATGTAAATTATAATTTATATTATATGTAATTAATAATTTAACTTAATATGCAATTATTAATTTGTATTAAATTATTAATTGAATACTAAACTATTAACTGCTATTGCCGGATTTAAATTGCTTCTTTCATAATAGATATTTCTAGAACATGTTCTTTTTAAATTCATTTCTTTGTTGTTTTTTTTAAATATGATTGTCAAGTTTTTTTTTTATTTTAGGGAAACTAAAAAAAATTAAACAATGGTAAACTTAATGTAACTAAAACAAAAGAACATCGGTTAACGCAGATATAAGAAAATTGCTGTTTTGAACAATACAATTCAAATATTATGATTTGGGAATGTGTAATCTAAAGTACTAATTTATAATCCTTAAAAAAAACGGCATTTGAATAAAAGCGCATGAAACAAAATTGTAGGAATCGTATCCTGTACTTGAGGAAACTATTACAAAAATATAGATAACTTGTTCACTATAAAATTGTTATTATATTTAATGGGTAAATTTTATTAAAATATTTCAGATAATTTAGTTTTACAGGAAAATATTTGAAACTATGAATAATGCATTGAGGTAATTGTGTTGTAATTTTTGGTGATTAGTTTCATATTATTTGATGGATTGCCTTTCTCTAACAATGTTTATTATACTTTGTTATTCATTTTCACAAACTTAAAATGTAATTGATAATCCTTATTAATATAATCACTCTCTATAATCAGTTGTTTTTAATGATAAAGTAGATTTTATTATCAATAATAAAATTTATTATAGAATATAATTAATATTATGGTTTATAAAATAAAGTCTATAAAGTTGTTTTAAAGACTATAATTACAGTTTAGCCGTTATAATAAATAAAAAGATGAAACTAATATTAATAATAGATTTATTATTAATATCTGATAAAACAATAGTAATTTTGGTTTATTAATTCCTGTTTAGTAAATATATTAGTAATATCTGATATCTCAATAGAATTTTAAAATCATCCGTATATATTCTTCAGTACAAAAGAATTAAATTTCATTTGAAATGAATAGTACTCTTTAAATATGGACATCATAAAGTATTTTTATAACATTATAAAGGATTTAAACATTTATAACATTATAAAGCATTTAAATATTTATTACATTATAAAGCATTTAAATATTTATAACATTACAAAGTATTTAAACATTTATAACATTATAAAGCATTTTTTATAAAGCGTTTTTAGCACGTATAGCTTATGCATTCTCAATACTATTAGGTATACAGCTGAGGATTAAAAAAGAAAATATTTTAAAGTAATATATTTACAAAAAGAATGGACATCATCATATACCATTTAGGTATCTCATGAATAGGGAGGACAATGGCTTCGAGTAGGACTTTTGGGGACAAGTGCCATCGTTTGCTTGTCGTATGGAGGAAAACCCGGAAAACTCTCATTAGGCAGCCTGGCTATCGATGCGAGTCGTTTTATATAGAGGATTCAAACTTAGGTCCTTCTGAACATGTTGCTTAATAGTATGTTTCAGATTTTAATTTCTGGTAGATTTATAAAATAAAATATTTCTATAATTTTTTTATATTTTCTTAGCTATATAATTATATATTGAAGGGCTATTGAACAAAAGCTTGCTTTCGTATTAGAATACATAGCATAACACAAATTTGATACTTTAATAAACAAAAAAAACCTTGCAATATAATGATAAAAGAATTCATTTTAAATCTTAGGTTCCGGTATAATATGACTGTAGAGCTTTGGGCTAACACCCTAACCCATAAAGAGAAAAAATTTTCCTGTCTCGAAATCTGCCAGTAGGCAGACGGCTTTGGTCCACCATGGGGCTGTGATTATGATGATGATGATGATAATGATTAAAAAATTATCATTGCTACCAACCTCCAGAAGATGGTAAGAAACGTATCTCTATTTCGACACCAGATTGTCATTATTTATGAAAAAAACTACAAAATTACACATTATTTACCCAGATTTGTATTTATTTTCAATATTTAATGCATTTTAGCGATGAGTTCTCATTCTAAAATTGTGTCTTGATATGTTTCTAAATATCATATAAATATTCAAAGGTTACACATTTATATGAACACATATTTTTTACCACAAATGGAGATATTTCAGAGATTTCGTTTTTATATTAAATAATTAAATATATAAATATATCTTGTTTCATATGCTATGTGTTACTGAGAAAATATTTAAAGGAAAGACATATAAATGAAAATCATTAAATATCGCTTAATTATGTTATTGATCAGAACCATTTTAACTTGTATTGAAATTAAAGAGATAACTTATTGCGGGGCTTTATTGTACTGTAACTTATCTGCATGAAAAGCAATGACATTTCCGTCTGAGAATTTAATACGTTTCGTAAATAAACTATTCTTAGATTTTGAGTCACCAATCCGTACTTTTTTACATTATGTCTCGAAGAACCTTAATTGATGGAAGAGGAAAAAAACAACAAGTTACGAAGGCAACGAATTCATAAGCTAATTTTTAAACGAATTTAAAGAATTTATGAACGCATTTAATGAATAAATGAACGAATTTAAAGAATTTATGTACGAATTTAAAAAGTGAACGAATTTATGGAATTATTGAACGAATTTATTAAATTTATGAACGAATTCATTGAATTTATGAACGAATTTATTGAATTTATGAAAGAATTTAACAAAATGAACGAATTAAAGGTTTATAGACCATATTTACATTTTATTCACGTTATGTAAGTTGAAAGATTTTACCTAAGAATCCTATTCTTTTTAAAATAGTTTATTGATTTACAAGCATGTTGATTCAGATTAACCATTATATTGTGTATTTTCCTTTCTAAGGTTTTCTTACCTTTATATTCGAAGAATAAGAATTGCCTTTAGAAGCCAAACTCAGCTGAATAAAATTTCGAAAAATAGTATAGTATGTTGAAAATTCCATGTGTAACTAAGAAAACATTTGAAGGAGTGACATATAAATCAAATTATTTAATATCACTTCATTATGTTATTGATCAGAACCATTTTAAATTGTATTCAAATTAAAAAGATAACTTATTGAGAGGCTTTATTGTACTATAGCTTATCTACATGAAAAGCAAATGACATTTCCGTCTGAGAATTTAATACGTTTCGTAAATAAACTAATTCTTAAATTTTGAGTCACCAATCCGCACTTTTTTACATTATATCTCGAAGAACCTTAATTGATGGAAGAGAAAGAAAAAAGAACCGAGTTACGAGGGCAACGAATTTAATGAATTTATGAACGAATTTAATGAATATGAACGAATTAAAAAAAATTATGTACGAATTTAAGGAATTTATGAACGAATTTAAAAAGTTTATGTATCAGTTTAAGGAATTTATGAATTAATTAAACGAATTTAATGAATATGAACGAATCAAACGAATTTAATGCATATAAACGAATTAAACAAATTTAATGAATATGAACGAATTTAACGAATTTATGAACGAATTTAAGGAATTTATGAACGAATTTAAAGAGTTTATGTACGAATTTAAGGCATTCATGAACGAATTTAACGAATTTAAGAATGAATTTAATAAATATGAACGAATATAACATTCACGAACGAATTTAACATTTATGAACGAATTTAAGGGTTATAGACCTTATTTATATTTTATATAAATGTAAATTGAAAGATTTTATCCTTTTTTATTTAAAATAATTTATTAAATTACAAGCATGTTGATTCTGATTAACCAATATGTTGCGTATTTCTCCAGAATTTTCCAATTTTAGTACTTTTATATAAGAATAAGAATTGCCACTGGAAGGCACACTTACTGAATAAAATTTCGAAAAAAAGTATGGCATGCTGAAAATTTTATGTGTAACTTAAGAAAATATTTGAAGGAGATACATATATTAAATTATAATAATTTAATATCACTTAATTATGTTATTGATCTGGCATCCAAGACAGCTGTCTAAGTGTTTTCCGGCTGCATTAGAAAAAAAATTATTGATCAGGACCATTTTAAATTGTATTCAAATTAAAGGGATAACTTATTGCGAGGCTTTATTATACTATAACTTATTCTGCAAGAAATGCAATGACATTTCCGTCTGAGAATTTAATACGTTTCGTAAATAAACTAATTCTTAGATTTTGAGTCACCAATCCATACTTTTTTTACATTATGTCTCGAAGATCCTTAATTGATAGAAGAGAAAGAAGAAAGAACCGAGTTACGAAGGCAACGAATTTATAAGCGAATTTTTAAATGAATTTAACAAATTTTTGAACGAATTTAACGAATTAATAAACGAATTTAATGAATTAATAAACGAATTTATTGAATTTATTCACGCATTTAACGAAATGAAAGAATTTAAGGAATTATTGAACGAATTTAATGACATGAACGAATTTATGAACGAATTTAACGAAATAAACGAATTTAAGGAATTATTGAACGAATTTAACGAAATGAACGATTTTAAGGTATGTGAACGAATTTAACGAATTTATGAACGAATTTAACGAAATGAACGATTTTAAGGAATTATTGAAAGAATTTATGAACGAATTAAAGGATTATAGACCTTATTTACATTTTATTCAAGTTATGTAAGTTGAAAGATTTTATACTATTGTTTTTAAAACAGTTTATTGATTTACAAGCGTGTTGATTCGGATTAACCAATATATCGTGTATCTGCAAGATACGTAATTACATTTCCGTCTGAGAATTTAATCCGTTTCGTAAATAAAGTAATTCTTAGATTTTGAGTCACCAATCTGTACTTTTTTTACATTATGTCTCGAAGAACCTTAATTGATGGAAGAGAAAAAAAAAGAACCGAGTTACGAAGGCAAAACCTTGAATAAGTAAAACGAATCGCGTAAGACAAATAGCCATGTAAATGAGGTCATTACGTAACGTACGCTGAATCGTGACAATGCTCCGCATTTACGAGTTGAAAAAGAAAACGGCAAACTCAACTCGGTTGAGTAACACAATCCAAAAACACGCAAGGTCGGGGGAAAAAAAGCAGTTTGTTCTTTTTTTGGACTTCTTATGCAAAAGACCGGCCAAAAAATGATCCAGAAATTAATTTAATTCGAAAAATGAAAAAGAAAACTCGATGCCAAAAAAGTGGCAAATTCTTTCTAAATGATATAGTGGGTGAATTCTAAATTGGAATGAAAGTCTTTGTAATACTTTCTGTGGTCAAGGCCGGCTTGCGTGTTTACATGACGTAATTTAAATCTCATAATAGCGAAATTGCTGTCTCAGAACTTGGACATCTGGCGTCTGGTTGCTAACAATGTTTTATTAATGAATATGACGTTATGTACATTATTAATAAGGTAGTTCATTAACACTATTAATAGGAGGATAATTATAGATATGGATAATATTATGTATATAAATGTGTATATTATATAATAAAAAAAGGGATTTTTTTTTGCCATTTGCTAGAAATATTTTGCAGTAATCATTTACCAATCTTCTTTACCCCCAGAACGTTCACGGCGTATTCGATTTACGGCATTTTTATGGCATTTCTATGGCTTTTTCATGGCATTTTTATTAAAAAACACGTATTAGGTATAATTCAAATTAAAAAAAAAGTTTATATGATTAGAATTAACTAACTAGTGTTATGTGGATTGATGGCCGAGTGATTAGCGCTCTGGCTCTCGACGTCATGGTTGTTTGTAGTGGTTCGGAATCTACTTTAAACCGTATTTCCTGGTCGAATATGACTGCAAAGCGTGGGGCTGACGACCCTACCCTGTAAGAAGAGAACATCTCTTGTCTCGAAATCTGCCACTAGGCAGACGACCTTGGCACACCAATGAGCTGTTACGCCATTGAAGAAGATGAAGAAATAGTGTGATATCAAAAATTAAAAAAAAATGTAAAACAAATATTAATTGAAAAGATTTTTGCACTGTTTAGTAATTAGATATATGACTAATATAATTTTAAAAGTTTCGCGGTAGAGAGGTCATGATGGCTTAATGGATTTTATAGATTGGCTTTTACATTTTCAAAATCAAGAAGTTTAGCTATTCATTTCAAACTAACAATTCAATTCATTATTCAACATTTTTTTAACAATTCATTTAACTTCTTGTAGGTTAAAGGTCCTTGATTGCTACTTTGACTGTCGGCTAGTGTTATGAAATCATCTAATTTTTTTTCACAATTTTTGATCGTCATTCTCTATTAATTTAATGACTTTTCTGCCTTCCATATTTGAAAATCCTCCACCACTACTTGTTTTCAGCATTTTTGGTTTCAATTTCAATCGATGGAAATCATTTCAAATTGTTCACAACGTATGGCCAGAACTAATGCCAGAGATAATCGAATTCGTACGGATGTATCACCGAAATTTCTCGAAACTATTTCGCATTCAGCACCAGATCTCGGAAGGAAGACACTTGATGGTGCTACGAAAACTTAAGTCCCGGAATACAAAATGTAGATGTCGGAGGAGGAATATGATAGGAGGTAGCATTAAATATTTCACCAGCTATTGGTTTTAGTATATGTTTTCTTTCGCTTCATTTTCATTCGAAGGAAATTCTTTCAAATTATTGGCAACTTCTGGCCAGAACTGATGCCAGAGATTTGGCAACATTAAATACTTTACTAATAATTGCGTTTAGTGTATTATTTCTTTTTCATTTAAATTGTAAACGAAGTCAAGTCGAAATTCACATTAGAGGTTGGCAATGTTAAATACTTCACCACTAATTGTTTTTAGTGTACGATTTGTTTGGACTTATCATCAATCGATGGAAATCTTTTCAAATTAATGACAATTTCTGGCCGAAACTGATGCCTAAGATATAACAACGTTAAACACTTCAGCAGTATTTGTTTTTAGTGTATGTTTTCTTTAGCTACATTTTCATTCGTTGGAAATCCTTTCAAATTGTTGATTACTTCTGGCCAGAACTGATGTCAGAGACATGTCAGCAATACTGCGTATGAAGAAATTTCTAGCGTTGGATAAATTAAATGGATATAATTAAGAAATCGTGATCGTGTATGTGTATGTGTAAAATAGCATTTTGTAAATCCGCATTCGAAAAGGGTTTACTGTATATCAGATATGGAGGAATTCTATTAGGTAAAATACAACATGCTTCGATTTCTTAAGTATTGATACATTAGAAATGTGTATGTAAATTGTGCATCATTTAAGAATGTTTAAATTCGAACTCATAAACCATGTATGACATAAGTTAATCACTAAATTACATTATTCGAAAAAAATTGAGTTTTAATTCCACGATTTAATTAGTTCATATTTAAATAAATAGTTAATATCATTTGGTATATTATTGTGTTTAAAAAATTGAAAATGTTACTGGAATTCTTTGAAGTTTATCTTTCTCAAATCCACTAATTACATTACTTTTCGAAAAGCATATCATTTTATTTTAAAATTTAAAACTAATTTTTTTAAAATTTATGTATTAGTTGTTTCTTAAAAACAAAAGAAACGAATGTTTTAATGTTATTTTTTTTTCAAATATTAAATAAACATGCATTGTTAATTTAATGTTATTTATTTTCTTTCTTTATTTATTAATGGTATTTTAATAACCTTTAATAGCCTTTGGTAATGATAGCATTGTAGCAAGTTGTACCTTATCCTATCACTATCGACAAATTATTTTTCGATACGGTAAATATATCATTTAGTTAATAAGCATTATTTTTTCCTCTTATCGTAGTAATTAAAATAACAATAAATAAATAATAATTATTAAATCACAAAAAACTTAAGTGCAAGAATTATTTTAAGTTGTTTCTTTAATTATAATTTACAGGACAATTGTAGAATTTTTTCATTTTTTTTCAGCCAGTTTAACTTGAAAATTTCAGTATTTATTAATGCAAGAAGTAATATTTTAAATTGTCACAGTTTAAAAAGAATTCTAAAAAAATTAACCCTTTGGAAAAATTAACGAAATTTCTAAAATTAAATTTTGATTGATAGTTTTTCAGTATAAAGTCAATTTTGTAGTCAACTATAATTTTTTTACAAATAATGAATAAACATACATTGTTAATTTAATTTTTTATATTATATTATTAATTTATTAATGTTATTTTAATATCATTTTTTGGCTTTTAGCAAGTTGTAGGATTGTAGCAAGTTATAGCTATCCTATCACTATCGACAAAATATCCCCCTATCATTAAAATAAATATTTTAAATTTTCCCAATTTAAAAACATTCCAAAAAGCATAATTCTTCCTAAAAGTTAACGAAAAAAAATTAAAAATTTAACAATTCTTAAATTTGAAATAATACAAATTTTTGATTAATTAGCAATTTTTAAATTTTAAATAATGCTCGTTCTTCGATTAGTTAACAATTCTTAAATGTGAAATAATGTAGATTTTTTCTTAGTTAACAATGTTTAAATTTGAAATAATGCATGTTCTTTATTAGTTAACAAACTTAAATTTGAGATATTGCACTTTCTTTGACTGGTTAACAATTCTTAAATTTGAAGTAATACGCTTTGAGTTGTTAACAATGTTTAAATTTGAAATAATGCATGTTCTTTATTAGTTAACAAACTTAAATTTGAGATATTGCACTTTCTTTGACTGGTTAACAATTCTTAAATTTGAAGTAATACTCTTTGAGTTGTTAACAATTCTTAAATTTTAAATAATGCTTTTTCTTTGATTAGTTAACAATTGTTGAATTTTATATAATGCTCTTTCTTTGATTCGTTAACAATTTTTGAATTTGAAATAATGCACATTCTTTGAGTAGTCAATAGTCCTTAAGTTTGAGATAATGCATATTATTGATTTGTTATCAATTTTTAAATTCGAAATAATGCCCGTTCTTTGATTAGTTACCAATTCAAAAATTTGAAATAGTGTATATTTTTTAATTAGTTAATTATGTTTGAATTTGAAATAATTAATTAAAACTCAATGTGGATGCATTTAATTATACTATATGAAATATGATTATAAAACTGTCTATATATTGAAAAAATTATTTATCAAATTTTCCTTTGTAAACTAGCTTTTCTAAAAGAGTTTCTTTTTGGGGGAATTTTTTTTAGTTGTGAAAAATTAAAATATTATTTCTTGCAATCAACACCAGTATTAAAAAATAAAATATTTTATAGTTTAAGTGTTTGATAATACTATTGCAATTTTGAGAAATTCAGAAAATATACTTATTTCTGTTTTATATTATTTTGTCGTAGTTCACACTCTATTGTACAATATTTTTACAAAAATCCCTGTTGCCAAAAGCAAGTAATGAATATTAAAATATTTAAATTGAACTTTTGAAAACTTTTAAGCTTCTTTTAATTTCAAGTTAGCTAAATTTCTATATTCTTTATTATTGTCTATTTTACATTTAAAATTTGCTATTTACATAAATAATAGAAAAGCCATAAAATTAAATATATGCTGTTTTACTGCAGCAATTGTATAGTTGAATTGCTAAATGCAAATCTTTTTATCTGTCGTTGCCTCTGCAGTTTATCAGGATTAAAAATGAAATTGTGTAAAATGAAATAAAATTCAAAATGAGGATAATAACCTCGTGATAACATACCTTGTTACCAGAAGTTACGTAATAATATAGTTATTGGAACTGTTTCGTGATTACTCATTGTAAATAACAAAGATATGAAAAAAAAAATCTAAATTTAATTTAAATTATCAAGCAATATTTCTTTTTATAAATATATATTATTAAAAAAAAAAATTGGAGATAGATATGAAGA
Organism: Caerostris darwini; assembly: GCA_021605075.1. Classification (NCBI taxonomy): domain Eukaryota; kingdom Metazoa; phylum Arthropoda; class Arachnida; order Araneae; family Araneidae; genus Caerostris; species Caerostris darwini. The sequence goes on from BPLQ01007128.1 coordinate 565,390, forward strand.
AATATTTTTTCATGAATATATTTAAGTATTTTTAAATATAAACTAATTTAATGAACAACTATTTAAAATATTATCGATTGAATTTATAAAAAAAATATAAATATTTTATTTATTTAATTCCAAGGCTTGATTTCATATTATTAAAAAAGTAATCAGTGACTCACGATTTGTTATGTTATCAAAATGGCTCATATTTCTTTTAATATTTCTTAAATATTTCATGTTAAATTAATCTGATTTCTAAATATATTATTAATATTATTGTAATTAGTAAGTAAGAATGTATTTTGAATTCTTTCACATTATTGCAACATTTATTTATTTTTATGTTGGACAACCAGATTGTAACTGGGTGAGACTGGGTTGAGATACTTGAGGCACAGATTGGAAAACTCGCAACTTTATTTACACATGCTCAAGCACCACAGACATACAATTAGAGGCATACACTATTTAACACATTTAAAGGCAGATCATTATAGATTCGTGGAAGGACTCCACTTCTAAGCTGAAAAACAAAAACTCGGATATGCGCAAGGTGCGCGAAATATTCTCCTCTCCGGGTGAGAGTCTTTAGGCCAACTAATACGCAGGATTGCCCTAAATATATTTTTCTCGGAATGAGAGACTGTAAACTTATAGTTACTCAACCGAAGCGCGTAATTACTCTGCACTTTCGCGAGGCCTGTTGGCCGTTTCTCTTGAACACCAAAGGGGGTTCTCTTCCCAATGTGTTGGGGGGAGCACAGTTACAGTGATAAATTAATTTTGTGATACTGTTTTGTTTAAATTAAGGGGATCAATATTGTTAAACAACATCAGCTACAGTACTACCAACAATAGCAATATTTTTGAGGTTTTTTTGCGAAATTTATATAAAAATAGGCTGCATTTTGGTAGTGTAACTGCATTTTTTCTGATTTTCAGCAATTTTTTCAGCGGCCGCAATATTTAGGCCTTTTGGACACCAATATACATATTTACATCAAAGTCTGTTAATACTAAGTTTTTCCAACACATTTTGTTAATACTGTTTAATTTTATTTTTTTCAATAATAATACATTTGAATTTAATTTCGTTAGCAATACATTTGTAATTTATTTCAGTACCAGCCGGAGTTACTCTGGATTATCTTGGACATAGCCATCCAGCTCTTATCAAATGTAAATTTAAAAAAAAAATGTACATTTAAATACAGAAATTATAAAGCTAAACTAAAATATCACATTCTTAATATCGTTGTATTTAATTTAGTGAAAAAATTATTTTTATCATTTGATTTCATACTTAATTAACTCATTCTATACAATATTTGCTTATGAACTCCTTGGCAATCTTATCATTTGGTGAGTAAATATATAAAATTCTTTGGGTTCCTCTTTTAGATTCTGAAGTCTAGAGCAAGCTACATGAAATTTAGGATGATTAAAAAATGACGTAAAAGCATGATTTTTAAAAAATTAAAATCTCAATATCTTATGAAGTTATTCCTTATGCCTTGTTTATAGTGCAGTAATGCAGTAAATGCAGGTAATTGCAGTCTTTTGAATTGAAATGGCATTTACGTAGATATGACAGAAATCCTCGTAATAAATACTGTTTTTCCTGGCATTACTTTTCCTTCAGTTATGCTTGATAACTATCTCACGGTCTCATCTCATGTAAAATATATGAAATCTCATGTAAAATATATGAATAAGTTATTTCATTTTGTTTTAAAAATAAATATATTAAAATATTGAAAAATTAAAAATGAAATATAAAATAAATGAGTAAATAAAAATATTGTAATAAATTATAAAATTTTTTTTTTATTATTCTAATGTATCTGGCAAATAGACCGTGATCTTCGCCATAAGGGCTGCACCGATGTTACTCACTTTGCCTTACCCAGGGGGCGCGTGTAACTTGATGGTAAGCCACGGACGCGGAGTAACAATGCCCCCGCAGCGCTCTACGATCCTATTAGGACCGGGACCTACAGCTTAAATTGGATTCCGAACCACTACGAACATCCATGGCAAAGCCGGGATTTGAACCCGATACCTGTGGTACCGAAAGCCAGAGCGCTAGCCATTCGGCCATCAAGCCCCAATAAATTATATCATAAATTACATTATAATAAATTATTTATTTTAATAAAATAAATTTATATATTATCACCGAAAACACGCTATATGTAAGCTTGGTTTGTCCCGGCGTAATGCTATAACTACACCTCCCACCCATGAATCCCCGTAGGGATTGTATGATATGGTAGCCCTCCAACAATCATACTTGAGCAGACTGGTAGAAAAGCGACTTTTGAAATGTCTGAATTCATTGGGCAAAGAACTTGCATTGCATTTTTTTTGCGGAAATATATAGTATGTTGCAGAAGGCATTCGGTAAGCATTCCTATATCGGAAAGAAATGTTTACAAGTGGTATTAACAGTTCAAAGAAGGCGGAGAACGCGTTGAAGACGAAGAGCCCCCTGGTCGACCCTCAACCTCAACCGACGAAGATCACGTCCAAGAAATTAAACATTTGGTGTTTGCAAACCGTCAATTTACAATTAGAGACCTTGCTGATAATGTTGGAATTTCAAAATTCCATTTTAAAAGACGTTTTGGGCCTCAAACGCGTCAAATCTCGATTGGTACAGAAAACATTAAATGCGTCAGTTCACACTGCATATTCTTCGCTTCGTGATTTTTTCGCCAAACATTGAACCCATATCATTCCACAACCACCGTATTCACCTGATTAGCATCGTGATACTTCTGTCTATTCCCTAAACTCAAAAGACCAATCCGGGCACACCGTTTTGAATCGATTGAAGGGACATTTCAAAAATCGCTGGAATCTATTTTAGCATCTCACAAAACCAAGCTAACTCAAGAACTAATGAATATTTTGACGTCACATTTCACACAGATGTCAAGGACAGTGCCAACAACCTAAAAGAAATGTTAATAAAATATGTCCGGGAAATTTAAATTGAAAACTGATCTTACTTTTTGGACACAGTAGTATAATGAGTCTAAATCTAATGTGAGGATATATAATTTTATATGCCGCCCGCAGAATTAGGATGCATTTCCAAAGTGCCCCGCAAGATCATTTGGGTTGGCCACACCTGATTTAGGGAGAGTAAAACAATTGGAGTGATTTCTTTTAGAGATAAGTGCGTGAGGCTTGCGGTTTGGATTCATGACAACGATGGCTACTTGAGCTCAATGGATTTGTACTGGAGCCAAACAACTTCTGCCATTTTCATTATTATATTATATTAAAGCGAATAATTTCTAACATTTTTTTACGTACCGTATTGTCACAATCTGTGATTTAGGACACTTACATTTTTTCTCAAATAAAATCACATCCCTTTTAATGTAAAGTAAGACTAAATAAAAAATGCAGTGATGGTGAGTGATTATAATATATATATATATATATTCATTTTTCTTAATATTATTATATTATATTAAAGCGATATATTATATTATTATATATTATAGCATATCATTATATTACCTATGTTTACATGTAGCCAACGGCCGTACCATGCTGAATATACCGGTTCTCGTTAGATCACCGAAGTTAAGCATCATTGGGCGCGGTCAGTACTTGGGTGGGTGACCACCTGGGAACACTGCGTGCCGTTGGCAAATTTGGGACCTGAATGGCCGAGTGTCTAGCGCTCTGGCCCTCGGTGCCACAGGTTTCTGGTTCGAATCCCGGCGGTGCCATGGATGTTTGTAGTGGTTCGGAATCCACTTTAAGCCGTAGGTCCCGGTCTTCTATGACTGTAAGAGCGTCACGGAGCAAAAGTCAGGCTTCTACCTACGGGTGCTCCATCACAACAGAAGCTGCTTCCTTCCCCTTCAATCATGAGTCCATATGGGCTCGTGGGCTTGGCCAGCCAAGTGGGATAAGAAACAACAACAAACAAAACATGTTTACATGTAAGAATCCTAGAAAACACAATAATAATAACTCATTATGTTTCAATTTTTTTACAATAAAAAATGTCTATAGTGGGTCTACAGCTAATATGACTATATATAATTTCATATTCGGCCAACGGAGTTATGATGTGTATCCAGATCATTTGGGTTGGCCACCCCTTGATTTAGAGAGTAAAAAATTGGAGTGATTGCTTTTAGAGACAAGTGTGAGGTTTGCGGCTTGGATTCGTGACAACGATGGCTACTTGTGCTGGATGGATTTGTACCAGAGCCAAACAACATCCGCCACTTTGTCTCCGATCTCGTTTAGCATGATACGCCCTTCCAAGCATTACGTAAAAAGGATTATGTAAAACCGAGAACACTGGCACTAGTGTCACTGCCATTATCCTTATCTTCCCCTTTTATGAGAAAGCAACTTTTCTGAGTTATCTAAGCTTTTTTTCCGATTGATAATTTAAAGAAGATTATTTTATTTGTTTATCAGTGTATGTAATTTAGAAGGAATGTAAATGGATTAATTGTTTTAATTTTAATGATCCTTTTAAAATACTTTTCCTGCATTTCTTAATAATATATTTTTTTTAATTTCTTTAATGCGTTTTTAATTAGTTAAAACTAAAACTAAATTCCACAACAAATCATTATTTATATTACCAAGAAATGCAAAAACATTGTGCGAAATCGTTTGATTTCTAACACTTTTGTCACGGTCTGTGATTTATGACAGCCACTTTTTTTCTCAACTAAAATTGCACCTCTTTTAATCTAACATATGCATTAAAAGGGATTAAAGTATGATTTAATAAAAAAAATAGCGTTGGTAAACAATTGTCACTACGACTATCGTTTTTCTTTCTTTCGGTGGTTCAATTTTTCTGGTTAGCCGCAGCCTTCTGATGGTTCCAGAAGTATTAATCAATCCATTCAAACATTTATGGAATCTTCATTTATTTAGAAGCAATATTTACAAAGAAATACAGGGTTGATGGTAACATCTCAAAGGCAAAAGCTCAACTGGAAGAAAAGTGTTCTTCTTAGAATAAAACAACTCGTTTCCATAGCAACAGCTGGTCTCCACGGCAACAGCCCGTTTCCACGGCAACAGCGTAATTCTGAATCAGTTCCAAACGATTTCTGTAAAACTACCACGTGACGCTGCGTGGCGCGAACTAAAGCATAAGAATTCCAACAACAATAATAATAAATACATGACCATGCTGTCAAGAAGCAAACCAAATATATACTTATATATATATTATATATTTTTCCATTATTATATGAATATTATTACATTATATTAAGGATATAAATTTCTAATCTTTTTTACGTACCGTGTTGTCACAATCTGTAACTTATGACAGTTACTTTTTTTTCTCAAATAAAATCGCATCCTTTTTCATGTATACGTTAAGTAAGACTAAATAAAAATGCAGTGATGGTGAACCTAATAATAAATACACGACCGTGCTGTCAAGAAGCAATGCGTACATACATATATATAAATTTTTCTTAATATTATTAAATTATATTAAAGCGATATAATATTATATATTATTGTATTATATGTTCCAAGATGAACGCGCCTCATGAGTTCGAAGAATATAATTTAATTATTCTGAGAACTCTTAAATAAAACAGACAATATTTGTTACATATTCGCAAGAATATTATTTTAAAATCAAAATTAATTTTTTCTCATAATTTCTACAGTTAATTTTTGAATATGTTAAATGTGTGATTGAGTGTGATAAAACTCATAGGCCTGGAAAATGTTCAAGGCTGGTCGCAGGTTGGCCACCCCTGTTTTAACCACTTACAAAAAAAAATGATTTTTTAACTAGTCTTTCTGAAAACTATAATAACCTTTTTAAAAAAAAACATAAAATTTCAAAGATTATACATACTGTAAATATAATAGAAAATAGATTTTATGTCAAATATTTATGCTATGATTTAGAGCCTAAAAGATTACCAATACAAATATTATGTAAAATAACTGATGTAATATGTTATCAATATTTGTCGATAATAAAAACAGAAAAATGAACGGAATGATAAAATACGGCAAAATGATGTTTCTAGAAAAATACGCGAACGAACGGTTACGTCAATGGTTCTTTACATAAACAATCGTATCATAAAGAAATAAAAGGTAAAGAATTTATAGCTCCTATCTGATATTTGAATGTGCTCACGATAAGATCGTGCTATTGTGTAATTAAAAATAAAAATTCTGGATTTCATGCCAAGAAAAATACTGAAATTAGATGATAAAACTTTATATTTGTGTTCCGATCTCGTCTTATCTTTTCAATTATATAACTAAACTGTAATGAATAATCAAGTTTTAAATAGACTTTTCATCTCAACTTCCTGGAACGTTTATAACACGTTATATAAGACTTCAAAAAAAGTCTCAAGCATTGCGGGAAGTTGAGATTAAATAATCATTCACCTCATTTAGTTATAAATGACGTAACTTTTAACATTTGTTATATAAAAATAGTAATAGGAATTTTTTTTATGTTAAGTATAGAATTTTTGTAAGAATTCAACTTTAATAAGTTGGTATTTTGTTGAGAATTTTAATATGGAATATTTTGTGGTATGAAACATGGAAATAAGTGTTATATTTTTGCTTTCCTCTCATTTTGTTATAAATGACTTAGCTTTTCTCATTTGTAATAATGATTTGTTATAATAAAATAGTAATTTTTATTTTTAAAATAGGAATTTTTTATGTTAAGTATTGAATTTTTTTGTAAGAATTCAATTGTAATGAAAAAGTTGGCGTTTTATTGTGAATTTTAATATGGAATCTTTTGTGATATGAAACATAAGAACAACGTTTTTTTTTTTTCATCACATCTTGTTAAAAATGATGTAACTTTTCACGTTTGTTATAATAATTTGTTATATGAAAATAGTAATAGGAATTTTTTTACGTTAAGTAAAGGATATTTTACAAGAACTCAACAAGTTGGCATTTTGTTGAGAATTTTTATATGGAATATTTTATGGTATGAAACATGAAAATAATCTTTATTTTCTGCTTACATCTCCTTTTGTTATAAATGACGTAACTTTTCACATTTATATTAATAAATTGTTATATGAAAATAGTAATAAGAATTTTTTTATGTTATGTATACAATTTTTCATATGAATTCAACTGTAATGAACAAGTTGGTATTTCGTTAAGAATTTTAATATGGATTATTTTGTGGTATGAAACATGATAATAATCTTTATTTTTTGCTAGCATCTCATTTTGTTATAAATGACGTAACTTTTGACATTTGTTATATGAAAATAGAAATAGGAATTTTTTTATGTTAACTGTAGAATTTTTGTTACGAATTCAACTGTAATGTACAAGTTGGTGTTTTGTTGAGGATTTTAATATGGAATCTTTTGTGGTATGAAACATGATAATAATGTTTATTTTTTGCTTGCATCTCATTTTGTTATAAATTACATTTGTAATAATGTGAAAAGTGAATTAAGTAATTATGAATGAAGTAATTATGTAAATAATTTTCATAAATTTGTTATATGAAAATAGTAATAGGAATCTTATGTGAGAATTCAACCGTATGGAACAAGTTCTTATTTTGTTTAGAATTTTAATATGGAATATTTTGTAGTATGACACATGAAAATAATCTATATTTTTTTGCTTTCATCTCATTTTGTTATAAAGGACGTAACTTTTCACATTTGTTGTATGAAAATAATAATAGGAAATCATTATATAAGAATTAAACTGCAAGGACAAATTTGACATTTCGTTGAGAATTTTAATATGAAATATTTTGTGGTATGAAACATGAAAATGATCTTTATTTTCTGCTTTCATCTCATTTTGTTATAAATGCCGTAATTTTTCACATTTGTAATAATAATTTGTTATATGAAAATAGTAATAGAAATTTTTTATGTTAAGCATAAAATTAAAAAAAAAATTAATTGTAATGAATAAGTTGGTATTTCGTTGAGAATTTTAATATGAAATATTTTGTGGTAGGAAACATGAAAATAATTTTTATTTTTTGCTTTCATTAAAATAAAATTAGGAAAGTGGTTTTATGAAATAAATCATTTATAAATGAATGAAGTTCTTGATTGAAATAAATTGAAAACTGCATTGGATTTAACCAAACTCTAGGCTTAAATAAAATTAAATGAACTACTTAAAATTTTTTTATACTGTAGCGATCATCTTTGGAAGTTAAAATATGTTCACCAAAATAAATTTATTAAGTTAGGTTGCAACATAAGTAATAGAATCGGAAGGAAATGCAATACTTGGGATGCAATTCTGAAAAAAATGTTCCTCTTTCTTGTGTGACCTAAGGCAGTTATAAAAATGATATTATTTAATGCATTACGTAACGTTCTCAAATATATAAATTTTCAGTAATAATTGCTAGCAATATTCATTAATAACATTAATCAATACAGATAAAATTGATATTATCCAGCGAAGCTTTCTGCCTATAATCCCAAAAAAATATTTGATTTCCAGTGTAATCTATCTAGTATAATTTTGAAGTGGCGTATAATACTGCAGGGCTATTCGCCTTAAGTAAACATGCTTAGTGTATGATACGTGGTATGCTGCCTATTTTGTGGAATTTTTCATAATGCAGGGTACATATAAAATTGATAATAAACACCATAATTTTCTGCCTATAATCCGCAATGGCATGTGATCCTCGGGTGCTGTTTTCGTTCTTAAAAATAAAACAGCTGGCATAAACCTCCAGTGGCGTTTAATCTGCGAGCGATCTGAACTCAAGTGAACATGCTTAGCAAATGATATGTGGTATGTTGCTTATTTTATGATGTGTTTCACGGTGTATGGCACATATAAATTTGATTCAATTTTTTGCCTATAATACGCAAAGGCGTATAATCCTCAGATGTTGTTATCAGTGTTAAAAATAAAAGAAACAGTGTAATCTTTAAATGGAGTATAATCTGCGGGCGATTTACACTCTAAGAAAAGTGGAATGCTTAGTATATGATATGTGGTATATTGCTTATTTTATGACATGTTTCATGATGTATGACGCATATATTATTGATTCAATTTTCTGCGTATAATCCGCAATGGCGTATAACTCAGGTGTTAATTCCCTCTTTGAAAATGAAAAAACTGATGTAATCCTCAAATGGCTTATAATCTTTTGGCGATTCGCGCTTTAAGAATATGTGGTATGCTGCATATTTTATGATGTTTCGTGGTGTGCCACACATGTATAATTTATTCAATTTTCTGGCTATAATCCGCAACGGCGTATAATCCGTGGGCGATTCGTGCTTTAAGAAAAAAATGCTTTGCGTGATATATATATTATGCTGCTTATTTTATGGCATGTTTCATGGTATACGACACACGTATAATTGATTCAATTTTCTGCCTATAATCCACAACGGCGTATAATCTACGGGTGATTCGTGCTTTAAAAACATTGAGCATGCTTAGTGTATGATACGTGGTATGTTGTTTATTTTATGGCACGTTTCATGGTATATGGCCATATAAAATTGATTCATTTTTCTGTCTATAATCTACAATGCCGTATAACTCACAGATGATAATTTCATACTTAAAAATTAAAGAACTGGTGTAAACCTGAAGTGGCGTATAATTTGAAAACGATGTGAAGTCATGTAAACATGCTTAGCAAATGATATTGGATATATTGCTTATTTTATGACATGTTTCATGGTGTATAGCAATTATACAATTGATTCAATTTTTCTACCTATAATCCTCAGCGTCGTGTAATCCTCAGATGTTATCATCAGTCTTACGAGTAAAAATAAAAGAACTGGTGCAATTCTCAAGTGGCATATAATCTACGGACGATTTACGCTCTAAGAAAAGTGAAATGCTTAGTATATGATATGTGGTATATTGCTTATTTTATGATATGTTTCCTTGTGTATGACACATATAAAATTGATTCCATTTTCTGCCTATAATCCCAAAAACCGTATAACCATCAAATGCTATTTTCAGTCTTAAAAATAAAAAAACTGATATAATCCTTTAGTTCTGCAGGGCGCATAAATATTAAGTGAACATATTAAATTATATATAAAGTGAACATATTAAAATATTCGAGAGATAAATATAAGTTAATATAAACATATTAAAAGTGAACATGCTTAGTGTATGGTACGTTGGTATGTTGCCTATTTTATGGCACGTTTCATAGTGTATGGTATATATAAATTGATTTCATTTTCTGCCTATAATCGGCGTATAAATCTCAGGTGTTAATTTAATTTTTAAAAATTAAAGAACTGGTGTAAGTCGCAAGTAACGTATAATCTGAAAAGCATTCGCGCTTTAAGCGAACATGCTTAGTATATGGCATGTTTTATGGTATATATGCCATGTTTCATGTACTAGCACATATGGTGTTCTTCGCAATTTAACTATTTTTGTTCGTCTTCCTACCATTGGTCCACAAATTTATTTTTTTTTTGCATTTAAGAGATTGCAAATATTTTCCTTCTATTATTTTTTGCAAAAAGCAATTTCACGAGACATTGTTGAATTAATTCTTATGAATCTTCTGGGAAACCAACCACCAAAAATTATCCTAACTTACGATTACGACTAATGCAGTCAATTGCGATGAATACTATATCATGATGCGTACCTTGATGTAGTTTAAACGATAAATTACTTCCTTTAATCTATAATCGTTTCTTGATCATAAATATTTTTAAAGTTTTCTGCAAATTACAATCTTAAGTATCATTCTTCTCAATTCCTTAGAGTCTTTTTAACGACTTAAAATATTTAAATGTATGAATATCTAATTTTGTTATATAAGTTCTTATAATTTCAATAAAATTTTAGAATTGCATTGACGTCAGAGGATTGATAAAATCTGTTATTAAAATGAATAGGAAAACTATTACTAAGCTAGATATGACAGGATATGCGTATTTGCTAATTATCATCAATTGAGTTTATTTCTATCAAACAATACTTTTTAACAATTTTGACTTGCAAAAAATATCAAATAAAACTTCAAAAGATATACATAGTATGTAGGGATTGCAATACCGGTATACCGGGATACCGAATATCGGTATTTTGAGCCATATGTACAATTTTGTAATACCGGTATTCATAAGTTTAAATACTGTTTTTTCGGTATTTACTAGAAATTTAAAATTCTCATCTATACAAGAATTCTTATATGTAAAATTCTTATTGTATAACAAATTCTTATTCTTATTCTATTCTCCATAAACCTATCCACATTCAGAAGAATTCGGTAAAGTTATCGAAGATTATGATGACACTAATGCCGATAGTGAAAAGGAATTGTCTCTTGAACGAAAATTAGAATTCGTGATAACTAAAAAAATTTCAACAAACCAAAATACAATACAGAAATAAGCTATATCCTAAACAATCCGACGAGAAATAGATTTATTTGAAGAGGAGGGATTTAGAGGTAAATACTTTGAAAAAGTACATCGCGCATTACTAACAGTACTACCAACTAGCGTAGATGCTGAAAGAGCGTTTTCGACAGCTGGTCATTTTTGCACAAAATTACGTTCCAGGCTTAATGATAATACAATTGATGCATTATAATTTTTAAGATCACATTTCAAAAATTTGTAATAGTATTACCACAGACTGAATAGTGATGTTTACACTTTTTTGTGATTTAACTAAATAAGATGTTCCTTTACTTTTTTGTGATTCTTTATATACTGTTATAATTAATAAGTTACAATTTTTTGTGATGTTTACATTCTCCAATAAAACTGGCAAATAAAACAACACAAAAACGCCTGTGTTTTCTTTCTTTTTCTAAAATTTCTCCTACCGGTATTAAAAGCGGTATCCCGGTATTAAGATCTAAAAAATACCGAATACCGGTATTGAACTTTTGGTCCGATATTGCAATACCTAATAGTATGTGTACAACATTTGCACATGATATTCGCTAATATGATGACAATTTTAATTAGATAGAGGCTTCTTTAGTCTTTTTTTTTAAATCTTCCTTATACAAGAAAGTTTTTTTTTTTTTTTGCGAAAATTTGTTTTACGGATGTATTGACATCATTTAATTAATATTATTTGTGAATTTATTACTATTATTATTATTATTTGTTTTCCTCCCAAAAGATAGAAATGCATCAAAAATTTATTGAACCAAATGATAAGGATAAATTTCCTAAATTCTTAACATTTTAAAAGGATATCGTCTATTTTATTGTATTTAAAATATAGTGGCGGGTTTTTATTTTCAATTTTTAGAAATGTAACTTCTGGTTGCAGAAATTTTCATTCTCGTTTATTAGGTTTTGGCCTGCTAAAGGATCTTTTCCAAAATTAGGTATATATTTTATTGAGTTTGCTTAATAATATTTTTAATTTTTATTTATATATTTTAATTTTAATTTATATTTTAATGAAATTTCAGAACGTTAATATTTTAATGCGATTATGTGGCATTAGCATTTTAATGAGATTTTATTTAATGAGGTTACGAGCAGGTTTAATGAGATTATTTCTATCGCAATTAAGTGAAGCAGTGACTTTGTAATGTAATGAAGCATTGTCTTCATAAATAAAGCCTTGGCTTTGTAATGAAATGAAGCATCGACTTTGTAATATAATGAAGCAGTGATTTTGAAAATGAAGCATTGTATTTGATATATAATAAAACTTTGTTTTTGCAAATGCAGCATTGGCTTTGTAATGTAATGGAGCATTACATTCATAATGTAATAAAGCATTGCCTTTGTAATATAATGAAGCATTGGTTTTGTAATGTAATGGAAAATTATCTCTGTAATATAATGTATTACCTTTGTAAATGAAGCATCGGCTTTGTAATGTAATGAGTGACTTTGTAAATAAAGCATTACCTTCGTAATGTCATAAAGCGTTGCCTTTGTAATATATTGAAGCGTTGCCTTTGTAATATATTGAAGCATTGCCTTTGTAATCTAAGGGAGTATTGTCTTCATAAATGAAGTATTGGATTTGCAATGCAATGAAGAATTATCTCATGTAAAGGGATATTGCGTTTGTAAATGAAGATTGGCTTTGTAATGTGCGACTTTGTAAATGAAACATTACCTTCGTAGTATCATGAAGCATTGCCATGTAATGTAACGAAGATTTGTCTCTGTAATGTGATGAAATATTGTTTTTGTAAATGTAGGCATTGTCTTTCTAATGTAATGAATGACTTTGTAAATGAAGCATTGCCTTCGTAATGCCCTAAAGTATTGTCTTTGTAATGTAATGAAGAATTGCATTTGTAAATGAAGCATTTTATTTGTAATGTAATAAAGCTTTTCTATTGTAAATGTAGCATTGGCTTTGTAATGTAATAAAGTATTTCCTTTGTAATGTAATAAAGTATTTCCTTTGTAATGTAATGAATCATTGCCTTTATAATGTAATGAATCATTGCCTTTACAAATAAAGTATTGGTTTTGTAATGTAAGGAATCATAGTCTTTTCAAATGAAGCATTGCATTTCTAATGTAATGGATTGTCTTTAAATGAAGCATTGGCTTTGTAACATCATGAAGCATCATTGTAGTGTTGCGAAACATTGGCTTTGTAATGTAATGAAGCAGTGACGTTGTAAATGAAGCATTGCCTTCGTAATGTAATAAAACATTGGCTTTGCAATGTAATGTAGTGCTTTTGTAATGTAATGAAGCATTGGCTTTGTAATAAAAGCATTGACTTTGTAATGTAATGAGTGACTTTGTAAATGAAGCATTGTCTTTTAAATATTGTTTTGGCTTTGTAATGTAATGAATTATATTTGTAAATAAAGCATTACCTTTGTAATGTAATGAAACATTATCTTTGTAAATGGAGCATTGCCTTTGTAATGTAATGAAGCATTATCTTTGTAAATGGAGCATTGCCTTTGTAATGTAATGAAGCATTCCCTTTATTGCCATCAATTCACAGTTTGGAATACCGTAACAATAAACAGGTTAAAAAAAAAAAGATACCGCGCATCCAAATTACCCAAATCGGTATTGTATAATTACCTTCCCCTTTCGGCCACCGGTCAAGCCAGGTGCGGCGTCGAGCCCTTGACCTGCATGGCCCGTCAGCCGGTTCGGCCGATCCGGGTCAGAGGCTGTGAGACGCATCTGGGTGAATGTCAAGTGAAAGTGGGTCGCCTTTCCCTTTTCATTGCAGACGACACGTTCGCCTTTTGTTGCAGACTCCCTTGTTGGTGGAATGGGGATCAGGGAGATAGTCATCTCTTCTTTCTCACCCCCGCCTTTTGTTCCATCGGACAACAGATTCAGTTGCAGTTGGGTTTGGTAAATCATGTCATCAAACGGTAATGTATAGTAAAAAAAAAGCTCTCAAAGCTTGGTGGACAGTACGTTGGGTTTTAGAACTAGAAGATAGTTTCAAAACTTTACAAGTTGCGTCGAATCAAAAGCTTTCATATTTATGCCATGTATAGTTTGGTTTGTAGATCTACGGTCATTTTGTGCACACTTTGGGCATATTAGACCTTTGTACATACAGTTTAACGTGGATTCCGAATCACGCACAAACCTCCATGCCACCGCCAGAATTCTAATCTGAAGCCTATGGTACCAATGGCTAGAGAGCAACCAATTGGCCATCAGGCTTGACTGGTTTGGTATGGTTTGTTGATCTATGGTCATTTTGTGCGCACTTTGGACTACTTAGACCGGGACTTACAGTTTAAAGTGGGATCCGAACTTTAACAAACATCCATTCCACCGCCAGGATTAGAATCTGAAGCTTGTAGTACCAAAGGCCAGAGCGCTAACCAATTGGCCATCAGGTCGCCTGTGGCACGTATAGGCAGGTACATCTGTTGACTATAACAAACCTTTTCGTTGGGATCAAAGAAAAGGTTCCGCTATCGAAGCTGTTTGTTCAAAATTGTGGTGGGGATGGTGGATGTATATTTAATCTCTTATACCACCCTGGGTTACGTTGGTTCTGCTACATATCTGCCTTATGGAATTTAATGACTTCAGTTCACAGTCCCTGCTATTTTAAAACAATAATAGATTTCAAAAAAATAGTCATATTAAACAACTGTTGAAATAAAAAAAATGCAAATATAAGGGCTTTATTATAAAATATTTTAATTACTAAAATTAAAAAGGCTTATGGAAATATTAAAACAGTTATTAAATATAAAAATTAATTTAAGAGAAGAATTATATTAAGATAATTATATTAAATTATAATAAGAATTATAATATATAAGAATTTAATGAAAAAGTCTCCCGCTAATCTATACTAAGAAAATACTGAAAACCCGATATTAAAGGGAAAAAAACTGAAAAATCTATACTAAAAAAATTCTGAAAAATCTATATTAAGACAATACTGAAAAACCTATAATAAGAAAATATTAAAAAATCTATACTAATGTATAGTGTGAAAAATATGTAATACGTAATGCACGTTTTCTATTTGTTTAATTAATTTTTTCTTTTCTTCAATAAAAAGGATTGGATATAAACTAAAATCTTTATTTTTTAATAAGGCAGACTAGATAAAAATTAATTATATTTTTTTAAGAAGGATTTTTTCAATAAAGAGGACTAGATATAAACTAAAATCTTTATTTTTCAATAATGCAGATTACGGATAAAGTAAAAATCCCTTTTTTTCCAACAAAGCGGACATATAAATTAAAATCCTTTTCTGTCAAAAGGACTGGATATAAACTAAAATCCTTATTTTTCAATATTGGGCTAGATATGAATTACATTTTTTTTTTCTATAAAGAGGACTAGATATAAATTAAAATCCTTACTTTTCAGTAAGGCAGACTAGAAGTCAACTAAAATCCCTTTTTTTCGCAATAAAGCAGACTAGATGTAAACTAAAATCTCTTTCTCAATTCCTTCTATTAGCTCACACTCTCCCTATATATATCTTGTTCAAATTTTCAATCGTTCATAAAATACTTTTTATTCATCCACTCAACTTCAAATAGATTTTTTTTTAACTCGTAGTGGATGACACTTGATGTTAATACAGTTTTTTCAAATATTAATTCAGTAATTAAATTTAATTAATTAATTTTAGTTTTTTTCTTAGATTTAAGTTGCCTGTATCTACCAATAGATGGCGACAGACAAACTTAAAAAACTTAATGAAAATTATTCAAAAAGGACTTCCTGCATTATAATGGAAAAAAAAGTAGGAAATGACTTTAAAAAAAAAAAACTTTTTAGATTACTTGTTTTATCTAGAAAAATATATTTGGGAATCGATTTACATCTTACATCGATCATGCAGCCAACATATGTAAAAAAAAAAAAATAAATTACAAATCATAAATGATTTTTGAAACATAAATGTTTTGAATTTTATGAATATGTACGTTGAGTTATAAAGACCCATGAGTTAGAATCTTTGAATTCAACATTTTAAAATTAAAATAATAAATCTATTTATTTCAAATAACAAAATAAATTATTTTATCTCAGTTTATGCAAATCATGAAGTACTTTTGTAAATTTTTTAAAATAATAATCTTCTCAAACTTGATTTATGTAAACTGTAGAAATAAAATCAATTTCAAACTAATAATCTTCTCAAACTTGATTTATGTAAACTGTAGAAATAAAATCAATTTCAAACTAATAATCTTCTCAAACTTGATTTATGTAAACTGTAGAAATAAAATCAATTTCAAACTAATAATCTTCTCAAACTTGATTTATGTAAACTGTAGAAATAAAATCAATTTCAAACTAATAATCTTCACAAAATTGATTGATGTAAAATGTAGGAATAAAATCAATTTAAAATCCGTTCACTTGCCTGATAGATTTTCTTATTTGAAGTATTTATTGCGGATGCCTATTGTACGCATCATTTAGATGATTCCTGGAATGTGTCGATTTCCAAACAGGAAGGGGAATATATTTTTCGTACTTCCTTCAGAATTTCCCATTTCCTTTATTTTGATTCCGGTTCATCAATGAATTATAAATTATTACTAAATACAGGTAATTTTATTCATTAACAGTTCAATGAAGTTCATTCAAAAATATCTGTTTCATTTGATTTACTTTAACGTAAATATGTTAATTTTATGTATTGATAAATACTGCATTAATCATAGTATAAAAAATATTTCTTTTTATTTTTTAAGGATTTTATTTGGTATAACAAATGGCTGAAAGTGTCTACATAATATTCGTTGATGAAATAGGTGTCAGAAATGTTTTGAGTATGAATGAAAATACATTGAATTTAAAATTTATTAATTAATTTAATTAATTAATAAAATAATTAATTTTATTCTTTTCGTTATAAATTCATAATTTTTCATAAAAAAAATTATTATATATAAAAGACCCGAATTAAGTGAATATTTTATATAAAAGTTTTGAATATATTTATGATTTCTATAGTATTTAACCACATAAATATATTTTAGATTTGTGACTTACTGTAGATTGAAAGCATTTAATTTAATATAAAATATTATTAAATTTAATAAATATAAAATATTACAAATATTAAATTAAATTAAATTATTTATTATTTAATTAAAAAATTACTTTCCCCATACAGGATTTAATTACAATAAAGATATATCATGACAAAAAAAAGAAAATCTGAAATTTTTCTATAAGAAAAGCTCTATGAGAACTGTAAGTTTATAAAAAAATTAATTAAAAAAAAAAACAAATGGTATGACAATTGCACAATGAAGAAAAAACGGAAATTAGAAGTTCTTTTTATTTCTGGTAAAATATTAATTATTAATTGATAATGTTTAGAGACCACTTGTATATTCTGTAATAAAATTAGCGTCAGAAATACTCTATTAATTAAAATATATTCAATATTAAAATTTATATCTTGCCTTTATTGTAAATTCATAGTTTTACTTTTTAGATTAAAAAATTATCCATTTTATACTTGATAGATTTGAATTAAATGCATTATTAGACTATTATATAGAGTGGATGTTGAAAAATATGAAACAAAATTATTGAAAATTATATAAACTGAATGATATAAAACAAAATTAATTCGTGGCAATTAAAAAATATATATATCGTTGACTGATGCAGTTCTTTCAAAACGGGCAATTAGGTTTCGAAACCCATTATCAATAGAAGGAACTCTAATATTAAAATATTGCAGTTTTTTTCTCTGGGTATGAAAAATAAAAAGAACGTGTATGGAACAACTATATGTAGAACAACAACTATACGGCAACACCTATATGTAGGGCAACAACCATTGACTGTTAAAAGCGATATGTATGGCGTGGATGGACAGCTCGCGGCACACGTGTCACAGTGTGGATGGGGGGAGTTTATACAGTGGCATGCGAAGAATTATTGAAAAATTGAAAAATTTGAAAAAATAACGTCATCTTCAGGAACTTCAACAAAATCTGTAAAAACCTTACTCGTACACTACTGAATACAACAGCACCTGGAAAGTGCAATGCTTGACACCAATACAATTGATGTTTACCTCATCATAAACAGTATGGTCATGGCACAAACTCAATGGTTTAAGTTGTTTAACTTGATTATAGGGAAAAGATTGTATTTTTCCTATCCTAATTGGTCACATATATCTTCTTTTGTGACCAAACATTTCCTTTCCCTGACTCAATTTTGGAGAAAAAAGATTAACGCATTTCACATTAGTGGAGGAATTAGCTACCAAAGTCAATAATGCTCCGAACCATGATAAATTTAATATCCATTTTGCAGGATTCATTCAGTACTAGCTTTGATGATTTTTCAAGATGATAAAAAAAATGCTGATCTTTTCACAAATCCTTTTTCAGTTTCTCTGGAAGACGTTAATTGTTACCCACTTCAAATCCAAATCGAAATTATTGACCATACTACACTGAAAATAAAATATGAGGAACTTATTTCAACTGGAAGTGCTCCAAATTATATTGAATTTTGGAAATTTGTACCAACAAGCAATTTTTCAAATTTACATGATTTGGCTGTCAGTTATTCTTGTAGGTTTGGATCAACATATGTTTGTGAACAAATGTTTTCTATTATGAATATAAAAAAAATCAAAATACAAGTTTAACTGATATGCATTTAAAACAGCTAATTGTGTTAGCATCTTAAGGTCCTACTCCTGATATAGATGATTCGGTCAAAAAAATATAATTCAAAAGCTACAGTAATTAAGTATTGACTGTTTAATAATTATTTAGGATTAAATTTTTCAAGTTATTCGGTATTTTGTACAAAACTAAATTGACTGAATCTTTAAAAATGTATATTAACAATAAAATCTAATTTTGTACCTTATTTATTATATTAGAGATTTTTTGCATAACGTTTTTTTATCATCCGATATTTTTCTTCCTAGCGCGCATGCTCAAAGGAATAGCTCAGTAGTGCAGTATTACAGATACTCATGCGCAATAGGTACAAAGTTTCCTATGAGCATGCGCGCTAGGAAGAAAAAAAATATAAGATATTTTTTTCTAGCTAGAAGCTAGAATTAAGCTAGAATTTAACTCGACCCGCCTTCCTGGGGGGGGCACACGAAAATTTATATCGGACGATAAAAAAACGTTATGCAAAAATTCTCTATTATTTTTTTCAATTCCTTCTATTAGCTCACACTCTCCCTATATATATCTTGTTCATTTTTTCAATCGTTCATAAAATACTTTTTATTCTTCCACTCCAGTTCAAATACATTTCTTTTTAACTTGTAGGGGATGACACTGTATGTTAATACAGTTTTTTCAAATATTAATTCATTAATTAAATAAAATTAATTAATTAAAATTTTTTTTAGATTTAAGATGCAGTATCTATCAATAGATGGCGCCAACTAAACTTAAAAAAATGAATGAAAATTATTTATAAAGGACTTTCTGCAATATAGAAAAAAAAGTAGGAATTGACTTTTGAAATTTTTTTTTTTTTATATTACTTGTTAAATCTGTACTCCACTAAAAAGAGTGCCCTCTGCGTGAAAATCCTATAATCAGCAAAAAACAATATTTTTTCACCTTTCTATAGTTTTTATTATGTTGGAAAAGTTGAAAGTGGTACGCATAATTTGTTTTTCAGATAGTGGCACTCTTTCGAAAAAGGCTGGCAGCATCTGATGCAGGGCAACAACTATATGGCAGCAGCCATTGACAGTCAACAACTATATGTAGAGCAGGGGTCTCCAAACTTTCCAGCCTTAGGGCCATACTGTTTACTCCAGTAAGTACCGAGGGCCAAAACCGTTTTAATTTTTCTGCCATTATCTATAATTTCTAGACTAGTCGCCGAGTACGCGCTCTGAGCGAGCAGGTTTATGTTTGATTCAGGATATATATATTCCAAACATCGATATACATACATATGCGATACTCTTTCCCCAACATAACTACCGAGGGTAACCGCGGGATGTTCACTAGTTTATAATGTTAGTGGGATTCATGTCAATTATTTGTTAGTTGTTGTGCCATTTTCTGCGTATTATGCTTGCCATTCAGCTTTACCTAGCAAGTAAATAAAAACCGAGTTATTATCATTATGTGTTTTTTATCCAATATATTACAGCAACAATACGCTATTTGCTGTCACGGGCCGGATTTGGCCCGCGGGCCGTAGTTTGGAGACCCCTGATGTAGAGTAACAGCTATAGGGGCAGCCATTGAAAGAGTTAAGGATCTCCGGTCATTCTGTTCACACAAGGACTAAACAGACCGGTACCTACAGTTTAAAGTGGATTCCGCGATTGTTTTAAATGCAACATTTGTGACACATAATTTCATAAACGTAAACAATTAAAGGAGTATGCAAAGAAATAAATGAGCTATTCTTGATTAGCATCTTATAAATATAAGGTTTTGAAAAACAGAGTCACGAAAATTTACCTCTATAACCATGCTTCCTCATACACACTGGCAAAGAGCGCCTCCTGTGGCATTCATGAGAAATGGTCAGTTGGCCTCGAGATTCTCACCCGGGAAGTACAACGCAACCTGCGCTCCCGCTTTGAAACGTTTAGTTTATAGTCTCTCCACCCGAGAGAAAATAGATTTAGGGTATTAATTGGACTGCAGACTCTCATCTGGAGAGAAAGTATATTTCGCGCACCTATCTATAATATTATGCCTTTAAATGTATTGAAGATTGTATGTCTCTAATTGTATGCGTGTGTAAATAAAGCTGCGAATTCTCCAACCTCTGCCTCAACTATCTCAACCCAGGCACACTCAGTTACAATCTATTTGCCCACACACCTAGAAGAGAGGAAGAATATTTCACACACCCTGCGCATATCCGAGTTTCGGGGTTTCGGCTTAGAAGTGGAATCCTTCCACGAATCCGTAATTATCTGTCGTTAAATGTGTTAAATATTGTATATCTCAAATTGTATGTGTGGGTTGTTTGTACGTGTGTAAATAAAACAGGTTGGAGAACTTTATTCTCCAACCTGTGCCTCAAGTATCTCAACCCAACCATACTCAGTTACAAACTGATTGCCCAATTTGCCCACTACACAACTAAAAAATTTTCCTTGCATTTAGAAATAGATTGAAATTTATTGAATTTTCTGTGAACAAATTAAATGAAATGATTTCATTATAAGAAGTACGTAAAATAGATTCAGTTAAAGAAAACTTTTTATTCTCTTAAAATGTACGTTTAACTCTAAGTTATTGCAGCCACATATACATACATGTACAGTATGCAACATGTATTTTTAAAAGAGCGTTTTACGGTTAGAAATCCAATGAATTTTACTTATTTAATGTATTGTGTCAGTAAATAGAAAAAGGAAAATGTGAAAATAATTAGTATATCTTTAAATAATCCTTAACATTTTCAATAAATAGAATACAATACTCAACCTGTATACAGTTTGAGTATACAGGTTGATTTGAGTTGGTTTGAGTATACATATATTTTTTATAATACAGTTTGTTAAAAATTGTATTATAAAAAATGTCCTGTAAATCTGAACATCTGAAAATGTAAAAAAATTGCTAAAGAAATGTAGATTATTATGCATGAATTTTGTAAAATTATATATATTTTCCACTCTTTCGCTGAAATATTTGATTTTATAATTTCACAAATCTTTTTAAAAAAAGTCACTTTATATATAGAAATATTGAAAATAAGGGTAATTTTATAATTATCGATATGGATTTTCATTTTAATATCTTGACGGTATGTATTCTTTGAAAAAAATATTTTCAAGATATTATATCATACCTGATCATTGTTTACCCATTTATCATGCTTTGACAATTTATAAAATCGCTATTCGTTAGTTAATAATAATTTAAATTCCATTTACTCGCTTTTTTGTGTTTCTATATCATTTTTTTTATTCTTGCGTACATTTTTGTGCTTTGTTTTTATGTATTTAATATCGCTTGTTTATGTAAAAATAAAAGTTAAATTTTAAATAAAGCTACATAATATCAAATACCCATTAAATATCCTTTAAAATCCTATAAAATCAATCTATCTTTCTTTTATAGGATATTTTGAATATATATCCCAAATATCTTATAAAATATTCATTTAACATGCTTTAACAAATTATAAAATCCCTTTTCGTTAAGTAATATTAATTTAAATTTCTTTTATTCACTTTTTTATGTTCCTATATCATTTTTTTAATTCTTGTATACATTTTTTTGTGTTTTGTTTTTGTATATTTAATGTTGTTTGTTTATGTAAAAATACAAATTAAATTTTTTTAAAAATTATTTCATATCTAATATCCATTAAATATCCTATAAAATATATCTAACTATTTATATATATATATATATATATATATATATATATATATATATATATATATATATATATATATATATATATATATATATATATATATATATATATATATATATATAAACTATATATATATTCCTAATATCCTATAAAATATCCATTTAAAACAATTTATAAAATCCCTTTCCGTTATGTAATACAAATTTAATTTTTTTTACTCCTCTTTTTTGTGTTTCTATAGCATTTTTGAAATTCTTGTATACATTTTTGTGCTTTGATTTTATATATTTAATATTGCTTGTTTATGTAAAAATACATTACATTTTTAAAAAAGATATTTAATATCAAATATACAATTTTTTTTACCAGGTTTTTGTGTTTCTATATAATTTTTTTTATTCTTGTATACATTTTTTGCGCTTTGATTTACATATTTAATATCGCTTACTGACGTATAAATACAAGTTAAATTTTAAAAAAACCATTTAATATCAAGTATCCATTAAATATCCTATAAAATCGTATAAAATATAATTATCTCTCTCTATATTTAACTATATATATATCCCAAATATCCTATAAAATACCTATTTAAAACAATTTATAAAATTCTTTTTCGTTATGTAATATTGATTTAAATTACTTTTACTCGTTTTTTTGTGTTTCTATAGCATTTTTAAAATTCTTGTATACATTTTTGTGCTTTGTTTTTATATTTAATATTGCTTGTTTATGTAAAAATTCATTACATTTTTAAAAAAGATATTTAATATCAAATATACAATTTTTTTACTAGGTTTCTGTGTTTCTATATAATTTTTTTTATTCTTGTATACATTTTTTGCGCTTTGATTTACATATTTAATATCGCTTACTGACGTATAAATACAAGTTAAATTTTAAAAAAAACCATTTAATATCAAGTATCCATTAAATATCCTATAAAATCGTATAAAATATAATTATCTCTCTCTATATTTAACTATATATATATCCCAAATATCCTATAAAATACCTATTTAAAACAATTTATAAAATTCTTTTTCGTTATGTAATATTGATTTAAATTACTTTTACTCGTTTTTTTGTGTTTCTATAGCATTTTTAAAATTCTTGTATACATTTTTGTGCTTTGTTTTTATATTTAATATTGCTTGTTTATGTAAAAATTCATTACATTTTTAAAAAAGATATTTAATATCAAATATACAATTTTTTTACTAGGTTTCTGTGTTTCTATATAATTTTTTTTATTCTTGTATACATTTTTTGCGCTTTGATTTACATATTTAATATCGTTTACTGACGTATAAATACAAGTTAAATTTTAAAAAAACTATTTAATATCAAGTATCCATTAAATATCCTATAAAATCGTATAAAATATAATTATCTCTCTCTATATTTAACTATATATATATCCCAAATATCCTATAAAATACCTATTTAAAACAATTTATAAAATTCTTTTTCGTTATGTAATATTGATTTAAATTACTTTTACTCGTTTTTTTGTGTTTCTATAGCATTTTTAAAATTCTTGTATACATTTTTGTGCTTTGTTTTTATATATTTAATATTGCTTGTTTATGTAAAAATACATTACATTTTTAAAAAGATATTTAATATTAAATATACAATTTTTTTTTACTAGGTTTTTGTGTTTCTATATAATTTTTTTTTATTCTTGTATACATTTTTTGCGCTTTGATTTACATATTTAATATCGCTTACTGACGTATAAATACAAGTTAAATTAAAAAAAACTATTTAATATCAAGTATCCATTAAATATCCTATAAAATACCTATTTAAAACAATTTATAAAATTCTTTTTCGTTATGTAATATTGATTTAAATTACTTTTACTCGTTTTTTTGTGTTTCTATAGCATTTTTAAAATTCTTGTATACATTTTTGTGCTTTGTTTTTATATATTTAATATTGCTTGTTTATGTAAAAATACATTACATTTTTAAAAAAGATATTTAATATTAAATATACAATTTTTTTTACTAGGTTTTTGTGTTTCTATATAATTTTTTTTATTCTTGTATACATTTTTTGCGCTTTGATTTACATATTTAATATCGCTTACTGACGTATAAATACAAGTTAAATTAAAAAAAACTATTTAATATCAAGTATCCATTAAATATCCTATAAAATACCTATTTAAAACAATTTATAAAATTCTTTTTCGTTATGTAATATTGATTTAAATTACTTTTACTCGTTTTTTTGTGCTTCTATAGCATTTTTAAAATTCTTGTATACATTTTTGTGCTTTGTTTTTATACATTTAATATTGCTTGTTTATGTAAAAATACATTACATTTTTAAAAAAGATATTTAATATCAAATATACAATTTTTTTTACTAGGTTTTTGTGTTTCTATATAATTTTTTTTATTCTTGTATACATTTTTTGCGCTTTGATTTACATATTTAATATCGCTTACTGACGTATAAATACAAGTTAAATTTAAAAAAAAACTATTTAATATCAAGTATCCATTAAATATCCTATAAAATTGTATAAAATATAATTATCTCTCTCTATATTTAACTATATATATATCCCAAATATCCTATAAAATACCTATTTAAAACAATTTATAAAATTCTTTTTCGTTATGTAATATTGATTTAAATTACTTTTACTCCTTTTTTTGGTGTTTCTATAGCATTTTTAAAATTCTTGTATACATTTTTGTGCTTTGTTTTTATATATTTAATATTGCTTGTTTATGTAACAATACATTACATTTTTAAAAAAGATATTTAATATTAAATATACAATTTTTTTTACTAGGTTTTTGTGTTTCTATACAATTTTTTTTATTCTTGTATACATTTTTTGCGCTTTGATTTACATATTTAATATCGCTTACTGACGTATAAATACAAGTTAAATTAAAAAAAACTATTTAATATCAAGTATCCATTAAATATCCTATAAAATACCTATTTAAAACAATTTATAAAATCCCTTTCCGTTATGTAATACAAATTTAATTTTTTTTACTCCTTTTTTTTGTGTTTCTATAGCATTTTTGAAATTCTTGTATACATTTTTGTGCTTTGATTTTATATATTTAATATTGCTTGTTTATGTAAAAATACATTACATTTTTAAAAAAGATATTTAATATCAAATATACAATTTTTTTTACCAGGTTTTTGTGTTTCTATATAATTTTTTTTATTCTTGTATACATTTTTTGCGCTTTGATTTACATATTTAATATCGCTTACTGACGTATAAATACAAGTTAAATTTAAAAAAAAACCATTTAATATCAAGTATCCATTAAATATCCTATAAAATCGTATAAAATATAATTATCTCTCTCTATATTTAACTATATATATATCCCAAATATCCTATAAAATACCTATTTAAAACAATTTATAAAATTCTTTTTCGTTATGTAATATTGATTTAAATTACTTTTACTCGTTTTTTTGTGTTTCTATAGCATTTTTAAAATTCTTGTATACATTTTTGTGTTTTGTTTTTATATTTAATATTGCTTGTTTATGTAAAAATTCATTACATTTTTAAAAAAGATATTTAATATCAAATATACAATTTTTTTACTAGGTTTCTGTGTTTCTATATAATTTTTTTTATTCTTGTATACATTTTTTGCGCTTTGATTTACATATTTAATATCGTTTACTGACGTATAAATACAAGTTAAATTTTAAAAAAAACTATTTAATATCAAGTATCCATTAAATATCCTATAAAATCGTATAAAATATAATTATCTCTCTCTATATTTAACTATATATATATCCCAAATATCCTATAAAATACCTATTTAAAACAATTTATAAAATTCTTTTTCGTTATATAATATTGATTTAAATTACTTTTACTCGTTTTTTTGTGTTTCTATAGCATTTTTAAAATTCTTGTATACATTTTTGTGCTTTGTTTTTATATATTTAATATTGCTTGTTTATGTAAAAATACATTACATTTTTAAAAAAGATATTTAATATTAAATATACAATTTTTTTTACTAGGTTTTTGTGTTTCTATATAATTTTTTTTATTCTTGTATACATTTTTTGCGCTTTGATTTACATATTTAATATCGCTTACTGACGTATAAATACAAGTTAAATTAAAAAAAAACTATTTAATATCAAGTATCCATTAAATATCCTATAAAATACCTATTTAAAACAATTTATAAAATTCTTTTTCGTTATGTAATATTGATTTAAATTACTTTTACTCGTTTTTTTGTGTTTCTATAGCATTTTTAAAATTCTTATATACATTTTTGTGCTTTGTTTTTATATATTTAATATTGCTTGTTTATGTAAAAATACATTACATTTTTAAAAAAGATATTTAATATCAAATATACAATTTTTTTTACTAGGTTTTTGTGTTTCTATATAATTTTTTTTATTCTTGTATACATTTTTTGCGCTTTGATTTACATATTTAATATCGCTTACTGACGTATAAATACAAGTTAAATTAAAAAAAACTATTTAATATCAAGTATCCATTAAATATCCTATAAAATACCTATTTAAAACAATTTATAAAATTCTTTTTCGTTATGTAATATTGATTTAAATTACTTTTACTCGTTTTTTTGTGTTTCTATAGCATTCTTAAAATTCTTATATACATTTTTGTGCTTTGTTTTTATATATTTAATATTGCTTGTTTATGTAAAAATACATTACATTTTTAAAAAAGATATTTAATATCAAATATACAATTTTTTTTTTACTAGGTTTTTGTGTTTCTATATAATTTTTTTTATTCTTGTATACATTTTTTGCGCTTTGATTTACATATTTAATATCGCTTACTGACGTATAAATACAAGTTAAATTAAAAAAACTATTTAATATCAAGTATCCATTAAATATCCTATAAAATACCTATTTAAAACAATTTATAAAATTCTTTTTCGTTATGTAATATTGATTTAAATTACTTTTACTCGTTTTTTTGTGCTTCTATAGCATTTTTAAAATTCTTGTATACATTTTTGTGCTTTGTTTTTATATTTAATATTGCTTGTTTATGTAAAAATTCATTACATTTTTAAAAAAGATATTTAATATCAAATATACAATTTTTTTACTAGGTTTCTATGTTTCTATATAATTTTTTTTATTCTTGTATACATTTTTTGCGCTTTGATTTACATATTTAATATCGCTTACTGACGTATAAATACAAGTTAAATTTAAAAAAAAACCATTTAATATCAAGTATCCATTAAATATCCTATAAAATCGTATAAAATATAATTATCTCTCTATATTTAACTATATATATATCCCAAATATCCTATAAAATACCTATTTAAAACAATTTATAAAATTCTTTTTCGTTATGTAATATTGATTTAAATTACTTTTACTCGTTTTTTTGTGTTTCTATAGCATTTTTAAAATTCTTGTATACATTTTTGTGCTTTGTTTTTATATATTTAATATTGCTTGTTTATGTAAAATACATTACATTTTTAAAAAAAGATATTTAATATTAAATATACAATTTTTTTTACTAGGTTTTTGTGTTTCTATATAATTTTTTTTATTCTTGTATACATTTTTGCGCTTTGATTTACATATTTAATATCGCTTACTGACGTATAAATACAAGTTAAATTAAAAAAAACTATTTAATATCAAGTATCCATTAAATATCCTATAAAATACCTATTTAAAACAATTTATAAAATTCTTTTACGTTATGTAATATTGATTTAAATTACTTTTACTCGTTTTTTGTGTTTCTATAGCATTTTAAAATTCTTGTATACATTTTTGTGCTTTGTTTTTATATATTTAATATTGCTTGTTTATGTAAAAATACATTACATTTTTAAAAAAGATATTTAATATTAAATATACAATTTTTTTTTTACTAGGTTTTTGTGTTTCTATATAATTTTTTATTCTTGTATACATTTTTTTTGCGCTTTGATTTACATATTTAATATCGCTTACTGACGTATAAATACAAGTTAAATTAAAAAAACTATTTAATATCAAGTATCCATTAAATATCCTATAAAATACCTATTTAAAACAATTTATAAAATTCTTTTCGTTATGTAATATTGATTTAAATTACTTTTACTCGTTTTTTTTGTGCTTCTATAGCATTTTAAAATTCTTGTATACATTTTTGTGCTTTGTTTTTATACATTTAATATTGCTTGTTTATGTAAAAATACATTACATTTTTAAAAAGATATTTAATATCAAATATACAATTTTTTTTTTACTAGGTTTTTGTGTTTCTATATAATTTTTTTTTTTATTCTTGTATACATTTTTTGCGCTTTGATTTACATATTTAATATCGCTTACTGACGTATAAATACAAGTTAAATTAAAAAAAACTATTTAATATCAAGTATCCATTAAATATCCTATAAAATTGTATAAAATATAATTATCTCTCTCTATATTTAACTATATATATCCCAAATATCCTATAAAATACCTATTTAAAACAATTTATAAAATTCTTTTTCGTTATGTAATATTGATTTAAATTACTTTTACTCCTTTTTTTGGTGTTTCTATAGCATTTTTAAAATTCTTGTATACATTTTTGTGCTTTCTTTTTATATATTTAATATTGCTTGTTTATGTAACAATACATTACATTTTTAAAAAAGATATTTAATATTAAATATACAATTTTTTTTTTTTACTAGGTTTTTGTGTTTCTATATAATTTTTTTTTTTATTCTTGTATACATTTTTTGCGCTTTGATTTACATATTTAATATCGCTTACTGACGTATAAATACAAGTTAAATTAAAAAAAACTATTTAATATCAAGTATCCATTAAATATCCTATAAAATACCTATTTAAAACAATTTATAAAATCCCTTTCCGTTATGTAATACAAATTTAATTTTTTTTACTCCTTTTTTGTGTTTCTATAGCATTTTTGAAATTCTTGTATACATTTTTGTGCTTTGATTTTATATATTTAATATTGCTTGTTTATGTAAAAATACATTACATTTTTAAAAAAGATATTTAATATCAAATATACAATTTTTTTTTTACCAGGTTTTTGTGTTTCTATATAATTTTTTTTTTTATTCTTGTATACATTTTTTGCGCTTTGATTTACATATTTAATATCGCTTACTGACGTATAAATACAAGTTAAATTTTAAAAAAAAACCATTTAATATCAAGTATCCATTAAATATCCTATAAAATCGTATAAAATATAATTATCTCTCTCTATATTTAACTATATATATATCCCAAATATCCTATAAAATACCTATTTAAAACAATTTATAAAATTCTTTTTCGTTATGTAATATTGATTTAAATTACTTTTACTCGTTTTTTTGTGTTTCTATAGCATTTTTAAAATTCTTGTATACATTTTTGTGTTTTGTTTTTATATTTAATATTGCTTTGTTTATGTAAAATTCATTACATTTTTAAAAGATATTTAATATCAAATATACAATTTTTTTACTAGGTTTCTGTGTTTCTATATAATTTTTTTTATTCTTGTATACATTTTTTGCGCTTTGATTTACATATTTAATATCGCTGACTGACGTATAAATACAAGTTAAATTAAAAAAAACTATTTAATATCAAGTATCCATTAAATATCCTATAAAATACCTATTTAAAACAATTTATAAAATTCTTTTTCGTTATGTAATATTGATTTAAATTACTTTTACTCGTTTTTTTTGTGTTTCTATAGCATTTTTAAAATTCTTATATACATTTTTGTGCTTTGTTTTTATATATTTAATATTGCTTGTTTATGTAAAAATACATTACATTTTTAAAAAGATATTTAATATCAAATATACAATTTTTTTTTTTACTAGGTTTTTGTGTTTCTATATAATTTTTTTATTCTTGTATACATTTTTTGCGCTTTGATTTACATATTTAATATCGCTTACTGACGTATAAATACAAGTTAAATTAAAAAAACTATTTAATATCAAGTATCCATTAAATATCCTATAAAATACCTATTTAAAACAATTTATAAAATTCTTTTTCGTTATCTAATATTGATTTAAATTACTTTTACTCGTTTTTTTGTGTTTCTATAGCATTTTTAAAATTCTTATATACATTTTTGTGCTTTGTTTTTATATATTTAATATTGCTTGTTTATGTAAAAATACATTACATTTTTAAAAAAGATATTTAATATCAAATATACAATTTTTTTTTTACTAGGTTTTTGTGTTTCTATATAATTTTTTTTATTCTTGTATACATTTTTTGCGCTTTGATTTACATATTTAATATCGCTTACTGACGTATAAATACAAGTTAAATTTAAAAAAAAACTATTTAATATCAAGTATCCATTAAATATCCTATAAAATTGTATAAAATATAATTATCTCTCTCTATATTTAACTATATATATATCCCAAATATCCTATAAAATACCTATTTAAAACAATTTATAAAATTCTTTTTCGTTATGTAATATTGATTTAAATTACTTTTACTCCTTTTTTTGGTGTTTCTATAGCATTTTTAAAATTCTTGTATACATTTTTGTGCTTTGTTTTTATATATTTAATATTGCTTGTTTATGTAACAATACATTACATTTTTAAAAAAGATATTTAATATTAAATATACAATTTTTTTTACTAGGTTTTTGTGTTTCTATATAATTTTTTTTATTCTTGTATACATTTTTTGCGCTTTGATTTACATATTTAATATCGCTTACTGACGTATAAATACAAGTTAAATTAAAAAAAACTATTTAATATCAAGTATCCATTAAATATCCTATAAAATACCTATTTAAAACAATTTATAAAATTCTTTTTCGTTATGTAATATTGATTTAAATTACTTTTACTCGTTTTTGTGTTTCTATAGCATTTTTAAAATTCTTGTATACATTTTTGTGTTTTGTTTTTATGTATTTATTATTGCTTGTTTATGTAAAAATACATTACATTTTTAAAAAAGATATTTAATATCAAATATACAATTTTTTTTTACTAGGTTTCTGTGTTTCTATATAATTTTTTTTATTCTTGTATACATTTTTTGTGCTTTGTTTCTGTCGATTTAATATTCCTTGTTTATGTAACAATGCAAGTTAAATTTAAAAAAAAGAAAAACTAATAAAATAAGCTGATTTATCAAGAGAAAAATCTGGAATTAAGTTTTAAATTTAAGTGTAAAAACATGTAAAACATGTAGTTTATTTTCCTTGTTAAAATAACTACTTTTATTTGGTATGAAGGAAACTATTGTAGCTGATACTACGATAAACTAAAATACAATAGTCATGATTAATTTTCATAAGACAGAAATAAAATAGAAGGAGACATTTACTACAAAATTGAAGAAGCAAGGTTAAAATTGACGTAAAAGAAACTATTAGCAAGTTAGATTAAAAACAAATTCTAGCTATTTTGATGCTATTACAATAGATTAAACAACTCTGTATTATTGTTACTAGACATAGTTACATGTTCGATTATTAAAGCTCTGACGAAGTCACTATAATTTTACTTTAAAAAAAAATTGTTAATATGTTTTCAAAGAAAGTATCAAATTTTAAATATTTCCTTATTGTTCATAATTGTTATACAAATAATTGTAAAAGTATCTTTTAAAACAAAAGAATTGACTGTAATTAATAGTTATTTTAGAACGAAATTTGTTTGCTGGTTTGTGGAATTTTATCAATGTTTTGAGAAGATGTTTCAAAAAGTTTTTTTTTAACAATTATTATTGTTATATCTCTAATAAAACGAACTTATTTAATACGGTTTCCTATAATAAAGTTTTGTTCTAGTGCGATTAATAAATTGGGGGGTATATCCATATTGACATTTTTTAAAATATCGCTTCCTTTCAACACGATTAATAAATTAGGAAAATATTCCTATAATAAATATTCTTAGAATACTTTAAAACTTTGACACGACTGACAAAATTAAAGAATATCCCTACAATAGAACATTATATCAGTAACTGTTAAAACAATTAATAAATTGGGAAAAATACAACTTTAGTAAGGCCTGCTTAAAACACGATTGGCTATAAAATGATTGGTAAATTGGCGAAAATATCTATATAACACGACGTATTGACATATTTATTTATTATTTCTATCTAAGGTTCAATTTTTTTAGTAAAACTTCTTATTACAACATTTGAGAATTCGTATTTACATATTTATTTATTATTTCTATCTAAGGTTCAATGTTTTTAGTAAAACTTCTTATTACAACATTTGAGAATTAAGAATATCTAAGTACAGTAAAATATATAAAAAAAGCTTAAAAAGCAAGGACTAACTAATACAATATTTAACATTTGGGCGTTTATCTTATTGTGTGTATATTAATAAATACATTTCTCATTATTTAAAATATATATATACGAGTATTAATACATTATAGTATAACGTTTGGAGTATTTCTGTTTTATTTTTGTAAAACTCAAGCTCAATATAAGATTTGTTTAATACATTTATAACCGTATTATATATGAATTATTTATCTTGAATAGGTATGCGCATGGGGCCTGATGGCCAAGTGATTAGCGCCGTTTCGCTCGGTACCACAGGCTTCAGTCTCGAGTCCCGGAGTTGTTCATGGATGCTTGTAGTGGTTCGGAATCCACTCTAAATTGAAGGTCCCGGTCTAATGTGAGTAGGGATTGCAATATCGGACCAAAAGTTCAATACCGGTATTCGGTATTTTTTAGATCTTAATACCGGGATACCGGTTTTAATACCGGTAGCAGAAATTTTAGAAAAAGAAAGAAAGCACATGTGTTTTTTTGTTTTATTTGCCATTTTTATTAGAGAATGTAATTATCACAAAAAACACTCGAAATGGCAAACCATCTAATGCTGTCATTTTACTTAGAATTTCATTCAAATTATCTTTTTTTTTTTTCAAAATAATCAAAAATCCCTGATAGCTTGGGCTTAGAAACTGTGCTTCAGTTTGTATCTTCATCGCAATTAGATACTTTCCTCTTTAACAAATTTGTATCATGTTTCGTTTTTAAATGTGTATGGAGTCCGCTTGTACTTCCTCCATTCACTTTAGAAATTCTTGAACATTTTTTACATTGGGCCATCCTATTCTTTTTATCACATAAATAATGAAACCAAACCGAAGTATTATCAACTGATTTTTTTATGTTCTTATTCATTATTATGGGGTATTATTTATGAGCATATATGTAATAAATCTGAAAAATAGCTTGAACTCTAAAGTATGATATGCAAATACAATGTGAATAACAAACTCACCAATTTAAAAAATATCGCAATATTACACACTTTCTTCACAACTACAACCTTGTTTTCCCAGATGAGAATTTCTAGTTTTCAGATAAGAATTCTGAATAAGAATTCATAGATAAGAATTCTAAATTTCTAGTAAATACCGACATAACGGTATTTAAACTTGTGAATAACGGTATTACAAAATTGTACAAATGGCTCAAAATACCGGTATTCGGTATCCCGGTACACCGGTATTGCAATCCCTAAATATGAGCATAGGGCTGACAACCCTACCCAGTAAAAAGAAAAACATCTCATGTTTCGAATCTGCTAATAGGCATGAGGCTGTTAAGGAAATGATGCCTTACCATGACGATGTTGGCCATGTATTCACTGTCACTCAGAAAAGTACCGTTCAAACACTAAAAACAATTGGAAAACGATCTAACATATAGATATTTTATTTCTTTATATATAATTTTAAAAAAATCCAGAACTTGATACATAATACTACATTACTTTAAAAAGTGTTTTAGTATTTGTTTTGATTTTCTTGTTGTTAAATATTTCAATTTTTGTCCAGGTTTGCATATGTAATCAAGCGCGAAAAGGATTAGTCAAAAAGTTTTTATTTACCCATTGCTTTGATATTTATGCATTAAATGTTTGTTTATAAATACGTGTCAGATTAACTTGTCCGTTTTATGGTATTATTTAACAAACATCACTTATTAATTTAGCCCAATTTTAAAATCTAACAAGTTTTCGACAGTAAATATCGTAGAAATAAAAATATTATGTATATAGGAATTCTATATCCAGGCTATTCCAGTGTTCTTTTCACTAAAAGACTGGTCTTGCAGCCTATAAAATGTTTTTATAAAAGTTAAATGTTGACTAAAGATGCTAAGCAGAATCTTATGTTCTGCTTTAATCTTTCATCAAAAGCTGAAAAATTTAAAACAAATTACCAATTGTATTTTTTATGTAAAATGGGCATGCTATGTGACATACCACTGTCTGTGCATGCCTAAGCTAAAATGTGTACATGGATATATACAAAGCATTAAAAAATTATATGCTTTAGAAGAGGGATCTCCAAACTACGGCCCGCGGGTCAAATCCTTGCCCGCCAGTGTCATCAATCCGGCCCGCGACAGCGAATAGCTTATTGTTGCTGTAATAAGTTCGGTAAAAAAACACAAAATGATAATAACTCTGTTTTATTGACTTGATAGATAAAGCTTAATGACAAGCATAATACGCAGAAAATTTAACTTAAGCATTACAACTAACAAATAATTGAAATGAATCCCACTAACATTATAAACTAGTGATAGTTATGTTGGGGTAAAGAGTATCGCATATGTATGTATATCGATGTTTGGAATGTATATGTCCTGAATCAAACATATGATTTTTATCCTGAAAATCCCTCAGGAACGGAAAAGCTAAATTAATGCAAATAAAACCGCGGGGTATCCACTTGTAAAAGAAATACTAATGACATTTATGTTATTTTGACTTATCACTGACAGTAGTTTGTAGTTAGCAAGCGTATGCTCACTCAGAGCGCGTACTCGGCGACTGATCTCGAAATTATGCATAATGGCAAAAAAAATTAAAACGGTTTTGGCCCTTGGTACTTCTGGAGTAAACAGTATGGCCCTAAGGCTAAAAGGTTCGGAGCTTTATAAACAAAAGCTTTATAAACAAAAATTTTTAATCTTAAAATCATTCACCTTAGAAAAAAAATTTCCAATCATAAAAATTAAGAGTAGGAAAATAGGAAAGACAAATTTAGGATATGGTTAGATATTGTGTTAAATTTCGGAAACTACGAATTTTACTTTTGAGAAACCTTAGCCTGAAACACGATAAGTGATACCAAAACCAAAAACTTCTGTGTCTACACTGGTTATAAATCAATAGGCTGGAAAGGCCGTAAATCTTTAGGCTAGAAAGTTATTTTTAGGTGCATGGAATGATGAGAAAAAGAAGAAAAATCTCTCTCTATGATGTAAGCTATTGTGTCAAACTTCATTTCTAATTTCTAATTTGGTTGATTTATGTAGGTACCGTATAGAATGTCTTTTGGGATAATCATCATATATAACGCTGGATCTACTACATATCTGCCGCTGTAATTGCAAATGAATGTCAAAATATCCATCATCGGAAAATTAAATAAAATATAAATTATAAAGTATTAATAATTAATATTTCTATTAATTACTATTATTAATTAATGAAATATTGCATATTAATTATTCAGGAATCTAAAATGCCGACAGAAAAATTACAATATTTATATATATTTATTTGCAATGTCCTGGTCCCTATTAGAGTTGCATATCCCTATTAGAGTTGCATGTAATGATATCATTCCAAAAAAATAATGCCCCCCCCTCCCCCATTCCCGTTCTTACACCTCACATCTTATGCTAAAGTTTAGCACAAATATTTATCTAATACACAATATACAGTAATATACAATAATATCTAGCTATATATACAGTCCACAGTCCAGTCACATTAATGTGACCACCACCTACTTTCGACGTCAACGTGAAATAACCCATCACAAAAGGCAGGTGGCAGCACACTGCAGTGGAGTGTATATAAAGAATTCCACTCAATACCCCTTAAATACCACTTAATACCGCATTCCACACTCCACTTAAAGCCAGAATATACAAGAGTGTATATTCTGGTTTGGAATATGCAGTGTGCTCTCCTCTCTACATACTCTTGTCACTTCTTAAAACTATATACCATTCTATAAAACTATATATCAAACAAATAATGACTAAAAACCACAAGTTACACATTCAAGATGGGATTAAGTCAAAGCGTTGGAGAGCTAAAGATCTTTTAGCAATACCCAGCAATCCGCGACGGCATGCTGTCACCCAGTTCCTTCTTCTGACTGGCCATGAATGTCTAGCAGAACATCTCCATCGCATTAAAATCTTTAATTGAAATCTTTAATTAAATCTCCATCGCTTTAAACCTGGCTGCCCCCTATGTGGTTCAACAGACCCAATGAACAGAGACCACCTCCAACGATGTGCGGTACTTGACGGCGACTCGGAGACAGCGCTTTACTGGCGTGCGAGAGAACTCTTAAGACAATGACTTCGGTCATCTGTGCATTTTTTTGGACGTTTATTCTTTTGTATTTTTTTCCTTGTTGTTATTATTATTTTTATTCCTCTCGTACTTGCCTTGTCATTGGAAATAAAAAAAAAATATGAATATTTTGGCTTTTGGTATATGGTCACATTAATGTGACTGTACTGTGCATATATACATTTTTATACGTGGATAAGATTTAATTATCACTTATTTAATAATATGAGGTACTTATTTACTATTATAACCTCCGTTACAGTTTCTCTAACCTCATCGTCTAGTTTTTAAAAAAATAACCGTCAAAGATCTTAGACATATGAAACTTCATTCCGTGATATTGCCGGCTCTTTGGCGACATGCGTTGGCGACTTCTGGAAGAGAAAGTAATAATAAGAAAGTAACTATTATGTGTTATCGATTTTGCCAGCCTTTCATAATGAACTTGTTTAGATAATTAAACGATAGTTAAGTAATATAATAGAGCGCGTCGCCCTATTTTAAAGGAAAAAAAGTTGAGACAAACTCCCCCTTCATTTCCGTACTAGAGTTGGCGCTACATCGCTTCTTGGCTCCTTTTTCCGATACGCATTTATTTAAAAAACGTAAACGAGTAAAATTCCAAGAAATGCCTGAAATTCTTCTTCTCAAGACATACATTTATTTAACTGTGTGTTTATTTTAAAATAAATAAGTACAAAAAAATGTTTTTTTTATAATTATGATCATTTTATATGAAATATAATAAAATATTACAGAAAGTTTATATACACGATTATTTTATTTTTTAAATCATTTCGGAGTAAAAAAAGTACAAAAGAAAATTTATTAATAAAATATAAACGGCAGCTATTTAGAAAATTAGGTTTATATTTATTTACAGCTAAGAAAGATTAATAATTTATTTTGAACAATCAGTGTATGATAGTAAAAATTTTTCCCTTTTTGCGCCAATGGCTTAGAGTAATAATGGCCAACATTACAAATTGTCGCCAAAACCCATCACACATGCTAAACTACAAAGTAAAAGTCACAGGAGGAGTATGATCAAATGAGGAGTATGCTTGTCCCAAACTGGCAGAGCTGATGCCAGTTTGGGACAAGCAAGAGCTGATGCGAGTTCTATTGCATTTTTACTCTATGATTCTGATTAATAAAATTCTTTTTGAAGTTTCTTTCATTGTCAAATTCTTAATTTTTTAAAAAATTCTTATGAAGTATCTGATTAATAAAATTATTTTTGAAATTTTTATGATGTTTCTGATTAATAAAATTATTTTTGAAATTCTTATGAAGTTTCTGAGTAATAAAATTATTTTTGAAGATTCTTTCCCTGTGAAATTCTTCTGAAATTCTTTTTGAAATTTTTATGAATTTTTTGATTAATAAAATTATTTTTGAAATTCTTATGAAATTTCTGATTAATAAAATTCTTTTTGAAGATTCTTATGAAGTTTCTGCGCAATAATTTTTTTTTGAAATTCTTATGAAGTTTCTGAGAAATAATTTTTTTTTTTGAAATTCTTATGAAGTTTCTGATTAATAAAATTCTTTTTGAAGATTCTTTCACTGAGAAATTCTTTAGAAATTCTTATGAGGTTTCTGATTAATAAAATTCTTGTTTTTTTTAAAAAAATATTTATCATAGTTTCGATTTATAAGGAATTCTAAACAAGAAGAAAAAAAATATTTCTTTAATTTTTATCAAACTGTCTTATATAAGCGATTTAAAATTGTTTCGTACATGTGTGATGTGTCAGAAACCCATTAGACAGAAAATTATTTTACTGTTTCATTGTGAAATTCTTCTGAAATTCTTTTTTAAATTCTTATGAAGTTTCTGATTAATAATTTTCTTAAAATTATTTTTCATAATTACGATTATAGAATGAATTCTAAACAAGAAGAAAAAAAATATTTCTTTAATTTTTATCAAACTGTCTTATATAAGCGAGTTAAAATCGTTTCGTACACGTGTGATGTGTCAGAAATCCATTAGACAGAAAATTATTTTACTGTCTCATTTCCTTAGCCATGGTTGCTTAATTCATTGCATACGAAAAGTTTCTGATGAAAGCTGTGGTTTATTGTGCGTAAAACAGTTACTGCCGACCACATTTCGCTATTGCTTCATCTATACATAATTAACTTCCAAATTGTAGAAACATACAATCAGGTTGTTTGTTACAACTATACCATTAAAAAACTTGATCTGCTTGTTTATTTTTATATTCTGAATTAGTATCGGCAGTTTTTATTAAGAAATCGAGAATTCTTAACCATAAACTCTTATTAGCATTCAGTATTTTGTAAAATAAGGAAAATCTACAGAAACTAAATTAAATGCTTTATTATTACTATTTCAAGGTTTTAATTTACATATGAACTCTATGCTTATGATTTCGGCGATCAGTAATCCTTAAAATTGATGAAATTGTCAATATTTTTGAAACTAATTGAGCAATTGTCAAAACAAGTTTGTTTTATGTAAAACAGTTATTTATTTTAATGCATGGTGCATTT
This sequence comes from Caerostris darwini, assembly GCA_021605075.1. Classification (NCBI taxonomy): domain Eukaryota; kingdom Metazoa; phylum Arthropoda; class Arachnida; order Araneae; family Araneidae; genus Caerostris; species Caerostris darwini. The sequence continues at coordinate 605,104 of BPLQ01007128.1, forward strand.
TGTGCATATTTGAAAACGTTGCAATCATTTAGAAATTTTGTTTTTCAATGTTTTTTGTTCCTTTAAGTAATTTGCATTTTTCTGAAGCTATTGAATTCTAAAATTTGGAAAGTCGTTATTTTGATTCAATTTTTCTATGGTCGTCCGTCTCTTCATATGTTTATTGTACTTAAAAAATATAAGGTATTTATAAAATCTCTTTATAATAAAAAAAAATTATAAAGGCAATTGATGAGATATGTTCATCAGATTTATTATATGTGTTCAAAGGTTATTAAGGCTTTGTCACGTTGAATTTGTTTATTTAAGGTACTTTGATGATGATTGAGGTACTGTTAAAGGAACTCTGTAATTATTAAGAAAAAGCAAAGTGTAGCATTTTTTCTCACGGAAAAAGTTTTAGCATTTCATTCCCAGGAGAGAGGAATGTATGTTATTTGGCAAGTAGTATAATAACAACCCATCACTCAGAATTGACAGCAGATAAGCAGTATTGTGGGTAGTTACATATCATGCAATTAGTGTTTTGTATTAATGAGAACAATCTGTCACTCAAATCTGATAGCAGTTATTCGGTATCATGTATAATGAGACTCATAAAATTAGATAATGTCTATGCGACTTTCACAAGTCGAAATAATTAGAGATTGATTATGGACTATACCATGAGTTGTTCCATCGTGATGGGTGATAGACCAGAGCTGAGAAATGTTTATTCCAATGAGAAATGAGGGAAGCTGACCCCTCCTTCTTGACGGATTGTCTTAAAAGGAAGCTTTTGGTGAAGAAGAGAGAGTTATGAACGAGTCGACCAGAAGTGAGTTTTTTGTTGCTGTTTTTTTGCTCTGAAGTGACTGAATAGGACGGAGTTTCCGCCTTATTTTCAAAGTGAACCCCCTTGTGTTTTCCTGTATCACGTCGTGCGATAGTGAAGGTCTGCTGAAGACTAGGCAATTAGATTCGACGTAGACTCCAGAACTCTGAAAATCTCCAACTTTGGAGTGACCTGCACTTGTGATTTAATCGTGCTCTTGTGATCAAATTTATATTTTGAATTTTTATTCATTTGTATAATAATCCAAAGTTCTGTATTTGAATGTATATATATATATAGTGCTTGTAAATAAAACTTAAAGTGTTCCCATGATCCTGAAAGTGGCCCTTTTCTCGAAGCCATTATAGGTATAGTATAAACCGAGACGTTACATCAGTATGTATTATGGTTAATTACAACAAAATCGAAACTGCAGACTCAGCGAAGCTACAGAATTAAATATGGAAGAGATCCATCAATTCATGTATGGCACAAGAAAATTATGGACAAGAAACTATCAGTTTTCTTCCTTGGCCACATAGATATCTCTCCCCTAGATCTTTTTTCTATAGGACTATTAAAGATATCATGTATACGATTACGGTAAAGGTATGGGACATCATTAATCTAAAGCAGAGGGTCACTGATTGTAATGCTTATCATTGATAAGAGTACGCTACAGCCAACATGGCTAGAAATCGAGTACCATATTTATATGCTTCATGTTACTAACTTATCCCATATAGAGATGTAATAAATTAAATTAAATTTAATTTAATTTAAATTTAATGTGACAAAAATATTTATTTACATCTCTTTTTATAATAATATTCATTTATTTGTTTTTCGTTTAACTTTGTGATAAATGTTTGAGTTAATAATCAACCTTGAGGAATTAACAATCAACCTTGCATACGAACTGCCATTATTTCTTTAAGCCAAATAAAACAGCATCTTTTATGAAAGCTTGAATTTCTTTCGGCAGACATAACAACATCTCGTTGTGATTGGATCAAAATCACAGCTCCAAATCACAGCGAGAAGTCAATGGTCAGTTAATCACTTTGAACCCCATTACACGAACGCAAGTGTGCAGTCATGGCTGGAGAGTTGATCAAAATCTGTGTCCTTCCAGCGTGAATATTATTAAGTAGTCACTGACGATGTTTTTAATCTTTTCTTCTATTGAAATCCGCGGTTTTTTACTGCACTTGTCGTTTTCAATACTGTTTGTGTTACATTAAAAACAACCAACAAAATATCTTACATAATAAAAATGCATGCGCTTTTTTTCAAGAACATTATAAAGAATAGAAATTTATTAGATAAAACATGCCAATGCAAAAACCGCTGTCGTTTATTTTGGATATTGTTGTATATTTTGGATTGCCATGGGATTGAACCAAACTAAATCTGTTAGTAATTAATGTAACTTTATGCATTCATAAGATAAATGCCAGATTAATTTAATCAGTGAAAATAGAAAAAATATCATGATTATTTTGTCCAACTACAACTCTGAAGTAAGACCACGGACCCTTGGTTTTTTCAGGGATTTTTCCTGGATTAAATGTCTTGGTTAAATTGTTTCTATACATTTCAATGATTTGTTCTGGTTAATTTGTTCTGATGTCTCCTGGTTAAAAATCTAGACAACGGCTACTTACGAAAATTCTTATTATAAAAATTGTAACCGTTAATGCATACATATTAATCGTTAATACACAAGTACCACCGATTAAGAACTAATGCATAAACAACTAGCTACAAAACTCTGGCCGTTACTCCATTAAATCATAATGTGACTGTTAATGCTTATGTATAAGTAAGTCTGGTTATGAACTTATGCATTAACGGCTCCTACATATTCATGGCCCCTAATTCATAAATAATAATGCCCCTTTTCCGTCAATATACGTGTATCTTTGGTTAAGAACCTATCTGTGTATTATCGGCTATCTTCAGAAGATAACTAAATATTGGGAGGCTTAAGTTGTTTTACGCTATATTATTTAGCTTTAATTAATTTGTGATTTACTATTAAAGGAAGGAGTTAAAATTTATGTATTTTTCACAGCTTATTTTAGCTCCATTGATTTCCAAAATTTTGCAATGTTTAGTTGTTGCATAATGTAGTGTTTTATTATTTTATTGATGTTCAAATGAAAACGTATCGGAGCTTTGCGATTTTGTACTTCCTTATGGCTTTTTACAATGTTTTCGAATTACATAAATTTCAAGTTCCAAACTGAAATTACGTATAAAAGAAACAGACTGTTAAAATACAAAAAAAGTTGTGTATAAAAAATAAACGATTAAAAGATAAAATTTCCTTTAAAAGTTACTTCAGTAAAAAAGTTAGTACAGTTATAGTACAGCAAAGATTGTATGAGCAGTTATAGTTCCTTAAAAGAACATAAGTAAACATCAGTCCAAGGAATTCTATAAAAAAGAAAAAAAAACTGTTAAAATACAAAAAAGTTTCTATATATAAAAATAAAAGATTAGAAAAAAACATTTTTCTTAAAAGTTACTTTAGTAAAAAAAGTTAATACAGTTATAGTACAGCACAAATTTCATATAAACTGCGAACAATTAAAGTACCTTAAAAGAACCGCAATTCAAAGATTTCTGCAAAAAAAGAAACAAACTGTTAACCAAGCTTGTATATAAAAAATATCCGATTAAAAGATAAAATTTACTTTAAAAGTTACTTCAGTAAAAATGTTAGTACAGTACTAGTACAGCAGGAATTGTATATAAACTGTGAACGGTTTAAGTACCTCAAAAGAACCTAAGCTAATATCAGTTTAAGGAATTCTGTTAGAAGTAGCAAATTGTTAAAATACAAAAAATAAACTATTAAAAAAACATTTTTCTCAAAAATTAATTTAGTTTAAAAAGTTTGAACAGTTTTAGTTCAGCACAAGTTGTATACGAACTGAATGGTTAAAGTACCTCAAAAGAACCTAAGTAAACATGAGTTCTAGGAATTTCGTAAAAAAGCCTAACAAACTATTAAAAAAGAAACAAACTGTTAAAATACAGCAAAGCTTGTATATAAAAAATAAACGAATAAATATAAAAATTTTCTAAAAGTTACTTCCGTAAAAAAAAATTAGTACAATTAAAGCACAATGCAAATTGTATATAAACTGTGAACGGCTAAAGTACCTTAAATGAGTCTAAGTAAACATCAGTTCAAGGAATTCTACAAAAAAGAAACAAACTGTTAAAATACAACAAAACTTGTAAATAAAAATAAAAGAATAAGTTAATAAAAAAATGACTAAATTAAATTAATGACTAAATATAATAACAACTAAATTATTTTTTTCTAAAAGTTATTTAAGTAATAAAACGTTAGTTCAGTTACAGTACAGCCCAAATTATGTGTAAATTGAGAACGGTTAAAGTACATTAAAAACATTATTTTTACTTTCTAATTGTGTTTCTGATTGTGAGCATAAAATGGAAAATACATCCTTAGTTTGAAAATAAAGAAAACGTTTATTTAATTATATAAAATGACTTCTTGAATTTCCATGTTGCGTTGAGATGAGACGTTTTCATGTCAGGCACGTCGTGTTTACGGAAATAGGCTCCATATGATCTGAATTTTGCTGATTTTAACCCTTTTTTGTCCTTTAACAATGGGTATAATCTAGGCGAAATCTTCGCATATCATTTCAAGGAAACTTTCTTATCCTTCTAATCAGAGTCATTTCGTATGATTATTTCTTATTTATTTAAAAAGTTACATAATACTGAAATAAAGATACGCATTGTGTGCTAAGACTAAGCTATTTTTATTTCTGAGTAAATGACGAGCAGAAAAATAAATAATAAACTAGAATTATTTGATTTATTATAAAAAATACATATAATGATTATAAAATCTTTTTTTTTTTTACATATAATGATTATAAAATCATTAAAAAATTTTAATTTTTTGGGAGCATTCTAATCAGTGTATTGCATATAATGAGTAAAAATTGCTTTTAGATAGATTCAGAAAAATGCATATTAATATATATTTCCTAATATATAAATGCCGTTTATCTGTAATAATAAATGTATTCATACAGATTATAACGTCTCGACCTATACTAGTCCTATAATGGCTTCAAGAAGAGGGCCGCTTTCACGTTCATGGGAACACTTTAATTTTTATTTAGAAGTATTATATATATATACAGAACTCTATTTATAAAAATTAAAATTAAAGATAATTTCATTTACAAGTGTAGTTCACTCCAAGGACGGAGATTTTCAGAGTTCTCAAGTCTACGATGAATCTAATGCGCTGGTTAATTATCGCACGGCGTAATATAGTAAACCTCAATGGGCTCACTCCCTAAACAGGCGGAATCTCTGGCCTGTTCAATCACTTTCGAGAAAAAAGAAAAACAACATTTCTAGTCAACTCGTCGCAGAACTCTCTCCTCTCTTCACGAAAAAAAAACTTCTTTTAAAACAATCAGTGAAGAGAGGGGTGGCTCCTTCTCCACTTCAACTCCCTCACTTGTCAATAGAGTAGACATTTTTCATCTCATGGTCTATCCTCTGTCATATTCAATCTGCAGTTGTTTCGACCTGCGAAGGTCGCACAGACATTCGCTGATTTCCACATTATACATGATACCGAATATCTGCTATCAGATTTGAGTGACAGGTTGTTCTCATTAGTACAAAACACTAATTGCATGTAATATAACTATCCAAAACCCTACTTGTCTGTCAAATTTGAGTGATGGATTTATTTTATACTTGTCAAATAATATGCATTCCTTTCTCCTGGGAATGAAATGCCAAAACTTTTCTCGTGAGAAAAAAAAAATGCTGCAATATATACGTGAATTTAAATGAAATAAAAACATTTTAAAATCTTTCAAAGTGTCATTATATTGCTTATAATTGTTTATATATTTGGAGTATAACATGAATCTTCATAACTGCGTGCCTTTACTTATAACATTACCTCTTTTTACAGATTTGAAACATGTCAGCTTTCCTATAAGGGAAAAATATGATTTATATAAAATTATGATACTTACGTATTAACGATACCTTGGCGACAGTTGCGCCAACCGCAGCTACAGATTTGGTGGTTTTTAAGTGGCGCCAATCTACACTTAAAATTTTTGTTCCAAATAATAAAATATCTAAAACACTTCATTTAAAATCAAAACGCTTTCAAAATTCAAAACACTTTAAACAAACAAACTTTCATCAATTTCCACAATGCAATCTGGTCCACCTACCTTCTTTTTTGGTTTATTCTCCATATCCAAGACACATAATTCACGCATGTAATTGTTCCAATCTATAACAGTTTTATCCGATAAATCAAGTTGCATTTCACAAAATTTAATCGACGTCAACTCCTCACACCAGCAGTATATGAATCTCAAAGCTGTACAAAATGGAATTCTGCTTCCCTCAAACCAGTTGTCTTTTCTAAGTCCCACACGATAAGCACACTGACTGAAATTGCATTTCCAAAACTTACGTTTACCAAAATAAAGTTTCATGTCATGGCAATTGGGACATTTTCGTTGTTTTGGTAAAATATTTCGCTCCTGAAAAAATAAAATTGCATCTTGTTCTGTTTCTGGCAAATCCCAAATATGCATTTTCGTAGCACTACAAAATGGCACTACACTCAGCAAATCTGCAGCTGTTACATTGGCGCCACTTAAAAACCGCCAAGTTTGTCGCCAAGGTATCGTTAATACGTAGTACCAAAATTATTATCTGGTATTTTTATGGAAATCGAATTAAATTAAATATAAGATATGATTTCCAATGATATAGAAACATTGCCTTCCTCCAAGACTTTTAGCGTTAACTTTCCCGCATTTGAGTGCTGTATGAGAGAAAACTTAGAAGAGTCCCACAAAGATTAATGACGACAAAAATAAATTCATGTAAAATATTTTTTATATCTTTATTAAATTTTTCTTTTACATCATCTAAGAAAAAATGTTTGTAAAGAAAAAAATTAAAGGGAGAACTTTTCCGCTTTTGTGTTGAATGAGAGAAAACTTAGAAGAGGCCCACAAGGATTTATGAAGACAAAAATTAGTTCATGTAAAATGTTCTTTATATGGTCATAGAAATTGTTTTTAATACATCAGCTCCATATATTTGTATGTAACTTATTTGTATAAAAACGTTGCCTTCCAGAAAGACTTCTAGGGGCGACATGCCTCATATAAGTGTGGTAGGGGAGAAAACTCGAAAATCCCCCCCACCCAAAAAATAATTCGACTGCCAATGTGAGGTGTTATTCACACTGCCACAAATGCTATCATGTTTCTTTGTTTCTGAAAGCAGTAATTACATGGCACGCCACAAGCGGGATCGAACTTGATCTTCTCTGCACAAATTTTCACGAGGCCCATTACTGTTATTTCATATAAAAACAACAAATTTTCTGAACATTCTCTTATATTTTTACGTTATTAACTCATAAACAATTCACTCAAAATACTTAAAACATTCATAAATATTTTATGCTATTTCATTAACAATTCAGACATATTAATAATTGTTAAGTTTTTTTTTTGTACGGAGCTGTTTATGACCGATTAAAATTGTTAAAAAATATTATGCAAGCGCTATAAAATAGTTTTTAACAATTACTTAAACAATAAGGAAATATTTTTAAGCAATATATATTTTAACAATATTCAATAAATTGATCAAATTTAAAATATTTATAGTATTTTTAAACATATATTAAAATTTCATGTCTTTAATGCAACAGTGGTTTAAATAAATAGTTTTTTTGGGTTTACATAGATGGCGCCCCGAGAATGATTCCGCGGAACGTCCTGATTGGCTGAATTCCGAATAATGTGGATTAATGTTTTATATCCCACCAATAAATAATCTTTTTATGAATCCTGTATCATGTATTAAGCGTATATTATCAAAATGATATTCAATATGTAGCATTTTTGTTACGAGGTAATCTTGTAAATCTTGTTATGTAAATTTAAAACGTGTTTCCATCAATTTTGTTCAAGTTTTGTTCGATTATGGTATATTAATTGCTGAAAAAGTAACAGTAAGTGTAAAAAAAGTTGTGGAATGTTTCGAAATAAAAAACTAAAATAAATTACATACTTTCAACACTTAACTATCGGTTTCTGTACAAAAAATATTTCTGAATATGTTGTACAGAGTTTCTGCTTACAAAAAAATTGAATCTTTGTTAAATTAAGAATATTTCAGAAGACTTTCTCAATATTTCATTTGGAATTTTTTTCTAGTTTTTCATTTGGAACTTTTTTTTCTTTTGAGCAGGGGGTAGTTAATAACCATTTTGAAATAAATATAGAAGATATGCTTATTAAATTCCAAGTACTTAATTATTTCCCTGAACTAAAAGAAGTTAATCATATAAAGCAAATATTAAGCACTTTTAATAAGAACTTATTCGTTAACCTCATTTTTTTTGCTGATATTATTAGAATTCAAGTGGCCTGATGGCCGAGTGACTGGTGCTCAGTGCTACAGGTTTCGGGTTCGAGTCCCGGCGGTACCATATATGTTTGTAGTGGTTCGGAATCCACTTTACGCCGTAGGTCCCGGTATCATATGACTGAGAAAGTTACAGTGCCAAGTCAGACTTCTACCTACGGGTGCTTCATCTCAATAGAAGCTGCCCCCTCCTTCTAATATGGTTGTTGGGAGTAGGGCTGACAACCCTACCCCTGTAAAAAGAAAAACATGTCTCGTCTCGTAATCTGCAAGTAGATAGACGACTTTGACCTACCATGAGGTTGCTGCGCAAATGATGATTATTGGTATTTAAACAGGATTGCAATTTAATTCGTGATGCAATGATTAAGCTAACTGCTATGTTACAGTCTTTGGTTTCAGAAACGAGGAGATTCGACGGTGATAGTGAAAGTTTCTGTACGCGTCCCGCATCGGCAATCCGGTTGTCTGGTAAGGATTTTCTCCAACTGCTTTGGGATTTTGGGTTTGCACAAAATCATAAAAATAAAACTTTCTAAATATAATGTTTTTAATAAACAACAGCTTCCATTATAAAAAGCAGGAAATAGTAAACAATGCCCTTTAATGCATTTAAGAGTAAACAATACCCGACTTGTAGCCTATTGGTAATATGCCTAGCTTGTATGCTGAAGAATTAAGATTCGAATATTGCTTGAAGTCCATTTCAGTAACCTTTTTTCAGAAAAGAGGAGACTCGATGGTGATTGTGATAACACCTGTAAAGCATATCGCATGGACACTTCGAGTTTTCTCCTCTATGAGGCGAAAATATATGGTAGCTACTTTAAAAAGTTCTTCCAATTAGCAATGTGTCCTCCCTTCATAATCTATTATATGTGTTGTTCGTGACGTAGAAAACGTGGCCTAACTGATGTGGGGAAAAAATTCTTTAATGTACACTGAAACCTGTTATGATCGCACAAAAACAAATGTTAGTGAACTTGTGTAAAATTTATTAAAAATAATTTTAAAACTATATTTCAAAGAGTTATAATATTTTAATTTGAAATTTATAAAATAGATTATTTAATTTTTATCACTATGATAAGCAACCTTTCAATTATGAAATGCAAATATATGTAGAAGAACGAGAAGATTTATTCAGGACTTATTACGTAAATTATTCACGAAAATTGCATAAAAAACAATATTAATGTAAGTGAAATTATTAATAAAGTAATGTACTATGTAGTAATAAAATATATTATGTATTAAATCGATTTTCTAACAACTGATTTGCCAGATTCCAGTTTCAATAATTTCGAAAATTATTTTTTGTTTAGTAAAAAAATATAAATGTATTAAATATAGAAAATATAAATATATTATAAAAAATATAATTTTATAGAATGGAAATATCAGACTGATTTGTATAAATTGATTAATTGATTAAAAGAACTAACTTTACTTGACTAAATAAATTAAGAAAAATTAAATAAGAAATAATTTAAAGAAATTAATTTTTTTTTCTTCCACAACGATAAACAAATACAGTCTTTGCAAACTTTTATTTATTTTTCATTTCAACGTTTACTTTATTAAAAGCTGATTTTCAATTAAGAAAATTCATGATTTAGCATGAGGCTTGGCAATTGCATTTTGTGTTATAGCAAAATAAATGTAAATGTGTACTAATAAATAATTTATAAATGTATAAATGCATATAACAAATTTATAACATTTCATATACCATTTGTTATTGCATGCATATTTATATTTATTATTCTATAAAAGAAAATGTACAAATCTCGCCAAAGTTATGATTTTGTAATTAAAAAAAATCACATTTTAATAAAGTAAAAGTTGTGATGAAAAAAAATATTTTCATACGAATGTATCGTTGTATATAGCATTTCTTTAATTGAAAACAATAACATTAACATTAAAACAATAGCATTTCTTTAATTGATAATTAAAATTAATTAAAGTATTTTTAAATGAGTTTTTTCGTAATTAAGTTAGTGGCAATATATATATGAGTATCATGCAACGATTTTCAAAAGAAATGGTTCATTTTTTTAGTTGTAAATAAATATAAATTTAATTTATCTAAATATTTGTCATTTATTTACATATACATATGTATTAAATTAACATATTTATTCTCATTAACATATGGGATGATAGCTTGGCGATTTTTGGCAACAATCTTTACTGTTGGCGCAAAGAAAGGAAAAGTCTACTATCATACAACGATTTTAAAAAGGGATGGTTCATTTTCTTTAGCTGTAAATAAACGTAAATTGAATTTCTTTAAATATTTGTAATTTATATTAACATATTCATGTACTTACGCATTACATTAACGGATGATAGTTTGGCGCTTTTTGGCAACAATCTTTACTGTTGGCGCGAAGAAAGAAAAAAAATCTACTATCATGCAAAAATTTTCAAAAGAAATAATTCATTTTTTTTTTTATTTCTTAAATTTATTTTTTCAAAATATTTGGCATTTCTATTCTATTAATAAATTTTTGTGTAATTTTTTCCTCCCCAAATTTTTTTTTCATTTTTAAGTAAGTTTTTATTATATTTCATACAAAGTCATCAGAATTATAAACAAAATAACATTTATTGTATCTATTTATCGTTAGTAAGCACATAGTTAGATAAATGTATGACTTGAGAAGAATTTCAGGCATATATCGGAATTTTCAGAATCGCTTCGTAACATGTTTACATTTTCTAAATTTATTGCACGCACCGAAATAGGAGCCAAAGGGCGATACACCGCCAACTCTAATACGAAAAGGAAAGGAAATACTTATCGCAACATTTGATTTCTTTAGAAAATTGGGGAACGCGCTCTATTTTATTATTACTCTATGCTTGGGATTCATTAATCTTTGCACCTGCCCTGTCAATGTAATGGTGTCATTCTAGATATCTAGATGTTTCAAACTATTTGTATAAAATCATTAAAACAACTTACGTATTCAAATTTCACGATCTCAATGTAGATAACTTGTAGAAAATACGATATTTATGATATTAACTCCTAAAGAAGAATATGACTAAGAAGAAAAGTCATTTATCATTAGTATTAGACAAAAAAAAATTAAGATGTTCTTTTCTAGTCTTTTATGGGATTATATGAAAAAGATGATTTAGAAATGCCGATAGTGAAAAAGAAGAATTATATCGAAACGATAAATTGTTAATGCTTATTTATGTAAACCGGTTGAATATTTTTTTTTGTTTGTTTTAATATAGATGATTTTAATATTGCTTTTAAAAAAGGTATTAAGACAAATAAATGCAAATTTATATGCTCTAATTTTACCATAACTTTTAAGAGAATTTTTTAAGAAAATTTTTCAAAAGATATCATTATATTAGTTGGCATATAGACTAGTATCATATTATATTAGAAATATGTCTCTTTAGTTTTCTGGCGGCCTGATGGACAATTGGCTAGTTCTCTGACTTTTGAGGCTTCAAGTTCGAATCTTGGCTGTGTTATGGATGTTTGTTAGGGGTTCGGTATCGATGATAAACAGGCGCCCAAATGGCCGAGTGTCTAGCGCTCTGGCACTCGGTACCACAGGTTTCGGGTTCGAGTTCCGGCGGTGACATAGATATTTGTATTGATTCGTAATCCACTTTAAGCCGTAGGTCCCGGTCTCATATGACTGTAACAGCGTCACGGAGCCCAGCCACACTTCTCTCGCCTACATCATTCCCAAACTGTAAAGGGGCAACTCAGCTCTATACATAATGATGTGATGTGGTGTAATATTATTATTCATGTTAAATTGTAGGTCCCGGTCTAATTAATCTAAAGTCACAAAAAATGACCGTAGAGCCCCAAATCAAACTCAAACCTTAGTTTTCTATAGCTTTATGGCTACAGTGATTTCTAAAATTACAGGACCATTTGTGTATATTTTCTAAAATCTCCTCTTTTTAGTTATTCAATAGATATTTATAAACATTAAAAACCAAATAAATACATTTTTAATAATATAATTACAGAATTGTAATTATTATTGTAATTCTCTTAATAATATTATTAAACATATCAATATTTCAGGAAATATAAAGTTAACAGAAATAGCTATATATATTTAAAATGAAAATGAAAATGAGAATAGTTTTTGGCCCAAACTTCTGTAATATTTTTAAAACAAATTTAAATATATTTTTTAATTGAATGCTTACAAAATTTTCCTAAAACTCGAAGCGATTTTAAAGGAAAAAATAATCAGATACTTTCATATATCATGTAGCAAAATGTTGAATTTGGAGACACGTTGCCTTCAGAAATCTTTACCGGATAACAAAAAAAATGCATATAATTAAAAAAATAATTATACAGAGAGATGACTTAATGTGAGAAAATTACGGAATTGATGAACATAAAAGACGTTTTTTAGGCACGGAGTAAACAGGAAGTCGTCCAAGATCCTCAAATGCACGCTGTAAGAACAGAAGGACAGACGTCGCGTCTTTCTTAGGGATAATTTTAGACCTCAAGACACTGACTTCAAGCTGGAAGAGAGAAAAAAAGAACTTCTCAATGGAACAAAAAGAATTTCTTTTCAAATCCTTAATTAGTTGCAATGTTAATTATCTATTTTTTTTTTACTCCTAAATATGTAGACAGTCAGTCGGCATACTGGCCTGTGAAATAAATGCCTGTAAAAGAATTATATATTTTTCATAAGAGTACATTATCCTTTTTTTTACAAATCTTTCCCAAATCGAATTGTATAATTGGCAACTATCTCATCCATTAAGCAAGTAATATGGAATTTGTGTAGCCATTTCATAAAGCAAGCAATATTCTTTAGTCATTTCATAAAGCAAGCAATATTCTGTCGCCATTTGATAAAGCAAGTAATATTCTGTAAGTATTTGATAAAGCAAACAATATTATTTAGCCATTTCATAAAGCAAGCAATATTTTGTAGCCATTTCATAAAGCAAGCAATATGGAATTTGTGTAGCCATTTGATAAAACCAGTATTATGGAATTTGTGTAGCCATTTCATAAAGCGAGTAATATGGAATAATAAAAGTTCACAAAACAACAGGGGCAATATTACAGTTTACATGTCAAAAATTAGACATATGCATCCTTCTTACAAAATGTATATTTTTTAATAAAAAATTACATTGAAATCTCTTGCGTATGCGGTATCACTAAAAAATGCTTATTTAATCTTACGTTACAAATATTTGGTTGACATCTTAAATATTATATTGGGATTTTTATATTTTTAACTTTAAAAGAGTTAAATTGCTTATTATTATCATTAATTAATAAAATAGTTGAATTTTTTTTAAACATCCAATTAACGTTACAGTATTTTTTTTTATTTTAATGTATGTAGAATTAATGTGGAATTTTTATTAATTAGTATTAATAAAATCTTTCTAATTAATTTTAACTTTAAAAGAGTTAAATTGCTTATTATTATCAATGATTAATAAATAATAATAATTTAATAAATAATAATAATAATATAAATAATAATTAATATTAAATAATATTTAGTAATTTATAATTACTAAAATTATTGATTTTTTTAACATATCCAATTAAGTTTTTTTAATGTATGTAGCATTAATGGAGAATTTTAATTTATTAATATTAATAACATCCTGCTAATTAATTTTATTGGGTAAAATAATTATCCAACAAAATTAATAATTTATTTTAACTTTAAAGGAGTTAAATTGCTTATTATTATCATTGGTAGGTAATATAGTTACTAAAATTATTGAATTTTTTTTTTTTAAATATCCAATTAATTTTATTTAATGTATGTTACATTAATGTGGAATTTTCATTAATTAGCATTAATAAAATTCTGCTAATTAATTTTATTGGACAAAAATATTAATTACTTGTTTTTTGAAAAGATAATTATTTACTAATAACACGACTTTTCCTCGTTATGGTCTCAATGTAAAAGTCGTTAAATTTACGCTGAGTGAAAGTATCGTGTAAAAAAAAGTCGTTCCAATTTAAGTTTAATCTCATCAAAGGGTTAATGAGTATTCTTGCAAATTTGAGTGCACAAATTTTCCTTTTACATTGCATATGAAAAACCTATTTCACGCGTCTTTGCACACAAAAGGCATCTGATCTCACTTAATACTTATTTAAGGATAATTACAATCAAGCGATACAATTGGTTGGAAAAAAAAAATTCATAAACCTTCCACTAACATCAGAAAAATGCATCACAACACACCCCTTCTAGTTACGGATCGTAGAATCCGAATCATAATCATGCGATTAAAACGCAAACATCGCTGTTCTATTTGGAAACATGGAGCAAAATAGAATTAAAAAAACAGCCACAGCAATCATCACGTCGAACGCTTTCAAAACTAGGTGAATGCTACCAGAAATAGGCCAGTTCATTGTCCCTTTCAGTTACGGTGAAAGTGAAAAGAATTTTCTGCGTTGTTTTCTTTTATTCCTTTTTTTCGGGGCAGGCTTTCTCTCTTGTTCTTTCTATTTTATTTTATTCTTATTTTATTTTTTTTTATATTCGATAATCCTCTTTATTATCTATTCTTTGTAACAATGTGACTGTATCGTCTGCTTTTTCGCTTAATGTAAATGGCTTCGTTCTAAGCTTTCGTTTGTGTTTGTTTGTTTATTTAGTTACACGGAATGGCATCGACATGGCGAAGGGGGAAAAGTAAAAATAAATAAAAGTAAAAAAAGTAAAAGTTGAAGGATTGGGGCGTTAGTAGGGCATAAAATTAAACGATTGCCTCAAAACTGTACCGTGGAATCTCATCTTTTTTTTTGTAAATTTCATTGTTGCCCGTAAGGGGAATTTGCTTGTCAAAAATGGGGACGGAATTGTGGCTATTAAAAGAACATTTGCGTTTTATGAATTTTGCAATTCTTTGGTTGAACTATTCTATTTATTTTTAAATGAAATTTAAAAAGAAAGGTTTTCGTAAATAGTTATTTATGGCAATTTATGTGTTGTTTCTTTAACAATAACCAGAAAACTATTTATTTATATAATTTTTAGTTCTTATTTGAACATTTTTTTTGTTACTAAAACATGAACAAGTAAATTGTGTAATACAATTTACAAATTCAAAGGTACAGTATAATTAAAAAAAACCCCATTGACAAAACGGATTTTTAATTTAAAATTTATGAAGTATTTATTATTTTGTATTATATTTGTTATTTTGATAAATTTAATTGACTATCGAAAAAATTCGAAATTTTCGAATATCGATAAATCGATCAATAACGATTCGAATATCGAATTCGATAAATCGAATTAATACACTAAATTAATTATTTTTATAGTTACATTAAAATAGTTCTATAGAAAACTTTTTTTTGTATTAATAAAAAAGAATAAAAAAATTATAAAATATATTATAATAAAATAAAATTTAAGTTGTTTATACGATTCAATAAATAACATTCAGTATTATATAAATTCTTCTTGAAATATAATAATCATATTTTAAAAACTAAATATTTTAAATTTACCTTTTAAAACTAATATATAATTAAAATATTTTTTCAATATCTTTGATAAAAATAAATAGCTTTTAGTATAAAAAATTGAAATATTCTGAAATGTGTCAAGATGTTAATTATTATGACTATTCATATTAATAAATTGTTATATTTATTTTTAAATGAAATAAAAAAAAGATTTTGTAAATAGTTATTTATGGAAATTTGTGTGTTTCTTAAACAATAACCAGAAAACTATTTATTTATATAATTTTTAGTTCTTGTTTTAAAAAAAAATGAATAAGCAAAGTGTGTAATACACTTTACAAATCAAAAGGTACAGTATAATTAAAAACGAAAGAATGACAAAGCAGATTTTTAATTTAAAATTCTTCAGTTATTTTGATAAATCGAATTGATTATCGATTTATCAAAAATAGATAGTCGAAAAATTCGAATCAATATTCGAATAATTCGAATATTGATTCGAATTTTTCGAAATTTGATATAAATAGATTGTCGATTCGAATATCGAATTCGATAAAGCGAATTAGTGCAATATTGTATTATATTGTATAGGAATATTGTATCGAATTAATTAAATATTGTAAGAAATTATTTTTATAGTTACATTAAAATAGTTCTATAGAAATTTTTTTTGTATTAATAAAAAAAGAATAAAAAAATATATAATATATTATAATAAAATTAAATCTAAGTTGTTTATACGATTCAATAAATAATATTCAGTATTCTAGAAATTCTTCTTGAAATATAAACATCATATTTTAAAAACTAAATATTTTAAATTTATTTTTTAAAACTAATATATAATTAAAATATTTTTTCAATACCTTTAATGAAAACAAATAGTTTTAGCGCAAAAAAATGGAAATATTCTCAAAAGTAATACACTTATAAATTAACACTATTTAAAATTCAAAAGTTACAGTATAATTAAAAAAACACTGGTTGACAAAACAGATTTTTAATTTAAAATTTACGAAAAATTTTCAATTATTTTGATAAATCAAGTTGGCAGTATTAATTCAATTAAAATTATTTTTAAAGTTATATTACATTAGATGCATTTTTTAAAATAAGGTATTGAAAAATATTTTAATTATATATTAGTTTCAAAAAAGTAAATTTAAAATATTTCGTTTTTAAAATATGATGTTTATATTTCAAGAAGAATTTTTAGAATATTGAATATTATTTACTGAATCGTGTAAACAACTTAATTTTAATTTTATTATAATATATTGTATAATTTCTTCATTCTTTTTTTATTAATAGAATAAAAATTTTAACAACTATTTTAATGTAATTTTAAAAATAATTTTTTTATAATTAAAGTAGTTCTAAAAACTTTTTTTGTATTAATAAAAAGTAATATAAAAAAAAAAAAATTTAAGTCAATTCCTACTTTTTTTTTCACTCTATTGCAGAAAGTCCTTTAGAAATAATTTTCATTCATTTTTTTAAGTTTATCTGGGGCCATTTATTGATAGATATATGCAACTTAAATCTAAAAAAAATATAATTAATTAATTAAATTTAATTACTGAATTAATATTTGAAAAAACTGTACTAACATCAAGTGTCATCCACTACAAGTTCAAAAAAAAATGTATTTGAACTTGAGTGGATGAATAAAAAGTATTTTATTAGCGATTGAAAATTTGAACAAGATATATATAGGGAGAGTGTGAGCTAATAGAAGGAATTGAAAAAAATATATATATATGCAATCTATTATAATAAAATTAAATTTAAATTTTTTATATGTTTCTATAAATATTATTCAGTATTCTAGAAAATCTTCTTGAAATATAAACATCATATTTTAAAAACTTAATATTCTAAATTTACTTTTAAAAACTAAAATATAATTAAAATATTTTTTCAATATCTTTAATAAAAACAAATAGCTTTTAATACAAAAAATTTAAATGTGACAATTATTCACATTAAATGTTTACAAATAACTACTGATTTTGTAAACATTTAAATTTCCGATTTTCAGAACTACCTCGGAAGTTATTGATTACAAAGCTTTTATGATAATGAAAGACAAAATGTTTATCAAAACATCTAAAAATGATTTAAGTATTTATTCCAGGAACTTTATGAAGGGGGGAGGGATACAAATTGTAAGATAAATTAAAATTAAAATAAATTGCTATAATAAAATGAAAGTTGCTATTTAAGGAAATATTCACTAACAAAATTTTATTATTTTCTTTTTTTGAAGCACACTAGATAAGGTAAACCTAAATAGGTAATCTAACTATATAAGGCAAACCTTTAAATAATTAAACCTTACATTCAGGCAACCGTTCAATTAATTTTTTCATTATAAAAATTGAAGAACACTCAAATTGTCCGATTACAGAAATAGCTACTATCAACACATTGAGTGACATATAAGCGTGTTTAAATCCCATATAGTAACTCAGTACATTACTACATACTTACAAAAGAATAATATAACGATGTCTTTTAAAAGCATATTTTTAGTTCCGTATACTTTAAAGGAATTTATATTTCCGTATAAATTCCATAAATTTCTTACATAGAATGTATAATTTTATATCGACTTGCCATTTTTTTTACTTAAAACCTGCATGTTTGGTATTGGAATTTATTCGGTTTTATCTATGTTTATTGTTAATAATTGATCTTTACTTAAAATTTATATAAAGGATCTTTTTTTGTATTGTATTGCTAAGAATAGCAATGTTTTATTGTTATGATATGCTATACACTTACAAAAGAAAAATGCAGCGATGCCTTTTACGCATGTGTTTTTAGTTATAAATTCCGTATACTTGATATACATAATATGTAATTTTATATCGACGTGTCATTTTTAAAACCTTGCCTGGTATTGGAACTTGGTATTGGAGTTTATTCAGTTTTAACGTTGTACAGGGTGATTATAATTAAAATCCTACTTTCAAATGCTGAACTGAAGATACTTGTAGATGGGGAAAACGGTATGGCATCAAAAAAAAATTCCAAAAAAAGTTTTAACTGTTTTTCCCATCCAATTTAGTATGTCCTTTAGTCGACCTTGTGGATGGGCTTTCCACAAACAGTGTTACAAGTGTTGAATGACTTGGAAGTCATTTTTTTCAGTCAAAAAACCAAAACAATCAAGCACAACACTACAGTTGGTTTGGTATTGGAAACTTCGATTGAAAATATCGCTTGCAGCCGAATTCACTTTCTTTATGCTGCTTACAACGTCATCTATTAATACACTTTAGAACCTTTTTTCATGCCGTACCGTTTTCCCCTTCTTCGAGTATCTTCAGCTCAAATTTGAAATCATTCTGACGTGTGGCTCTTTTTTCACAGCATTTTGAACGTGTGATTTTAATTATAATCCCCCTGCATATTGTAAATAATTGATCTTTACTTAAAAGTTATATAAAAGCGTTTTTCGTATTGTATTGTCCGGAACCTCAATGTTTTGTTGATATGATATGCTATACATTTACAAAAGATATCTTTTACGTGCGTGTTTTTAGTTATAAATTTCTATACTTTACATAGAAAAAATAGTTTTATATCGACGTGTAATTTTTGCTTTAAACGTACATGCTTGGTATTGGTGTTTATTCGGTTTTAGCGATATATATTGTAAATAATTAATCTTAATTTAAAATTTATATAAAAGGGTTTTTCGTATTGCATTGTCCGGAACCTAAATGTTTTGTTGATATGACCCTGTGCAATAAGTGGTTTTTCATGTAAACCAAATATTTATTATTTTTTTTTAAGATCGCCCATGCGTAACTTCATACTGAAGCAAAACATCTATACAAAAGACATATCTAACTGCGCAATCACTTAACTTAAAGTGCACATCTCTTCTTAAACTCAGTCCTTTTTGTACGACACGTGTTCGCCAAAAGGCAAGTCCACAAGTACTAGAATCCATAACCCACGTGGATAAAGATTACGTAACAAAGGTGGACCTATCAAGTTTTTCCTGCCAACCCTCTGGTCATTATCACTTCCAAGAGAAACGTAATCAGGTGGGAATAAACTAGCGAAATTTAATGATGAATAAATTTTGGAGATGGATTTTGGTTTACTTTTTATTCAAATTATCCTTCTGAAATATGGCTGCGTGTATTTTTCTTTTAATTTATTATGTTTTCTTGATGAAGATTTTTAGAAAATGCCTAAAGGTTTCTTGTGCTGTTTTTAGAAAGTCATAAAGACTTTTAAGTGCTGTCATTATAGATGTAGTGAATTGTATATAACAGCTGTTAGTTTAATTATATTTTTTATGGGGTTAGTGTGTAAAGCATGTCAGAATCTCAGATGAATATTGTAGATTTTAAAGGTACATGCAATGCATTTTTTAAAGCAGTATAGAGATTTTATATTTATCATAAAATAATTTGATCTTCAGACAATGAATTTCGACAATAATGATTTTCAAACAATAACATCATTAATGTCATCATTATAACATCCTTATAATAAACAATACATATATATTTTAGGGATAAAAACAGATAATTAAATTTTAATAAAAATATCAAGTTATTTCAAATCAAGTAATAAATACAAGTTGACGAAAAAACAAAATTGTTCCAATAAAATTTCGAGATATGCGGATTCTATCATAGATAAAGATGGAAACACATTGCAGTAATTTATTTTATAACATCAATAATGTCATCGTTATAACATCATCATAATTAACAATACCCTTATGTTTTATGGATTAAAACAAATAATTAATTTCTAATAAAAATATCAAATTGTTCCAAACCAAGTAATAAATATAAGTTGATAAAAAACCAAGTTGTTCCAATAAAATGTCAAGATTTGCGGACTCCATCATAGACAAAGATGGAAACACATTGCAGTAATTTATTTTATAACAGGGGGTGGCCAACCCGCGGCCCACCATGAATATTTTTCAGGCCAGTGAGATTTATTACACTTTTGCAAAATATATTTATTTTATAATGGTCAAAGTAGTGAAAACCAATGTATTAAAAAAAGATACATTATGTGTGCATCCATATATTCAAAAATGAACTGTCGAAATTATGAGAAAAAATTAACTTTGATTTTAAAATAATATTCTTCATAATAATAAATGATAAATACTGCCTGTTTTATTTATGAGTTTACACTTATGAGTTCGTGGAGTAATTACATCTTGGAATATCTAATAAATATAACAGGTTCTATGTTTAACTTTGAGTAACCTCAGCAGCTTTCCCTAGATACACACAGTTGATTGCTGTTAGCAGAGCAAACCATACTCTTAGTTCAAGTTCCTAGAGCTTTTGGATCAACTTATAGTACACTTCCTAATCGTTTATTTCGAAAATAAAATTGACCAAATATAAAACACGCTCAAACCTAACGGACACTAACCTACAACATCAATTACGATGTGAAAATACCCAAATTGAGATCGATTTGCGAAAGTTAAGTGGAATAGTAGAGAAACAAATATCGCACTAGTAAAATAAATATTTTTTTAAGGATTTCATTTTTTTTATTTCGTTTATATTTGCACATCTATTTCGTCTACATCTATATATTTTTTATATTTCATTTTTAGTGTTATATATATTTTTTAAATTTGCGTTTAATATCATTCTCATTATATTATCTATGTTCACATGTAAGAATAATAGTAAACACAATAATAATAACTCATTATGTTTCAATTTTTCACTCCAAAAAATGTCTATAGGGGGTCTAAATCTAATATGGGGATATATAATTTTATATGCGACATTCGGAGTTACGATGTATTTCCAAAGTGGTCCGCAAGATCATTTGGGTTGGCCACCCTGTTTTATAACATCATTAATGTCGTCATTATAACGTCATCATAATTAACAATATCCATATATTTTATGGATAAATTAATTAATAATTAACTTTTAATAAAAATAGCAAGCTATCAAAAATATATGTTCCAAACCAAGAAATAAATTTAAATTGACAGAAAAAAAACAAGTTGTTGCAATAAAATTTCAAGATTAGCGGATTCCATCATTGACAAACACATTGCAGTAACTGATTTTATAACATCATGAATGCATTCAGTTGAGATAACGCGAGTTCAAGAACGAACACATTCAAATCAATGCAAATTCTTGAAACTTACTGCAAGAAAATATTTCATATAACTACTCGTAATTTCTATTTGTGTAACAAATAATTACTCGAATTACTCATTTTAATCCCTTACGCCGTTAATCCAAATGCTGATAATATTAATTCCTTATAATCACTTTTATCTAACATATTCTCTTTTGTACTGTATCACAAGATTTCGAAAAATCGCGCAAGCCAAGATTTTCATGGAAAAGACGACTTATTACTTGGAGAGGAGGAAAAAAATATGACTCATTAAAAAAAGACGTTATATAACTGCTTTTTAACATAGAGGTTGACAAACCCTGCTTCTCACAGATTATTGAAACAAGGTCATTTAATCCTGAGTGATGTATCTGAACGCTTGATTGCTTTTCTAGTCATTGCTAAACAAGTGCAACCACAGTTTATTGTTCTTCAGTAATAAGGAATACCGCGCAAAAATCGCATTTGTTGAAATTCATGAAACTGAAGTTCATGGTTGGCATATTAATTTTGGTATGTTTGGTATCCATAAGTTAAGTTATGAAAGCATCATGTTGTTGTTGTTGTTGTTTAATACAGCTGGTAATACAGAGACATTAGTCAGAGACAGAGTAATTCAGAGACTTTTTTTTTATTAGGAGACACATGAATAGCTATTAAATAAATAAAAATATCGTTTAGAAAATTAGGTATAGAAAATTGTTTCATTATATTTAATTAACAAATCCGTTAATTAATTTAGTCAATTAAAGTTGGTACCTCTAATAAATTTATTAAATTATGCAAAACCAATATTATGTTTGCATTCCGTTGTTGTTCTAATACAGAGACATTAATCTTTATGCCATTAGCAAGGGCTGCACTGCTGTTACTCATTTAGCACTACCCGGAGGACACGTATAGCTTGAAGAGAGACTACGGATGCGAGTACACTATACCTCCCCTCCCCCCCAAAACCCTTATTTTATATGCATACATAGCCCTATGGCAAAAGCATTATTTTTTTGCAACTATTCAAAATAGTTGAAACTAATATTTAAAAAATATATTAACTGCAACTATTTTGAATTAAAATTTGTATAGAACTTCTATTTCTTCATTGGCGCAACAACCCCACGGTGGACCAAAGCAGTCTGCTTTCTGGCAGACTTCGAGACAGGAGATGTTTTCTCTTTACGCGGTAGATTTGTCAGCCCTACTGTCATATTAAATTGGGACCTACGGTTTAAAGTAGATTCCTAATCATAGATTACGTACATCCATAGCGCAGCCAAGACTCGAACCTGAAACATCTGGCACCGAACGATAGTCACTCGGTCATCATGCGCCTCTAGTTAAGGGCTTTGAGCCCGCCAACCACCTCCATATGTACGTATATAATATACTCCATATATAGAATAGGCGTATATTTGCAGATGTATTCCTATTTTAAATATATGCATAGCTCTATGGTGGGCCAAGGTCGTTCTGCATACTGGTAGATTTCGAATCAGGAGATGTATGCTTTTTACGGGATAGGTTTGTCAACCATACGCTCAACCGGAAACCAAATGAGACCGGAAACTACGGCTTAAAATTGATTCCGAATCTCTACAAATGGCACCGTCGAGATTCGAACCTGAAACCTGTGGCACAGAGCGCTAGTTACTGAGCCATCAACGCATCAAGCCCCAATTATATAGATTCAGTTCCAATAAAGGCCTAGGTAACAACAATAAGATTTTTAGAAATTGATCTTATGATATAATTTGGAGAATTTTAAATGCCGCGTAAACAACAACTTTCATTTAGGTGTCTGTTAAACAGCTATAAAGGGACGTTTTATTCGCTGAGGATGTGTTGATATTTATTGCCCCGCCGTAGAAAAGGTTTTTAACCAGAAGGTGACTTATTTTACATAGCAAATATGATTTAAAAATAGTAATTAAACACTATGCGTACATTACTGATTACTAAGTAATATTTAGGTCATTCCTGACTACGTGCCAGTGCGTGATTGGCAAGAGATAATAGCATTTTTTAAATTCAGAGCTACGCTCTGGTGCGTGATGTGTAAAAATGAACTTAAATAACGAAACTAATTAACAAAATTATATATATCTTTGTATGATTTTTAATCACTAATAAACATTTAATGTGAATAAACTACTATAAGGGGCCTGATGCCCGAGTAACTAGCGTTCTGGTGCTCGGTGCAACGGGTTTCGGATTTCGGATTTTCCGGCTGTGCCATGGATCTTTGTAGTAGATCGGAATCTACTTTAAACCGTAGGTCCCTGTCTAATATGACTGTAAAGAGTTGAGCATAGGATTGCTATCCCTAATCAGTAAAAAAAAACCTCCTGTCTCGAAATCTGCCAGTAGGCAGATGGTCTCGGCCCCACGATGAGGCTGTAGCGTCAATGAGGAAGAAGATTATAAGTTGGTTACAGTGATATTATTATTGCAAACTTTGTTGAGGAATTAATTCTTCAAAGCTGAAATAACTAGCATCACTTGGATACTCCTCCGAAAACTCAACCAACAAATTTTAGTTTTCATCACCTATTATTATTGAGAAAATGTTAGCGACCGTTTGTATAAAGGTATGGCAACCACAATCGGGATTGTGCCCAAATTTACTTGCGTAGAGAAGAGGATTTGATTCCCACTTAATGGCATGCACTATAATAACTACTTTTAGAATTGAAATAATAGTGTTTGCTACAACTTGTATAAATATAACGTAACCACAGTTTTGTTGCTTGGTGGTAGTTTTTAGGGTTTTCTTCCCTACAACACGCAAGTGCAAGCCAATTACTTTGAAAATCTTTACGAAAGGCGCGTACAACAATACATGGTTGCAGCAGCGTGGTGCAAAGCACGTTAGGCTTCCAAACTAAAGGAACTTAGTTCGAAAACCCAACAAAAGATGTCGAGTAGAAAAGTTTTATGTTTATGCCTCGGATGGACAAGATAATTTCAACTCTTTACATTAGGGTCGTGGAGTGCTTGGGTTTGGCTTATCGCTCTACGGTTTTTAAGTGGTGTAATGACATCAAGCCGCTCTTAGTGGTGTAATGACTTAGCCGAATTAAGGATTGATTTGTCGCTCTACTGTCAATTTTTGAACACTTTAGGTTAATTAGATAGAGACCTACAGTTTAACGTGGACTCCGAAACACTAATAAACATCCATGCCAGGATTTGAACCTGAAGCCTGTGGTACCAAAGGCTAAAGCTCTAGCCAATTGGCCATCAAACCGCGGAGTCGAGGAGGAAAAATATGCCAAGCCATCATATGCCATTTTGTGAGATTCAATTCCTAATTGAGGTGGCATAATGGAGATGCAATGTAGCAATCTCCCTGCCGTGTATCCTGTGTAGCGCTGAATCTGCTATAATTCTACCTTTATAGTGATAAATGATCTCAAGCTGATCCATGTATACGAACTTTTTTTCAAAAAATAAATTCCTGTAATGTTTAAACATTTAGCAGTAAGGACGAAATCATTAAAAGATAGATAATAAAATTGGCGGATTATTTTTAATTAAATAGCTGTAAAGCAGACGACAACAGCGTCAACGACGCAAGGACAGATATTTATAAAACCGGTAACCCTATCAGACATACTATTAGCAAACTCTTCTAGAATTAGAAGGATTTATATGACTTCCTTTTGCATAAATGTTGCATTCAAAACACATTAAAAGTAAGTTAAAATAATTTTCCTTTTCCGTTGATATTTTTATGAGCTAATTATTTCGGTAATCTATTATTATTCCTGATGTATATTTTAGTACTTTTTTTGTTAATGTGCTCCAATTTCTGATTTTTCGTTTTGGCGAAGACTTAGGCCAGCATTATATACAATTTCGAAAATAAAACAACTTTTTATAAAACAAACCACTCATTTCAATTAAAATGATTTATTTTTTAATGAATTTAAGAGATAATAGTAAATTAAAGAAATAAAAACATGCTATACTTAACTAATGATCTCTGGCTCCCGTGTAACGGAAAAGTGGCTGCGTTATTTAGGATGAGCGAATTCGTATATAAGCCGACCCTCCTAATTTAGCTTTTGAAAAAGTTCTACATATTTTTAACTTATACAGTACATAAGATTTAAGCACAGTACATAAGATTCGATGATGCAGTACATAAGATTCGATTCCCTAAGATTCGATTATACAGTACATAAGATTCGATTATATAATATGTACATAAGATTGGATTACACAGTACGTATTCGATTATTCTATTACATAAAATTCGATTATACAGTACATAAGATTCAATTATACAATACATAAGATTCGATTATTCGATTTCATAAGATTCGATTATACAATACAGAAAATTCGATTATACAGTACATAAGATTAGATTATTCTATTACATAAGATTCGATTATACAGTACATAAGATTCGATTATACAGTACATAAGATTTGGTTATACTGTACATAAGATTTAAGATATGTTGTTTAAAAATATACAGGATGATTCAATGGTCATGTGACAAATTTTGAATGATGCTACAGCGTATTTAAACAAACATTTTTATATGTAGAAATGTAGGGTCGGAAGTGACACGTTGAGTCAGGAACACAAAAAATGAGAAATGAAAAGAATGTTAAAACATTGTTTATTCACAACAGAATTAAGAAAAGAAATGAGAAAGACATTGTTTATTCACAACAGAATTGAGAAATATATATTGTTTATTCACAACAGAATTGAGAAATATATATTGTTTATTCACAACAGAATTGAGAAATATATATTGTTTATTCACAACAGAATTGAGAAAAGCATTGTTTCACAGCAGAATTGAGAAAAGCATTGTTTCACAGCAGAATTGAGAAAAGCATTGTTTCACAGCAGAATTGAGAAAAACATTGTTTATTCACAACAGAATTGAGAGAAGCATTGTTTATTCACAACAGAATTAAGAAAAACATTGTTTTTTCACAATAGAATTGAGAAATACATAGTTTATTCACAACAGAATTGAAGAAAGATATGAGAAAAAGATTGTTTATTCAAAATACCATTACAAAGTGTTTCTTTAAATCAATGTTTAAAATAAATACTCCAAATTGTGACCACGCACAGTAATACATGCTTGGTAACGTCGAAGGAGTGATTGGCGAACAGCCTTAAAGATGCCCGGCATTTCGTGCAGATAATCGACCAAAGATGTCCACAATTGAGTCAACTGGAGTCCCATAAATTAAAAACGTAGTAAGAACAAAATAGAGTGCGTGTAGCGGTTCCCAGACAGAAGACTTGATCCTCGTCACATGATGGCTATCAATTGGGGCATTATGTCTAGCCCTTGCGAGTAATTTGTTTGAAAGTGTTCGTGAATTCGCTCCTCAACCCATCACTTCCGACTAGGGATTGCAATATCGGACCAAAAGTTCCATACCGGTATTCGGTATTTTTTAGATCTTAATACCGGGATACCGGTTTTAATACCGGTAGTAGAAATGCCATTGTAGCTGTCATTTTACTTATAATTTCATCCAAATTATCTTTTTTTTTCAAAATTATTTAAAATCCCCGATGGCTTGGGCTTAGAAACTGTGCTTAAGTTTGAATCTTCCTCGCAATTAGATTCTTTCCTTTTTAACAAATTTGTATCATGTTTCGTTTTTAAATGTGTATGGAGTCCGCTTGTACTTCCTCCGTTCACTTTAACAACTCTTGAGCATTTTTTTACATTGTGCCACCCTATTCTTTTCATCATGTAAATAATGAAACCAAACCGAAGTATTATCAACTGATTTTTTATGTTCTTTAAAGTTATTCTTATTCATTATTATGGGGTATTATTTATAAGTATATATATAATAAATCAGAAAAATATATTGAACTCTAAAGTATGATATGCAAATACAATGCGAATAACAAACTCGCCAATTAAAAAAAATATCGAAATATTACACACATAAGAATTTCTAGTTTTCAGATAAGAATTCCCAGTCAAGAATAAGAATTTCACACATAAGAATTTTTTCACAGATAACAATTCTAAATGTCTAGTAAATACAGAGAAAACCGGTATTTAAACTTGTGAATACCGGCATTACAAAATTGTAGAAATGGCTCAAAATACCGGTATTCGGTATCCCGGTTTACCGGTATTGCAATCCCTACTTCCGACCATACATTCTTATTCAAAAACTGTAAGTTTTAGTAAGCTGTTTCGCCCCTCAAAGTTATGATCGTCCACATAATCGTCGAATCATCCTGTATATATTAGAATAAATAAAAGTTCACATAATCAAGACTTGTTAACGAATGCCCGAGTCTTTAACTATAAGATATTTTTTTTAGAATTCGTCGTCGTTAATTAAGTTTGTCGTTATCTGAGGCAGTTGTTAACCATGACACTACTATAGTATATATGTTTAAAAGATAAATAAACTTATTAAAAAATTACGGTTTATCTTCTTAGGATATATATTAAAAATTCTCATCCCAAATTTTGTTTACAACTGTGATTGGAAAAATTAAATTAAAACTTATTTATAATTTTTTTTCGAATATTAGATATTACCGTTCTATTCTAATCTACCTCAAATATTTTCCTTATAAGACTGATGAAAACACACCTGTTAACATCATTTAAATGACATATTATAATGTCATTAACATGATGTTAACAGGTTAACGTTATTTAACATCCGTTAATGATAATTATTCTTAAGCACATTAGACACATTGGTTATAATGATTGTTTAGTTATTTAATTAAGTTCTCATTAAACTTATTATATGCTTGCTTATTATCGCAAGACTTATTATATGCTTGCTTTTTATAGCAAAACTTATTTTATGCCTGTTTATTATCACAAAACTTATTTTATGCTTGCTTTTTATCACAAAACTTATTTTATGCTTGTTTGTTCTATAAATCAAATACATTATTGCGATTTTAAAAAGTGAAATTTGAAAAATATATATAAAATTTCAGAAATCATTCTAAATTAATAAAAAGGATATCCATTAAACCTTGTATTCATAAATAATATGCTTGACAATAGCATATTTAATCAAGCATGTAGCAAACGTTCAGTTACACATATTCAACTGATCTTGAGACATATTTAATTGTCAAAATTCATATCCTATTGTTTAAAATATGACATGAAAAAATAACGCGTTGGATAATTCTTATGTCTATGAAATGACTGTATAATAAATGATTGCAGAAAAATCAAATTATAGGTATATATAAACCTTCTACATATCTAAACAATCACAGAAATATCAAATTATATCCAAAACAATTAAAAAAATCATGACACATTTAAGAAAAGTCTCTCCTAAACATATATTTATGAATATATTTTATCCCATATTTTAAAGTTAAATTGTTTTAAGCTTATTATTATTATTATTTTGTAAATCATTGAATAAAATCAATGTTCAATTAATTTTATTTTAGAAATATTTACATATTACATCCGTTTCTAATAAAATAGTTCGTTAATAATAAAATAAATAATCCTTCAACTGTCACTTATAAAATATGAGGTCAAATAATCCTTGGATTGTAGCTAATAGCTAAATTTTACACACTGTCATTTTTTAACAATAGCTTCATTGAAAAACAAACAGTAGTCGTTAAGTTGGCATTATATGATTTTTATTTACAATTTTGGATGTTTGATCATTTTGTCCTAAACATTCATCGACAAAACAAGCAAATATTCAAAGCTGTAAATAAAAAAGTGGATTTTCAACATGCAATTTACTGTTTTGCTCTTAGAAGAAGTTAAACAATTTGCAGCTGTTTATTATATTACTCTAGGAAAAAGGGGAGCATGATTTAAAATGTATAATAGCATAAACATTATTAGATAATGATCACACATGATACTACTCTGTCCAAAGAGTAAGACCAATTTTCAATTTAAAATTCCCGGGGCTTATGGAATTTCAATTTTTTTCTTTTTAATATTGCTGGCACTGTCCTTGACATCTGTGTGAAATTTGACGTCAAAATATTCATTAGTGTTTGAATTACGCTTGGCTTTGTGAGACGCTAAAACTGATTTCGGCGATTTTTGAAACGTCTGAATTCATTGAGCAAAGAACTTGCTTTCAATTTTGTTTGCAGAAACGTATAGAATGTTGAAGAAGGCATTCGGTGAGCATTCCTGCATCGGAAAGAAATATTTAGAAGTGGTATAAACAGTTCAACGTTGGCAAAGAACGCGTTGAAGGCGAAGAGCGCTCTGGTAGAAAAATATTACTCCTACTTTTTATTTTGAGTGGTCAGATAGTTTCTATCCTCGTATTTATTTTACACTTGTAAGTAGAAATCCTAGGCTTCTGCGGAGCTTTGCTTTTCTAATGTAAACTTGAACTTAAAAAGGATATGGATTTACTCCTTTTATGGATTTTCTTATTCTTGAAATTCGGAGTGATGTAGATTTTTTGGAAGATCAATGGCGTACGCTAATGATCTTATGGTAACTTTTCTGCTATGAGGAATATGTCTAAAAA
The DNA here is from genome assembly GCA_021605075.1 of Caerostris darwini. Classification (NCBI taxonomy): domain Eukaryota; kingdom Metazoa; phylum Arthropoda; class Arachnida; order Araneae; family Araneidae; genus Caerostris; species Caerostris darwini. The sequence continues at coordinate 635,543 of BPLQ01007128.1, forward strand.
TTGTTTCAATAATCTTTGCATTTACGTCTGAAATTTTTTTTTCAATGAATCAACATTAGTATAAGCATAAGCAATATTAGCGTACTTAAATTATTTTGCAGCTAACGTAATTTCACCTTTCTGCAACTTTTAATCATCAAGAGCTGGACAATCGCAATTATATCTTTGCTTAGAAACTCTCTCTCTCTCTTTCTTATTATTTTTACAATTTGTTGATTTTCAAGTGAAATAAAACAACTGTTTTCGATCAGCGGATGAAATTAAAAAAATAATTATAATTTGTAATAATTACACAGGCTAACTTAAAATCCGAAAGATGTCAAAACAAATGACATATGTCGTGAAACGTTGATTTCGATGGAAGGCATTGCAATTTTTCAAATTGAATCATTGCACAAAGTCGAAAGTATTGCAATTTGGCGAGTTGAACGCATTGCAATTTTACAACGCCAATAATTTCCGTTTAAATATTCTCTTGCTACTATTATTATGGGACAGAGGGAGTAAATATTTTTTTTAAATAATTAGTAGCACAGTAAATTTAATTGTATTTCAAAATGTCTTTGACAAAATAGATGAAAACGGGAATATTTTCATAACATTTCATGTAAATTTTACAGAAAATATTTTGACAAAACTATTATTACTAACATTTTAAGATCAGGACAGAATATCTTATATATATTATTAATAGATTAACATCTTTCTTATTCGTGAACTAAGATTAGCTGACTTGGTATTAACTAATTAACTAACTAACTAACTTCTTATTTCTAAACCTATTAGTTTACTAAAGATGTTCCATGTGTCTGATCTTTTGTCTTAATGTTGTATCAAAGTATATTTATGTATTAAAATATATTTATGTTCTATCAAAATATATTTATATTGTATCAAAATATATTTATGTTGTATTAAAATGTATTTATGTTGTATTAAAATATATTTATGTTAAGATCAGGAAAGAAAATTCTTGTATAAATTCTAACAGATTAACATTCTTCTTATTTGATTTAAAATTAGTTTGCTAGCATTGTTTTATGTGTCAGATCTTTTGTCATAATGTTATATCAAAATAATAGTCCGTGTAAAAATGCTTGGTGGCCCTATGCAGTAAATAAAATTCATCAAGGCTTTTACTCTGCGGCCTTTAGTTGAATGAATCTTTTTTTTTTTAACTTTCACCTCAAACAATTTAACTTTCAGAAGTTCTGCACAGTTTTGACATGCAGGTTTTTTTTTTTTTTTTTTTTTGCGTAATCTATCTTCACATTTGAGAAGAAACCCGTAATCCGCAATTATATTTCGTAATAATTAGGTTAATTTAAAAATTGATAGTTGTGTAAAAAACAAATGAGAGATGTTGTGAAACATTGATTTTGATGGAAGACATTGCAATTTTGTTCCACAACATAACTTGATACTCCTTTTATATGTTATATATATTATTAAAAGATTAACAACTTTGTTATTTGATTTAAAATTAGTTTGCTAACAATGTTTTATGTGTCAGATCTTTTGTCATAATGCTGTATCAAAATAATAGTCTGTGTAAAATTGCTTGATGGGTGGCCCTATCTAGTAAATAAAATTCATCAAGGTTTTTACTGTACGGCCTTTAGATGAATGAATCATTTCTTTTTTTTAACTTTCACCTCAAACAATTTAACTTTCAGAAGTTCTGCACATTTTTGACATAAAGGTTATTTTTACTTTTCTTTTTGCGTAATCTATCTTCACATTTGAGAAGAAACCCATAATGCGCAATTATATTTCGTAATAATTAGGTTAATTTAAAAATTGACAGTTGTGTGAAAAACAAATGAGAGATGTTGTGAAACATTGAATTTGATTGAAGGCAGTGCAATGTAGTTCTTACACATATTATTAAAAGATTACCATCCTTCTTATTTAATTTAAAAGTAGTTTGCTAACATTGTTTATTGTGTCATATCTTTCGTTTTAATGTTGTATCAAAATACATTTATGTTGTATTAAAATGTATTTACGTTGTATCAAAATATATTTATGTTATATTAAAATGTATTTACGTTGTATCAAAATATATCTATAGTCTGTGTAAAAATGTTTGGTGGATACTATGTAGTAAATAAAATTCACCAAGGCTTTTACTCTACGGCCTTTAGTTGAATGAATTTTTTTTAACTTTCACCTCAAACAATTTAACTTTCAGAAGTTCTGCACATTTTTGACATACAGGTTATTTTTTACTTTTTTTGCGTAATGGATATTCACATTTAGGAAGAAACCCGTAAACATGTTCAACATTTACGCTGCATAACAGCTTTATGTGCCTTTATGACGACGATATATGCTTCCAAACTTTCAATAGTGGAGGTAAACAATGCGATGGCGGCCATAAAAAGCCCTGACTTATGGAACAGAAATAACCATCATGTGAAATAAAAGGAAGCTGATACAAAAACAATGAAACCTTCTCTCTCTCCCCTTATGAGTATTTAACTTTGGCCTGGTTCTTAAATTTCCCAAAAGGGATGATTTGGCTCTAGCCATGACCCACTGGCACATGCACCCATACACAAATCCTGAAGTATTTCCAAATTCCCTTTCTTTCCCTTCCACGTTAGTTCGAACGCAGAACAAAAGAACGCCATTTTTATTATTATTATTATTGCGCGCGCAGGAATCGTCTGCTCTTTTGTTTTGGCGCGAATTTCCTCTTTGGAATAAACGAACGTTTGTTGTTTTTTGTCGTCGTAGTTCTTTTTTGCTTCTGTTATTGTTTGTTTTTTTGTGGGAAAGATAAATTATTTCGACACTTTTTTTTTCCTAAATGGAACCTATCTTGTTAATACCGCCAATTAAGTTACGTGATTTTTATTTTCATTTAGAAAAAAGAAAAAAACAGGATTTCATCAAGAGGGTCAAGTTGAAAAAGTATTTTGGAATTTGCTGTTTTTTGTTTCTTTTGTATTTTTGTTGTTGGTCACGTGCCGTGAAGACGTTGCAGAACGGATGAGCACCTGCAATCTCGCGGATGTTCTAAAAGTTGATGAGCGAAATAAGCTCTATTGTTGTGCCTGAAGAGGAAAGGATTGTTTGCCAGGGAATATAATTGAATAAAAATAAAGAGCGTTCGGCAATCGCCACGAAGTTCAAGTTAGTGTTAATCACTTCCTCTGGCATTGAACCAGATATTTACAAAAGTGAAAGTAGGACAACTTTTATTGCATGCCTTAAAATGTTTTTTATTTAAATTTTCAACACTTTTAAATATATTTATTTAATAAAAAAAGGAATCTCACTTTTTTATAAAGAGATAAACTATTTAAAAAGATATTGTTTATTTAAATATATTTTTTTTATCCCTATTAGTAATGAAATGGGCTGTAATAGCTTGCTGAATTTCTCAACAACAAGCTAATTGCTTACATTACCCCTGGGCCACGAGTTAGGTTCTATATGTATATAAAAGCAACAATATCAAAATTCAGTATTATTAATAATTAATGCTATATTGACTCATTTTGGAATGCTACATTGACTTTCGATCTTCTCAACTGTCTAGGCCAGGGGTCTCCAAACTACGGCCCGCGGGCCAAATTCGGCCCGCTACAGCGTATAGCTTATTGTTGCTGTATTAAGTTGGATAAAAAACCACAGAATGATAATAACTCGGATTTATTGACTTGCTAGGTAAAGATTAATGACAAGCATAATACGCAGAAAATTTAATTTAAGCATAACAACTAATAAATATTTGAAATGAATCCCATTAAAATTATAAACTAGTCAACATCCCGCGGTTACCCTCAGTAGTTATGTTGAGGTAAAGAGTATCGCATATGTATGTATATCGATGTTTGGAATGTATATATCCTGAATCAAACATATGATTTTTATCCTGAAAATCCCTCAGGAACAGAAAAGCTAAATTAACGTGAATGAAACCGCGGGGTATCCACTTGCAAAAAAATATTAATGAGATTTATGTAATTGTGATTTTTCACTGAGTTAGCAAGCGTATTCTCGCTCAGAGCGCGTACTCGGCGGCTGGTCTAGAAATTATAGATAATGGCAGAAAAACTAAAACGGTTTTGGCCCTTGGTACTTACTTGAGTAAACTGTATGGTCCTAAGGCTGGAAAGTTTGGAGACGCCTGGTCTAGGCTATCTTCTATACTTTGCTAATCACAAGTATAAGCAATCGTATACTTTCGAGGAAATCACTTTCTTCGAGAAATGAAGGTGTTTGCTAAGAGTGGTACCGAAAAAGATATGGCTTCAAGTCAAAGTATTAAAAATGGAGTTACGATCATAAAATTATGCTCCATTTTCTCTCGAACTGAAGTTGTAGAATTTAGAAAGAATACCATAAAGTCGCAGTTTCATCTTGCCACATACTCACAACCAAAATATTTGATTGAAGTATCTTGGTGTGAGACATATTCTGCTGTTTTGAAACTGAGCCCTTCGAGTTTCTTAAAGGTATATAGTAAACTGTGCATAGCGTAGATTAAGTTCCTTTTTCAATGTAATGTTTTTACTATGAAAATAATGTATTTTTCCTAGACAATATTGTAAGCATTAATTACGTATGAAAACTTTCAAAGGTATTTGGAGAACCCAAATCTGGTATAAAATCTTCCATAGGCATCAATGAAATTGTACATTGTATGTGTTACTTTGTATGGGTTTCCACACAAATATGGTATTCAAATACTTCCATGGGCAATAATGAAGAACAAAGCAATTGCATGTACTGCTTTCTAAAGCTGTTTGCACACAAATATGGTATTCATAATCTTCCAAAGGCAATATTGCAATTGTACATTGCATATGTGATTTTCGAAAGAAGTTCATGGAATCAAAATATAGAATCCTTTTGAATATCTACATATCTTCTATAGGCAAAAATGCAATTGCTGTGTTACTTTCCAAAGGGTTTCACCCACAAAATATGGTATTCAAAATATTCCTTAAGCAACAATGCAATTGTACATTGCATATGTGACTTTCAAAAGATGTTCATGGAATCAAAATATAGTATTCAAAATCTCCCATAAGCAACAATGCAACTGTACATCCAGACTTGTTGCGGGGGTATTAAAGAAATTTGAAAGGTTATCGGCGAGATCTAACTAAATATAACAATCAAAACACCAATAAAAAATTTATACATGTAAAATCTGAAAATTAGTGAAATCTTTGATGAATGTCAACTTATGTGCAACGAAGGTGGAAGTCAAATTTAAGAAAATGTATTGCAGAAGGTAGAGGAAGCAAGACGAATCCAAAATATCCAGAAATCATATGCAGAACGACAATATATGTATTGTGCCCTGAGTCAAAATATAACGGGCGCGATACTTGACGCTTCCTTAGTTCATAGAGCGCCAAGTATGCCTAGTACCAGTGGTGTCATTGAGCCTATGGATATAAATGATGTAGAACATATTTTAACTGTAGAAGAATCTATGGACGTTGATTTCAAGAGTATTGAGTTAATGATGATTATTCTGTTTCACTAAATGTCTACATCATTCGTTCATTCCTTTTTTTCCACATAATCAGTATTTTAATAGATTATTGATTTACCCAATAATGATAGTATCCCCACCACCGAATATTGAAGAATCTCCAAAAGAACACTACAAAATAGTTGGTGCACCAGTGCCAGTACCTAGTGTTTATAAAATAACTTAGTAATGCTACAGAAACTTTACTAATGGATGATATGTTTAAGGATAATCTTAAAATGTGACAATGGTAATCCAACATTAGATACAGATTTTTCTGACCATAATCTCACAGGTGTATAATTGGTCACAATCGTTACAAGCTAAGCAAAATTTAACATCTCATATTCATTTTAACTATAGAACTGATTTCTGGGCATTGAAAATGTTAAATTCCACCATGTCTTTTTCTTTTATATAATTTTTAAAAATTTGTAGTGCAATTTTTTTTTAAAGTAAATCCTCTTATGGATGTTACTTTTATTTATAATTTTAAAAGTGATTCCTTTCACTAATCATTGTACAATCACGTGGAATGCTATGAATAAATAGACATATCTTTTCGTTAATGTTAAATGTTTTTTTTAAAAAAAATTAAGATATGTCTACAGTTGAATAGATTTCTGAGAAATCATTGCAACTGTACTATAATACCAACTATAACTGTACTGTAACTGGACCTCAATTATGGTGAACTATAATGTATTTGCAGTTTTACTAGTTAAAGGGAAAAATAATCTTTGCAAATCTGTTCACAGAGATCTTTTCACACATTAAGAAAACAGTACAGGCCAGAGTATTTTTAACCACGTGCAAATGTCTTGAAAACGCAGAGTTCTATTCAGTGGGTCGTCGGTTCGAAACTCGAAAAAAGGATGATGAATAAAAACACCTACAGGGATGGCTGATATAAATCTTTTGGTCAAAAAGTCTTTTCGTTGGGTTGGAGAAGATGAGTCTGAAGGCTCGTTCCCACCAAGGCGAGAGATGTGAAGATTCAAGAGGCAAGCGACAAAATTTTTTCGACCCCTTCACAGCGAAACGTCAGAAATAGCATTACGCCTAGTGAAAAACCGCTTCGAGTTGAAAGTTGGGCAACTCCAAGCGGCGAACTGCAAACCGGTTTCAGGCGACAGCGGTGAGGCTAGTGATGGGTCAAATTTTTTCGCTTGCATCTTGTCGCCTTGGTGAGCACGAGCCTTTAGGGCGCGGATCGTAAGATTTGTGGAAATTCATTCCAAAGTTGAGGTCACAAAATGTGCAGTATAGCTAACCTTTAACCAACCTGGTGCTCTTCGTTATTCTAAAATGAAAGCGGCCTGATGGCCAATTGGCTAGCGCTCTAGCCTTTGGTTCGAATCCTGGCGATGGTATGGATGTTTTTTAATAGTTTGGAATCCACTTAAAACTGTAGGTCCCTGTCTAATTAGCCTAAAGTATGCGGAAAATGATCGTAGAGCGACAAACCAAATCAATCTAAAATGAAAATGCTTTAAAATATAGAAGCCGGAATATTTTATTAGGGGCATTTTATTCTGTAAAAAATATATGTTTTATTTTTAAATTAATATTAATTTGTTAAATTTTTAATTACTTTAGCATACATGTAAGTTTTTTTTTTTAATTATGAATATTTTCAATTGTAACGGACAAAAGTAATTATCTATTTTTTTAATTGGCATCATATTATTTGTATTAATTATTCAAAAAGCTGATTTTGTTTCATAATTTTTTTTAATTTATAAGCTATCGCAAGCCTGATTACGTTACCGATATATAAATATTATTAGGCAAGATTGACCTAACTATGGGGTTTCATTTCAACAGAACATAAGAAAACTGCACAGAAAACGTGATATTTCCAAACGAAACTCACTATAAATTTTACTAGAAACCTCTTTAAAACTTTCTATTCTTTTTTCATAAAGAAGAAAAAAAGAAATTTTGACAGAAGCACCTCATAATTCTTTTGTTTTTAAAAAATTCTTTAAAAAAAAAAAACAATTCTCGTGTCCTATTCCTACTGTTTTAAATATTCCTCAAAAATCGGCCGAAATCGCACGGATCGCCAAAAAAGAGTCATAAAGGGTGGCTTTTAACCCCCTTTTTAGACAACCATTTAACCCAGAATCAAAGAAAACAAACCCTTAAGTATCGAAATATTTTTAAAAAACGCTGACACTTGAATGCTTATTCTCTAAATGCAAGTGGAACTGTTGTTGGCAATTTTGCCCGATTACCAAATCATCGCCAATTTGGCGAGATTTACGACCCTCAGCCGAGTTGACATTATTAGCCTATTGTTGATAATCACGATTTGCCTTTTGTTTTGAGTTACAGTCTCTTGCGAAAAGCGGCGTGATATATCTGCAGTATTCAGCCCGTTTTAGATTCAGGGAGGTTGGGCAATTGTATACATAAATATGAGTCTTGGGGAGTAAATCTAGGTGAATGGAACGATCGCATACAAATGATGCTTTGAAGCCATTACGGTGCTGGTATTTATTACTCATTGGGAAATTTTGAAATCAGTGATAAAATATCATTTTACAAGCACATAATATGAACACTATACAATTTGAGCATTATAAAGTAATTATGTATTCTTGTTATGTATCGGGTTATCCTGAAAGTTTGTGCCGATTTTGAAGGAAAATTAAATTTTGGTATGTACTTATTAAATTATGTAGGTGTCATTCTATTCCACAACCTTTCAGGCAACTTGAAAATTCTGTCCCTCCAGAACATCTCAGGTTTTTTTTTGGTGGAAGGCTTTTCTGTATGACTTTTTATCATGACTAAAGTGTTCAAGTTTCTTCCAATATGGTAAATTTACAATGATCGAAATAAGTCGAAATCTGAAGGCGCTAGTTTCTGGTGAATCTGGTGTTAAATTTTGGTATAAATTTATTGATATATATATATACACTTGCCGGAAAAAGTCTGCGTACAAGCACATAGCACATATTCAAAATTGAAAAAAAAATCATGTTTTAATAATGATATTAATTTTATATTGTATTTAATTTATTCTTTACACAATTAATTAGCATTTAATAACAATTAAAGAAATACAACACAATTTGTGTTTAAAAAATAATAATTAAAATAAGGAATATTAGAAATAGCTGCCAGAAAAAGTCTGCGTACAGATGAAAAAAAGCATTAAAAAATACTTTCCATTGGCTTTCAACGAAACTTTAATAGGGGGTTGGATAACCCTTACGTCTAAGAACCTCTGTTAATCGTTTGGTCATAGAATGGACGAGTTTGGAGGTCTCCTCAGAAGAAATGTTATTCCATTCTGTGATTATCACTCTCTTTAACATTTCTTTTCAGGTAATCTTGTGCTGTCGAATTTTTCGCTCCAACAAGTCCCATAAATGCTCAATGGGGTTTAAGTCCGGCGATTGTGGAGGAGAATGCAATTGATTTTTGATATTGTACAGAAGCCTGAGCTTAACATTATGGGCAGTGTGCTTCGGATCATTGTCCTGTTGAAACCAAAAGTCATCTCCTAGGTTCAAGTCCTGTGCGCTCTGTTTCAAATTTTTCTTTTAAAATGTTGATATATCCCATATGGTTTAATGTCGACTCTATAAAGGTTAGACGACCTACGCCGTTGGCAGCCATGCACCCCCAGAGCATTATACCACCTCCACCATGCTTAACTGTAACTGTAACTGATGCTTCTCAAAAGCCGTACCTTGTTTTCTCCACACCAGCTTACGTCCTTTTATGCCAAATATGCAAAACTTGCTCTCATCAGAGACTAGTACTTTTTCCCAAAATTGTGGAGACTTATTTACATATTCATTTGCAAAATGTATACGCTTTTACCTATTCACAGCTGATATGTGTGGCTTCCTGCGAGCAACACGGCCATGATACCCAGCCTTTTTCAAAATTTTTCTTATGGTGTCTTCATGGAATGTTTTTTTTAAATCTCTCTCTCTAACGTCATTTGCAATCTGAAAGGCACTTGTACGTGGATTTAAACGTACGGACTTGAAGACCTATCTCTTTTCAAGGGCAGTCAGCTTAGATGGATGTCCATAACGTGGCTTTCAGATTATAGATTTCGATGAAGTGTAATTATTGATCACTCTTTGGATAGAGGAATGAGTTCTTCCAACAGTTTCCTAAGTTTTATGATGATCTTTCTTTCTTCAGGAGTAATCTCCTTTCCTTTTAAATCCATTGTGATTTACTTGCCACAAATCTTGAAAACATAATATTTTAACTACTATCTAATAAAACTGAGCAAGTGATTAAAGTTAATTGAAGTTTGATTTGCACATTTCATTATATTTATTTTTGTACGCAAACTTTTACTGGTAGCAATTTGTGTTATTTTTTATTTCAATTGTTATTTCTTAAACACAATGTGTGTTATATTTCATAAATTATTATGAAAAGTTAATGAATTGTGTAAGGAATAAAATAAATACAATATGAAATTATTATCATATTCAAAATATAATTTTTTTCATTCTTGAGTATTTGCTATGTGCTTGCACGCAGACTTTTTCTGGCAAGTGTATGTAGATGCCATTCTGTAGCATAACCTTTCTACATATTTCACCAACTTGAAAATTCTGTCCTTCCAGAACATTTCAGATTTTTTGTAGAAGGCTATTCTATTTGAGTTTTTGAGTTTTTATCTCGACTATAAAGTGTTGAACTTTTTTTCATAAAGGGAATTTTATAATGATCGAATTAAGTGGAAATCTGTAGACGCGAGTTCTCGTAAATATGGTGTTAAATGTTGATATACATTTATTAAATTATATAGGTGACGCTTTGTTTCATAACCTTTCTCCATCTTTCAAGTAACTTGAAAATTCTGTCCTTCCAGAACATTTCAGATTTTTTGTGGAAGGCTATTCTATTTGACTTTTTGACTTTTTATAAAGTGTTGAACTTTTTTTTCATAAAGGGAATTTTATAATGATCGAATTAAGTGGAAATCTGTAGACGCGAGTTCTCGTAAATATGGTGTTAAATGTTGATATACATTTATTAAATTATATAGGTGACGCTTTGTTTCATAACCTTTCTCCATCTTTCAAGTAACTTGAAAATTCTGTCCTTCCAGAACATTTCAGATTTTTTGTGGAAGGCTATTCTATTTGACTTTTTGACTTTTTATAAAGTGTTGAACTTTTTTCATAAAGGGAATTTTATAATGATCGAATTAAGTGGAAATCTGTAGACGCGAGTTCTCGTAAATATGGTGTTAAATGTTGATATACATTTATTAAATTATATAGGTGACGCTTTGTTTCATAACCTTTCTCCATCTTTCAAGTAACTTGAAAATTCTGTCCTTCCAGAACATTTCAGATTTTTTTGTGGAAGGCTATTCTATTTGACTTTTTGACTTTTTATAAAGTGTTGAACTTTTTTTCATAAAGGGAATTTTATAATGATCGAATTAAGTGGAAATCTGTAGACGCGAGTTCTCGTAAATATGGTGTTAAATGTTGATATACATTTATTAAATTATATAGGTGACGCTTTGTTTCATAACCTTTCTCCATCTTTCAAGTAACTTGAAAATTCTGTCCTTCCAGAACATTTCAGATTTTTTGTGGAAGGCTATTCTATTTGACTTTTTGACTTTTTATAAAGTGTTGAACTTTTTTTCATAAAGGGAATTTTATAATGATCGAATTAAGTGGAAATCTGTAGACGCGAGTTCTCGTAAATATGGTGTTAAATGTTGATATACATTTATTAAATTATATAGGTGACGCTTTGTTTCATAACCTTTCTCCATCTTTCAAGTAACTTGAAAATTCTGTCCTTCCAGAACATTTCAGATTTTTGTGGAAGGCTATTCTATTTGACTTTTTGACTTTTTATAAAGTGTTGAACTTTTTTCATAAAAGGGAATTTTATAATGATCGAATTAAGTGGAAATCTGTAGACGCGAGTTCTCGTAAATATGGTGTTAAATGTTGATATACATTTATTAAATTATATAGGTGACGCTTTGTTTCATAACCTTTCTCCATCTTTCAAGTAACTTGAAAATTCTGTCCTTCCAGAACATTTCAGATTTTTTGTGGAAGGCTATTCTATTTGACTTTTGACTTTTTATAAAGTGTTGAACTTTTTTTCATAAAGGGAATTTTATAATGATCGAATTAAGTGGAAATCTGTAGACGCGAGTTCTCGTAAATATGGTGTTAAATGTTGATATACATTTATTAAATTATATAGGTGACGCTTTGTTTCATAACCTTTCTCCATCTTTCAAGTAACTTGAAAATTCTGTCCTTCCAGAACATTTCAGATTTTTTGTGGAAGGCTATTCTATTTGACTTTTTGACTTTTTATAAAGTGTTGAACTTTTTTACATAAAGGGAATTTTATAATGATCGAATTAAGTGGAAATCTGTAGACGCGAGTTCTCGTAAATATGGTGTTAAATGTTGATATACATTTATTAAATTATATAGGTGACGCTTTGTTTCATAACCTTTCTCCATCTTTCAAGTAACTTGAAAATTCTGTCCTTCCAGAACATTTCAGATTTTTTGTGGAAGGCTATTCTATTTGACTTTTTGACTTTTTATAAAGTGTTGAACTTTTTACATAAAGGGAATTTTATAATGATCGAATTAAGTGGAAATCTGTAGACGCGAGTTCTCGTAAATATGGTGTTAAATGTTGATATACATTTATTAAATTATATAGGTGACGCTTTGTTTCATAACCTTTCTCCATCTTTCAAGTAACTTGAAAATTCTGTCTTTCCCGAACTTCTCAAAGTTTGGGCGAAAGACATTTCTATGTGATTTTTTTATCTTAAATAAAGTGTTGAAGTTTTTTCCAATAAGATAATTTTATAATGTTTAAAATAGGTGGAAATCTGACAGTGCAAGTTCTGGTGAATAGGTGGATGGGGAAGAACATTCCAACCAAACTCCAACAATATATGTGCGCATTGTCTTGATCATGAAACACGACGCCGTTTTGATTCGCTATTTCTGGACGTTTTTGTTCAATTATTGTCTTTAATGCGATTAATTTAGAACAATACGTTTTTTAATTTATCTATGGTTGCTGCTGTCTTATCATCAATATCATGCAGTGCTAATCTAGTAGTGCCGAATCTATCCTTTCTATTAGTGCAGAAGATAACTAATGTAGTAGTTTGGAATCTTACCAATATGATAATGCCACGAAATCTTCTCAATATAGTAGTGAATTTATTTGGTGATATATATATATATATATATATTAAACCTATATTTGTTAAAGCCATTCAAAATATTTACTGCTTCATCTTTTTTTTTTTTTTTTTTTAAATTAAAGCGAAAATAATATGGGATGTTTCGTGACAGTATACGGGCTGAAGTAGACAACATCATATACTAAATACAGTATCTTGTACACAGGGAAGTTACAGTATACGTATCGCAGTAGATAACACTATACACAGATTATAATATCTTGTACATAGACAAGGGGAATAAACGTGCATTTGTAGATAACATCATACACAGTATACAATATTTGGACACAGGCAAGTGACAGTATATGTGCATCAGTAGACAGCATCAAACTTCGAATACAATATCTTGTACACAGACAATAATACTTGCATAGTATAATGTACATAATATTATGTACAATATCTTATATATGAGCTTTATATAAGTAATAATCAAAAACCTTGATGAGAAAAAGGTACCATAAACTACTTATCTGGTGTAAATTGCTTCCAAATGATGCTGTAAAGAAAGAAACAGAGAAAAAGTAAAAAAAAAGCAGGAAATAACAAAAAAAAAAAGAAAAAAAAAAAGAAATAGATTTATATATTGCATATTAATTCTCAATATAAGTGAGGAAAAAAAAACCAGAATTGTTAACGATGTTTTATAAGGAAAGGACGATGGATACAAATGAAATGCCTTAAAAGCAACATTCAAATCGTGTAAAATGGTTAAAAAAATATATGTCTTACTTAAATAAAAAATATATTTGACGATATTTTTAAAAAAATGTGTGTGACACAAAGAACCCTTTTGTGAAAAGTCTTGTGCAAGATGTAATTCATATAAGAATGTTTCTGCATAAATTAAATTCAGAAAAATATTTATCTTCAAATTCTGTCACATAACATCAAGATTTCTTTTATACCAAGCAGCAATTCATTTTGAATTTGCATAAAATTATAATATTAAACAAACTAAATATGTAAACTATATTAGTCATTTCGTAACACAGTGTTTATTTTTCTGAGAAATGGGGAGTTTTCCCATGAAATAAAATTATAAACTGGCATTTTATGCAACGTTAATATGAATTTTTCACACAAATACATTCTTCAGGATTGCATCTGTAATTTAGAACCTTTTCGTACTAGTTTAAAATTCCAATTTTCTGATGAAATCAAATAATTTGTGCTGGTTTTTTAATTCATTTTTAAAGAGTATTTTTGAGTTTCATGCTATATATGTAAAATAATTTCCGTATACATCTAGGTTAAAGTGAAATAACTTTTTATAATATGGTTGTTAGGTTTCTAAACATTCTGAGTTATACAAAGCTAAATGCAAAAATTAAGAGCTAAGATTTAAAAGTAATAGATGTATATATTATATATACATACATGCAGAATTTTTTTGTACTAATGGGAACAATCTGTCACTCAAATGTTCTCGCAAATATTCGCTAACATGCATAATGAGAGTCAGAAAATTAGCGAATGTCTGTGCGACCTTCAGAGGTCGAAAAAATTAGAAATTGAATATCAACCAATTGATATACCATGAGTTGTTCCATTATGATGGGTGATAAACTACGATCTTAGAAATGTCTACTCCAAAGAGAAGTGAGGAAAACTGGCTCTCCTACTTGACGGATTGTCTTAAAAAGAGATTTTTGGTGACGATGAGAGAAAGTTCTGCGACGAGTCAACCAGAAACGTCGTTTTTCTTTTTTTCTCTGAAGTGACTGAATAGGACGGAGTTTCTGGCTGTTTTTCAAAGTGAACCCCTTGTGGTTTCCTGTATCACGCGGTGTGATAAAGAATGTCTGCCGCAAACCAGGCAATTAGATTCGACGTTTTTTTTTCCCCTAATGCAGCTGGCAAACACTTAGACAGCTGTCTTGGATGCCTTAAGGCAAGCTCTGCACAGACGTTACTCACTTTGCATGACCCAGAGGGCGAGTGTAACTTGAAAATAAGCCACGGAAGCGGAGTTACAATTCTCCCTCAACGCTCTACGATCCTGTTAGACCGGGACCTATGGTTTAAAGTGAATTCTGAATCACTCCAAACCCTCCATAGCACTGCCGGGACTCAAACTCGAAACCTGTGGTACCGAGCGCCAGAGTGCTAGCCACTCGGCCATTCAGGCCCATTTTTTAGATTCGACGTAGATTCGAGAACTCTGAAAATCTCCGACCATGGAGTGAACTGCAATAGTGAATCAAATTACATTTAATTTTTCATTTTTTATAAATAGATTTCTGTATATAATGCTTGTAAATAAAAATTAAAGTGTTCCCATGAACCTGAAGGTGGCTCTCTTCTTGAAGCTGTTATAGGTCTAGTATACTACTGTGCCCAAAAAGTAAGACCAATTATATTTTTTCAAAAGCTCTGTATTTATTCTTCCAAATTTATTTCATCGCCTTCAAAGTAATCCGCTTCGGACACAATTCACTTATGCCAACTTTTTTTCCAATTCACATTTATGCTGAAAAGTCATCGGCAGGGATGACCTTCAAAGAGCTCGGCGATTCACGTTGAATCTCTTCAATCGATCATTTAAGTTTAAATTTGAATTTGAGTTTGAGTTTAGAGAAAACATCACGTAGAATCAATGCAGTGTGAGCTGACGCATTCAGTGTTTTCGGTACCAATCGAGATTTGACGCGTTTGAGGCCCAAAATAGAATTGGCGGATCCTTTTGAAATACTTACTTTACTTTTGTCTTTCTTTTTGGACACAGTAGTATACAAACACACACACATATACACTGAAGTCATGGGATAGCAATATGCAAATTTTCAGATGGCAGTAGCATCGCGTAGAACAGGTATAAATGCGCAGTGCTTTCGCAGAGCTTTCATTTCTGTTCAAGTTATTCATGTGAAGAGGTTTTGACGTGATGATGACCGCACGACGGGAATTAACAGACTTTGAACGCGGAATGTTAGTTGGAGCTAGACGCATGGGTCATGACATCTCGGAAATCGTTCGGGAATTCAACATTCCCAGATCCACTGTGTCAAGAGTGTGCCGAGAGTATGAAATTTCAGGCATAACATCCCACCATAGACAGCGCAGTGGTCGACCGCCTGCACTTAACGACCGAGACCGGCGACGTCTGCAAAGAGTCGTAAATTCTAACAGACAAGCAACACTGCGTCAAATAACAGCACAAATCAATGTGGGACGTACAAGGGACTTGTCTGTTAGAACTGTGCGGAGAAATTTGCCTTTCTTGGGCTATTCCAGCAGAAGACCTACTCGAATGCCTTTACTGACAGAACGACATCTCTTGCAGCGACTCTCGTGGGCACGTGAGCATATCGGTTGGTCCCCAGATGAATGGAAAACCGTGGCCTGGTCCGATGAGTCACGATTTCAGTTGGTAAGAGCTGATGGTAGGGTTCGCGTGTGGCGCAGACCCCACGAAGCCATGGACCCAAACTGTCAGCAAGGCACTGTTCAAGCTGGTGGTGGCTCCGTAATGGTGTGGGCTGTTTTTTCATGGCATGGACTTGGTCCTCTGGTGCGACTGGACCGAACATTGACTGGAAATGCTTATGTTCAGCTACTTGGAGATCACTTGCAGCCATTCATGGACTTCGTGTACCCAAACAACGATGGGATTTTTATGGATGACAATGCGCCATGTCACCGGGCCACAACTGTTCGCGACTGGTTTGAAGAACATTCTGGACAATTCCAACGAATGATCTGGCCACCTAGATCGCCCGACATGAATCCCATCGAGCATTTATGGGACAACATCGAGAGGTCTGTTCGTGCCCAAAATCCTGCAGCATCAACGCTTTCACAATTATGGACGTCTATCGAGACAGCATGGCTCAATATTCCTGCAGAAGACTTCCAACGACTCGTTGAGTCCACGCCACGTCGAGTTGCTGCACTTCGCCGGGCGAAAGGAGGGCCGACACGATATTAAGATGTATCCCATGACTTGTCACTTCAGTGTATATATATATAATAGGAATACGTCTCTAAATGCATTTCTGACTTGAAGGCAATAATCCATTCAGCAGAATTAGCAAGAGGTTATAATATCCATAATATACGTATTCCTGGATAAAGTTGCCCCTTCAGATGTTATAATTAATTTTATTTGGACTTTACTGATTTTCTTGGCAATTGTTTCACATCTGTTATTGTATATTTTGTATAAATATATGTATCCTTTTTTTTATCTTTTTTGATCTAACTATTCAATCCTATTAATATTTAAGTATTTCTCACGGTTTTCCATCCTATGGGCACTTCGGATCTTGAATAATTTCCTTTTAATGGGATCTGAATGTGAGATACTGTGACTTGTATTGCAAACGTCATTTACCTATTTATTTATTTTTCAAATTCTTGAACCTTGACAGAATGAAACAATGTTTGAAAAATTGGAGAGTTAGGATGAATTAATATTCCCAGTTTTCAATTTTTATTCCTTTTATTTTATTTGTTGAACTGTGTCATAAGAATTGTCTTAGATGGTTTTTAAAATTGTTGAATAAGACAGAACTTATTTCTGTCAGAAATAACACTTTATTACAGATTCCATTGCATACAACTTACTTCTACAACTGTCCTTTAAAACTTTTTGTAAAAAAATAGGTTAAAACAACAGAAGGAAAAAGAGAAAAAAATCAATGGTTTCGTTGTCCAAATGCAGCCTTTGTCAAATAATAATGACCAGAAATGTTTCAAAAGTTAATTTTTTTTTTTCAGAATAATGGATAGAGCTAAACATTTTGTAACTATATAAATAGTAATTTTAACTTAAAGTTTGTTTATTCAATATAATCAGTATTATTTTTTTAAATATTTAGGTTTTACTATTTCAGTAATAGACATAATTAAATGAGCACGAATTAAATATATAAATAATTAAAATAATTATTTTTAATTTAAAATTTTTTTTCTTTCTAATGCAGCTGGCAAACACTTAGACAGCTTGGTCTTGGATGCCTTAAGGTAAGCGCTGCACAGACGTTACTCACTTTGCATTACCCAGGGGGCGCGTGTAATTTGAAGATAAGCCACGGACGCGGAGTAACAATGCCCCCGCAACGCTCTACGATCCTATTAGACCGGGACCTACGGTTTAAAGTGGATTCCGAACCACTACACACATCCATGGCACCGCCGGGACTCGAACCCGAAACCTGTGGTACCGAGCGCCAGAGCGCAATCCACTCGGCCATTCATGCCCCTTTTTTCGCACCTATATAAATAGTAATTTTAACTTAAAGTTTGTTTATTCAATATAATCAGTATTATTTTTTTAAATATTTAGGTTTTAATATTTCAGTAATAAACATAATTAAATGAGCAGTAATTAAATGTATAGATAATTAAAATAGTTATTTATTTAATTTAAATAACTAATAGTATACTAAATGTTTCAGTAGAAATTTAATTAATCATATTGCATATTTTTTGCAAACAGGACTTCCTACATTTATAAATTTGCAAACATTACACACAAAGGATAAAATTGCAATAATTTAATTAAATCAATATCAAACATTATACTATACTTTGCAGTTGAAATTTAATTCATCATATTAAATAGCTTTTGTAAGTAAAACTTCCTTACAGTTATAAATTTGTAAACATTATAGATGTTGTTGTTGTCGTGTCCCTCATGGGAGGATGGGTGCAGCTTCTGTTCTGATGGAGCACCCGTAGGTAGAAGTCTGACTTCTGCTCCGTGATGCTCTTACAGTCATAGGAGACTGGGACCTACTGCTTAAAGTGGATTCCGAACCACTACAAACATCCATGGCACCGCCGGGACTCGAACCTGAAACTTGTGGCACCGAGCGCCAGAGCGTTAGACACTCAAAAACTTAAGTTGCAAGCATTCAATTAAATCATTATTAGATTAATATTAAATATCAAATTAAATAAAATATTTAAATCAATATATATTAATATAAATATTTAAATCAATAATAATAATAATATAAATATTTAAATCCTTTTGTACACAGCACTAATATAAATATTTTTTATAAAATATTTAAATAAATAATAATAATAAAGGATATCAAAATAATATAAATATTTTAATCAATTAAAAATTTAATATCAAATAGTATACTAGATTTTTCAGTTGAATTTCAATTCATTACATTACATACCTTTTGTACACAGCACTTCCTACATTTATAAATTTATAAATTTAATACAAAGCAATTAATTAAAAAAACGTTCATTTAAATCGATAATTAAATAATCAATTTTCAGTTAATTTAATTCGATAA
Source organism: Caerostris darwini (assembly GCA_021605075.1). NCBI lineage: Eukaryota > Metazoa > Arthropoda > Arachnida > Araneae > Araneidae > Caerostris > Caerostris darwini. The sequence goes on from BPLQ01007128.1 coordinate 654,552, forward strand.
TTAAATAATCAATTTCGTAAAAATCGATAATTAACTACATTTTAGTTAAATCAATTGCAATTAATTAAATCGATTTAAATAATCAATTGCAATTAATAAATCGAAAATAAATAATGCGATTAATTAAATCGATAATTAAATAATCAATTGCGATTAAATAAATCGATAATTAAATATTCAAGTCCAATTAATTAAATCGATAATTAAATAATCAATTGCGATTAAATAAATCGTTAATTAAATAATCAATTGCAATTAATTAAATCGATAATTAAATAATCAATTGCGATTAAATAAATCGATAATAATTAGTAATAATCAATAAATGATAATTAAATAATCAATTGCGATTAATTAAATCGATAATTAAATAATCAATTGCAATTAATTAAATCGATAATTAAATAATCAATTGCTATTAATTAAATGGATAATTAAATAATCGACGATTGCAATTAATTAAATCGATAATTAACTAATATAACAGATTCTTCAGTTGAGTTTAAATTCATTACATTACATACTTTTTGTAAAAAGAAATATATAAATTTATTTATATAACAACTTTGAGAATTACTGTACTTAAATAAATTTCAATTTCTTTTTTAAATTTGTTTGTATTTGTCAATACATATTTCATTATATTCGAGCAATATAAAATTTGTTTCACATGTGTGAAGAAAAGGAAACAGCTATATTTTACTTATGTTATCAGAGTTAATTAAATGATTCGATTAATTTAGAACATAATTTATTATGTACAACGTGAATTAATTAGCATATGGGCTCCAATCATATTCCTATCATGCATTCCTATTAAATTTTTATTAAATTTCTATTTTTATGCCCACTTCTCATATGTAGCTACATACTACGATAATACCCAAGTGTACAAACATATACTTGCAAACTTTATTGTAGCAGAATAATTCTGAAAACTTTGATTCTGTTTTGGTTCCTTAATAACGTTAATTAATTAAATTATAAATATAATTAATAATATATAAGATATCAAATGTATTATGCGCATTTTTAATGAAGGAGGGTCTGCAAAAGATGTTGCCACAACATTATTTAAAAAGTTGGTAATCAAATATATGTTTTAATGTTAATGATGTGTTAATATTTCAGATATACGTCGTCTTATTCAAAAACAAAAAACAAAAATATATGTTTTATAAACGAATTGATGTAAATAAATATTTGCAATATGTAATAAAATTAATTTGTGAACTAAAATAGATAATAAATCGTCTGTACATATATGAATATTTTTTTGTATAAATTAAGCAATAATTTATTGTATATGTATTGTATTTTATTCGATTTAATCGATAGTTCATAAGTGTATTCATAATTGTATTAGTAATTCTAATTCGTAATTGTATTAGTAATTTTAATTCGTAATTTTAATTTGTAATTGCATTTTCTAATTTGTAGTAGTATAAGTAATTCTAATTTGTTATTGTATTAGTAATTCGGTTTCGTTATTGTATTAGTAATTCGATTTCGTTATTGTATTAGTAATTCTAATTCGTTATTGTATTAATAATTCTAATTCGTTATTGCATTAGCAATTCTAATTCGTTATTGTATTACTAATTCCATTTTGTTATTGTATTAGTAATTCTAATTCGTTATTCGTTAATACTATTGTAAGACTAATTTAATTTCTTCCTATCTTTTTTTTTTATGACATTTAATAATTTAGTAAATTAAAATTTCTCAAATAATTCAATTTATATTTTTAAATTATTGTGCTAATAGCAAATAAACGAGCATTTATTTATATAAACAAAATAAATAAATCATAAAATACCTTTTTTTTTAAATACTCACTAAGTATTCCGCCTACAATACGTGTACTTAATATGCTTTTTCAATATTTCTTAAGGTACCCTAAAACATTCAGAGACAAAATTTTTAAATAGTGTTTTATGGAATTTTATTGATAATATTTCTAAATTAAGTTATAAAACATTGTCAAACGTGAAAATTAAAATGTATACATAAATATTTTTTTTGTTAAAATTAATTATTGTATAATTTATTGTATATGTATTGTATTGTATTCGATTTAATCTATAATTCATAATTGCATTCGTAATTGTATTAGTAATTCTAATTCGTAATTGTATTCGTAATTCTAATTCGTAACTGTATTCGATTTTATGTAAACATTCCTAACTAAAAGAACTTAATATATCACATTCACTTGCACAAATATATCCGTTATACATGTATTGAACTAAAAGAGTGATGTTTTTCTAAGTATATATGAGTATTGACTACCATATAGTCTAAAGTCATTTTAATTAAATGTAAAGTTTAGTCTAAAAGTTAGTCTAATGAAGCGTAAAGTATAGTTTAAAGTAAGTCTAATTAAGTGTAAAGTATAGTTTGTAAAGTATGTTGTTCTAAGCAGTAAAGTATGTAAGTGTTCTAAGCAGTAAGTGTAAAGTATGTTGTTCTAATGCAGCTGGCAATACAGAGACAGTTAACCTTTATGCCACAAGCTCGTTAACACTATAACATGTTGCTTGAAGATTTGCTGCTGACGTGAGTAACAGCCCCCCCTCAACGCTCTCCGACTATATTATACCGGGACCAATGGTTTGAAGCAGATTCCGAACCACTACAAACATCCATGCACCACCGGAACTCGAACCCGAAACCTGTGATACCGAGTGCCAGAGCCCTAGCTACTCGGCCATCAGCCCCGAGTAAGTCTAAAGTAATCTAAAGTAAGTCTAATTAAGGGTAAAGTATAGTCTAAAGTAAGTCTAATTAAGTGTAAAGTATAGGTCTAAAGTATTGTAAAGTAAGTCTAATTAAGTGTAAAGTATGGGTCTAAAGTATTGTAAAGTATAGTCTAACGTATTGTAAAGTATAGTCTAAAGTGATCTAAAGTAAGTCTAATTATAGTCTAAAGTAATGTAAAGTAAGTCTAAAGTATATATGAGTGATAACCAATGGAGTCAAATGCTATAAGGAATGTTTTTAATATAAATGCATACAAACTCCTCTCTAATTTAGTATATTTAAAACCGTTTTGTTTAATGCATACATAACATCATTAGAAACATTAAAATTTTAAAGTTCCGAACTTTAAATTAAAACAATACAAAACATTTTTCCTCATAAAAATCGTAACTTGAACAGGGTCGGTTACTTCTGCAAGGTTATATTCCTCGACATGGAACTCACGCAGCATTGACAAAATACAAAATTATACTCCTGCACATTATTAATTTTCATATGATGATGATTATTTTGTGGGATTTTTTTATCATTTACCTGTTAGTTAGAGTGACACTTTACTTTATAATACGTTTTATATGAAGAATGATTCTTTTGGAGACAACAATGGATGCCAACAATGCTGAGCAACAATAGATTTCATGCTTCCTTTTAGACATCACTAACAGTCCACCACCGAGATATAAGGGAAAGACATTGATTTCCAAGAGGATTCTTTAATAGTAAATGACCTCATTTTTATCTTATAGGAGGAAATCCTAAAAGTTCCTATTAAATTGTTTATCTTTTGATGTGAAACGTTTCATAATCGCAACAATTCTCATCGTTTGTAAAAGCAATGATGGCAAACTAACGCCACAAATGGATTTGAAGTTAAGCTTTCCTGTCAGCTGGCTTTGTACGTTATCACGAGTTTGGTGAGATAATTATTAAAATATTGAATACCCAAACATACTTTGCCAGAAACGTGTGCTAGCAGTTTCTCAGAAACATGAAGAAAACGTACAGGAGAGAGCTGTGGTTAGATTCCGTTGGAGGTGTTCGTCGCAATCTGTGCTATCAAATTAACAGATTTTCTCTTTCTCAAGGAAACAGTCTGACCGCCTGTTAGAAGTTTCTGATTTTGTTCCATTCAATACAAATATGATGAAATTACACGTAAAAGTTCTCCCTGGAAATAACATTCTGTCTCCCCATTACAATCATTAAAAGTCGGTAATATGTTTCAGACACTCATGAGAATCAAGACGTACCAAAACATGTAAACATTAAATAAAAAAAAACATCAAATACTAATCCCTGAAAATAATATCCACTCCACTTTGCCATCATTAAAAGTCTATGACGTGTTTGAGGCACACATATGTAAACACTAAATTCAAGATGTAACGAAACAAGTAAACATTAAAGTAAAGAAAGCATCAAATACTAATCCTAATGATATTTTCGTCAAATACTAAAAATATTATATATACCCCCCTTTACTATCATTAAAAGTCAGTGACGTGTTTGAAGCACTCATATGTAAACGCGAGATTCAAGATGTACCAAAACAAGCAAACAATAAATTATTAAAAGGATCAAATACTAATAATACCCTGAAAATAATATCCTTTCTCCTTTGACATCGTCAATAGTTGGAGCTGGGGTGTTTGTGGCGCTCATATATTTAAACACGAGATTCAAGATGTACCAAAACAAGTAAACATTGAATTAAATTAAACCATCATATACTAAACCCTTGAAATAATATCCACTCTACTTAACCATCATCAAAAGTCGATGGCGTGTTAGAGGCACACATATGTAAACGCGAGATTCAAGATGTATCAAAACAAGCAAACATTAAATTAAATAAAAGCATCAAATACTAATAATCACTGAAAATAACATCCACTCCCTTTTGCCATCATCAAAAGTCTGTGGCGTATTTCAGATACTGATATGTAAACACGAGATTCAAGATATACCACCACCAGAAAACATTGAATTAAATAGAATCAAATACTAATCCCTGAAAATAATATTCTTTCCCCTTTGTTATCATCAAATGTCAGTGGCGTGTTTGAGGCACTCATATGTAAAAATGAAATTTAAGATGTACCAAAACAAGCAAGAATTGAATTAATTAAAAGCATCAAATACTAAACCCTTAAAACAGGTGTATCCAAACTTTCCAGCCTTAAGGCGCTCTGAGCGAACATACGCTTGCTAACTAAAAACTATTGTCAATGAAAAATCACAATTACATAAATCTCATTGGTATTTTTTTACAAGTGGATACCCCGCGGTTTCATTCGCGTTAATTTAGCTTTTCCGTTCCTGAGGGATTTTCAGGATAAAAATCATATGTTTGATTCAGGATATATACATTCCAAACATCAATATACATACATATGCGATACTCTTTGCCCCAACATAACTACCCAGGGTAAACTCTAGTTCTCTAGTTTATAATGTTGGTGGGACTCATTTCAATTATTTGTTAGTTGTTATGCTTAAGTTAACTTTTCCGCGTATTATGCTCGTCATTAAGCTTTATCTATCAAGTCAATAAAACAGAGTTATTATCATTCTGTGTTTTTTTTATCCAACTTATTACAGCAACAATCATTCGCGTTCATTTAGCTTTTCCGTTCCTGAGGGATTTTCAGGATAAAAATCGTGTTTGATTCAGGATATATACATTCCAAACATCGATATACATACATATGCGATACTCTTTTCATCAACATAACTAAGGAGGGTAACCGCGGGATGTTCACTAGTTTATAATGTTAGTGGGATTCATTTCAATTATTTGTAAGTGGTTATGCTTAAGTTAAATTTTCTGCATATTATGCTTGTCATCAAGCTTTACCTAGCAAGTCGATAATACAGAGTTATTATCATTCTGTGTTTTTTTTATCCAACTTATTACAGAAATAATAATCTATTCGCTGTCGTGGGCCGGATTGATGACACTGGAGGGCCAGATTTGGCCCGCGGGCCTTGGTTTGAAGACCTCTGCCTTAAAATAATATTCTCTCGCCTTTGGCATCATCAAAAGTCGGGGGTGTGGTTGAAGAACTCACCGATGAAACATTCGGTCCAAGTTGTACAAAAACAATCACAGAATCAGAAAATACCAAACTTTTTAGTATTAATTGTTTTTATATTTTGAATCCGTACAAATTATAAAAAATACTGCGTTATTGTTTAATATTTCCTACTGATAGTACAATTTAAAATGTAAAGTTTACTTAGAATTGATACATTGAAAGTAATGTTAACCTACCGAATTAGGCCCATTAGTAAATAAATAAAGAAATCATGGGCTAAAAGCTGAATGCTTTTCCCTCCGTGTGATCAATAAAATTTGAATTATTTATTTAAAAATTCTGTTTTTGTTTTATTTTATTTAATAAATATTATTATTACATAAATTTGTTAAATAAAAAATATAATTTCTTATTTAATAATTTTATTTAAATAAAATTGATGGCAATAAACTTGTTGTTGTCAATTATCGTATACGAAAAATAAGCAAAAAATGTAAAAAAATAAATATCGTTTTCCAAGCAAGCTATTTTTATTATTGATCAGAACAAAAAGTTATAATAATTGAAATAAAATATCTTAGAAAATAAATATAAGAAATATTTTTTCGGTTATAATTAAACAAAAAACTTCTATTTTACTATTGTTTTTATTTGTATGTAATTCGAGTTTTAAAATAAAAAATAATGGTCAAAGAAAAATTTAATTATTTTTACGATGTTTCCGATTTTATTTCAGTCTTACATTTTGGAATAATGTTTTAGATAAAGCAATTCAGTAACAATAAATTTTATATAAAAAATCTTTAATAAAAAAGTGAATTAATGATTATCATATTTAAAAGCATCTAATAAATAGTATGCATTTGTCATCTATAGAATATCAATTCTTGTAAAAGTTGCTAAAATCATAACAAATTTATTAAATACTTTTTTCCTATAACTATACAATTTCTTAAAAAATAATCCTTAATATAAAAAAGAATTATTTGAAATCTAAATTTTTTTTTCTTTTTAATGCAGCTGGCAAACTCTTAGACAGCTTGGTCTTGGATGCCTCAAGGCAAGCGCTGCACAGACGTTACTCACTTTACATTACCCAGGGGGCGCGTGTAACTTGAAGATAAGCCACGAACGCGACGTAACAATGCCCCCGCAACGCTCTACGATCCTATTAGAACCGGGACCTACGGTTTAAAGTGGATTCCGAACCACTACAAACACTCATGGCACCGCCGGGACTTTAACCCGATACCTGTAGTACCGAGTGCCAGAACGCTAGTCACTCGGCCATCAGTTGCGCCATCATTTTAAGTTGCACCAATATAACAGCTGCAGATTTGCTGAGTTTTGGCGCCATTTTGTAGTGCTACGAAAATGCGTATTTGGGATTTGCCAGAAACAGAACAAGATGCAATTTTATTTTTTCAGAAGCGAAATATTTTACCAAAACAACGAAAATGTCCCAATTCTCATCACATGAAACTTTATTTTGGTGAACGTAAGTTTTGGAAATGCAATTTCAGTCAGTGTGTTTATCGTGTGGGACTTAGAAAACTCCGTTTGACTACTTTATGTTTAAATAAAGTGTTTTTCACTAATTTGTGTTTAAATAAAGTGCTTTGAATTTTGAAATCGTTTTGATTTTAAATGAAGTGTTTCATATATATTTTATTATTTGGAACAAAAATTTTAAGTGTAGATTGGCGCCACTTAAAAACCGCCAAATCTGTAGCTGCGGTTGGCCCGTGTGCTCTTTATTGGCGCAACTGTCGCCAAGGTACCGTTAATACGTAAGTACCAAATAATAATTAATATAAAAATGAGTCATTAGAAAATTAAACGGTTGCTTAGACGCACAATTAGGCATTCATTTACAAACTATATTTATTTCAAAAGATTCTAATTTTTAGGCGTAGTTTTTATTTATTCAATTATTTTTTTTCATCAAATTTTCGGTATTTTTCTCAATCTTTTTTGTCTTCTTTGATAAAATCTCACTGATAACATACGAAGTATTACAATGGCTAAGGCTAAAACACCAGATACTCTGTTCTAAAAATCAGAAAATACATAGCATTAGAAATTACGTTAGAAGATTTACTTAAAGAAACACATAAAGGAACATTTTCAAGAAAAAAAATGAGAACGTTATAAATTTGAAATATTAACAATCCATTAGTCATACGAAAACATGTCTTGTTATTGGGAAAATTATTTATTCTCAACTATGCTGAACTTGAATGTATATGTATACGTAATTAAACGCTAAGTTTTACGTTGCCAATTTTAAATTAAAATCTACGATTTTTAACTGATGAAATACAATTTTAAAATGTTATGAACAGTCATTAGACTGTGAATTTCTTTTAACCTAAAAAAATAACAACGATTTAAAAATAAAATGTCCCCTTATTAAATTAATACTCTAGGTTGTTGATGTTGCAGTATCTCCTAAAGAGTAAAAAAAATTCAAATAGCTTGGTGCTCCCGAATATTAGAGAGTTTTTGCATAACGTTTTTTTATCGTCCGATATTTTTTTTTCTTCCTAGCGCGCAAGCTCATAGGAATAGCTCGGTAATGCAGTATTACAGATATGCATGCGCAATAGGTACAATGTTTCCTATGAACATGCGCTCTAGGAAGAAAAATATCGGACGATAATAAAACGTTATTCAAAAACTCTCTAATATTGGCTATCTTGATTGCCAATTCAGAGTATAAATCTCTTCTGAAGGATGGTCCAGACATGAATGGCGGCTGTAATGGATGTATTATTTAATGCTTCTTAA